>OX596285.1:17987454-19197454 GCA_951394225.1 Harpalus rufipes
TTTCATCAACTTGGAAACGAAATTTGTACCAAGGTCAGTAAGTAACTGTCTGGGTGTACCGTGTCGTAAAATTATGCCTTTTACAAATGTTTTGGCAACGGTAAGGGCTGTTTGGTCTTTTATAGGAAATACTTCAAGGTAACGTGTGGCTGCATCTTGAACTGTCAAGATGTATTTATTTCCAGAGTCAGTAGTTACTAGCGGACCAACTACATCCATCGCAATGCGTTCAAATGGGCGACTAGCAGGTTTAAATTTTTTCAAAGGGGCGGGTTTTAAATGAGGACAAGTTTTCCTTTGTGCGCACGATACACATTTCTTTACATAATTTTTTACATCGGAACGGAGTTTTGGCCAAAAGAAGCGCGAATTTACTTTTTCAAATGTTTTCTCCGTACCGCAATGTCCTGAAAGGGGTGAATCGTGGCAATCCTTTAAAATTAATTTTCTAAATTTTTCGGGCACTACCAGTCGGTCTTCATAACGCTCATCGTCCGATATACGATACACTAACCCATCATCGTCCAAATAAAAATCGCAGTTGGGTTCGTCATTAATCTTATCTATATACGTCATAGTCTGCGCGTCATTCCTCTGCTCAGATTTCATGACGTCACGATCCCATATCACCGGCTCGCATTGTTTGTAATGAAACATGAGACGTACCGGCTTGATACGAGAGAGAGCGTTTGCATTAGTATGTTTCTTACCGGGGCGATAATGAATTTCAAAATCATGCTCCGATAAAAGCAATGACCACTTAATTAATCTGTTTGATGGTTCGGAAGTATTCATCAACCATCTAAGTGGTTGATGATCGGTATAAGCTATGAATTTTCGACCATACAAATAACAGCGAAAATGTTTTATGCTCCATACTAGAGCCAGAACTCTCTTTCGGTCGTACTGTAGTTACGTTCTGCAGCAGCGAGTTGGCGACTCGCGTACGCTACAGGTATCTCGTGACCATCATACTCTTGGCATAACACACCACCTATTGCGTAAGCAGAAGCGTCGGGGCATAAAATAAACGGTTTTTGAAAATTTGGATATTTTAGAATAGGCGATTTTAATAACAAATCTCTCAACTTATTAAATGCTGTATCTGCTTCGATCGACCAGGAAAATTTATTATTTTTCTTTGTCAAATTTGTTAACGGTTGAGCTAATTTTGCAAAATTTGCGAATTTGTGTGACGTCACGCGGTACGGGGAATTGTTCTACTACATCTATTTTCTCTGGATCAGGTTTCACACCGTCCTTACTCACAATATGCTCGAGATATTTTGTTTCACTCATCATAAATTTGCATTTATCGGGATTTAAAGTGAGATTTGCATCTCGAAGTCGTTCGAATATGAGTTCTAATTTACCCATATACTCTTCTAAGTTATCGGAGCTGAAACAAATTATATCGTCGAGGTATACAAAACAGTGAGTAACTGTTAATCCAGACAAAACAGTGTACCTACATTAATCATTGCCAAGTGCTCAGACTGTTGATTAGTCCAAAGGGCAATCGATTACATTCAAAATGGCCCCAAGGTACAGAAAATGCTGTCTTTTCTATATCTCGCGGGTCCATTTCTACTTGCCAGTAGCCTTTTGTTAAATCTAAAGTAGTAAAACGAACGGCATTTCCAAGTTGATCTAAAGTGTCTTGCAAATTTGGAATAGGAAAGTAATCTCTTTTAGTAATTTTGTTTAGTTCGCGATAATCTATACAAAACCTAAATGAACTTTCACCGTTACTCAATTTTTTTTCTACTAAGACTAGTGGGACGGAGTAAGGACTAATCGACGGTTGAATGATGTTATTTTCGAGCATTTCATCTACAAGTTCTTTCATAACTTGGCGGCGACTAAACGGTACGCGATAAGGAGCGCGCGCCACAGGGACATCAGTGCTTGTGTGTATGCGATGTTTCACGAGCGTGGTCTTACTTAGCGGTGCGTTCTTCGGTTTGAATACGTCAGCATATTTATTTAAAAATATTTGAAATTTGTCCCGTTCCAAATCAGATAAATGATCTAAATTAAATTTATGCTGACTAGTTGTATTCACAGTATTAATACTTTTACTGTTTTGTGCCTCGACTTCTAGTTGCTCTTCCGCTCCCACAGCTAAACCGATTGGTGTTCGATTTGCTAAAACTACCGGGCCTGTCGAGGTCACGTGGCTCTACTCACGCTCTACTACATATGTCATATCAGGCATCCGCTTATCAAGCGCAAGTTCAATGACAACGTTATGTCGCGCGGGAATTTTGACTGTGTCTTTAATACGTACAACAAAATTTTTAATGTTAAGAGTGTCAGTAGACGCCGAATTATCACTACTTGTGGTATGCGTCTCTGCACTGCACTCTTCGATCGGTGCTGTCAAATTTAAATTTGGTGGTACAGGATCCGGACAGGGTTGATTACAATTTTGCTCATCGACAATATTGCAATCCGCGTTACTAAATGATTAATAAATTATTCGCGCCTACTATCTTTCTACTCTTATCTGCTGCTTTGTCAGCAGAGATAACGTTCTCGCTTGTATTATCACTGATCCTTGAAAACTCTGACACAGATAAAATTTCGTTGTTTATTTTGAATTGATTTTTCCCAAAATCGATCACTACTTTATTCTGAACTAAAAAATCTACTCCGATCAGTCCGTCGGCCGGCAAATGCAGATCATCGGGACATACGATAAAACGATGTACTAAATTTCCGGAACCCGCTATTAATTCGACACTAGTAACTCCATTACTAGCCAATTGGTTCCCAGTCTTAAATTAATTCAGTCGATCACGTTATATCTCAAGTAAGCCCTAATTAGCCCTTTACTAGATCCTACCCGACTGCGCCAATTGTAACGGAGGGTGCGTAGGGTGTAGTGATTAGTGAAAAGCACCCTTGTTGACGTACTGAATTAAAGCTCAGAAAGCCAGAGTAAGAATATAAATAAAAGTTATACTTACCTGTGTCACTACGCTGATCTGTGCTGACACTGGAAAGGAGTCGACAGGGTTGATGCACAATTAATTAAATAGTTTAAAAAAAATTAAACTAATTTATAATTAAAATTAGCAAAATATATACACAAAAATTGTACAATAGCATTAAAGTAAAATTTAAACAAAGTTACGAATAAAGAAATGAAATTAATCTACAAAACGAACTAATTGAACAAAACTACACGACTGTTCGCCTCCACGATCGGGCTGAGAATCCCTCTCGATTCTGGATACGAACACTTCCTAGGCTAGTGCAATTGACAACGTACACAATTTTTCTGGTAATATTCCGCTTTTTTAAAATATTCTGCAAAATACTGAGCGGAAGATCGCCAGCCGCCGGTCAGCAATTTGCAACAGTCACGGCGTTCATTCAAAGGAAATACTGAATTACAAAAATTTATAGTTCACGCACGTGGCTGTTACAATTGTGTTAAGATACAGACAATATTGAACAATATTAAGCACCGGCATTTAAGTTTTTAAAAGGTAAGTTTAGAATATAGAATTATTTTATAAATAATAACCACATATATTAAACTAGTTGTATACGTACATTACCTCCACGAGGCTGACATCCTACTACGTTGGAAAGGATGAAGAGATTCGGGTTACGTGACTGTTTAATATTTAAATACTTGGAATGGAATTTATTAGGATTATTATGTATTTGGGCATTGTGAAGTAACGGTTTACTAAATGAATGTAGTGTTTCATTCGTGTGTCCTTCCTTGTGAGACGTGAAAAGTGCTAACAATTTCAGAAGTGAAGTGAGATTAAAAATCTATGTGCAGAGCAAAAATATAGTGCAGATTTGTGATTTTGTATAGGTAATATCGAAATGAGACTTGGTTCGAGCAGATTTATGGAAATAAGCGGGTTAAATAATTATGAGCTTATTGGTGATGGCGAAATTATTTGCTGGAAAATAAGATGGGAGTAAATCTGTCATAATAATATGTAATAAATTAATTTTTATTATCTTTTCATAGTATAATTATTTAATATTCTGTTGTAATACAATATCGCATTACTTACAATTTTACAAATGAATAAAGAACTGTAAATTCATCCAATTCTCAGTACATTTGACAGTTGACATTGGCCCGCTAATGGCGGCTATCTCGACCCACGGCCATACCCAGTATATAGAGGTACCCTAGCCATGATAGGGTACCTATATACTCAGGGTATGGCCACGATGTGGCTCGCGTTTCGTCCGCCACTTGCGGGCCACTGTCATATTCGTTGCTGTTGCGCAAATTATTATGTATTGTCGTGACTATTTGTTTTATTTTAGTGCAAAACACATTTAAATATACTTCTAATATTTATTTAAAGTTCAAGTAATACTTTTATATTATTTAATTGTGTATTTTTTTGAGATACTCACTACAATGACTATCAACTTTGAAAACACATAAAAATTCCCAATATTAAGCACAAACATTTAAATTTTTGAAACGTAAGTTCAGAAAATATACTTATTATGTAAATAATAACTACAGTTATTAAATTAGATGTCATAATAATAACAACCTATATCCTTTGTTCTACATAACCTCTAAATCTGTCATAATAATAATTGTGTATCTCTTAAATAAATGAATTTTTATTACCTTTATAGATTCATAGTGTGATTATTTAGTATTCCTGTATAATATAATATCACATTTCTTACAAATAAGTAGGGAAATGAATTATCAGTGTTTGACATTGGCCCGCTAATGGCGGCGATCTTGCCTCATGGCCATACCTGTCAATGGCGGCTTGTCAGGGTAGGCAGGTGAGACAGTGCCTCACCGGAAAAGAAATAAAGCTGTAAATAATGTAAAGTAGTATGTAAATTAAAATTTAACTTATTCCGCTAATGCTTGTCTTTATAAATATCAAAAGAATTTATGCCACCACCATAACTAATATGTAATGCATTTCACCTAATTTACACCCTATAAAGTGCTTCTCGAAATGATAGTATACTGCCTAATGTTTTTGATCCAGTTAGTAATTCCGATAAGAAATACGTGTGCTAGAGAAAGAGCTGGTTTTGCGGCATGCCTAAATGAGAAATGCAATGAGTGCGTAAAGGATAAAAGATAGCCACTTTAATTTCCACGCAATCCTACAGAGGCCGTTACCATACGTTCAAGACATCTATCATCTATTTCATTTTGCATTAAGGTAGTTGTCACTCGAGTGTACCTATCAAAAACTTGTTATATGTTCAAAATAAAAATTAAGCTAATGCAGTTTATATTTGCAATAATCAATATTTTTTAACATTATATTATATACATAGATTGTGTAAAAATTGTTAAAAGCTAATATCAAACACTGTAACAGACGAATTTTCTTTATTTTTCCGTAGAAAAGTTTTTTTTGAACTGTACCACTCGCACTAACACATACAAAAGTGTCGTATTCCAATTTACTCACACAACAGTATGAGTGTTGAAAAATAACTGTGGCAACGTCGCACTTAGACAAGGACAGAAATATTTGGTTTGTTTTGAGAGTTTCAATTTTAATTTTGACATATGTGAAAATGTCGAACTAAGTACGGTTTTCAGAGGTATAATATCAAAAAACATGATTAAAAAAATTGCAAATAGTGGAATTAATTTTGAAACACTTAAGTAGAATATACACAGAAAATGGAAGAAAAGGTATAATTCAATTTTTATCAGAAATTGTAACCGGCAACACGAAACCACGTATAACCAAAAACAAAAGAATTTTACTTAAAAAATCAATAATTTTGTCTCAAATTCAATTTAATATAAACTCAAACTAAATAAATATTGTTCTTTTTAATATTATCTTTGTTTTATATTTTATCTTTGTGCTAAAAAAATACATTAAATAAATATTTATATAGATATATATCTTTATTATTTCCATTCATTTTATTTTACTTTTTCAGACTATTTATCATCGTTATTTCAAAGGAAGGGCGGTAACAAATATTTTGCTCTTATAGTTACATTGTTATTAGTTGCCTAGTCAATTTTATCTTTTTCTAGACAAACGCTTAAAAAATAATTTGAATTTTGAAGTTTTCCCACATTTATTGGTACATTCAGGTATAAAAGTAATTAGATGTTTTGAGATATAATACTAGTTCTAAACTACAAATCGGAACTGCAAAATAAATTAATATATTTCTTTCTTAAAATTACGAAAGTAGTATTATTCTGTTTGAACTTTTCATGCTTTTCACGTAAAATACCCATATAAAAAATATTTCCTTCGAATGTACGTTTGAAATTCCTTTAACCACAGAACACCTCTTATTCGCTAATATCACAGTGGGCGTTGTTAAAAGACACTCCATCTGGAGAACTTGTACATGGTTGTCAAGTATAATTCTACCTATTTATCGTATCTTCAGATTATAATTTTCTAGAGGCAATAAAATTAAATCTGGGTGGTAAATAATTTTCAAATTTTTACATAAAATCCGTTAATTGGTGATCTATAACATACTAGTTTTTCGATTAAATGTCATAATTGATATAAAAGTTATAATTTAAAATGTTGTGTTTATTTTGCCATTTCCTATTCTTCACGTGTTAAAAAGGCCAAATTTAATTGCAAATATCTCAGGTACCGCTTGGTCAATTGGTTTTAAACTTGGAGAGCAGGTAGATTATACTTCAGTTGAGATGTACTTAAAATTTCAATTAATTCTGTTGAAAATGATTTCACGATATAACTATAAATAAAATATTATTTACTGCATTGTGAATTCAAATTCAACAATAAACAAACAACTTGCATTACAGTAAGTATTTAATTCTTTTATTTTTTTCGTTGTTTTTATGTTTTACGTACGTAGTGTTTTTGTATTTTAAATTTTAGTTAAAACAAATAAAATGGCTTCAACTATGACTGGAACTTCTGATACTGATAATATAAAGGCATTCCGATGACATTATTAACTTCTTAATTCACAAAAATCCATTTAGTAAATTATCGTACGAAGATAAACTATATGAAGCAAAATATTTATACCGCTATTGATAGTGCAAGAAAAATTGAAATTCAAAATTTAAATTTGAAAGTGGAAGAAAATAGGGAAATTCTGGAAAGATTAATTGATATTTCAATTTTTTTATGTACACAAGAATTACCATTTAGAGGTCATAATGAAACCAAAGAATCTTGTAATAAAGGTCATTTTAAAGAATTAGTTTTACTAATGAGTAAACGAGATGATAAATTAAAAATATTTTTGAAGAAAGATATCAATAATAAATCGGTATTTTGTGGTACCTCCAAAACTATTCAAAATGATTTAATAGATTGGATTCATTTTGTTATATATAAAAAAATAGACTACGAAATTATTAAATTTCCTTTTATTTCTTGGCAAGTAGACGAAACTACCGATATTAGTTGTAAATCACAATTATCAGTAATTTTACGTTATGTAAATGTAAATTCCGGTAATGTGAATGTAGTAGAAAGATGCATAGGATTTTTTGACGTAAGCGCAGGACGCTCTTTCCTAAAATGTTCTGTGATCAGGCAATTTATTTTTGTACATGAAAGGGGAAAATACGCATTTGCATATCCCTTGAAAAATGTAACTTTCAATTATAAGGCATTTGACCTTGAATGAAAAAAAATTTTCCCTGCGGCGCACTTTTTTTTTCTAGATACTTTGCCTCACCAAAATTTTAATGCACGAGCCGCCATTGATACCTGTATATAAAGGTACCCTAAGCCATGATAGGGTCCCTATATACTCAGGGTAAAGCCATGACGTGGCTCGCGTTTCATCCGCCATTAGCGAGCCACTGTCATATTCGTTGTTGTTGCGCAATTATGTATTTTCGTGGCTACGTGTTTTATTTTAATGCAAAACACATTTAAATATACTTCTAATATTTATTTAAAGTGTACGTAATACTTTTATTTTATTTATTTGTGTATTTTCTTGAGATACTGACTACGATGACTGGTAATATTGAAAACACATTACAAATTACCAATGTTAAGCACAAACACTTAAGTATTTAAAAGGTAAGTTTAAAATATACTTATTATGTAAATAACAACTACAGTTATTAAATTTGATGTGATAATAACAACCTGTATCATATGTTCTACGTAGCCTCTAAATCTATGTCAATAATAATTGTGTATCTCTTAAATAAATGAATTTTTATTACCTTTATAGATTCATAGTGTGCTTATTTAATATTCCTGTATAATATAATATCGCATTTCTTACAAATATATAGGGAAATGAATTATCAGTATGTTTGACATTGGCCCGCTTATGGCGGCGATCTTGCCCCATGGCCATACCTGTATATAAAGGTACCCTAAGCCATGATACCGTACAGCGCCAAAAAACGGAATCGGAACAAACTAATTTATGACACTATCGGTACGGTAGAATGTGACATAATCCTTCATTCTTCATAGTGATGTTTGTTGAGTACGTTCCGCGCGGTCGAATTCCACGCGGTCGAAATCCCAGGCGGTCGAAACCCCACGCGGTCGAAATCCCACGCCATCGAAAAGGTCCCCCACCACTTTGTCCGTTGTGCATAAATTCAAATATTCCCAGCTCGTCGAATCCCGCCCGGTCGAACTGTTACACGATACAAATCCATCGTCGTGGTAAGACCAGAATCGCTCCCTATATCGATCGTATTGCATTCAAACAATCTATGCTGCGTGGTAGTTCCGAGTGAAATGTATAGATGGTAATGCATTTTGCCAGTGGACCATGTCATGTCAAAGATAATATATTAAGAAGAAATTTATAAACATATATTATTTATAACACCATATACAACAGACTATTTAATGAATGGAGCAGAAAAAAAATTACCTATACATTTTTGGTAGAATTATTGATATTCTTGGCCCGCCATTTTAGATTAGCTGTTATATTAAGCTGTCCATTCTTTATTTCCGTTGTAAAATAGAGACAATTAGTAGGATATGATCGCTGCACGTTGACTATACATTTAAACTTTTTTTTTATATGTTGTATTCCCTGCTATAATTGTTTATTGCAATTATTTTGCGTTTCAATATAATCATCGTTTATTTATGTTCACTTTACTACTACACTGTGGAATCCTTAAAAATAAAACTAACATAACACCCGTTACAAAGTTTAAATGTATGAGAATAACAAATGTGTGTAAATAATTTTATTCGCAGATATTAAGGGTACTTACCAAGGATCATTTCAGGGGCTTTCAAAGCTGTCGTGTATAGAGCCCCACAGGGGTCACCATCTTTCGATTTTAAAATTCAAAATAACTTTTTCTAGTTGACGTTTATTCGGATTCGATCCATCAGAACCATAACTCCAGTCTTATACTTATAATAATAATGAAAATCAATTATACTCACATTCTTTCCGTTATATAAAACTATTTTGGATGTTGATTTTTTTAATTATAAAAAAATTATATCGAAAACAAAAAACCAAGTAGGTTTATTAAATAGTATACAATAAATTGCGACGTAAGTCATAAGCGAGTAGTGCAACTACACAATTATATAAAAGCTTAACATATTTGTTGCACATTATATTTTTTTAGGATCAATGATGTGTTAACATATTTTTTTACTTAGCATTTTCAACATTGCCCCTGAATTGGCAGCAGTGTAGAAATCTGCAGTCATACTCATTTAACGGTAACTATAGTAAATATGATTTTCTGTTCAAATGTCTGTATATATTAAACACATTTGCAAATTAAAAGTGTACTGGCGCCAAATTACACTACCTGTGACGTCCAAGAAATACTAGCCAATGACAGAACTAAAAAGAAAAAATTTGAAAAGTAATTAATTTTTCTTATTTAATTATAAAAATATTAATGCTTACTGCAAAATGATCTTTACAGAATGATTTTATAAATGGTTGTATCTTTTCTTGAGATAACCATTTAATTCTTTTTTCTTCGTTTTGAGGCACTAAAACTATTTTTTTTACCATTATTACTTCTATTTGGGCACACTAGCACATGACTCTTTTCTACAACCATGTTTGGGTCTGTACAAAATATAAAAATCAATATGGATAAATCTACTTGCTAATATATAATTGATAGCTGTCACAGCTGTCATTTGTTTAAATTCTGTCGGGAAATGTAAGCCACTCCCTTATTGGTTAGTATTTTTCTGACGTCATCAGGCGACAGGAAAGGAGACAATTTTCTCATGAATAGAGAGTAATATAAAAGAAAATAAACGAATTCGGGTTAAATATTATTTCTTATTCTTTTGATTAAACCAAAGAAAAAAATCGTGCAACATCTTATTCAATAAAAATAATCATAATTTGAAAATATTTTACGCACAACTGCATTAAAATTGTTTGTTTACATCTTAGTTACCATGGCGGAAACTGAATGGCTGTATTCGTACGGTAATATTATTACTGACATCGTTCTTAACACGGTTTACTTTATTCTGAAACAATAAACATGATAAATAAAGCACATAATTTGAATATTTGTAATATTCACATAAATTTTCCATGCCAAAAAGAAAGTACATATTTCGGTTTATTATATTAAAAATTTAATAACACAATACTCCTATGTGGAAAGTTTTTAAATATTTTGAAGGATCTCTCCTGTTTTCATGTACCTTTTAAATCGTATGAATTTTACACTTATTAGGAGATTTGGATTTTGTGCCAATTTTTAAATTGTAATTTAAAAGTATCCTATAAACTGTATGTAAAATCATTTAGGACGTATTACCAGGTAACTCACGATTTATAACGTAAAATACTAAAACATGGCAGTTTATTACTTATTAAATATTATAAAATAATTAAATTTATTTTCAAGTATAGTACTTTAAATGTTATTGTCAATTGGTAGAAAGTATATTTGGAAATAAAATCAACATAACATTTAAAATAGAAACAGTAATACATAATTTTACAACGGAAATAAAGCATGACAGGCTTAATATAACAGCTAATCTAAAATGGCGGGCCAAGAATATCAATAATTTTACTAAAAATGTATAGATAATTTTTTTTCTGCTCCATTCATTAAATAGTCCGTTGTATATGGTGTTATAAATAATATATGTTTATGAATTTCTTTTTAATATATTATCTTTGACATGACATCGTCCACTGGCAAAATGCATTACTATCTATACATTTCACTCGGAACTACCACGCAGCATAGATTGTTTGAATGCAATACGATCGATATAGGGAGCGATTCTGGTCTTACCACGACGATGGATTTGTATCGTGTAACAGTTCGATCGGGCGGGATTCGACGAGCTGGGAATATTTGAATTTCTGCACAACGGTCAAAGTGGTGGGGGACCTTTTCGACGGCGTGGGATTTCGACCGCGTGGGATTTCGACCGCCTGGGATTTCGACCGCGTGGAATTCGACCGCGCGGGATGCTTCGTGTTTGTTTACCTTGTTTTGTGTTTGTGTATAATTCGTCCGTGAATATTCTGAATTTTAATTTCTTTTCAATTTTTATAATTTATTTCAGGATAGATATGAGGTAAGTTATTAATTATTATTACTCTGAGATACAATGTATTATTTATTTACTCATTTGCAGATGCGAATAAAATGCAACATAAAATCTTGCTTCTCATTGAATAAAACTGTGTAGTTTCCAAACCCAAGGAAGTGTTGTGAGCAATTGCAAACATGTATTGTTGCAATCAGTCTTGTTTAACATGTATACATATACCTAAAAAATTAATAGAGAAACCAAAGTATATGTTTGATCCACTTTAAAGAAAAGTCTGGATAAGGTCAAGGTCCTCTAGCCTCTGATGAACTGAGTTGAACAAACCTTATTTTCACAAATAAGAGAAGGAAATAAGAAGAAAACTGGAAGGCGCTTCATAGAAGATAAGAAAATTTAACGATATTTCACATTTCCAAGTAAATCTACACTGCGACGATTGTTGCATAGAACTTCTTTTGCACCTGAGTACCAATGAGGCACATACGCGGGAGGTGACGTTACGATTGATGAAATGATTATTTTAATTTATGAGAAAGTACGAGTTAGGGAATAATAAAATATAATCATACGTAATATAACAAGTGATATGATTATCATCGATGATATTCTCGAGTGAAACCGAGCTGCAGATATCACGAGTCCGAAGGATGAGTTGAAATGTGCTGCTTCGGTTTCACGAGCAATATCTTCTATTATTAATCATATCACGAGCTTATATTTAATGAGAGAATATAATGATTTTTTGCAATCTAACCTAACCTAACTTTTGATATACATATTCATATTGTGTTAAAACATGGTACTTACGAGTTTTATTTAATATTTCAGAGTTTGAATTATTGTTATTATTTATTTTTATACTCAAAATTAACTGTCAATGTCATAAATAAAGAAAACAAATCCCTTAGTAACGACTATAAATACGGTGTTTATTTCTTTGTTTTTTATCATCGATGTGGTAAAACTTGTAGCTAGGGAGATTCTGAATGTTGATTGGCGGAAAACATGTCACGTGACTAAGGAATTATATTCTCCGTTAAATAAGTAACCTTTACCTCAAGGAGGAACAGGAGAAAGCACTTAGATTAGCAGCTTGTGTCATTTGTGGCGCCATCATACGGCAATGGCCCCAACTAAAATTAGTTCTTTATTACCTGTTAGATGTCACTAGGTGTAATATAAAATTTGAATTTTCTTAGTATTTGTTATTGACTATAACATATATTTATTATTTTTTAATGTATAAGCTAGTAAAAAGAAGTAAACTATTCATTTACGAAATAAATTGATATTTTTCGTAAAAGCGTTTGTATTGAATAACTAATGAGAAATATGAATGCTGTCGTCATGACAACATAACAGTGACGTGAAAGTTTCGACAGTTTTTCTTGAAAAATTTGTCGTGAGAGTAAATTGGAAAAAATTAGTCTTTTTATCTTAAATTAAAGTGGTGTATATTTATGAAAAGGTAAGTAAGAACTTCTTTCGTTATTATACATTAATGTACAATAAAGACGTATGTAACTTTCGAATTTATAGATGCCGAGATCGTGCTGCGTCCCTTCTTGCTATATGTTTAGCGATAAATTAAAAGTACGATTTCCGCCACCTGAAACAAGGATGGATCTGTTCAAAAAGTGGATCACTATCATTAAAAATCCATTTCTTTTAGAAATGCCACCAGAAAAAGTATATGAAAATTATAGGATATGTATGTGACATTTTGAGGAGCAAAGGATTGATTACAATTCTTCGAAAAAATATTTAAAACCGGGAGCAATTCCAACATTATTTCCTACCAAAGGTATTTCCATTACATTTAATTTAGAGAAAAAACTATTTGATTATTCCCCGAATAGATTTTCTCTTACTATTCTTCTGTTAGTTTCAACTTGTTTTTAAATTTATATATTGTTGGGGGAGACTACACTTTTTGTATTTAATTTCTTTGTTGCAATCAATTATCTTTAATATAATCAAAATTTATTGTTGTAATCAAATTTAAATTTTCATTGTTGCAATCAAACTTTCTCTGTTATAATTAAAGTATATTTGTTGTAATTAAACCACTTTATTTATTCTAATTAAGAATAATATTAAATAAAAGGTTTTTTTTTAGGTTTCCTAAAGCCTTTGAGTACATGTAATATTTTAACTTTAACTTAGAATTTAAGACTACAAATTAATTTTGTGAATGCAGCATTAATTATTTTTCATTATAAGTGTTAGATTTAAGAAATTTGATGCTAAATATTTTTTTAAATTAAAATTCAAATGTATAAATTTCCTTCATTTGAAAATTGTGTAGATAATTTATTGTGTATAATAGTTTTTTTGTTAAAATGATGTATTGTACGCTTTAGGTTAAAATAAAATTTATGTAAAATAATAATATTTTGTGTATATTTAATTTTTAATTGTAAAAATATAAAATTTAATAAAAAAAAATATAGAAAACTGCCATGAGAGACATCTTGCGGCAATGGCCCCAACTAAGCAACATGCCGCCTTGACGGTTCTATTGTTTTAACATTGAGTGCGCACTCCTGATCCTCCTTGCTTTACCTCAAAGTATGCTTTTAATGAACTTGGTATTTATTTTAAAATCATATATTTACATATTTGTAATTACGAATGTTTAATCGTTTTTACACATATTGTATTATATTTTATGTAAATAAATATATCTTTGTACTTAAATACTTTGTATTATTTTATAATTATTTGATAAATTAAATTTTAAATATAAAATATGAACACCAGCGCTCTTAAGGGGTATTGCGGAATCGGAACAAACTACATCAAACCTCGTTGCCATGACGATCATGGCATCCTAGCATTGAATGCTCACTCCTGTCGTATATCCTCCTTGATTAGGACGATGTGTGTGTTCCCTTTGGGCAGGTGTGCATTGTATAATAGCAAATTTGTACGCAAAATCACAAAAAATATGTGCAAGCACGAACTAAATAATTCCGATAAGTTTGAGATAAAACACAATTTTGAATGCTCTTTACGATAACTTCAATTTCCGAGATTAGCAACATTGAATGTCAGACAGACAGATAAGTAAACTTATAAACTTTAAAAAAATAATCTTTCATTTTCACAATTTTTCGATTTCAAGATTCAATATGCACCTCAGCACTGAAGTTCCTTTTTATCACTCATGTGGTTTATTTTCCTTGGCCTTCGGCAACTGAATTCCAAATTTATGATAAAAAGTAGAACTTCAGTGCCTTGATACATAAATATTTTATTCAACTTCTTTCTTGTTTTATTATTTTGCGTTATATTTGTCCCTTTCTTGAAAATCCATGCCGACGTCTATGGTATACCGCGGCGCCTGCGCATTATACATGGCCTTCCCTAAATTGTTTGTATCCTTTTCTCTTTTATGTACTTGTATAAATCTGCCTCACTTGATCCTAAGCGTTACTCAGAAAAGCATTGGGCGCGTTCAGCACGTCACAGCGCTGAGCACCGAAATGTGCCGAATACTGTTGCTGAACCAATCGCAATCGTCCATTCATTACGTTCAGCAAACTTCGGCACTGAGCGCTATGACGTGCTGAATGCGGCCATTATAAGAATAAGCTTTCTCGTATCCAGTTCGTAAGCTACATAATCTAAGCAATAATCACTGTCGTCAGGTTTGCGCCAACTTCTAGTGACAAATAGGTTGGTAACAGCAAAGGAAGTCGTCCTACAGAACTGACGTGTTCAAATAAACAATTTTTGTTATAACTTATAAATTATATCATTTTAATTCAGTAAATTAAATACAGGCCAAATAAGATTATTAATTATTGTTTTATTGAATAAAATACAAAAATATATTTTTTTAAAATACTTACTCTATTTCAAATACATATATTTCGAACACTATACAACACTGTTTATTACCCACCCTTACGGTGCACTCTCCATGAATATCAATACCCAAAATATCAATCTGAATCCGAAAATCCCATTAGATGAGCCAGTATTGACGGTAAATTACAGTTCCATATTTTCGACAATATTGTCGGGTTGGTAGAGTTATTGTTCTTCTCTTTTAAGATGTTCAACGTAATTTGACTAATTCTCTGCTGTTATATTCGCCAAATTTTCATGAAACAGATTTGTAACATCTAATATTTTATTATTTATTGCAACATATTCCTTCACCTGAGCTCATATAAGTCAATTCAACTTGTAGTGATACGGCGGCAAACGTAAAATGTTCTGCTGTGTATTTCAAATCATTTCATCTACTTTGTAAGGAACTGGATGAGTTTTTATTGGAGATCTGTTATTATATCAGCTTCTTCCAACCCGTTGTGGTTTTTCCATTTTGGCGGAATGGTATTGAGTTGTCCATCACAGTTACACTATTTTCACTTCAATATGGTAGAATTCGTGCCATCCACTCTTCAAACACATTAGAATTCATGTCCTCGTGATAAAGAATAATAAAATGAAAAAAACAACCAAACGATAAATACAGTTAAGCCTGATTTATAGATTGCATAGAATAGAACAGAATAGCACAGGGAATAGAAATATAAACCAATGTAAATGCATGGAACCATTTATTTTTGCGCAGAATAGAATAGAATGGAATAGAATAAGAAATAATCAAATTTTATTTCTTATTCTATTCCATTCGGCTTGCTCCGTTAATATTCGTGTAAATGGAGTGACTTCGATGCTTTTGGGCCACCTCTAACCTAAAGACTTACTGTGGGCAACAAGTTCTTCTGCAGAAATACTATATTTTTTTTATCAAAAACAATATTATTTACTCGGTTCTAAATGAAATTAGTAAAAGAAGAAATGACCAAGTTAATTTAGTGTAAAAGTGACGTCATTCTATTTCAAACTATTCTATTTAATGCAATCTATAAATGGTCTTAAAAATTCCTATTCTATTCCATTCCTTATTCTATTCCATTCTATTCTGTGCAATCTATAAACCAGGCTTTAAACTCGTATAAAGCAAAATGAAAACAAGAATTGAATTTATATAATCTTAATCATAATCAGATGATATATACATAGGCGTCCGAACAAAAATATACTTTGCGTTGATTGATTTTTTAACTTTCAATTTAGAACAGTATCATTAATTATATTTTTTTTAAATATGATATTTACTAGTAATTAATCATAATATAATTTTTCTATTTCGGTGTTCTTATGTTTCTATAAACGCACTGTTTTGTACTGCAAACACGACGTTTAGAAGATCTATAAGCGTACTATTTTTGGCGCCTTTCATGTTCTAGAGTTGGTAGTCATGCTTTCATAACTGACAGATGAAAGGTAACCTCAAAATGGTAAGTTGTTGATAATATTTCAACATATTACTTTTAATTATGGATTTTTATACTTTCTTTAGGTGATAGGACTAGAAAAAAATATAATATTAATTTCACAACCAGAATCAGACCTTGAATCATAAATACAATACACCTTGCAATACACTAATTAATCAATAGTTGACAAAATATGAAATTTCAATTGTTAGCGAGAAGCGTTACCAACATAAACATAACTAACAAAAAAATACCTAGTCATAATTTGACGTCGCAATTTAAATAAATTTAATCGTAAAAATACCTCAATAGAAAAAATAGTATAAAAAACACGTATCATAAGGCAATCTGTTGACGCACTCGTCCTTTGTAAAACTCGCCTGGCGGCTCGTTTTCCAAACTTGGACTCGTACGTTAACAGATTGCCTTATGATACTTGTGTTTTAATGTACTATTAAGGTTCTGCTACAATTAAATACTGTACAAAGTATTATATTAATATCACCATGTACTCCCAAATTGTACGTTTATGTACTTGTGAAACGAGAGAGAAAAGGATATGTAGTAGTTAATTTCCATTCTGCAAACTTTCCCGCGATTTTGAACAATCTGATTTGTCGATGAAATAAACGCTATCTTCCACACTGTTTTCTTAAAAAAAAATAGAGTATAGTACGTCACTATCACGTGACACAACAAAATCAAACTTTAAAAATTAATATCTCGCTTATTAAAAGGAATTTTTAACTGGGTTTTCACAGGTACTCTTAGATATACCTGTTCTTAAAAAAAATAAGTAAAAAATATGAGAGAATATCTTTTCAAAATTTTATTGTGTTACTATTTTAATTATGGCTAGTACTTCGAAACGGGCAGATTTTATAATATTTCTATCAAAACAACTTTTAGAAAACCATGTAATATATAAAAACTTCCAAGAGATTATGCAACAATATACCGGATATCTACTTTTTCATGGACCATAGGAAATACAATGGTAAAATTTTCATAGCTGTAATATCTGCCCTATTAATTTTAGAACAAAATCGTAATTGCATAAAATGTTAAGAATTAAAACTACATCAAATAAACCTAAATTTATTGAGGTTCTTCTCATGAGATAAACGTAAAATAAAATATCCGCCTTTAAGCTTTTTAGAGTATCATGTAAGACAAAACATACAATTCGAATAGTCGTATTTGACTTTGAAAGATAAAAGTTTATTAATTGATATTTAATTGTTAATATTATTTCATTTTTTTTTCTGTGATAGTAAATATATCCATGAATATTAATAAATAATTTAATGAAATTACCGATTATTAAAACCTTATGACAGATATCTTATTTTGCCTCTCTCATTAACGTACGTAAACAATCATTTTGGACTTATTAGATGCAGTTTATAATTCCAAACATTTTTTGTATTTATACTTTCGTTCCAAATTTAATAGGGGAAAAATTTACAGACATATGGAAATTTTACCATTATATTTCCTATGTTCCATAAAAAACACCCGGTATATACTTTTTATTAATTCGATTTTTTGTTATAATTAACAAAATATTTATAGCATTTTTTTCAACTTCCATTGTTGTAGCTTTTTTGATAGTTTGTTTTCTTCACTTTTTTCTTTATAATCTGCTCTGGGCCACTATTTTCTCATTGTGGACAATCTCCTTATCACACGATGGCAACACTTTTTTATTTTAAATGGTCTATCGCAGCCAATGTAGCTGGAAGGGAATCAACCATTTTTTCAATAATGTCCAATTTTTCAGTAGACATGTCGCCATAAAGGATTTGTTGAAATTTAGCCATTATTTTATCTTGCCTATCTTGCACTGATAAACAGGTTTTTTGTTTCTTTGATAGCTGGCTAAGAATTACTTCTGACTCGTCATTTTCTTGGTCACAATGAATATATAAAGGGTCTTCCTCTTCTATACTATCTAAAAGTTAAAATAATATGGCTTCAATATCAAAAAAATTACATTCTGTACAAAAAAAACACCTATATATAACTACCTACATCAACAGTCTATATCAATGGCTTAAATTTTTATTTCTAAAGAATGTAATGTGATAAACTTTAAAAATTAGAATTTTAATTGTTTTAAATTAAAAATAATAGTTTTCAATTGCAATTACCAACACCATTCCCTCTGCTGATATATCAAGCCCATCACCACTTATTAAAATAAAGAACTTACTTTTTTATATGCAAAGAAAAAAATGTATACAAAAAACAAAATAAAAACATCTAGGTACGCTGAAAAAAAAATCATATTAATTACAAACATACCATTCGTAGCTGTTATTGCAGTTCCAGAAATGTCATTTTCATTTCTATATTGGGCTAGTAAATGTATATGTTCGCACATATTAAATTTTCTGGATGAATCCGGACACGAACAACAGTATTTGTGAATGCAAATTTTACACTCAGCGCAAGTTAGTTGACAATTACAAGATTCTCTCACTTCTTGAATAAAATAAATTTGACTGCTGGATGATATTTCCCAGCCATGTTCGGTACTTACAATCGAAGAAGGAACCATTATTTTCAAATTCTTATGACGACCACTAATGATCTTTAGTTTACTAGATATTTTTCCTTTATTTATGGTAATGAACCTATCAATAAGTTTGTTTCTAGTAAATCGCATTAATGCTCCAATACCTTTGTCAGGTCTTTTTACTTTCTTTCCTCCCAAATAAATATGCTTGATTGTTCTGTGCATCCGTTCTAGATGCATATTTGTATTGATCTCTGAATGCAACCTATAGCAATAAGCCCAATTTCTGCTACTTCGTTGATAATTATCCTTAAAATAAACTATAAAATTTGTAGTGTCCGGATCTGACAGATTATTACAGAATTGGTCAAGCATTCTTTCAAAGACTATTGGGTCTCTTTCTTCTAACAGCGTTCTTAATTGTTTGTAGACCATAGCCTACAAATTTTTATTTAAAATATGTAGATTATAACATACAGGTAAACAAAATACTAAAGTATCTACCTGCTTTTCCTTATTCTTAATTTTTGGCAAATTTGTCCACCAGGCTCGGTCAATGTGCCAAATACTGAATAGCCTAAAAAGAAATAGTGCTATTTATTCTCAAAACTTCCATGCATATACAGTTGTCCCATTTAGAACTGCCACCATTGGGATCTCGAGAACTATAAGAGATACAATGTCGGTCAAATGAAACAATGGGGGGACAGCTCAGATGTGCTTTTGTTTTTCAAAAAAATCTCATAGGGCACTAGATAATAACGAAAAACTGAATTTTGTTGATTTTTTTCTTTTTACCTCTCGCTAAGAGAGGATTGGATTCATGATAAAATGATGCCGTGTGTGTGTGGATATTGGAAGGATGGTTTCTTAAATACTACAAGACTTAAGACATATTTAACTAAGGATTCCTCAATCTAACATTAATGGGAAGAGCTGATTAGGTTTTGGTGTCAATTGGACAACTGGAAGTGGTAGCCTCTAAAAAAAAATTCTAATTTTTATTGAAACATTTTGCTGGAAGGTACGTGTATATTTAATATATCTATATTATTAATTAAATATGTATTTAAAATTATAGTTATATTAATATTACATACCGGGTGTCCCTAGCAATCCTTGACATAGACGTTTAACATGGAAAAGTTTTTTTTGTAAATAAAGTGTCCGGAAGAAAATTACATGATATTAGGTATGATAATAATACATTACCTTCAGTACTTTATTTATTATTAATTACTTTATTACTAAATTAGAAAAAAAATAGAAAAAATTATAAATAAATGTTTCAATATTTAATGTTGTAATATGAAAAGATTTTCAAATGTCTTTCGTGACACAATGGTTAGCGTAGCTGCCTTTATAATGTTAAATTTGGGTTCGATTCTTCAGCAGAACATTTTTTTTGCAAAAAATATTGAACTTTTAAAAATCTATCTTTTATTTCCTATTACAAGCATTTAGAAATAATAAAACCTTTGTATAAAGAGAAAATAATTAACAAAAATAGAGAGTACCCAAATTATATCATTGTGTCGCGATATTGTGTACAACGGTAAACCCCGACACTGTGAACTATGGTATTTCCAAACGATCACAAATACACTAGATATAACTCCTTAGCATTGTTATGTTTTCGGCTGGACAGAAAGAGACAAAAGATATATTGAGTCACCTCTTGGAGTAATCGCTAGATGTCACTGCTTGTTCTTGTACTATATTTGAAACATTTGAATTATTATTAACGAAAACATATTATAAAATACATAACACAAACTAATATTAGTATTAGGAATGGATAAAAAGAATTGTTTATTTTATTTTATTGATTTTTAAATTTTATGATTTTCGTATAAATGCTTCTTGTTCTGTTTGTACTTTTTCTAAATTTATTTACGTTTTATGGTGAATCCGGATTTTGATATAAATGTCTAAAATTAAATTGAGTAATTGAATGCCATGATTATTTAATAGCCGCGTGCCTGAGTGTCTAATCGCGGATCTGGAGAACCGGGTTCGATCCCGACCGACGCCAAATATTTCGAAATTTAAATGGCACAAAATTGTTGTTGTGCGCTCTTCACTCCAGCAATGAGTGCCCGCACGGTACAAATATGCCATCATTACCGAAATCTGTACATAAAGCAATGAGTAATATGCCGTGATATATTTATTTATTTATCCTGATCTAGCATAATATAATTATGAACACAGTCAAAAATATCCGTAGGTAAATTTCTCATGGTATAATTAATGCAGCATATGTCTGTAACAAAATCAGAAGCCTGCTGTAAATTGCCGTACAAAATGAATAAGAGCATGATGAGTTTTTAGAATTCTGCAAATCTTAATTTAATACTTCTTGAAAAAGACATATTTATAGAATAATAACACCGAAAAACAAAACAGAACGACTTTACAACTACCAAAATCCAAACAAAAGAGCCAAAATGTTACAAATATATTATAATGACCGTAGACATCTCTCGCTAAACTTTAGAGTAGACTTTATATATTATCATTCCACAATCATCTACATGATATTTTTATTAGTTCTCTACGTATGCTCGGTTTCATAATTCGTAACACTCGTACTTCCACTGACATTTCGCCTATTTTTGCTCTATACTATTCATTCATTCGTTCCAAATTTGAATATTGCTCTACAATATGGAATCCTACCTACGAATGTTGGTTTTCTTTCCTCGGCCCTACGGCCGACTAAATTCCACATTCGTGATAAAAAGTAGAACTACAGTACCTTGATACATAAATAACTATTTTGTTATATCTCGAACATATTTTTTTTCGTATGCCACTAGTTAGGTAATAAAAATATCTAACTCTTATATTTGAAGCATTTTTCTCGATTACTAATAGTTTAGAAGTTATTTGAAGAAAAAATCAATAAAATTCTGTATTTCGTCATTATTCAGTGCCTTTTGAGAATTTTTGAAAAAACAAAAAGAAGTACAGAAAGTTAAATTGTAATGTAAATTTATATTTAATAAGCAACTTAGTTGCTGGGATGGATGCTAGATGGCGACACAAAACAGAGACCTGACAAACTTGATTTAATTGCGCTACGCTTACGACCCAGGGGAGTGAATCAGTATTCAGAAAAGTGATAACAAGTTTCAATATATAGGTCTTGCCAAATAGAAATGACCTATCAAGTTCCAATATATAGGTCTTGCCAAATAGAAATGACCTGTCAATCATTTCTTGCGCATATACTGTGTACCACTATTTTTAGAGCGGAGTAGTCTCTCACTACACATTTCATAATGATACATACACTTTTTCGGTGCGCCACTTACCTAAAAAGAATTCTAGGAACTGCCCACTAGTCACTTGTCTAAGTACTGTAACGACATAAATGCAAAACCGATGAAGACACAAGTGTTCAACTGACAATGGATGTAAACATTGTGTTGTGCCAGTGGCGTACAAATAATTACGAAACAACAGTATTTAGAATATTTAAATTAAGCTTAAAAACTAAAATATGTACAAAATACTGATAATATAAAGATTATTTTACAGTGTGTTCAATAAAAACCCTAACTCTGAGTTAGGCTATGAACAGAGAAACGTATGTCTGATCATTATTCAAAAGTCTTTATCAAAATTGATCTTGAAATGTAGTTTTAAGGAGAAAATATAATAAAGACTGATACAGTGTATTGCCCTTCGTCGTTTTCTAATTTATTTCCATTTCTAAAATAAGATTCCAGAAGAGAAGCTTTGATTTCTTTAGACAACATTTTTGACAATATCTCGTGTCAAATTGATATTTAATTAAATATTTTTAAATTGACATACGTTTCTTTGTTCATGGTCTCCTCCGTTTTTTTTTTTTTTGAACACACTGTATAAATGGCATTACTATGTAATCGTTAGAGGATGGGGTCTGTGGCCTTAATTAGATTTTCGGAAAACCCTTGGTCATGGGCATGTTGGTATACTGGGTTCTAGAGATGCGCATTTTCGACCCGAACCCGAAACCCGACCCGATCCGACCCGAACCACCGTCGGGTTTCGGGTCACGTTTGTGATCAAGATAAATAGTTCGGGTCGGGTTCGGGTCGAGCTGGTTCAGTTCGGGTTGGTTACAGTTCGGGTCGGGCTGGTTCATTTCGGGTTCGGGTCGGGTTGATTCAGTTCGGGTCGGGTTGGGTTCGGGTCAGAAACCGTTCGGGTCGGGTTGGTTCAGTTCAGGTCGGGTTGGTTCAGTTCGGGTCGGGTTGGTTCAGTTCGGGTCAGGAACCGGTCGGGTCGGGATGGTTCAGTACGGGTTGTGTCGGGTTCGGGTTCGGCTCGGGTTCGGCTCTGGTTTAGCTCGGGTCGGGTTGGTTCATCTCGGTTTACTTTTACTTCTAATCGTGCCGACGGCCAACCGCTAGTTCATAGGATACCATTTACCATAATTTATTTTTTTATTTCTACTAACGGAAGATGACTGAAAAGTTTTAAGCTACACTTTTCGTATACATATATTATATTAAGTTTTAAGTTTAAATAAAACAAAGTAACTTTGTTGATATCACTTATTTATTTAACACAATTTTTGTTACTAGTTTCGACCAGTTCGGTCATCATCAGACAATGAGTACAATAAAAATTTTCATGCGAATTTATACAACGTAAAAGTACCGTTATTTACAACTATCGAAGAGAGGGGAGTATATTAAGTCTGTTTGGTCGTTTAGTAAAATTTTATCTTTATCATCTTTATATTTATAAATTTCTAAGGATTCTAGTAAACTAAGTTTTTTGCCTTTGTTTGCAAAATGAATTGGTATTATTTCTGTATCAGGCGAATGATTATTTTCTAATAGGTGACAAGCATAAGTTGAATCTGTTTTTTGAAGTTTAAATGATCTTAAATGTTCTTTGAATCTAATTTTGAAATTCCGACCAGTCTGACCAATATACACTCCTTTACAATCTTTACATTTTAGTTTGTATACACCAGATTTTTCTAAAGCATTCTTACAATCTTTATTATTAAAAATACAACTTGATAATTTTTTGTAGGGTTTAAAGGCGACAGATAGATTTGATTTCCTTAAAATTTTTTCAATAGATTCACTAATTGTTCCAAAATAAGTTAGAGATACGTATTGTTTTTCTGAGTCTGGTTTAGATTTAGGATAAATGGATTCTAAGGTAAGTTGTTTCTCTTTTTTGTCGATTAAATTTTGGATGATAGTGTTAGGAATATCGTTATTATAGGCTATTAATATTCAAAATGTATCACAAAGTAAAGGCTGAAATAATAAATAATATATTATATTCTAAAAAATTATACAAATGTCAATATCCATTCAAAATACATATGTAAATACAACTACTTTGTATTATTACGCAAAGGTCGGAAAATACGAAACATACATATTAAGTGCAAGCTTACATATTTATTTTTTGAGAAAATCAAATATTGCATATGCTAAATAATATGAGTATGTACATGTACCTACATATTTTCCGAATTTTATACAACTGGTAATTTTAAAATGTGACTTCAAAGAAATACAGTCGTGCGTACCGTACTTTGTTGAAGAAGAGATTATAGTATTTTTTATGTTAAGCCAAAGCCAGATGACCACTTAGAATGATATGTGTAATTTTTGATTACCAGGTATTTATTTTCCTTTTATCAAAGAATTTTCCCATTCCCCATTGAAGAAGAGATTATAATAAATTAATGTGTTCAGCCGGGTGACCTCCTTGGGTGATGGGTGCTGTATGTAATTTGTATTTACTTTGCCCGATATTTTCTAGTTTTACTCGTATTATAGAATTTACCCAATCCCAGATAATTTCTACCTCCATTTGGTTTAAATTTTGTATAATTTCTCATTATACTTCGTTTCGGAATGAGCTGGAGTAATAAATCAAAATTTACAAGAATAGTGTTGGATTGTCAAGGATGCGGCAAATAAATCCGCTAGAAAAATTAGATATAACCGTTGAGTGAATAATTTATGTAGTGTAATATATATTATTCACTCAACGATATAGGTAACTTTACTAAAGTGCTCATAGAATGCTGCATGCTTTGTACCTGGAACAAAATTTACTTCTCTAACAATAGCTAACAACAGAAAGACCTCAATAAACCTTTCGATAATCCCTTCTGAAAACTTGCATAGCCGTAGAGAGAAGTTTTCGGAGGGATTTGTTTATGTATTTACATATGCTTATTATCCAAAAATAAAAGTTCTCTATCAGCATTTATATTTATTTCAATATAATGGGAATTCAGCTGATCTCGAAAAATTAATCGAGAACTGAAATGGTAGAACGAATTCAGTCTTTTCAACTATCCCTTCGCAAACAATTACTGTAGCGCCACTGGAATATGTTCGAAGAACTAGTTTATTAGTGCAGCACATTTTAAAGAGAAATATAGTTTGTTTTTAAAAAGCAGAAAATAAAATATTAAATGGCAATGTTGAGGATAATGTTGATTTGGATTCAAGCTAAATTTAAATACGTCCTTGCTGTAACTTCTTGCTAGGTTGAACGTACATTTTCCTTTCAAACTCATTTATACTGATAGAAGGCATAATTTTATAATTATAATTATAATATTTACTCAAATAGACTAATTGAAATATATATTAATAATAATTAATCATTACCTCCAGACAAACAAAGGATTGTTTCAATTCGGGTCGGGTTAGAGTTGAGTTCGGGTCGGGTTCGGGTTCGGGTAGGGTTCGGGTCGGGTTCGGGTCGGGTTGGTTCAGATCGGGTCGGGTTGGTTCAGTTCAGGTCGGGTTGGTTCAGTTCGGGTTGGGTTGGTTCAGTTCGGGTCGGGTTGGTTCAGTTCGGGTCGGGTCGGGTTCGGGTCTGATTCTGTTCAGATCGGGTCGGGTTCGGGTCAGGTACCGGTCGGGTCGGGTCGGGTTGGGATGGTTCATTGTCGGGAACCGTTCGGGTCGGGTTTCATTTTTACGAAAAATGCGCATCTCTACTGGGTTCAAGTCCTGCAAGGGAATGGTTTTGTACGATATAGCTTCATGCTTCATATATATTATTCGGACGCCACTGAGACAAAACCGCTTAAGTACAATGTATGTGATTGGCCCTTTAGGTAAGAAGGGCGGAGAATGCGTAAATGCGTTTTACGCGCAGTAGTGACAGCACGCACTTTAGAATTCTATCAAATGATGCATTTGTTTTCGCTTTTCGCTACGAAGCGAAAATTTGGTAGCATGCGTGTCTCAAAATATACGCTTGCAAGCGTACGACTCGAGGCGAAAGTATTAAACTAACGTCCCAATTCAATTCAAAGACAATTTATATATAATTTATAAATTTATTATATACAATTGTCATAATATTTTCTATGTTAATAGTATAAAACCCGAAAAATCCCGAAACGAAAAGCTAATATAGAATTCTAAAGTGCATGCTACCAAGATTCGTAAAAGTAAAATCGCATTCGCCTGTTTTCTATGATAGAATTCTAAAGTGCGTGCTGCCACTACAGGTCACACCTATTTGGCAAGACCTATTAGCGTTTGGAAATAGT
This sequence comes from Harpalus rufipes, assembly GCA_951394225.1. NCBI lineage: Eukaryota > Metazoa > Arthropoda > Insecta > Coleoptera > Carabidae > Harpalus > Harpalus rufipes. The sequence goes on from OX596285.1 coordinate 18,014,329, forward strand.
TCCTGACCTATTCATTGATGACGTTAGTAGTACAGATTTTATAGTGATTCTCAAACTTTAATGTCAAAATACTATAAAAAGGTAACATAATGTTTGAGAGCTGCTGTAAATTTCCCACAATTTTGTATTGCATCGTTCAAAATACTTTGACATTTATAACTGTTATTTGTGAATTTGTATCTTTATTGCAATACAGTGCTTTATCGTTCTATATATTTTCGGTAAGTATATTATCTTTTATATTAGCATTATTATACGGGGGTGATACAAAAATTAACGATAAATTAAGATTTCAGAAAAAAAAATCACATGAAACATTTGTAACATCGTAGTGAAGAGACATTCTTGCAGAAGCTGACAGTGCCGCGTAGAAGAAATGGTGTGTGTAAGTGGACCAGGAGAATGTACATCATGGCGGTGCTCTTAGATGTTTGGTCGTAGGGGAGCAGTAAGATATAATTCTTTGGCGAAAGGACGTGAAGCTTCATCAGAGAATCTTGGAATAGTATGGTGTTGCCAGTTTTAATAAAAAAGGATTATAGAAGATGGTAGATTTGTTTAAAAGTGGACGAATATCGATAAAGAGGTCAAAGAAGCAGTGCATTTCTGGCTGAAATTTAAAGTAACATCCATTTTTTGAAATAAATTTACCTCGTAATAATAATAATAATAATAATCCAAATTTTTGTTTCCTTGAGTAGTATGCGCTTAAATTTTATTAAATGTCGCCGTGTAGTTTGAGATTCGTAGGTATTTATTTATTATTTGATTTAAATAATGTAATATACACATGTTTAAATAAAGACAGTAACATATGAAGTACTTTTATTATTTTCGTGCAGTAAAACACATCTTCTTGATAATGTCTTTAATAAATTATCTATTTTCGATAATTTTTTTATTAATTAAATTATCAAGAAATGAAATTTAATTTTCAGAATTCAAAATGAATTCATATTTCCCCCCACCATCTCAGCTGTCAAATTTAGTTCTCTGACCTTTTCATAGAGGGCATTAAAACTTGTTATCACTGTTTATAAGAAAGATACCCAATCTTTTACTATATAGTTTCCTTAATCTATGTATGTTATGGCCGTCTCTTTAGTAACTAAAATTACACAATAATTATTTACATAATCAGTTTGGTAAAATTCAACATTTTATAACGAATTAGATAAACGAAATTTACAGATTGAGTACGTCAAGCAGCGCCATGCACGACGTAACATCGTACCATTTTAACAAATTAGCTTGTCACAAATAAATAAATTATAACTAATTAATTTTTAAATATTTTGTATTTACTTTTGATAAAATGACAGCGCAATTGCACATCTAAACTTCATTGACAGGAATCAAGGAGGATCAGGGACACTGACACTATCCTCCTAATTGATATAAAAATAATTAGATGTCACCACTTTCCGTACCAAACATAGCCAACTTCATTGACGAAATTTACAGATCGTCATGGAGGTAGGAATAAATATGGAGGGAGTATTTGCAATCACTAGAGAAGCCGCTTCCCCCTCTACATTGTGACCGTTGTCAGTTTGAAGTTACGAGGTTGTTGCTGTCATCTGACGTTGAACATTGTTTATTTTTATATTATTTAATAATACACAATTAAAAAATCTAATGAGTGTATTGAACAATTGTAATTTCGTATAAATAGCTAGTCTAGATCTATCGATTTAAATAAAGTATTGTAAAAGATAACCGACTGCAGCAGTACCTGTGTTCGTTCCCACAGGGTCGCATTCCCCTTGTCCCTAGTTCAAGTTTATGCTCTCTTCATATTTATTCCTACCTCCATGGATTTAGTACATCAAGTGGCGCCACGCATGACGTAACATTGTACCATTTTACGAAATTATGTCACAAATAAATATTAATTAGAATAATTAAATTTCGAAGTATTGTATTTACTTTTAATAAACTGGCAACGCATTTTCCACATCTAAACTTCATTGACAAGGAGGATCAGGAACACTGACACTAACCTCGTAATTGAAATAAAAATAACTAGATGTCACTACTACTATCCATACCAAATCTGTAAAAAACTCGACAAAATTTTATATGGGAAAACAACGATTTGAAACGGCCATAACAAGCGTAGCGCATTTGAATGAAGTTGGCCATGGTAGAGAGTGAGAGTGTAGTCGATGAGAACACAGTACACAGTGATGTACAGTTGATGTATTTACTAAAGATTGCTGAATAAACCAAATATTAATTATATGAATTTGTGGAATTCATTACAACCGACATCGTATCTCTTATAGTTCTCGAGATCCTATTGGTGGCAGTACAAAATTGCACACTGTATTTAAAATGGTTGAATAGTTTGTAGGTACTTATTGTAAAAAATTAAATGTATTATATTTAAAAAAAAAAACATATACCTCTTTCCAGGATTGCCCATAACTTGTAGCCATGCGTTGAAATAACTTTCGTCTAGATCAGACATGAAAATCTCTGGTGATATTAAGCCAGCTTTAATTTTTATTTCATTAAAAAATAAAGTGAATACATATGTGTCAGATCTGTTTGATAACAAAAAGGCACATGGAAATCCTTCCGTTATATCATCAATAATGAGTAAAGTGTGCAGTTCAAAATGCGTACGATCTATGCATATGCAGTCGGAGCCAATTTTTTTTAAAACTTCACATTGTGCAGGTGTCATTATAATTAGTACGAAGTCTTCTTCTTTTAATTGAGGTTCTACCTTTAAAACTTTTCCTTGGGGTTTATAAAATACAATACAATCTCCAACTCTCTGCATTTCTACAACCCAAGACTCTACACTGATGGCGTCATATTGAACAGAAGAGCTGCGTAAGTTGAAACTGCTCTTGATATTGAAAAGATCTTTTTTGGACACCAAATGGATTCTGTTCAGTGTAGAATCAGTAATAGATTCACGAACTTCATCCAAAATATCATTAAATGGAACTTTAGCAGCAATTTTCATAGCTAAATTTTGCCTTTCTGGTGCAGTGAGCTGCAAGTGGCTTATCTCAGCTTCATGTCCAACATGACTTTCCAGATATTGCACTGAAATTTCATTTTCTTTGCTGATTTGTATCTGTATATTTGCAGGGCAAAAAGCATTGATCTTATTAGTTCCTTGGGTCTTCATATGCCTTTCACCTTTCCCCTCTGGCACATAGTTGCCAGAACGATGACACACATAATTTGTTGTAACATGGGTTTTATATGATACTGTATTTCTTTTAACAAATTTTGAATTTGTTTCATTTTCTACTTTCACTGCAAAAATTTATTTTATCAAAGAAAATTAATAAACTCCATTCGCTGAAACAAAGGTGTGTGGTTGAAGAACTATTAGGGTGGTTGCAAGATTTTTGTATTTATAAAATATTATATCCTCGTAATTTTGCTTATTTAAACATTATTTATTGGAAAAAAATATGATAATTCCTATAAATAATTAATTATTATGGTAAAAATGAATAGGCAAAAGACGCACATCATCAACCTGAAAAAACCTTATAAAATGAAATATAACTTGTTGAAATTATTCAGTGTTATTTATTTTTAAAAAAAGAAGAAAAAAAGTACTACTATTAAGTAATATATTTAATGATATTTACAATTATTTCTAAGTCAATTGTTATTCCTTTTACAGAATAAAAAATCTGTTGTGGCCAGCACAATACCTCTCGCCACTTCCTTTTTTCGGTTACATAAGTATAGGGCGCGAACAGTCATGTAACATTGTTGGCCTTGACAAGCAGATGTGGGGGCCTACACTACACTATACCAAAAATTCTATTTACATATATCTATTCCTTATATTTAGATTGTTTAATTTTAAATTCATTTTATGAAGAAATTTTGTCCTCTTCTAATTTTTCGAAATGTTTCCAATTCATTGTCAGGATTGACAGTATTTTTGAAGGATATATGTAATATACCTATAATTTTAAATATTTAACTATTAATACATTAAGAAATAATATAATGTATGTACTTCCCAGAAAAAGTGTTCAGTAATGTCTCCGGGTTTCTGACACTGACATATATCTGTCAGTTATAAACAATTTAAATTTTCAACTATTTTCCATGGCCATTCTTTCGGCTGTAAAATTTATTATAACAGATTATTTTATATACTATATTTCTTTTATCTCTAAATCTATAGAATATATTATAAAATATTTAAATATATCAAATAAAGAATTTAATTTTCTTTAATATTACCAAGAAAAAAATTCAAAAAATATTATTTAGAAGATTTTTTTTCAAGAATCTTCTACTTCCGGTTGTCCAATTGTTACCAAAACCTTTTCAGATCTTCCCATGAATGTCCGATTGGGAAATACGTAGTTAAACAAATTTAAAGTCATAGTTTTTGAGTAATCGTCCTTCCAACATCCTACATACATACATACACACACACACACAGACATCATCGTACAAATGTTAAAATCGGATTGTAGGGACCTTAAAACGTGCTTATTCAATAAAATCTGGATATGCGATTTTTAGCATGAATCCAATACCTCTCTTAGCGAGAGATAAAAAATGTTTGAAATAATTTAAGTTTGCTTTCGTACCATACGTTGGCACTACTGAGAATGACCATGTTATGTCAAATAATTTTATATTCCGTAAAAGGAATAAGAATTGACTTAGAAATAATTATATTAAGTATATGGCAAGTATATAATTAATATATACGTTTCTTTAAAACTAGTATATTTTTTCTTCTTTTCTTAAAAATAAATAACTAATAATTTCTACAAGTTATATTTCATTTTAGAAGGTATTTTAGGTTCATGACGTGCGTCTTCTGCCTAATCATTTTCACTATAACAGTTAAAAATGTGTATATTTTCAAATATATCACGTGATTAAAGAAGTGTGACATCAAAAGGCACTTGCGGCAGCGTATCCAAGGAAACAGCTTCAAATGTCAAACACAAAAGCACACGACATGTCAAGTTTTATGTACAAGCGACGTAGGTAGATAGACACGTAATTGCACGCGATGAACAGGAAAGGTTGCTTGTGTTCAGGCAGCCAGCTTTCCTACGTCATAAGAATGGGGGGGGACAGTTTTATCTAGCATTTTTAAGGAGATTCTTTTTAATTCAATGTTTAAAAAAATGTCCAAAAAAAATTTTTTTTTCGGTTTATTATGAATTAATTTGTATGTTTCTCACAAAATAAAAAAAAATGTGCAACCACTCTATCTTGTACAGCAACAAGTCATTCTTCTATCTACAAAATTATATTCTCTTAACCAATAGAATGACTTGTCTCTGTTCAAGAATTAGTTTCACATTCTCTCATTTCAGCGAATGGACTACAGTAATACTCGCGTCTAGCCGATATACACAACTTTTATCACGAAAACGAACAATTGTGCCATGCAATTAATAATCATTTTGATGTGAAATGCCTATAAAATGATTGTAATCATTCGAGTTTTGTCAAATAGAGTTCTATGCGTTCAGTTACCGATATATTAAAGTATTTATTTTCCAAATTTACATGCAAAAAAGTCACATTTTTCACAAATAAATCCTAAAAAACTAATAACATTTTGACGCGAAGTGTCTTAGTTTTTTAGGCTGTATTTGTGAAAAATAAATTTTTCGTTTGAAAATTTATAAAAAATACTTTAATGCAACGGCAACATAACGCACAGTACTGAATTTGACGAACCTCGAATGGTTACATTCATTTTATAGACATTTCGCGCCAAAATGATTATTAGTCTTTTAGGCTGTAATTGTGAAAAATGTGACTTTCACTTGCTAATTTGCAAAAAATGCTTTAATGTAACTAGCTTAACGCACAAACAATCACCTCACCTAATGCCCAAATTCACTCTTGGAAAACTAGGGGTGAGTTTTGTGTGTTAGGTGAGATTATTGTGGTTATATTTAGTCAATTTAACCAAACACAGCAACAATAAACTTCACGTAACATCAGTTACAGTCCAACATGACCTTCCAAATATTACACTGAAATTGAATTTTCATTGCTTATTTTTATCTGTATATATACAGGGTAAAAAGTATTGATTTTATTAGATCTTTGGGTCTTAATATGCCGTACACTTTTCCCCTCTGGCACGTAGTTGCCCATATATCAATTAACTAATATATTGCTAATGCTCCTATCCTTTGCATAGAGACTAGCTGAAGCCTAGACTGTGAGATGGGAATATCATTGCTGCATAAGTCTATCTCTCTCAATATCCTAAGTCTTGATTATGCGCATGCACGTAATATTTGAATTTTATTGGCTAACGACGATATCTACGACGGTAGGTCAATAAGTACCTGTCTTAGAAATGAAAACGCAAGTTTTTTCACAATTTTTGTTCTTATTTTTCAACATAATCTCCTTTCAGGGCGATACACTTTTTCCAACGTCCCTACCATTTATTTAATCCCCCCAAAAAATATGATTTTTCAAACCCCGCAAAATAGGCTTCTGTCGCGGCGATGACCTCCTCATTTGAGCTGAATTTTTTCCCGCGAGCCACGTTTTCATGTTGGGGAACAGAAAAAAATCGCAGGGAGCCAGGTCGGGCGAGTACGGTGGGTGCGGCAACAGTTCGTACCGCAATTCATGCAGTTTGGCCGCGACGATTCCGGATGAGTGAGCACGGGCATTGTCGTGGTGGAACAGAACTTTTTTCTTTGCCAAATGGGGCCGTGTCTCCTTTAATTTCTCGTTGAATCGATCCAACAAGTCACTGTAATACTTTCTCGTGATCGTGCGTCCTTTCTCCAAAAAGTCCATGAGGATTATTCCTTTCGAATCCCAAAAAATCGTGGCCATGACCTTTCCAGCCGATGGGACCGTCTTTGCCTTATTCGGAGCAGGTTCACGCGGGAAAGTCCATTGTTTTGACTGTTGCTTGGTCTCTGGCATGTAGTGATGGATCCAGGTTTCATCGACGGAGACGATTCGACGCATAAACTCCTGCGGATTTAGCTTAAAGAGGTCCAAACTCTGCTTCGACATTGTGTTCCGTATCTGCTTGTTGTCCACCGTAAGCAATGGCGGCACCCACCGCCGACAGCTTTCTCATGTCTAACTTATCATGTAAAATATTAAATGCCGATCCATGCGAAACGCCAACAGCCTCTGCTACTTCGCGCACTTTAATTCGGCGATCAGCGAGAATCATAACGTAGACCTTTTCAACGATTTCCTCAGTAACCACGTCTGCCGGGCGTCCTGGGCGCTCCTCATCAAAAATAGATGTACGGCCGCGTTTAAATTGATTAAACCAATATCTCACAGTTGTCATTGATGGTGAAAGGTCCCCATAAACAGCATCCAGCTTCTCTTTTATTTCTTCGCAAGTTTTTCCTTCCAAAAATAAAAAGCGAATTACGGACCGATATTGTTATTTTTCCATTTTATTTAAAACACCAAACGCTTAATACAAATCAGAACTAACCTATGAATCAGTATGAAATTATGTATGGCGACGTTTGGAAGATGGCAGTACTTGGTGGTAATTAGGGTACCTTTATATACAGGGTATGGCCATGAGGCAAGATCGCCGCCATAAGCGAGCCAATGTCAAACATATTGATAATTCATTTCCCTATTTATTTGTGAGAAATGTGATGTTATATTATACAGGAATATTAAATAATCACACTATGAATCTAAAAAGGTAATAAAAAATCATTTATTTAAGAGGTACACAATTATTATTATGACATAGATTTAGAGGTTATGTAGCGTATAGGATATAGGTTGTTATTATCACATCAAATTTAATAACTGTGGTTATTATTTGCACAATAAGTATATATTTTAAACTTACCTTTTAAAAAATTAAATGTTTGTGCTTAATATTGGTCATTTTTATGTGTTTTCAATATTGCCAGTCATCGTAGTCAGTATCTCAAGAAAATATACAAATAAATAAAATAAAAGTATTACTTACACTTTAAATAAATATTAGAAGTATATTTAAATGTGTTTTGCATTAAAATAAAGCAAGTAGCCACGAAAATACATAATAATTTGCGAAACAACAACGAATATGACAGTGGCCCTCTAATGGCGGACGAAACGCGAGCCACGTCATGGCCATACCCTGAGTATACAGGTACCCTAGTGGTAATGCCACCGCCTCTCAACAACGCCATCTGTTTTCAAACACAGGTACTTATTGACCCACCCTCGTAAGTTCTGATTATTGAAGACTAGCGCGAACTTTAAATTAAAACTGAGAAATTAAATAAAAATAAAATAAATATATCATCACGGCATATTACCCATTGCTGGGTGTGCCAATCTGCTATAAGTAATGTACCTACTATTTATTTTGTGTGTAAATTCTTGATCATAAATATTAGTAATTAACAATGTTTTACATATGTGTTTAATACAACAGAATTTTTAAACCACGTCAAAGAACAAACCATTTTAGACAACCACAAAACGCAAATTATAAAAATTATAATTGATACATTTTTAAAAATTAGATTTTATCACTAAACTAAATTACTTTCAGAGAAAGACGTTTTTTACAGTACAACAAAGTTAATTATTTAATTCAAATTTAATACTAAAATATTTCATTGTTACTTATTATTACTAATATTTATGTTCAAGAATTAACACACAAAATAAATAGTAGGTACATTACTTAATTTCTCAGATATAAATTCAAAGTTCACGCTAGTCTTCAATAATCAGAACTTAGATATCGTCGTTAGCCAATAAAATTCAAATATTTCGTGCATGCGCATAATCAAGACTTAGGAAATTGAGAGAGATAGACTTATGCAGCAATAATATTCCCATCTGTCAGTCTAGGCTTCACGGAGAGCAAGGGATCGGCAATATATTAGTTAATAAGTATATTTAGTTGCCAGACCGATGACAGCCGAAATTTGTTATAACATGAAATTTATATGACCTTGTGTTTTTTTAATAAATTTTGAATTTGTGTCACTTTCTATTTTCACCTCAAAAATCTACATGAAAAAAAAAATTAATAGCAATTACCTACCTTTCCACTTGTGAAAATCTTCAATCGAAACAAAACTGAGATTTTTTATAACTAATTGAATGTCATGTACATTTTTAAAATGTTGGAACAGATCTTCTCTATGTATACCATAATATTTACAAAGTGGACATTTTCTTGAAACTCTTCCGATTTTGTGATTACTTCCATCGACATCGACATTTCCCTGATTTGTTTTTATTTCTGTTGTATTTTGAATATTATGAGTTTTTAAATGTCGAGACAAACTCTGTTTGTAGTTAAAAGTTTTTTTACAAACATTACAACAAATGGTCGACGATGGATTGGTCTTATTATAGCGGAAAGGCGCTAAATCCAATAATTTCTTGGTATGAAATTTAATCACATGTCTCCTTAAATTTGGGAATGTGCTGAAATCACTTTCACATTCGTTGCACTTATATCTCATTATAATGTAATAATTTTAACACATTACACTAATAAATTAATGAATTTGTCACAAATAACACGCACAAGTGTCAAAATATGAAACAGTACGACTGCGACTGAACAAAATGTATACATACACGCAGTGCTGCCAACTCGTGGATTTTTTCTGGAATTGTGTAATTTTTAAAGTTCTGTGGGAAAAAGGAATAATTTTATAAAAAAAACCTAGATTTGCGGGATTTTTACCATCATTGTTAATTAAATATATTTGTTTGAATTTAGAATAGATGTTTTGGCTGGCTAATGCAAAGAATAGTATGCATATTTTTTATCTACTACTTTTATAGATATCAGTGTTGCCAGTCGTAGTTCGTAATTGTAACTGAACTGCGTAATGTGGGGTTATTTATATTTGTCTTTATATGGCAAAATTTCATGTTAGAAAGAGATTATTTGACGTATGTCTATAATAGTTATCCAGTGACGTTGACATCAAATTATTATTCCATGGTTTTTATCAAGTCTATGTTTTTGGGTTTTGCAAATACATAGGTGAAGAGCATAAATCTTTGAGAAAGGCATTATTTAAAAAGAAACATCATTTTCAAATAAATTATACTTATTTTTTTCAGTTCAAATGTATCCATAAATATTTCATGTTGCACGTCTATGTATACGAAATGCAGTGAAGTTATCTGCTAGTAATATTATACCATACGGTTAATAAATGACCTTGAATTGGCATCTTTCGTGAACCAAACTATAACAATATTTTCCTCACATATATTCAATATGTTTCTTGTTACTTCAAATGTAATATATTTAATAGAAATAATATGTAATTTAATATGTATTGTAATTTTGTAATTTATTGTAATTTTGAAACTGTTTGAAACTTAGTAGGTACCTACCTAATTTATATAAATATTGTAATTTGAATGTTTTCAGTGTTTCTTTTAGATCTGAAGATGATCTTAAAAAAATCTAAATGTTAACGCTGTTAACGGTTTTCTCATTATTTTGCTACATCCCAAATTCCGACTACACTTTAACATATAAAATTCTTAATTTTCTAATATTAACATTTTTAAATTTAGATCTTTGGTAGCCGAGTAAGACCTTAGGCGATTTTTCGCGACGGACCAAACATGAACCACGGTTATACATTTGGGTCATGAAAACGTCACTGTTATGACGTAAGATAGGATATCGCGAGAAATCAGCGGTTAAACCAGTTGTATCATTTGGCGGTTAATTTTAAACGATGGAGAAGTATATGAGTTATATTATAGCTGAATTTATTGAGATGGACATAAGTTATTTAGTATGCTATCTTTACACATTTCGAAATATTTTGTAACAACAGGATCTGCAAATAATTGATTGTTTTATTTGTAAACAAAACTTTAACCTAACTTTTACCTTTATTTAATATATCAACATTTCCCCGGTCAACTTCTACTTCAAGCATTTCTAATCCATTGGAAATTGTGACTTTTTCCATGTTTGTAATTTATTCTAGTTTAAATCAAAATCTCAAACGCTCGAGTGTATAAATAAAACAAAGGTAGACTGAGATGGATTGAGATTAGAAAGAGAGAACCGATGAACCAGATTCATGAACCTGCTCGCTAGCTCGGTTCGTGATTCGACGAACCTGGTTCATGATCATGATTGACGTCATTAGTTCGTCCCGAGAACGTACTGGTTCATAAAATTCATTAACCAAACCGCTTTGGTTCGTCGCGAAAATTCGCCTCTTGTTTTTCATTAATTTGGCTTCGTGAAATCTGAAAATTTTATAAGATTGATAATCTAGCCCGTTCATTTAGGAGTATTTTTTCTCCTATTCCTTTAAAGGCTATCTTTTTTCCATTTTCTATGTTTCTGTTTGGTTCTACCTTCTTTCTGCTCATGAATTAGTAACAATTTTTCAAATTTTGTTTTAAATATCTGTAGAGGTTAAAATTTGTTTCTGTTATAACTTGTATCCATAGATGGCACTGTAGTATAAAGCTTGATTTACATGTGCAGATGAACACGAGATTCCGTAACATGAAATAATTCTTTTCAAATATCTGTACCGTAAAATTTTATACGTTACAATATGTATTGAATTTTAGAACATAAAATGATCTATTTTTTGCAACGTCTTTAAATTAACAATTGTTTTTCGTTACTCATTTGTTTCCTGAAATAAAAACAACTGAATGCTGCCTTATTATGGAAAATAAAATGTTAAACAACTTTTATATAGAAAATTTTGTATACAGTCGTTATTACCGAGATATATACTATATTCCATACATAGTGGGCACCTGTATATATATATATATATATATATATATATATATATATATATATATATATATATATATTGGTAAAGGGTACGTTGTCGCCTCCAAAGTAGATACTGAAGAAACGTTGTCACCTCATATATGACGCTGTCACCTTCGACTTCGGAGGCGACAACGTTTTTCCATATTCTCATCGGTTTTGGCCTTAGGACGTCATCTAAAGCCCAAAAACAAAAAATAGGTCGGAGGCGACAACGTAGCTTCCATACTCACAAAAAAAGTTTTTAGTTCCGGTATATACCGCTGGCGTTAGTGTTGCACAGAACATATAAGGGGGGCACGTTGTCGCCTCCGGTTATATAAATCTCATTTTTGTATCACAAACGTTACTTTTCCGCCTCCGCTAATTGGTAATGATGTTATCAAGGACTAAATTGCTGTTAAAACTGTGCAGTAAGTCCTACCAAAAAGCCTTTAAGTATTACGCCAACAAATTGGACATATGTATATAATACTACATTATTTAAAATATTACATAATAACGTCATACGTCTGAATGTTCTACATAATTCCCATTCGTTTTTAAATTAAAAGACATTTAAACATTTATTAATTGATAATTTGTAAGGCTTTAATTTAAAGACTATTTTTGTACCGAGCGACAGCGGGGAATTCCCTCACTCACTCGCTCGATAGGTCGATCGGTCTGTGCGTACGGTAACTTGAGAATGAATCTTAATAAAATTTTGTATGCAGCTTCTAAAGAAAAATCGCAGATCTAGGTTTGTGAATGGGCCAAATCGGCCTAAAATATATAAGGCCCTTTGTCATTACTTTGTTATTTATTAACCGATCGGAACCAAATTTAAAACGTACTTATTGTGACTTATTCTATGTAAAAACATGCTCGTATACCAAATTTAACAACTATATTTTAATTAGAAAATGTCCTTTTGGTCGTTTTTAAAATTTAAAAAATAATATAAAATTTCTCAAGAAATGGCTATTGCCATAAAAGCTTATAGGCGGATTCTAAAGTGAAATTGTAAATGAAATTTCGGGAATGGGCCTTATCGGTCCAAAAATATATGAGGCCCTTTGTCATTTCTCAGTTAATTATAAACTGATTGTGACCAACTTTGCAGCATGTTTATTCAATATGAAACCATGGCCGAATAACCATTTTAATAGCAATATCTTCATTAGAAAGTGCATTAATATTTATTTAAACAAAAAAGGTCCCGCAACTATAACCAAAAAAGGTATATACAGTAAAAACAAAAATAGATACAAATAATTGGGAACTAATAATAATTTTAGGATGGACCGCTGCAGAAGTTGATGCTTTAGAGATAGAATTTGCTTCATACTGTAACGCGGCAGCGTATGAAACCGCCAGCGTACAACTAATTATTGTGATCGTCTAATTACCCTACGTTGTGTTATTTAATAGTGCCCAGAATCTTTAATTTGAAGTCGTGGTAGTGTAAGGAATAAAACAAGTAATAACATAGATTCAACAATAAACAACGTTTATTCAGTCATTGGCATTCAAGAAATATACAGTACAATATAATGACTGATACTTATGGCCGGGGATGCCGGGAGAATGCCCTGGGTTGGGCTGTGGCTGGCAACGGACTCGTACGTGGAGCGGCACCGGGCGCAGCGCAGGCAGCGTCTCGGGATTGCTGTGGGTATGGCCACGGGCGTGGACCGGTCACTGGCGGAACGGTACACCGGCCGCGGGACGTAGGCCTCGGTTAGCCGTGGTTACGGCCGCTGACAGGGTCCCCCAGGTGGATGACGGGCCCAATGTGTGCATATACAAACAGGTGCACAGACATACAAGATGTCTTACATAAATTTTATACGTGATATAGTATGGTGGTATGTATTAAAACCAAATGCTGTATAATTATCGGTTACGACGTTGTTGGAAGTTGCAGCTGAACCCGTGAAGGAGCGTGCACACCTGTTATCTCGTCGCAACCGTACGGTGAGTAAGTAACGTTGTTGGAAGTTGCAGCTGAACCCGTGAAGGGACGTGCACACCTGTTATCTCGTTACCACTGACCGTTTATTGATACTACGGGGAGTAAGTGACGTTGTTGGAAGTTGCAGCTGAACCCGTGAAGGGACGTGCACACCTGTTATCTCGTCACTACTGACCGTCCGGTGAGTAAGTAACGTTGTTGGAAGTTGCAGCTGAACCCGTGAAGGGACGTGCACACCTGTTATCTCGTTACTACTGACCGTATAAATACACATATGATGGAGGTGAAAGGCTTTAGCCAATGACCTTACAGCAATACCAACGTATACCACCAATACCAATACCACTGCCTCAAAAATTACACAATGATCGTAATGCAGATCAAGCTACAACAGAGGCTGATCCTGGCCGAAACCAAGATGCCTTTCCCAGTGCTGTGCACCCAGTTTTAAACACAGAAGCGCCACCCCTAAAGATTGGGGGTGGAAATGATGGAAGATTAGATGTCCATAGGTGAAACTGCAACAGACAGAATTTTCTGAGAATATCATCTTAATGATATGCACCTCATTTGCTGATGACTCGGCGTAGTGGGGAAGTTTCTGCATATGAAGATTGTATGTTGGACAGAGACAGCTAATAATTGTTAACCCTGATTTGCTCGAACTCATCTCAAGTAGCCACCTTTGGTCCCTGATGGCTGGCTGTGGAAGGAATTCTCTCCTGTTGATTTGCTAATTAGTTGCATTCAAAAAGTCACATATGCCCTATATATTAGACAAAGATACAAATATCAGTACTCTGGGTGTAAGACAAGGATGCCACGAGGTAGTGATAGTTTTCACCCCTTCTTAAACAAGGATGCCCTTAGATCTCGGCCTGGTGAGTGCGAGAGAGATAGCATGTGGTCGTGTTGCTTTTAACTCCCACCTCTAAATGTTCATCTAACTTTTGGTTTACCTACATTGTTTTTATTCATCCAAAATAACAATGTTTAAATAAATAAGGAATGTTTATCTATATCAGTAATGAGCATATTAAACCTTTCTTTGATTATTTTGTTTAATGTTTTTATTTTACCTAGTATCCATATTATGTTTCGATCTCCCTTGCCAGGGCCGGCTTCTACGAAAATCTGTGAAATTTACTTAATAACATCCTCCTACATTGTTTCTCATGCTGGTACAATGTTAAATCAATTAGTTAATGTTAGTTAGTTATATTAGTTGTTTATTAATTGTCAAACATTCTAAATATTATTGTAAATTTTTGTATCCATTCGAGTTCGACATTCCCACGCTAAAACACTCATTCCTACTCTGTCGTTACCTACTTAGCTTACGTTGGGACAGCCCCAGACACGGCGCCCCATAGCGATTTATTACCCTCTTGAGTTGACCTGCAAATCTTCTCTGCATCATACTTATCAGTTCTTAGGAGGTCTACACGTGCGTTTTGTTTTTGTATACATGTAGAAACACGATACTAAAGATTTTAAAAATAATAATGATACACACCAAATTCGGCCGCGTTTCAATACATACAGAAAAAAAAATTCCGCAATACAGTCCTTTCATCTTATCTTTGGTCTTCTTCTGTTTCTTCAACCTTCTACTACTAAGCTATTCATTCTTCTTTCAATATATTCTACATCTTTCCTTATGACTTATTCAAACCAGTGTAATCGCCTCCCTTGTATCTTTCTAGAAACTTCTAATACTCGAGTTATTTCCCTTATTCATTCGTTCCTTATTGTATCTTTCCGTGTCTTCCCCAACATCTATCTCAACATCCTCATCTCTACCACATTCATTATCTTTTCAGTTAGAATTTTCTTAACATAGTAGTTGTTTCTATGATTATAGCATAGGTGGCTGATTAATAAAATTTAATTTCTTTATAATTCTTTAACTCTATATCCATTGAATATGAAATATAAAATGCAATCAATTCGTATAGATAATAGAATATTCTTTAATATTTATAATAACATTAATGGGGTCTCGTGGCCGTGTGCCTGAGTGTCTGGTCGCGAATCTGGGGACCCGGGTTCGATCCCGACCGACGCCAAAAATTACATCGCATTTTAATGGCACAAAATTGACCCCTGTGGCGCACTCTCCACGCCAGCAATGAGTGCCCGTGAGGTGACGCCTGGTAAGCGCCCACACGGTACAAAT
The DNA here is from genome assembly GCA_951394225.1 of Harpalus rufipes. Classification (NCBI taxonomy): domain Eukaryota; kingdom Metazoa; phylum Arthropoda; class Insecta; order Coleoptera; family Carabidae; genus Harpalus; species Harpalus rufipes. Next base: position 18,030,241 of record OX596285.1, read on the forward strand.
ATTCCATCATTACCGATATCTGCGTACGAAGCAGATTGGCACACCCAGCAGTGGGTAATATGCCGTGATGAAATATTTATTTATTTATTTTTACATTAAATGTGTAAATAATATTTCATAGTTTGTATAATTTTACTGAAAAAATAGGATCTTTTGCAAGAAAATTTATGTATAGGGCACAAGCAGTCACGTGACTTTCTGACCTTGGCAAGCAGATATCAGAATGACAGCTATTAATAATGTCCGTAACTGACAAACGTCAATTATACATTCAAAATTTCATTTTTTGGTATTTTATGATTCCTTTTCTCGGCAACTGAATTCCACATGCCTGATAACAAATAAACCACATGAAATAAGAAAATCTTGAAATTTTGAATGAAAAATTATGACTTTTGTCTGTTATGGACGTAATTAATAGCTGTCATTTTGACACGGGTCCCCATTTCTGATTGCCAAAGTCAGCAAAGTCACGTCACTGCACGCGCCTTATACATAAATTTTCTTCCAAAAGATCCTATATTTCCAGTAAAAAATTTCATGAACAAACTATGCAAATTTTACTTGACACTGACATCTTCTTCTTCTTTAGTTTTTCCCGTTCTTTAGGGCGATCGCTATTTTTTATTTTCTTCTTCCACTCATTTTTGTTTTGCGTATCGTCCTCATTCAGTTTTTTTTTCGCTCAAGTCTTCCGCAATACAGTCCTTTCATCTTATATTTGGTCTTCCTATGTTTCTTTGACCTTCTATTACTAAGCTATTCATTCTTATTCTAATATATTCATTTCTCCTCATGACATGTTCAAACCAATGTAATCGTCTGTCATATCTTTCTAGAAACACTAAAGTTATTTCCCTTATTCTTTCATTCATTTACTTTTTATTGATCCTGACATCTGTCAATTTGAATTACCTGAATATATTAGCAGTTTCCATGGTTAAATTAGCATAGCTGACTGATTTATGAAATTTATTATCTTTATAATTCTTTAACTCTATATCTGATGAATATGAAATATAAAATGCAATCAAATCATATAGAAAATAATATATTCTTTAAGTTATAATAATATTTAACTGAGTTTTTCAAAAAAACCGTTAAAATCTTCAAATGAGGATACTTTCGGTTGACCAATTATAACCAAAATCCAGTCTGCATATGGTTGTAACGAAGGGGAATACGCAAGAATTGTCATTTTTGGAATTCTAGTATTGGAGATATCGCGGCCGAAACCGCGGTCACACACACACACGAACACACATACACACACACCCACACACATACAGACATCATCGTAAAAATAGTAAAATCGTATTGTAAAGACCCTAAGATGTGTTTTTGCCAATATGGTGCAAACTATCAGTCTGTATGTGTATTCATATTAAAAATCCAGAACGCAGATAAAGAGGTGTCTATGTGACCTCCGATAATGTGGCAACACTGTCGGAGGCAACAACGACTACAAGGTGTACGCATATATACAGTTTTCGGAGGTCACAGCGTACTTTCTGTGCTCCCCATATATGACCCCATAAAAACTTTTAAATCTTTTCCCCTCTCAAGGAATTCGGATTGATTATCAGTTCAAAACCCCATATATACATTTTTTGTCGATGTAACTCAATGGGAAGACCCGGAGGCCAGGTCGCCTTTTCCATGTACCGGAGGCGACAAGAGCAGGAGGCTCGAGGGTTTCATTAATTACTTCAATTTCACCTTCAACTTCTTTATTCATCTTAAATTCCCAGTAACACTATTTCACAATATAACTAAGAATAATAATAACACGAACACGGTACAGATCCGCTGATAATGCCAGAATACCGACCAAACACTTCACGCCACTATCTGACGGAATACTACTCCTTGTAACCTGATGTCTTCCTCTTTTATAACCTGTCGATAATTCTGATTCTATCTAGCATCGTAAAGGTCTTGCATAAAATCATTATTAGCAATAATTAATTGCCTACTATGACCTAATACGTTCTAACGAACCTGTCCGCTCTGACACTTGCTCGGCCTTTCTGACTCAAATTATGTAAAATGTCAATATAAAGCAACTGTCATTGTTACAATGAATGACTAACTGATAATATAACAATCCCTCAATACCGCAGTCAAGGATTATTTATTGTAACCAAATAATTTACACTTTACATGATTAAGGTAACTAGCTCTTATTTCATTCATGCCGACTCAGAGGTTTTGAGACAGGGCTATAAGAGCTCAGATGTCTTGGAACATGGTCACACCAGACTCAGAGGTTTTGAGACATGGCTACAAGAGCTCAGAGGTCTTGGAACATGGTCACACCAGACTCAGAGGTTTTGAGACATGGCTACAAGAGCTCAGAGGTCTTGGAACATGGTCAAACTAATACTCATTTTAAATCACTTACTCAAACTGTCTGCACAGCGCCACATTACTTACGCTATCACAGCTATTCTCACAAAATAGCATCAACGTCAGGTTCTTGTTGTTGACATCAGAACAAATATCCACATTCTACCACACATCTCGGTGGTCAATGACAATTCCCTAGGATACAAACCTGGCGTTAGGTATTGTTTCTGTTTGTTTTTTTTTTTATAAAATTTATACGCCTAGATTGTTAGGTGGGCTGTTTGGGTGGGCATGTTGCGTGGGCAACGCAATAATTTATACTTTCACTAAAACAGCTAGTGGAAGCATACATCAACGAGACAGTGTATGCACTGACTGAAATGTATACTTTAACTGTAATATATATACAGTCGACTCTCTCTAAATCGAATTCGTAAGGGGTATTTGAATTTGTTCGAATTAGAGAGAATTCGAACTAGAGAGACTAAAAGAAAATGAAATGAACATTTGTACTCGTATAAATTACATAAAATCTATGTATGAAATAAAAAAAATAGTTTATTCAGTTAATATGTACATATAACGGAAAAATAAAAATGTAATGCATACAATTACAGAGGCTTGAAGAAATTTGAAATTTTTGTTTGTTTTAATATTTTGTTGTAAGCTTCTTTTTCAAAGTACGCTTCTACTTTTTGGAAGTTTTTGAAGATTTCTTGGGGGACGATCGCGTCTAAGAATTGTATCTAATTTCGATTTATAGAGAGTCGAATTTCATTGAAAATGATGACAAATGCCAAAAATTTAATTCGATTAAAGGAAAGTTCGAATTAAAAAAATTCGATTTAAAGAATAATTTTTACATATAAAAGTTTATACAGTTGTACGTGTCAAAAAAATAATTCGATTAAGAGAAAAATTCAAATAAGAGAGAGTTTGAATTAGAGAGTCGACTGTATATATAAATAAAAGGAGATTGTTAGTAGGTATGTCAGTGTATTATTTAGGCCTAAATAGTAATATTGAATCTTTGAAATTTAGTCGAGCTTTCGCGTTTTATTTTAGGCTTCTTCAAGGTCTCTGTAATTTACAATGTGGAATACAATAATTTTAAAAATAAACATTGTTTTTTGTACTTACAATTTGCATGAAACATAGAAACATATCTTGTAATACATTGTTTATTGTTAAAAATGTTATTTTGATGATAAATGTTGTTGATTGTTAAAATTTCTTACGGATTATAACTATTGTTAAAAAGTCACATGGTTTCTGTTATTAGTTGTAGGTTAGTGTCTGTGGGATGTTATGTGCAAACTGGTTTAGTTTTGTGGCTGTGTATCCGCGGGAAAAGTAAATAATTTAAATGCAAAACCTGTGATTTCGAAACTATTGCAACACAGCAATCCTCAATTTGTCATTAATATTGTCAGTGGAATTAATTTCGCGGTGATTTTAATTTTATATTAATTTAAATAGGTTGCAATATATAGACATAATTTTCACTATCGATGTGTTGAAACGTAAAGTTTTTGAATTTTGTTTTATACTTACCCTTTTACGGCAGCGGCGGATCCAAGGGGGGGGGGGCAATCGCCCCCCCCCTGAGAGATTTATTCTTCAAAATTTTAAGATGTCTTCCTTGTGAAATTACAGATCAATAAATAAAGAATTATTATTTTGTTTTATTGTATAAAAACTCAACATGAACCAAGAAAAAGTTTATAGATATTTAAATAAATTAGATGTTAATAATTACTCGAAAGTTCAGTCAAACAGCAGTTATTCTTATTAGCAACGTTTCGGTGCACCCTTCCATCTTCTTCACGGTTTACAACAATTATACAACAAGAATGTAATACATACAAAATAACATGGACATCACACTTACAGTAAGTTATTACAAATTGTTACAATTCATGTACACAAAATACATTCGTACGAAACATCCATTTAATCTATTAAAAATCGTACAAAAAAATTCAAAGAGCATACACACACTCATTTGCTCGAAAAACCGACAACCGAATAATACGGAAAATAGCCGGAAATATCCTGTGTAAGGATTCTGGTGGCATCATTGAAACGGACTCCTGTTGGTCGTCTGTACACCAATAATAATGTAGCAAGTTGTAGGAATTTAAATAAAATGAAACTCAGTTTGGCCTAAAATTTGCCTTTTCCTATTTGAACTTTTCCAATACACCAAAATATACGCTGTTAAGTTCTTGAATATCAGTCCTTGCATTGATGTTATTGCAATCATAGTAGACACTGAAGAAGGTGCAAGGGTGCACCGAAACGTTGTTATAGTAAGAATAAATGCTGTTTGACTGAACTTTCGAGTAATTGTTAACACCTAATCCACATCATAGCCGAGAAATTTGCCCACAATATTTAAATAAAATACAGTTTTGGCGCCATAACAGGTGTCCATAGGTGCGTTCAATGAAGCTAGCAAATCGAGCAAAGCGGAAGTAAAATGTACTGAACGGCTTGCTAACTTAGCATTTGCTCGATTTGCTAAGTAAGCAAAGCAAGCGACTATTTTCTCGCTTGTTTTGCTGCATGTAAAAATATGGCGCACAAATTCAAATATCATTTGTAATATTTGCATATATTTTCAATGAAAATTAATGAATTACGTAAAAGTAACATAAAATATTTGTACTTGAGTTTACTTGCGTGGAATATCCTAATAAAATTAAATTATACATGTAATTAATACCATTGAGAGTTTATTTTCTATTTATTATTTATCTGACACTGCATTCAATATATCAGTGTTCTATTCTATGCAAAAATTCAATATTTGAAAGTTTTCAATTTTCGTAACCTCGCTGACTGACAGTCATCTGACAGTTCAATCGTAGCAAAACAAGCAGATCGTTCAATGCACGCTCTAGCAGATAGCAAATGCTAAGTAAGCATTTGCTCGATTTGCTAGCTTCATTGAACGCACCTATTGTTGAATTACTAGCGACTAGCGATATCTGTTACGAAATTTTAAAACGTATTGTCATTCACGTGGCGTGAAATTAGTTGCATGTGGATATTGACATTAAGCCCATATATTTTTCGGTCATTTTAATGCCTTACAGGGATAACTTCCACTAACTAAAAAAAAGTAGTTCGCCCCCCCCTGAGAGATTTTCTAGATCCGCCACTGTTTTACGGGGGGTGCTATATTAAAATACAATGTTCATTTTATTTTGTCCATTTTTGCTATTTCGAGAACTATAAGAGCTACGAGGTCAGTTAAACAATTTATATTTTACTAGAGTATTACAATGAGTTAAAGAAATATTTTTTCTACCAGTGGTTCTCAAAATACGGGGTACAACTTTCTTAGTTTAAATGTGAATCTATTTTTTTAATTCGCTTATTCAACCATTCAACGATATCCATATGTTATTACATAATATTGCAAAATATTTGAGAAAAATGCAAATGAAAATGATGCTGATTAAATTAATCCGATTGTAATAAGTGCTATGAAAGAAACAAAATAACTTCATACATATCAAGCTTTTCTTCGGGAGTAAAATTCATTTTATCACTGACAAAGTACCTATACGAAATATTTGTTTTGGCATGAAACTACAATTAACATGGAACAAAATATTCAATTGTTTTCTTCAAAGCACTCTTATTACAATCAGTTTTAAGTTAAATCAGTATCATTTTAATTTGCATTTTTCTCAAATATTTTGTAATATTACATATGGATATCATTGAATTCTGAAAAAAATACTGAATCGAATAAGCGGAAATTGGTTTCCATTTAAAATAAGAAAGTTGTATCCCATATTTTGAAAACCACTTCTAGTAGAAAAATAGTATAATATGTTATTAGAAGAAGAAAGCAGTCTTTTTGTGTTGAACCCAGTTATTGCGGCCGAGGCACCAGCCGAGGTCAGGCAAGCTGGGTAAAACGCAAAAAGGGCGTTCTGCTCCGAATACCATATAAGTACTACTTTTTCTTCAAGTGTTTCAAAGAAAATTGGGGTTTTTTAAAGATATTTTTTAATTATTTTAATTGTAGAGTTTGCAATTTCAGCCATAGTTAACTGTGTACACTACAAAACACAAACGATACAACTGTCAAATAACAATTTTCAATATGGTCTGTGTTGCTGTGACGACTGCTGCCGCCTACGGTGAACTAAGAAGCTAACATTTTTTTACTAGTACTATAATGAACAACATTATTGTACTAGTAATAAAATGAATATCTTCTATAGTGTGTGTACAGTAGCATAATATGAATATTATAATACACTTGAAGAAAAAATATTTTTTTAGCTCATTGTAATAGTCTAGAAAAAAAATTGTTTGCTAATTTAACCGACCTCGCAGCTTTTATAGTTCTCAATATAGCAATAGTGGACATAATAAAATGAACACCTTATTATAATGCGTCCTATATATTTATAATAATTTCAAAGCGGCACGCGGACCTATATGTATAAGTTCTAGGTAAATAATCATTTGCACAGTCCGTGCAACAAGTTTAATGACCGGTCGGCAACATCCGCTCCTCTTCGTTATATAATTTCCCTTTCACATAACCACAGCGCATGCAACCTTGAAATGAGTTGTTACGTTGTTTTTTTTACTGTATATCTGGGAGAAAAAGGGATCCATGAATCAACAAAGTTTGGGAAACACTGGTCTAACCATTGAGCCACTGGACTCACTGGAGCCGACAAGCACATATTACATCATTACGCGAAGCACGAGGATGTAGTTTAGAATACGAAACAAGTATTGTCATCATTTATGTGAATTCAGTTTACATTTTAAATAATCAGAGGGCAGTTTCTAAAGCATGTTAACATCGCGAAATAATTTAGCCAGAAATAAATAGCTATTTTAATACTATTTATGGATATGTGTTCCAAACTTTCTACCACATAGGTATGTATATTTAATATGTGACTATAATGCCATATATAAATCCCGCAAGGAATAATGATCATTATTTCCTCTAATCCACCAATCAGAAATTTCTAATGAAATAAATATGATAAAAAATTGACATTTACACCACAATACATTACAATGCTAACTTAATTTTAATGAAAAAATATGTCACATGGATTATTTAGTTTGGAGTTATGAAACAAAATTATTAAAAATCTAGTTTGTAATATATTACAGTACAATATACAACTCGCTATAATGGCTATTATTACCTCGGATGATTCTATAAGCTCTGTAAGCACTGTAATTTTGATAAATGTAAGACTAATAAAAATGCTATTCTGTACATTCTTAAATGTAAAATTAAATTAAATTTGCGGGAAATAATATATTGGCTCAGGCTCAGGTCACATCAGATTTTACAAAGTACGTACTTGTACACTTGTACTATATTTGCTGTAAAACTTAATGGAATAAGTAATAAGTACAAGAATGGTTTGTTTCAATATTTTATTTTAAATTGTGCCAATACACAAATAGCTGCGTAATATTTTATTATCTGTTATGGGGAATTTTTCGAAATACTGAAGGTCATTTTTTACAATCATCTACACAAGTATCACAACAAATACATTTTGTATAATTTGCTTCCACAAATCTTCCAGTTTTACAATCACATTTGTTTATGTTACGACAATCTACAGCGTTGCAAAAATCCGGTTCTTGGCCCTCAGCACATTTAAGTTCTAAAATAAGGTAGAAATTATTATTTGAAATACTAAACTTCATAAACAGGTAAATATGAAAATCGTATTAAAATTTATGGGTTGATTTATATACCGGGTGTCTACTTGAAATTTGTTTTGTTAAGTTATAAGAAATATGTTATTTTTTTCTGTAGTTACCTATTAATCTAGACAAAAATGTAAAAGATGCAGATAATTATTTTATTTTTGCACATTTTGTAACCTGGTAAATCGAATTTGAAGTTTCATAAATATTGCTCATTTGTAGTGATATAGTCAAGGAATTGAAACAAAATTATAAATGCATGCACACAATTTTTGTCAGAAGAATCAGTTTATTGGGTTGTCATAAAAAAACTTCTTTATAATTGAAATACTTTTTATTGTGTTTTGGTTTATAAATGGAATGTTTTTATTACGAAGAAAAGCTGGAAAATATTAGGAATGCATTTGTATGTAATTTTGGTTCAATTCCACGCTATCACTACAAATGAGCAATATATAATAAACTTCAAATCCGATTTTACAGGTTACAAACTGTTTAAAAATTAAATCTAATTAATGATTTATGTGCAGAATTTAATTATATACAACTTTTATTTGAAACATTTTTGTTTAAAATTAGTACTACAGCATAATAAAAAAATTCTGTTGTGGCCAGCACAATACCTTCCGTCAATCCTGTGTATTATGTATAAATTCCATACATAAATTTTCTTGCAAAAGATTCTAAATTTCCAGTAAAATTATTTCATATACAAACTATGCTAATTACATTTGACACTAACATCTCCTTCTTCTTTAGCAATCGCCATTCGTTAGGTGTCGCTATTTTTTATTTTTTTCTTCCACTCATTTCTGTTTTACGTGTCGTTCTCATTCAGTTCCTTTTCTCTCAAGTCTTCCGCAATACAGTCCTTTCATCTTATCTTTGGTCTTCCTGTGTTTCTTCAACTTTCTATTACTAAGCTATTCATTATTCATCCAATATATATTCTTCATTTCTCCTCATGACATTTTCAAACCAATATAATAATCTCGCTTGTATCTTTCTAGAAACTTGTAACACTAGAGTTATTTCCTTACCTATCTTCCCATGTCTTCCCCAACATCTACTTCAACATCCTCATCTCTGCCACATTAATTTACTTTTTATTTCTACTGACATCTGTCAATTTGAATTATATGAATATATTAGTAGTTTCCATGTTTAGCGTAGCTGGCTGATTTATAAAATTTAATTTCTTTAAAATTCTTTAACTCTATATCTATTAAATATGAAGTATAAAATGTAATCAAATCGTACAGTGAATAATATATTCTTTAAGATATAAACACGTTAAATGTCAATAAATCAAATTTAACTGTTGAATCTTCAAATGAGGCTACTTCCGGTTCACCAATTATAACCAAAATCTAATCAGTTATTCTTCTGGATGTAAACTGGAATACGAAAAAATTATAATTTTTGGAATCGTGGTATTGAAGTTAATGCGATCCGAAACTTTTGTGATACACACAGACATACACACACACATACATATTATACGTATTATAAGGACCCTAAAACATGCTTATTCACTAAAAACTCATCATTAAATTTTTTTGACCAAAGACAACCTTCCTTACCTAAAGGTGACGATAGGTAAAAATCTGTAGTGGCCAGCACAATATCTCTCTTCATTTTCATTTTATCTTACATAAGGCGCGAGCAATCATGTGACTTTGTTGGCCTTGGCAAACACATATGGGGGCCCGTAGAACGTAGATACGTAGGTCTTTAGTCTTTAGAATTTGAGAAATCGTACCTCCATGCACACACGCACACACACACACACACACACACACACACACACACACACACAGACATCATCATAAAAATGTTAAAATCGGATTGTAGAGACCTTAAATCGTGCTTATTCATTAAAATCTGGATATGCGATTTTTAGCATGAATTCAAAGCCTCTCTTAGCGATAGGAAAAAAATACATTGTATGTATATCCAATATAATAGGTTTCAGGTAGACACCCGGTAGGTATATATAGAATTTTTTTTTAATTTTCGCTTTTGGTGATCAAGTTAGTATTGTTATTAGTAAATTTATTTTTTAAACTGACAAGATTATCATTAAACGATTAAACGCTTCTCAATTACGTTTCTAAAGAAACCCAAAATATTACCCTCAGTAAATAAATTTGTAACCACGATCACTGATTTCACAAAGTTTAGCCAGTAGGTAATTGAATAAATAAGTTTATTGATATGACATAATTTTTGCATATAAATATTAAATACATATACTTAAGCTGAATTGTCGTCAAAAAGGGATCAATGCAATCCAAATCTGGGTCTTTTTACAAATTTTACAGACAAAATAATTTGTGATAAGGGTGCTACGAAATTTCTTTGTTTTTGTGGTTTTATATCACAGGCAGGGGGCTAATCGTTCTATTCCGATGCGTCGAGTTAAAAAAAAAAAACTATTCACTCGTTATAAATCACCCTGTATATTGATAATATTTGTAATTACTACACCTTTCTCTGGACACTTTACGCATTGTGCGCAACATCTACATTTATCCAAATCAGCTGGGATCAGTTTTTCACCAGGTGGACACGAATCAACTCTTAAACAAAGAGTTACAGCACATATATGAACGTTTTGTTCTGTTAAACAATTTTCACAGTTGATATTAACGATTAATAACGTTATTGTTAACAACAGAAGTAATTTAGAACACATTTTTAAAAAAATCTTGGAAGTGTATGCTAGTAAGTATGTTTTCGTTTTAAACTAATTTAGAATTTGAGGAATATGTATATATACTCGTACATATATGGATAAGGTAACAAGGTTATCATATTTCCCACTTTTTCTAACATATTTTTATAATTTTAAATCTTTATTTGGTTATTTTACATTATTTATTAAATATATAGTTTTATGTCATACATAAAAACATTATAACATATAACATATTTATTTATTATAAATTTGCATCAAGTGGAGTATGTTACTTCTTTATTTACTGCATTCCATAGACTTATGACGAGGTACCTGTGTACAAAAATATTGTAATTAAAATGTAATTAAGTAACATTTTCCTATTATTTCTAATGCACTTTTTATTATACCTAAACATTAATTATTATTGAACTCCAAAATTAAAAAATTATCATTTTCGATGTTTTTTGGGACAGTGACAGATTTAAAGAGCGGGGGGGGGGGTCTAGGTAAACAGGGTTTATTATTTTTTTTGTTACATTTTTTATATATTTTTAAAAATGTTAATGTAATCAATGTTTTTATCGAATTCTTTAAGAATATCATTTATGTGCTTTACAAATACACGCATTGTATACAGGGTGATTCATTGGTTTTTTCTTTTTTAATAATTCGATTATTTTAAATATTATGTAAAAAAAATTCAAACGAAGTTTTTTCATATTAAAATGTGTATAAATTTGCAATATAGGTTTTTCTACAGGAGGATGTTCCATTTTTCTGCAATGATATGGAACTTTATATATTCAAATGGAACACCCTATTTATTTATTCTAATTTGAAAAGTAAATGAAATTTGCTATCCAATAGTATAAAAACAATCATATGTTATATCATCAAAAATACAATGGCGAATTAAATATTAGGCTTTGTATTACATTATTTTAACATTACGCCTTTCAAATTTAAAGAAAATTAATTAATTAAATGTTTCATCTATTTTAATCCGATATTTCATTATTACACTTATAATTTAATATTATCACATGTCTAATTCAAAAAATTGTATTGCAAAACCTGATTTTGTTAAAAATGTAATATTTTAATCATTCGCCATTGTATTTTTTAATAATATAACATATAATTGTTTTTATAATATTGGATAGTAAATTTCATGTACATACTTTTAAAATTTGAATAAATAGATATTCCATGCGAAAATATAAAGTTACATACCATTGCGTAAAAATGGAACAACCTGTAGAAAAACCTATACTACAGATTTATAGACATTTTAATATAAAATATAAAAAATAATCGAGTTATTAAAAAAAAACAGACCGATGAATCATCATGCATAGCGTAGCGTATATACGTTCATTCATATAAAAAAATTATACTACTGTATGTTTCGTCGTGGCCTTTTTTACATTTACTTGTAACATAGGTAACTTACAAGAAATTTTGCAACGAAGAGAAGAATTAATTTTGAGTTCATTTTTCAAATTTTCGATATTTCGATATGGAAATGAAAGTTGAACATAATAAGGAAAATAATCTTTTTCGTGTTATTTACAATAACATGGTAATTTATTTTTATTTCAGAGTTTTCAAGGTCGAATGATAATAAATGAATACATTTAACAATAATAAATATTATTCTAGATCGTACTTAACAAAAGATTGTAATTAAAAAAAAATTAAATCCGACCACAATAAATATTATTTCTCGTGAATTTTTCGCAACAGGAAGCATTTAAATTCAAAGGGCTCTAATTTCCCAAAAAAATATTGTAAATACGTACGTACCTAGGTACCTATCCATAAGTTTATATTAAATAAATATGAATATATCATTATCACGGCATACTCGTATCACCCATTGCTGCGTGTGCTTTGTATACAGATTTCGGTAATGATAATGACAATTCGTAGATTCGTACCGTATGGACGTTTACCAGGCGTCTCCTAATGGATACGCATTGCTGGCATGGTGATTGCACCACAGGGGTTAATTTTGTGCCATTTATAATTCGAAATAATTTTGGCGTCGGTCGGGATTGGACCCGATTCCCCAGACACTCAAGCATGTGATAATAATATTATATGAGCCAAACATAAAATTTATGACGTATGTAGCCAAAGATGAAACTAATTTTATAAACAAATTCTTGTTTAGGTAAACAAATACAAATAATAAAATATTTTTATTCATACTCTGTACAAAGTAGGACTCGTAGATCCCCAAGAATTTTAATTATTTTTATTTAATTATAATAACCCGCAATGATAAGTAAATTTAGACAACAAGCGGTAGAGTTATGTGCATATTGTTACTCATCCGAATGAATAATACCCATTAGACGCGAGTATGTAGTAATAATATATTTTATCTACGATTCATTAGGTGGTTGTATTTTTTCGGACTGGGTAGATTTACGAATTTCATTAAATAAATAAGATGAATTATATTACTTATCAAGAAATGAATATATAATTTATTTATCTACAGAAGTAGACAAATTATTTGTTTAACAAGGCAAAAAAGTAGCAAATTCAATGCCGGGACGGAGTTTCATGGACGAGGCGAAGCTATCTTTGAATTTAACCTAGGCATTTTCGCTGATTTTCGTCGTTGTCATCAGTGTTGAAATGTAGTAAAAATATCTGTCACTAAAATCATACTTTTAATTTTTTGTTCATCTTGAAAGTATTTTGGGCATATCCTGTAACAAAGTGGTTTTAGCAACTCGTTAAAAAAATTACCCAATAGATATTTATTTGACAACTAAAAATCCAATATTATTTATCATATCAACAAACTCGTGGCCGTATTATGGTCAAAACTGTAAGTCTTAATCTGTAAATAATGAACAAAATCGCAACGAAATCTACCGCTTTTATGTATAATTTTAATCAACAAAAATAGATGTGTTTTTGTTAGTTTTTTACAGATTTAAACTTGCAGTTTTGACCATAATACGGCCATAAATTGGTTAAAAAATTTAATCAGTTGTTAAAAATTAATCACTGAGTTTCAGAATAGGCTCGTTTATTATGATATTAAAGCAGCACTTTAAAAATAACAAGCAGAATGATAGTTTCGTGCTGCAAATATTCAAACACATTTTACCTAAATATTCATAGATTTATATGTTAATTTATTGGGATTTCCTCTGGAAATTGTCAAGGCTGATAAACTTATAAAAGTAATAATATGTATGAAAAGTCTGTGTTCTAAAAATACCCTTATTGCTGTAATTTAGCTAATTAAAATCCAACTACAGACATTATTTTATAAGCCTGTGATAATTCTGTACACTAGCAGTGAATGCTAGTAAGGTGAAGTCTGGCATACATTGTTTACGGTGAATATGTGGGCGATTTAAAATGATATCTACCTAGCCATAAAGGAAAATAATTGAATAAAGTATGGAATATTTTATTTAGTTACTTTTGAGCTAATGACATCCTCATTTCATACGCAATCACTAAAACTTTGATCTATCATTATGTTAAAATTAAATGTTAACCTTTTGGATTTTTTTTTTTCGTTCTTGTTTCCACAAACCCACTGGCTGACTTCCATCAGTCTATATATAAGCTTATTTCTGTCGTAGGTACTATACATTATTTATAAAATACACGGTTTTTTAGAACTTTTATTCACACATCAATTTAAAAGTCTCAAAACACCGTCACATTTTACGATTTAGGAGGATCCAAAGTGCGAAAGGCCTAAAAGAAAACATCAAAATGGCTGAAGATTAGATTTTACCAGAACTACTAAATAAATATTAGTTTATATTCAGTTTTTTTCTTTATGGCTATATAGATAACGTTATAAATCACCCTCGTAACCTATACATGTCAATTTATCTTTCAAAATGTTAAGAATTTCTAATTTCAGAAAAAAAAAATCCACACGTGGTAAAAAGATAAATTTTAATGCCTTGGTAAAAAACGATTACAAGCGACTCCCTCTTCACCGTTTCCGCTTTAACCGGCTACTTTCCCTCTTATCGCCATTTCATCACCGATCTCGTTGATTTGCAATTACGAGAACAGCCTTTGTTTCATTCCCACCATGGCCGTATAAGAGGGAGTATACCTACTGTATTATGTATTTACTTACCCTAATCATTTTCACAGTAAGAACAGCAAACACAGTTCTTGGGGTCATATTCTACTAAATGCTTTCCTGGTGGACAAGAGGAAACACTAGCACATCGTACTCTCGAACAGAATGATGGATCTCGACCATCTGTACATTTGCTTGTAACATTACATACAAGGAATATTGCAAAGACGACAAGAATGATTTTTTTGTACATTTTACTAGTATTCAGAATGAAAACAACTTTGGAAATAGTAAATAAAATAATGATCTTCGTGTTATATACTCATATACAAATATACAGACACACATACATACACACAAAAGTAAATTCCTAAAATTTGCTACAAATCTTGTTATATAAAATAAAATAAAATAAAAAAAAACTATATTTGGGATTTATTATGGGATTTTCCAAGGTTGTAGATGACATTATATGAATAAAAATTTAATTTTTTAAATAATTGGTATTTATTCTGACAGATTAAGAAAGAACTACAAGTAGTTACATATTTGTTATAAAAATAAGAACATACCGGGTGTTTTTACCTTCCGTCACTAAGTAAGGAAGGTATTGTCTTTGGTCAAAAAATTCGATGATGGGTTTTTAATAAATAAGCACATTTTAGGGTCCCTAAAATTTCTGTGTGTGTGACCAGGTAACTACCCATTCAACACCAAGGGTGTTGTCGTTCTGTAGTATAGGTAACGATACTTCATAAATTGCAGATCGTACTTTTTCATTATTAATATGTAACATGTGAAAGATTTATTGACCAATAGAATGTTGTGTGTCAGTTGGTTAGAGCGCCCTACTAGATATAGGAGGATCCTTGGTTCAAATCCCAGTAAGGTCCATGAATTTTTCACAAAATCCGTCTTCGTTATTTATATTTTAATTTTTAAAAAAGTATTACGGCTTAACGAATAACAATGCAGTTAAGGTAGTTTCATAAAAATAAAATAGTACAGGTCAACCGGAAGTACTTTTTCTTGAAGTTCTTAACAGTTTGTCTTGAAAAATGCAGTTAAATATCAATTTTTGACATTTTATGTTATCATAAATGTTAAAGAATATTTCATTCTCTACTTGATTTGGTTAAATATTTGTCTTCTCACTGAATGGGTTTAGAAATAAAAAATTATAAAGAAATCTGTGATACATTTGTCACTTTCACAGTGCCCTCTTTTCGGTTAAAATAGTGTCATGATAGTCATTTCTTATTCTTAATACCTATTCGTGGGGAAGCCAATTGCAATTTACTATATACTCTACCCAGGTTTCGGTAAAATGATTAAGAAAAAATGCAAGGTTTGAGGCAATTGGTATTTTAGAAACCCTTCAAAATTGAAAATGGGTAAGAAAATACGTATAAATGTGACTTTAAAAATTGAAAGTCTTAAGATCGTGAGGCGGGTAGCTGCATGCTCTCTTGTTCCGCCCCTCCTTCTGATAGCCCGAGTTTGTTCCGTTGAAGATGATTAACGGTGTCACCTCTCGGTTCTCGGAATCTTTAAGCAGTCGTGAAGACAGCGCCACAAGGATCACTCGGCAATGAAAAAAAGAGATAATAAATGTATATATTTAAATAAATAAAAACCTAGAATTTGCAATACGTACTCGTATCTCGTATGTATTTAATTATTCAATATGTAGTGATTACTTGTAAAGAAAATATGGTATACATACTGTAACGTTTTATTTATATGGGTGAAGTGTAAAAATAAGAGATATTATTAATTAAAATAATACGTTTATTAATTAGTAATAAAAATAACTAACACTATGATTAAATAATTAAACACTAATTTAGGACTACGAATATTATTAAATGCTTAAACACTAAGATTATTTATTTAAACAATATTTATATCACTACATTTATTTATGTTAACAACTCGTAGAATGTTTATTTATATCACCCCGTCTTCATTGCTCGTTCCTTCTACTCGTATATCATAGACATAGATTATATTTCCGCTGGCGTTCGGACGGTATTTATACAGCCCAGCGTCCTTCTAGAACCCTCTGACGCCACAGTGATACCGAGCACAATAGATTTAGGTCAACGGTGTAATTAACAAGTCTAGTCGGTCCGCCGCCGGGGATTGCGTCATCTGGGTAATTCCGGCGAGGGGATTACGTCATCTCTCAAGAACATTCTTTCAGTAGCGGCACTCGTATACCCTTAACTCAGGGGCGCACGTCACAATACCTATAAAAGGAGATAGGTATTACATATTATAAATTTTAATACCAAGTATTACAGGTATTAGATATTATGTAAGAAAAATTTGGTTCTATGAAAGAAAAATTATTTAACAAAGGACAAGAAAATAAAAGATATTGCAAGACAAATAGATACTAGGTGTGGAAGTTATGTTTAACTAAATTTTGACATGCATACTGCATTTATATTCCCTTGAATGACAAATAGTTATTAATACATTATCATGCTGATAAAAAAAATCATTATACCAGGTTTAATAATTTTTTTGACTTCAATTGAAAGTTCTCTCAATTTTAAATAAAAAAGGTATACTCATTGACATTAAATAAAATGAATCGTTTTCGAGATAACTGAAGTAAAAACATTTTTTTATTTTGTAATTCACTTGATGTTATACCTCAATAATAATATATTATATAAATAAACACACAAATTAATAACTTATCGATAACAACGTATAAAATAATACATTTTTTTAAACATATAATTAGCAATAACCTAGTTCTTTTCACAAAAAATTTAAATATTAATATAAATTATAGTTAAATAATAGCAGGTATTCCCAAGCTAATTAGAATATAATACTTTAGTTTTTAGGTACTCGTATACAGAGTGTTCATTTTAAATGGGCCACCATTGGAATTTCGAGAACTATAAGGTTAAATTATCAAACAATTTCTATTTTATAAGACTAGTATAAATGAACGGAAAAAATATATTTTATGTCATACTGGTTTCTAAACCAACGTTTTTTAAACGATTTATAAAACAAAAAATAAAACATTAATGTCCTAACTATAATATCACTTTAAAGTTCTAGGACTTTAAAATTTGACCTTCATACTGCATCTTTTATTTATGCGGCATGCGGCATTAAATTGTTCTTCACCTCAGCAGCTTCATTCAAAATATCTCGAGGAGTGTATTGTTTATCAATTATAGCGAATAAGAATGTTAACGCCAGAATAATTCAATTATACGTATACTTATACAAAACTCATACTGCTGCGAATTGCTGCATATTTCTTTTAATAATTTAATAACTAGAAATCAATACGTATGACAAACTTATGTATGTACCATGGAGGTAGGTATAAATAAAGAGAGAGTAAGTGGCTATAAAAGTGGAGCCATACACTCCCCCCCCCCCCCCCCCCGAGATAACCATTAACTGTCAACCTTTAACCTTTTAACAAATCTATTTTGTTTCGGTTGTTTACGTTTGTATTATGTCGTTTAAGAGTGTTCAGATTGTTTTTCGTCTTTTTACTTGATGTAGTACATCTTCTTCTTCTTTAGCTTTTCCCATTTGTGAGGCTGTGAGGGGTCGCTATTTTTTATTTTCTATTTCACCTCATTTCTGTTTTGCGTGTCGTTCTTATTCAGTTCCTTTTCTCTTAAGTTTTCCGCAATACAGTCCGTCCAACTTATCTTTGGTCTTCCTCTGTTTCTTCAACCTTCTATTACTAAGCTATTCATTCTTCTTCCAATTTATTCTTAATCTCTCCTCATGGCATGTTCAAACCAATGTAATCGTCTCTCTTGTATCTTTCTAAAAACTTATATTACTCGAGTTATGTCCCTTATCCTTTCATACTTTGTCCTATCTTTCCATATCTTCCCCAACATCTATGTCAACATCCTCATTTCTGCCACATTCATTTACTTTTCATTGATACTAACATCTGTCAATTTAAATTATCTGAATATATTAGCAGTTTCCATGGTTAGCATAACTGGCTGATTTATGAAATTAAATATCTTTATGATTCTTTAACTCTATATCTATTACATATGAAGTATAAAATGCAATCAAATCGTATAGAGAATAATATATTCTTTAAGTTATATTAACGTTAAATGTCAATAAATGATTTTAACTGCTTTTTTTCAAGAAAAACTGTTAAAATCTTCAAATTAGGGTACTTCCGGTTGACCAATTATAACCAAAATCTAATCACCTCTTCTTGTGGATGTAAACTTGAGGAATACGAAAAAATTATAATTTTTGGAATCGTGGTATTGAAGTTATGCGATCCGAAACTTTCGTCACACACACACACGCGCGCACTCACAGACACACATACATACATACAGACATCATCGTAAAAATGGTAAAATCGTATTATATGGAACCTAAAACGTGCTTATTCGCTAAAAACTCATCATTGAATTTTTTGACCAAAGACAGTGTACCTTCCTTACCTAAAGGTGACGGAAAGTAAAAATTATAAAGATATTAAATTTCATATGCTATAACCATGGAAATTGCTACTATATTATTCTAATTGACAGATGTCAGTGTCAATAAAAAGAAAATGCATGTGGCAGAGAGATGAGAATATTGAGATGGATGTTAGGAAGACACGGAAAGATAGAACAAGGAATGAGAGGACGAGGGAAATGGCTCGAATAATAGAATTTTCTAGAAAGAAAGAAGAGAGATGATTACATTGGTTTGGACATATCATGAGGCTCTCTATGAAGAATATTGGAAAAAGAATGAACAGCTTAGTAGTAGAAGGTAAACACGTGCTATTTTAAATATTTTACAAAATTTAATTAACTGAATTCAGTCAGTGAAATGTATAAAAAAATAAATAAATAACATATTTCAATAAATAATATAAGTGCAACACATTTCTTTCAGTATTTATGTTTTATAAAATTTCATTTGAACGAACAATACAATTTTGTTTTAAAAAGTTGCCGCGCTTATCCGCTCTCTAGATTCAACCAGTAGTGGTGTTCGTCCGTCTCCACTATGCTTCATTCCCTTGGCCATCAATATAACCTCATATTCACTCCTATTCCTACTTCCATGATACTCGTATGTAACTTAGACGAAAAGTGTCTTTAAGATACTCACACGTAATTAAGGCCTCGGCTGCCCGCCTCGACCGTAAACAAGTTGCTCATACCTTAAACATTCACTTTCTCGTCCTAAATACATAAAATACTATTACATCCTGAAATTTTTGAAAGATAGGGTGACAATTTAATAAAATCTGTCTCTTTATTTTTATTTGCTTAGAAAAAATAATTCCATTCTTTTACAAATTTTATATATGTCTCAATTGAGCAATTATTCATAATAATCTTGCTTATAAAGGTGTTTCTATACTTACAGATCAAACTTTAAGAGATGATAATACAGCTAAAAGTAAGTCAAAAAGTCTTAAGTCCAACTTTCAACTGTTTCCGAGATACAGAGCATCTACTAATTTTACTGATTTTATCATTTTTTCCATTAATATCTCAAAAACTATAAGAGTTACGACTTTCGTCAGGGTCTCTCGCGTATGTGTTTTCAATTTTCCAAAAATTGCTGACAATCAACTGATTTTTGGATAATTTTTTTTAAAAATTGGACTTTGCGAATTAAGACTTTTTAAGTCATGGATCTTAAAACCATTGCTGCGCTGGTGTTTTAGTCTGACCCGTTCGTAACTAAAGGCTAGCTTTACGTAATATTTTCTACGATTGGTTTTCAAAATATGTTACCTAACTTTATAATTTTAAAAGAGGACATATTTTTTATTTTCTAGAAAAAATAATTTTGACCTCAGTGATATAATATTTTCTGATGAAAACAAAAATAAAAATGACCCTATAAATCCATCTCCATTCAAACCTGGAAGAAACAAAAGAAAACTTTCTAACTCCGATCAAAATCACAAGACCCGGCTAGCCAGTAAACAATAGAAGAGCAACTACTACTACCAATGGAAAAAGAAACTAAAAACAATTTAGAAGAATATATTCTAACGTACGATGAATTAAAAGGCTTCCTCCAAAATATTCAAGGATCAAATGAGCAAATTAGTGTTGCTAGACAATACACAACTGATATAAGCAAACTATTGAAAATGCTTGAAACCAACAGAGTACTTACTAAATGAGGTTTTAAAAAAATAGAATAACTCGCACGCCAACAAGAATAAAAATACAACCACATGAAGAAAATAAACAAAACTAAATAACAAACAACACTAAATATAATACATAGTAATGATTTACTCCACTGGAACAATAATGGCATCTAAATACTCCTAATTTAATGACTTATTATTGAAATATTTACAAAAGTATAATGCTATAATACTTATAATTCATTAAAAACAGTAATCATGAAAACGCATTCAGTAGCTAAGTTGGTTAAATCAAGCCACTCGTTTCTGGGTGTTCCAATCTGTTTATGTGCGTGTATTTAAATAAAATGGATAAGAATATTAAAAAAGTAGAATTAGGTATCGATATTGCTTCGTGCAAAACACATTTTCTACAGTCACATAGAAAGTAGCCATTTGCTCTCTCTTTTGTCAACGCAAAATGTCACTTTGCCGCTCTAGCGCGACAAAGTAGAAAAAACGCTCGCTGTCCAAATTTCTAACTATACAATGTTGAGAAATGTCACTTGTCTATATTCTTAATGGAAACGTTAATCAGGAACTAATGGCACTGTAGTGACACATTTACCACCTTTACAAATCAATCTGACATATAACTACTCTGTCGGTATGTTACATAACTAAAAAAAATAAAATGCCGAACTATTCTGAAAATAAAATAGGGCATTCATTTACAAAAACGAAAGTATAAAATATTTAGCTTAGATTGAAGCAATAGGTAGGAAATAACGATAAATTAAAATTAAATATAAAAGACGTTTTTTTCTTTATATTAATCTTATTAATTGAGTAGTAGTGTAAGTACAAAGTGTACATTTTATTATTTTTTGTTATGGTACCGACTGTAGAAAAAATCTTGTGTGTGTTTCGAGCGCAAATGGACATTGTCGATTGAGAGGTTGTTGCCGCGCGACGCAGGAGCGCGGCATTCTCTCGAGAGAATGTCCTATTTTGCGCTCTTAATACACAAATAGCTATTTTGTTTGTTAAATAAAACATAAGAATTACACTTCATTTACAAAACTAGAATACACAAAAATATATAAGTATTTATTGAATATGAAAATACTCGTATGTACAAAATCTACAACAAGAATGTATTAATGTAGTTCTTTAGGCTCCACATAATTACCTGCAATATAACATCGCATTATATTTTTCATTTTATATTTAAATGCAATTTGCTTACCATTACTATCTTGACATGCATCGCAGCATATACAATTTTTGGGGTCATATTTGATCAAAGTTGATTCTTCATTACATGATTTTGCACCAAAACAAGAAACTCCCCAACAAAATTTTTCGTCTTGGCCATCTTGACATTTGCTTTCTATGTTATTTATATTTATTACAACAATAAGGAGAAAAATAAATGGTATATATGTTTTCATGTTTGCTGTAGATACTATAATACAAACTGTGCCATGGACATGTTATATAAATACATATTTGCAACTTTTTTTCGGTTTTTCCAAAGAAATTAATAATTAAGACATAATATCTGCTTTTTATAATATTTATACAACAATTATAATAAAAAAAAATAATTAATGTTAATTTTATTTATCATACGTTTGCACATTTAGTAAGCCGTGATGCCGTAATTATTTATAATCAGAAATCAGAAGGTTAAAAGTAGGTACTCTATAATAGTTATTTAAGCTATAAGGAATGTAGTCTTAACATAATATTCAAAGTTGCACTGAAGTTGTAATAGATAGAGGCGGGAAGCCAAGACCAAGTAAATTTCTAGGTTTCTCATTTTCGATGTTTTTTAAGTAATCTTGGATAATGTTAACGATAGAGCAAACCGTTTGCACATTCCAGGGTCAACTTTTCGAGAAAAGTTTAATAGTCGCCACACGAATTTTCGTGTAAGCGAAAAACGGTACAAAATTTGTTTAAACAATTTTTGTCTAACTATCATAATAAATATGAGATATTTTGGAAATTAGCAAAAAACGAGTTTTTGCCTATAGTTCAAAAAAAAAGAAGATCGAAAATTCATGTGGCAACTATTATTATTTTCTCGAAAAGCTGACCCTGGAATGTGCAAACGGTTTTGCACTATCGTTAACCCGAGATACCTGCAATAAACATCGAAAATGAGACACCTGTACATTCCGTGTTACTTATTATATTTTTCGCGTTATTGGCTAATTAAGCTTGTTAAATATTCATAAAATATAGCCTGTTTAGCATCTGTCAAAAGAATTATTCATGTGTTATGTTTATACATATATGCAAAATGCATATTAAGTGCATGCTTGCATATTTTTAAAAAAATCGAATAATGCATTTGCGAATTTTTGACAATTGATAATTTTATATTATTCGAGATATTAGTACTTGGAAGAAAAACTGGCGAATCGTACTTTATTGAAGAAAAGGATAATAAAATCTTTTATTCAACCGGATATTTTCCATCTTTATTACGGAATTTTCCCATCTCCAGGTAATTTTTACCCCTCCCTTTGCTATGAATTTTGTAATTCTGCAGCAAAGAAAATAATAGAGAAATATAATTGTGTTTTAAACAAAATCAGTCACTTTAATATGTAAGGAAAGGAGTGAGGAACATTTGCTGTACGATTAGTAATAATGTTGTTCATACATTATGTATTATGTATTTTTAATAACTACAAGTATACAGTGTGTAAAAAGGGATAATTTTTTTAAGGGCATATATTACTGATCAAAATGAGTAAAAAGCAATTAAGGTCTGATCTTCAACTGTTTCCGAGAAAGAGGCAATTTTGTATTAGAATTGAAGAAAAACTGACAAAGTCATCGAACAAAATTTTGTCTATGCCATTAATAGACAATAAAAAAACTCTGATGTGGCCAGCACGTTACCTTCTGTCAATTCAGTGTATTATGTACAAATTCCATATATAAATTTTCTTGCAAAAGACAATATATTTCCAGTAAAATTATATTATAAACAAACTATGTAAATTGCACTTGACACTGACACCTTCTTCTTCTTTAGCTTTTCCCACAGGTGAAGTGGTCGCTATTCTTGAATTTCTTCATCCACTCATTTCTATTTTGCTTGTTGTCCTCATTCAGTTCCTTTTCTCTTAAATCCTTCGCAATACAGCATTTCCATCATGGTCTTCCTCTGTTTCTTCTACCTTCTACTACTAAGCTGTTCATTCTTCTTCCAATATATTCTTCATCTCTCCTCATGACATGTTCAAACCAATATAATCGTCTCTCGTATCTTTCTACAAAACTTCTATCACTCGAGCCATTTCCCTTATCCTTTCATTCCGTGTCCTATTTTTCCGGGTCTTCCCCAACATCCATCTCAACATTTTCATCTCTCTACCACATTCATTTTCTTTTCATAGACAGACATCTGTCGATTAGAATTTTCTTAATATAGTAGGAATTTTAATGGTTATAGCATATGAAATTTAATATCTTTATAATTCTTTAACTCTATATCCATTAAATATGAAGTACAAAATGCAATTAAATCGTGCAAATATAGTATATTCTTTAATATTTATAGTAACATTAAGTGTCAAAAAATGATTTAATAGCGTTTTTTCAAGAAAAGTGTTATACATATATAAATTGGCTTTGATTGTTATTTTTACCTTCCGTCACCTCTAGGTAAGGAAGGTATTGTCTTTGGTCAAAAAATTCGGTGGTGAGTTTTCATTGAATAAGCACGTTTTAGGGTCTTTACAATACGATTTTACTATTTTTACAATGATGTCTGTATGTGTGTGTGTGTGTGTGTGTTCGTGTGTGCGTGTGTGTGTGTCCGTGTGTGTGTGTGTATGTGTGTGTGTGTGTGACCGCCGTTTCGTGCACGATATCTCCAATACTAGAATTCCAAAAATTACAATTCTTGCGTATTCCTCTTCCTTACAACCATATGCAGACTTGTTTAGATTTTGGTTATAATTGGTCAACCGGAAGTATCCTCATTTGAAGATTTTAACAGTTTTTCTTGGAAAACTCAGTTAAATGTTATTATAACTTAAAGAATATATTATTGTCTATACGATTTGATTGCATTTTATATTTGATATTCAACAGATATAGAGTTAAAGAAGAATAAAGATAATAAATTTGATATAAATTACATAATTCAGCCAGCTATGCTAACTTAACCCTGGAAACTGCTAATATATTCAGGTAATTCAAATTGACAGATGTCAGTATCAATAAAATGTAAATCAATGAAAGAATAAGGGAAGTAACTCTAGTGTTAGAAATTTCTAGATATAAGAGAGACGATTACATTGGTTTGAACATGCTATGAGGAGAGATGAATATATTAATAGAAGGTGGAAGAAACATAGGAAGACCAAATATAAGATAAAAAGACTGTATTGCAGAAGACTTGAGAGAAAAGGAACTGAATAAGGACGACACGGAAAACAAAAATGAGTGGAAGAAGAAAATAAAAAATAGCGACCCCCTAACGAATGGGAAAAACTAAAGAAGAAGATGTCAGTGTCTAGTGCAATTTGCATAGTTTGTTTATGAAATAACTTTACTGGAAATATAGGATCTTTTGCAAGAAAATTTATGTATGGGGCGCGTGCAGTAACATGATTTTGCTGACTTTGGCAAGCAGATATGGGAACCTGTGTCAAAATGACAGCAATTAATTATGTCCATAACTGACAAGCGTTATAATTATTCATTCAAAATTTCATAATTTTCTTATTTCATGTGGTTTGTTTGTTATCAGGAGTATGGAATTCAGTTGCCGAGAAAGAGAATCACATAATACCAAAAATTTAGAATCTTTCGCAAGAAAATTTATGTATGGAATTTGTACATAATACACAGGATTGACGGAAGGTATTGTGCTGGCCACATCAGATATTTTATATTTACATACATATTTTTTTTTTAGACTTATAGAATATAAATGCAAAGTACGTTCAAAGGCACGGGAATACAGGAGTGACCAGCAACGAACAGGAGGTGGAGTAAACATTGCTAAACCCCTAACCGACGTTGAAGAAAAAAATATGGGACTCATTGGAGGTGTGGCAGTGGAAGGAGACCCAAATTTAATAGAAGTAGGGTTACCAAGTAGATCATTAATAGAAGAACAAAACTTCGAACAAAATCCTGTTCATACAGAAGAAAAGGTACCGCTACCATTTACTGTAATTGACATTGAAATACTGGAAGATAATACGTCATCCATTATCCATTGAAATTATTTTAAAATCTATTGAAAAAAAAAATTATTTAAATTCCAGCGGAAATATCCTTTATTGAAAGTATACCTCAAACACCTACTATTTTTTTGTTTTCAGTTGTTGCTTGTGGCTCATAGCGAGCGGACGCGTTGAGTGTTAACAGCAGACAACTATCAAGTAATTACATACCAAACTAACAGTGATATAACCTCAAATATTTAACTAATTACTAACAATTAATTAGAATTATAACCATCGATAATATAATTAATTATAAACTATATAACAAAACACCTACAAGAGCGGGGAGGTCGTCAGGAGATCCCCCAGCTCACGAACCCAACAATGACATCTAACGAAATCCTTCCCACCCAAACACGAAAACGGCCATCAGAAGAAGAGATAGACAGCGTAATCAAAAGATACCAGTACACCATCCCAACGCAAAATAAATACAATATTCTCAATGATAATGAAGAAGCTCCCGGAACAAGCAAAGTAAATCCACAGAACCAAGCCAAGATACCACCCATCTTCCTAGCTGCAGCTGGAGAAAACAACAACTATATAAAAATACTACGAGACATTAAACTAAAAACTAAAAGCCAATTTACCACAAAACAAAATGGAGCTAATATGATTAAAATCAACTTAACAGCTATTGAAGACTATAGATCCCTAACAGAATTCTACGATAATCACAATGTTATTTATTTCTCATTCATGTCACCAAACAATAATACGTTCCAAGTAATTCTAAAAAATGTACCCATCTCCTTAACCGAGACATAAATACTGGAAAAACTACAAACCAACTATTCGGTCACAAAAGTAGTACGACTGTTAAACAAATATAAGGATTCAATCCTTGTCTGCGTCCTAGACATAACGAAAAATGATAAACCCAATGACATATTTAACATAAGACATCTATACAATTGCATCGTAACAGTAGAACTTAGACATAAAGCTAAAGGAATTCCACGATGTACCAACTGCCAAAGTTTTGGTCACACGAAAAACTACTGCAAGATGCCATCAAGATGCCATAAATGCATGTAAAACCACTATTTCACACAGTGCAAAAAACCGAACGACCAACATTTGTAGATTTTCTCTATAGATACGATATAGACATAGCATGCAACACAGAAACGCACCTAATACCCAACGAACCATTCAAAATTACAAACTACGCAAATATATAGACACGGCAGAGCAGCACTCTGGGCATCTGAAGGGGTCGCCATAATCATTAAAAAATCAATAAAACATTACGAATTACTAAACATACAGTTAGCAACACTTGAAGCCATTTCACTATTGGTAGAAATCAACTGTGAAAAACTCAAAGTAATAGCAGGCTACCAACAACCAAACTGTCGACTTATAAAAGAAGACTTTACGACTCTCTTCAATGACAACGGCCCGACATTACTACTTGGTGATCTCAATAGTAAAAATACCCAATAGGGATGCAGAAAAAACAATCCCAAAGGATCGCAACTAGATGAAATCATTCGAAATCTCGCCATCCAAATCGTCGCACCCCAGGAACCAACTCACTACCCGTATAATATACGACATCAACCAGATATACTAGACATAATGCTACTGAGGAATATTAACCGAATAGCTGACCGAACCGTTATTCATGAATTAGATTCCGATCGTCTACTTGTAATCATCACCCTTCAAAAACAACCCACAATGACGAATCATAGAACCAGTATCAAAAAAATCTACTGGAAAAGATTCGAGATCGAATTATTAAAAACGATTACTAGCCCAAGTAAACTCACAACTAAAGAAGACATAGACAGTGCAATAAAACAATACACCGAATGCATAACAGATGCAGTAAACGCAACCAGCCAAATAAACACGAAAAAGAAACATCAGTACGCGACTCCGCAGCAAATACTACAATTAATCAGAGAAAAAAATAAAGCGCGACGATTATGGCAAAGAACACGGAACAGAATATACAAACAGGATTTAAACCGACTTACATATTTAGTACATAAAGAGTTACACAACAATCGAATAAACATATATCAAAAATACCTATCGGAAATCAAACCAGGCTATACAGAAATGTGGCAGGCAACAAAAAGAATAATTAGGCAACCCACAATTATTCCTCTACTCAAAATTAATAATACTTGCTACCAAACTGATAAAGAAAAATGCAATATCTTTGTCAACACATATGAAGTATTCACATCTAACAATAATAATCCGCCAGAAGAGCTAGAAAATAACAACCAACCAACTCTCATAACCACTGAAATCAAGATAACATCACCAGCAGAACTAAAAAACCTAATAAATAAATTATTAAAAAGAAAATCCCCCGGTCACGACACAATCACGAATTCTATCTAAAAAAATATACCCCGTAAAGCACTGGCTTATCTCTCGTCCATCTTAAACTTCTGCTTAGCAATAGGATATTTCCCGGATACATGGAAACACGCCCAGATTCCACAAACCAGGTAAAAACAAGAATGACCCACTAAGTTATAGACCAATTAGTCTATTACCAACCATCTCAAAACTATTCGAAAAAACTATAAAAGCAAGATTGGACACCGTACTTTCAAATTCTAACATTATACCACCTTTTCAGTTTGGCTTCAGACGAAACAATTCCACAAATCATCAACTTCTAAGAATTACAGAGTACATCGTCAAAGGATTCGAAGAAAAAAAATGTACAGTAGCTGCATTCCTCGACCTAGCGCAAGCATTTGATAAAGTGTGGCATGATGGGCTCCTCCATAAACTAAAAAAAAATCAACATCTCTTCTTACTTATTCCATATAATTAAATCATTCATTTCAAATAGAACCTTCCAAGTAAAAATCAATCAAACTCTGTCTGAAACCAAACAAATCAAAAGCGGCGTACCACAGGGTAGTATACTACGACCAACACTCTTTAACATTTTTGTATATAATATTCCATTAACCGATAACATGTGTTTAGCAATGTTCGCGGACGACACAGCAATACTAGGACAGCATGCAAACCCATCAATAGCCAGAAATCAGGTTCAAACAGCCTTAGACGAATTAACTGAATGGTTCGAAAAATGGCATCTAAAACTAAACCCGAACAAATGCGAAGCAAAGGTGTTTACACTAAGAAGAAGATAAGATCCGCCAAAACTGATCATTAACAATACGCAAATCGAATGGAATGCAAATCACACAGTAACTAAATACCTTGGAGTACATATGGACAAAAAGCTTAAGTGGACAATACACATCAACAAAAAACTGAAAGAAGCTAACAAGAGATTAGGCATATTTTATCCAATTATTAACCGAAAATCACATATAAAAGCAGAATGCACTAAACTAATATATATGGCAATATTAAGACCAATAGTAACATATCGTCGATGAAACCAGAAAACCGTGTAACTCCACTTTTGGTTAAAATGGAGATATTAGTGTCATCTGTTAGCCATAAACGGTATCTATATTCTAGAAAATAGTGCAACTCCAATAAAATTTTACAGACTTTAAAAAACCGGGAAAGAAATTTGTGTAACTCCTTATTAGCCTGGCGTACAAGGAAAACTGTGTAACTCCGAATAATCACTAGGTTAACTGCGTGACGATAGAGAAGTGCTTAATAAATATCAGAAATACTGTGAAAATCTTGCTGGTCCTGTAATTTTTATCAAGGTAAGATATCAATTATATGTTTAAATGTTCTAATTTTGTCGCTTTGTATCAAATATGTTATTGTTACTGATTGTAATTATAGATATGGAGGTACACGTTTTTCTCCACAATACATTTGTTTAAAAATTTGGAGTTACACTTTATTCTTTCATATCCATAAGTAGATGATTATTTTTTGTTGTCATTCTAGAATGTCATGAGGACTAAAAATTCTCCAGTTTTTGAAGGTGCCTGTTCCTGAGAAAAACAATAATAATAATATCCATCAAAATTTAACAGTAACATGTGCAAATAAGCAGAACGAAAAATGTATTCCAGGACTTCTTGACATTCAGGACCATACAGACCAACAAACCACTGATTTTGTAAATGTTACAGAGAATGGCATTAATTTAGAATTTGAGACAAATAACGCATTACTTAATTCCTCCAATGTAATATCGGATGAAATGGAGGTCGAAACTATTTTGACTGAAGCATTTAATCATCCAATACTAATGGATTATAATGGTGGTGAAACACAGAACACTGAAAATATTGATAATAGTCTTGATTTTAATTGTGTCTTAGATGAAGAAATCCAAGAACAAATAGTATGTGATAATACTTATCCAATAGAAAAAAACTGTGATGAATCGATTAGTGATAATAGTATAAATAAACCTGAGGAAATTGAGTGTGATTCCAGTGAAGAAACGAGAAATGATTCTGAAACAAACAATGAAAGTGATGACAACAATGCTAAGACGAAAAAACGTAAGCTCCCCAATATAAAAAGGGATACTTCCTATGAAAATAATAAAAGACAACGACAGTTAGGTCTATCTTATAAAGGTAAAAAGAAAATTGATGGAAAGTGGACCTATGAAGTTTGTAAACCAGGCAATTTTTTATCTACTCCATGTAATTGTAAACTTTCTGGAAGTAAGAGTTCTTTGAAATGTCGAGAACTATCTGAAGTAGATCGACGCACATTATTCAATTCATTTTGGAAGAGAACTTGGCCGGAAAAGCGAGAATACGTAAAAGGTCTAGCAAGGTTGCATTCCGTTGAAAGACGAAGAGGCGAAGAAGAAATATCTAGACGAAATTATTCTGTGAAATATTATTTAGCCATTAATTTAAAACAGTATCGAGTATGCAAGAAAATGTTTAATAATACTTTAGGTTTAAAAGAAAATTGTGTTCTCTCGTGGATTAAAAGAGATTTAGACTATGAAAACGATAATAGTACACAAGAAAATAATATCAACACGAAAAAGCATGCAAAATCAAGACTAAAAGAGGTATTGCACGAATATCTAGCAATTTTTTTTAACTCGCTTCCAAAAGTGGAAAGTCACTACCGCCGTGCATCAACGCAAAGATTATACCTAGAACCGATATGGCAAACAAAACTTGAGTTATATCGTTTCTACGTCAACCAATATTGTGTTGAACAAAAAATAAAGCCTGTTTCTCGAACAACATTTGATAAAAAAAATTATCAAATGAATTTGTCGTTATACCAACCTAGAAAGGATCAATGCGACACGTGTGTCGCACACAAAGCGAAAACCATTCCGGATGAAGAATATGAAAACCATCTAGTTTTAAAAGAAGAAGCCAGAATTTCTAAAAATGAAGATATAAAGGACAATGCACCAGATTTTGTATTTACCATGGATATGAAATCCGTTTTGCTAGCTCCTTTAAATAAAGTGTCATCCATGTATTATAAAACAAAACTCGCCGTACATAATTTTACAATTTATAATACAAAATCTCACGAAGGATTCTGTTATCTATGGAATGAAACAGAGGGAGGCCTAACCGCAAATGAATTCTGCTCCATTTTAGTTTATTTTATAGAAACCGAAGTACTTCCAAATATTGTAGATAAATCAAGCACTAAGATTATATTTTGGAGTGACGGATGTACAGGGCAGAACCGCAATGCTGCCTTATCTAATGCCTTACTTAATATAGCTATGGTCCACAACATAATAATTATTCAAAAGTATCTCTTTAAAGGCCATACGCAAATGGAGGCCGACTCGATGCATTCGACTATTGAGCGAGCGAAGGAAAAGAAAACGTGATATAAATTTACCTGCCGACCATGTAACTCACTGTGAGAATGCTCGAGTAAACCCATTTCCTTACAGAGTTAAGTATTTAGACCATAGCTTTTTCAAAGATTTTTCCAAGATTAAATATTACACGTGTATAAGACCGGGCCGAAAAGTTGGTGACCATACAGTAACAGATTTGAAATCCATAAAATACAGTGCAGATGGAGTTATAGCGTACAAACTTCGACATACAGAGGAAGACTGGACACCATTAACCCTTTGGAGACGGTTTTTTTCCTGCAAGTATTTTTGAGTTTTTTTTGTTATATAGTTACTTCAGATCATCTAAAAAATGCCTTTAACAAAAAAGAAAAAAATCTCTGCTGAATTTTGTAATAATAAAAGGTACACATATGTAC
Source organism: Harpalus rufipes (assembly GCA_951394225.1). Classification (NCBI taxonomy): domain Eukaryota; kingdom Metazoa; phylum Arthropoda; class Insecta; order Coleoptera; family Carabidae; genus Harpalus; species Harpalus rufipes. The sequence goes on from OX596285.1 coordinate 18,062,601, forward strand.
CATTAGTCTTTATGCATGGTACGTATGTGTGCCGACAGTCTTCGTCATATAATGAAAAATGGGGATGAATGAAAAAAATAGTCTATAGAACTTATTTATTCAGAGTGAAAATAGAAAATATTATACATACATTTTTTAATTTGTATGAAACAAAGCGAAACACATTTTGCACAGTGGCGCACCACATTCTTGACACAATGCTTTTGTTCGTCGTAAAGACGACTGGTACAAATATGTACCAGAGAGGTAATGAGTGGATATTTTTTTATAAAAAAATCATTAATTGTACTACCTTCATATAAAGTAGTACAATAATACACACGTTGACGTACATACAATGACGACAAAAAAAAAACAATTGACCATTTACAAGTTTTAAAGAAAAGTCTCAAACCAGACTATCATTCCTATTATGACAACATTCCTTTTCAACAACCTTAGTTATTTAGTATAGAGTTAAATTTTGTATTTTTTTTTTAAATGAATAATAAATGTTTGTTTATTTATTTACAATTATTTATTATTAATATCATCTAATGGAAAACATGTATCTCCCAATAAACATTATAAATTTTAAAAGAAATAAGTGTATCTCCTCTGAAAAAATAGTCAAACGATGAAATTACAAAATTTTGTTTTTGAACATACACTTTTTATATATAAATTTAACAAGTTAAAATTTCCACCATATAATTATAATCCTGTCAAAGTTACACTATTTTATGCCTCTCCTGCAAAACTGACTGAGGAGTTACACGGTTTTCTGGTTTCATCGACGATATGCATGCCCAATTTGGGGCGGAGCTTCAAAAAGCCAAATTGAAAAAATTCAAAAAATGGCAAAATAAAATAATTCGTATAGCACTAAACGCACCATGGTTCACAAGAAATTCACAGCTGCACAAAGAACTTAAAATACCAACAATAAAAGAGTACATCAAGAAAATAGCAAAAAAAATCGACAATTAACAACATGCGAGGGCGCCGAACACTACGAACTCGGACAAAAAAGCAAAAGTAGAAGATTAAAAAGAAGACTACCACAAGATCTCCTCCTCTCCGAATCTGAAGATGAGTTAGAATAATATTAAATAGGTATAATCTAATACGAAAATGTAAATAATATAACATGTATAACTAGTGACAAGGGGGTGTAGTCCTAACACCGTCCTTACTCAAGCGCATGTAATAAAATATCAATGCTATGTATAACACATGTAATTGTTGACCTGGCAATAAACATTTAACTTAAAAAAAAAATTAAAGAAAAAGTACCTACTGTTTTTTAGTTGGTATAATAATTAAAACATAATAATATTGTAACGTTTTATTTATGTGGGTGAAGTGTAAAAATCAGAGAAATATTATTAATTAAAATAATACGCTTATTAAATGATAAATAATTACGATAAATATTAAAAATATAATAAAAATAACTAACACTATGATTAAATAATTATAAACACTAATTTAAGACTAAGAATATTATTAAATACTTAAACACTAAGATTATTTATTTAAACAATATTTATCAGTATATTTATTTATATAACTACATTTATTTATGTTAACAACTCGTAGAATGTTTATTTATATCACCAACTTCATTGCTCGTTGCTTCTATATATCAGACTACATATATCTCCGCTGTCGTTCAGACGGTATTTATACAGCCCAGTGTCCTTCTGGAACTTTCTGTCGCCACAATGATATTGAATACAATAGCACACATCTCAACGCGTATGGCTTATTCCGTCGCCGGGGTTACGTCATCGCTCCGGAATATTCCACCAGTAGCGGCGCCTTTTCTTTTACATTATGCTTTTACATATTAATCTTGTTCATTAAATACAGTGTGATACTGAAAAACGGGCCACTCAAAATAACTTTTTTATATATAATTGTTTTTTAATTTTCTTGATATATTTGTAAACTAGGCTTAAGGGTTCACAAATCATGGTACTTGACATGATGGTAGCGCTTCCTGTTTAACCGGAAGTGACATTAATTTTCATATTTCAAATGGAACAGCCTATATATTTGTATATATTTACAAAAATAACTTACTATTTAAACAATTAACCTAAATATTACTCAGTATTATCTCAACTGTTTTCACAGTCTGCTTGATCAAGTTAATTATTCATAATTTTCTTGTATGTTTTTGTAACTTATTTCTTCAATAAAAATGCATTTTAAGCATACCGTTGGATTCATAATTTTACGTAGATTGCAAATTATATTAATATATATATATATATATATATATATATATATATATATATATATATATATTATAAATAATAAATTCAGAGCTCAACTTATAGATTTAACACTTAATCCTGCCTCTAGTTCCGATATAGTATGTGTAAAAATTTCATTATCAGCTGTTAAATATCTTTACGTTATTTTAGTTTACATTCCACCGCCTGTTTCTGTCGAACAGCTAAGTTATATATATGATTGTATTGAAGCAATTCCTGGTATTTTGTATAATGAACTTATTATTCTTGGAGATTTTAATATAAGTAATTTGTCAGATTTTTATGCTAGTGCATTCATAAATAATGTTATTTCGACCTTTATTAATTTTCATAATTTCATGGGTGCAACTCAATATAATTTCGTAAGTAATACCTCTAATAGAATTTTAGATGTTATTTTATCTAATTTAAATTGTAGAGTTACGCGTAACACATGTCCTTTTGTTAATGAAGATGATCATCATCCAGCTCTAGATTTAGTACTGCATACTGAATCTAAGTACTACAACTCTTCGTTCTCTGACACTGTACCTACCTATAACTTTCAGTCTGCCGATTTCTTTTTACTTTATAATTGCCTAAGTACTACTGATTGGAGTATTCTCTCTAAGTTTGATAATATTGATGATGCTTTTAACAAATTCTATGATATGTTGTATAATATTTATAATCAATGTATTCCTAAATCAGTCAAAAAACGACGCAAATATCCACCTTGGTTTACTAAGTCTATTATTTCAGATATTAAGCTTAAAAATAAATATCTTATTCTCTATAGAAATACTAACAATATAACATACTACAATAATTTTAAAAGTCTCCGGACAAAAATAAAAACTAATGTTAAGCATTCACATAAAAATTATTTGAATTCAGTTGAAAGTAATATTATCAATGAGCCAAGAAAAGTTTGGTCATATCTAAACTCAAAAAAAAATTCATCTCGTATACCGGGACGCATGTGTATGAATGATGAAGTGTTTACTGATACATCATCAATAGTCCAGGCATTTGCTAACTACTTTTCTTCTGTTTATGAAACTCCTAGTGTTAATGTCTCTCATCCTTCCACCAGTTCTCTTCCTACTACTTCTGATTGTCTTTCTATTACTCACATCTCTAAATCTGAAATTATTTCATCTATAAATAAACTGAAAGTTTCCCGAAATCCAGGACCAGATAATATCCCTGCATATATTTTAAAAGGTTGTCGAGACTTATTTGTAGAACCGCTATATATTCTTTTTAATTTATCTATCTCCAATAATACTTTCCCTTCCATTCTTAAGAAAACCTACATAACACCTGTATTCAAAGCCGGGAATAAGGAAGACATTTCTAACTATCGTCCAATAGCTATTCTGTCAAACATCTCCAAAATATTTGAAAAGATTATATTCAATCATATATATAACTCTGTTGAAAAACAAATTTCCCCACAACAGCATGGTTTCATGAAAGGTAGGTCTACTGCAACTAATCTTTCGGCGTTTACTACTTTCATATTAAATTCATTTCGCACTAACGCACAAATTGATGTTATTTACACAGATTTTTGTAAAGCGTTCGATAAAGTAGACCATCAAATACTTATTGAGAAAGTAAAAAATAACTTCAAATTCTCTGATAATTTATCAGCACTTATATCTTCCTATCTATTTAAGAGAAACATGTACGTTCATTATAATGACTTCAATTCCACTCCATTCCTTGCCACCTCAGGAATTCCCCAAGGCTCGAATCTTGGTCCGCTTCTTTTCATTTTATTCATCAATGACATCACAACTTGCATTAAACATTCTCACTATTTGTTATACGCTGATGACATAAAAATTTATGGTGTTATTAACAATACTGACGATAGTTTAAAACTTCAGCATGATATTGACAATCTACTAGCTTGGTCACTCTCTAATAACCTCTTATTCAATACTGGTAAATGTAAAATTATGTCTTACAGTGTAAAAAAGGAACATATTCTAAATAAATATAATATGAATAACACTGTTATGTCTAGAGTTACACAACATAGAGATTTAGGTGTCATTTTTGATCCGAAATGTCAATTTTTTCAACACTATGACAATATTATCGCTAATTCATATAAAAATCTCGGTTTTATTATTAGTAATTCCAAAAATTTTCATAGAATTTCAACACTTCAGTCTCTATTTAATTGTTTCGTGGGAGCTAAATTGGAATATTGTTTCCTTATCTGGAACCCATTATACAAAAATTCAGTAAGAGCAATTGAATCTGTTCAGAGGAAGTTTGTCAGATATTGCTGGTTTAAATTTTCTTTTGTTCGCAATGATATACCGTACCAATACAGCATTGCTCTCACTGAATTTAGTATGATGACGCTTGAAGATCGTCGCAGTTATTTAGCATGTATCTTTTTATATAAAATTATAAATAATAAAATCGATCATTCAAGTCTATTATCATTTATTAGTTTACACGTACCAAGAAGTTGTAACTCTAGACAGAAACAAATATTTAGTGTACCTATAGCGAAAACTAACTATGAGCTACTAAACCCTGTTAGTCATATTTGTTCCCTATACAATAAAATGTATTGCAATATAAATAATATTGACATATTTTTTGATTCATTGCAAGTATTTCGGAGTAAATTACTTGACTTCTTTACTCAATCTCGTTAACTATTATTCTTCGTCTTTCATCAAATAAAATAAGCTGAATTATTAATAATTATTATTATATATTTTGTATTATCATTATGCTACATTATCAATTCTTTTATGTACCTACTCGTGTATTATGTTTTTTTGTATCTCAATTCTCACTCTATAATTGGGGCTTTTGTCCTGTTGAGTGAGTAATACATAAATAAATAAATAAATATATTTGAAATATGAAAATTAATATCGCTTCCGCTTAAACAGGGATCGCTACCACCGTGCCAAATACCATGATTTGTGAGCTCCTAAGCTTAGTTTACAAATATATAAAGAAAATTAAAAAAACAATTATAAATAAAAAAAGTTATTTTAAGTGATTCGTTTTTCAGTGTCACTCTAAATTCAAATTCACAAATCATTGTGTACTTATGATAAGTGTTTTATATTGCAAAATAAAAAATTAAAAAACGAAAGTTGTCATATGTAACAGAACCTTGAAAAATCCTTCATCATTACGGCTAATTAAACATGAAATACAAATTCCTGCTCAATATAAACGTTGTTTAGACAAATAAATCACTATTGTTCTTAAATACGATAATAACATACAATGTTTTTAAGATATATTACCATTTTGTTGATATTACTTTGTACTATCAGTAGAGACGTTATTAGTTTGTGTTATGATCGTTCGAAAACGTCTGTCTGTAACGTTGTCCATTGTGTATCAGCGAAAACGTGCCCTCAAGGGGCTCATTTGGTAAAAGTTGATCCAAAGAATTGTGTTTGTTGTAGTTACTGCGTGGATTCAAAAGGTAGGTATATTGTGTGCATCAATGAATTGTATTTGCTTATTGAAGCACGAAACCAGTTATATTGATTTGATCTTCAAATATTTATTATCGGAAACAAAAAAAAATCAGAAACCAGTTTACATTAAATATTTAATATTCTATCAACAATATTATTTGGTTCCCGAAAATTTAGACATTTCGCGCTTGCAAATTATCTAAATACATATTTAAAAGTTTATTGATATTATTGTACAATCCAAAAAACGCATTTCGATCTAATTTTATTACCCGAGCAGACAGATTAATAATATCTCTCGCCATTTCCATTTTATGTTATAAATATTGTATTTTTCATTTCTTGTCACACAAAAAATTCTAATTATATCTATAGGGCGCGTGCAGTCATGTGACTTTGTTGGTCTCGACAAGAAGATATAAGGGCCCGAGTCAAAATGACAGCTAGTTATTATGTGCATACACGTCAAATGTCAATTTTTCATTCCAAATTTCATGATTTTTCAAATCCATGTAGTTTATTTTCGTCGATAAGTAAATTCCATATTTCTGGTGATAAATTAACCACGTGAACTTAAAAAATCTTGAAATTTTAAATGAAAAATTATGACATTTGACATCCACGTACATAATTACTGTCATTTTGACAAGGACCCCCATATCTGCTGTAAAGGCCAACAAAGTCACATGATTGCGTGCGTCCTATTCTTTCATTCTATTAGAAAATTTATTGACGGGATTGACGGTATTTCTTATGGATATGCATATGTATTTTACCCATAATTTTAAATATTTAGTTAATAAAACAATAAGAAATATTAAATGTACTCCCCAGAAAAAGCTTTCAGTAATGTCACTAAAACTGTTGATTTTTGACAATGACATTTATTTGTCAATTGTAAACATTTAAATTTGTTATCTGGTCTGCTTGGTGTAGTTAGACTGTCTAATTTATTACATCAGATTACTCTATAAATTATATTCTTTATCTTTAAATCTATAATAGTGTATGATTCAATGAGCATGTAATGTATGCTATCATAAGCGCCGACTTCTAAAAATTCTAGGGGGGTTGGATTTTTGAGCAATTATTTTTAAGCAGTAATATTTTTTAGGGTTAAATTATTTACGCTACGCAAAACATTGTATCAATTCATTGTTCTATTCAATATTTTTATTTTTGTAATCAATTCGCGACACTCTTATTCTTCTAATCAATTATTTAAAAGTAGTTTTCACTATGTTCATCATGCGTTAAATCAATTAATAACATATTATTTATAATATTTGATTAAGCTGTGAAGAGTCCTCTATCATACTTGTAGAAGATTAGTAGATTTTTAGGTACAAAGACATTTTTAATTTATAGAAATATTTCTTCTATCGCTCTTTGTATCAGTTAAAAAAAATTACACTAAACAATCTGTTCAAATTTATGTTTATCAGATATTGTTTTTAACTTTTATACCTATTTGACATTATCGCAAATATTTTCATTTGAAGTAAAGTTTGAATCAGATTGGATTTTGACGAAGTTTGTAACGATTCTAACCATACTGCATACCGACAAGTATTAGTTAATTTATTTATACTTTATAGGCAACATTTTTTTTACAAATTATTTTATTTATTTAATAAATACAAATCTGACCCTGATCCTCGAAGGGGCTATAAGACTACCAATTTTCATAACTTCCGGTAAACTTTCCAGCTAAAACCACCAAATGACTGGACTAATTCAGCTACAGTTTAAGTTTAAGACAAAAATAAAAGTATAAAAACTGACAAAACTCGTATAATTTTAGCTTTTTATGTGGAAAGAATTACTTATTGTTTGTACTCTTCGAAAGGTACGGTTTGACTTTGACATAACAATTGAAGAATATTACTTCATGTTCAATGTCAATATTATTCAATTAGCAACAGTAATGAAGGTCAATAATTAACAAAAATCGGTTGAATTATGAGTATGTTATTTGACAGTTGTGGATAAAAGAATTTAATGTTCTTTATTTTATTTAATAATATAATTTTTTAAAAAAATATTAAAATTTTTGTTTACGAAACTACAACTTCCGGTTGTCCAGTTGTCACCAAAACCTTTTCAGACCTTTCCATGAATGTCAGATTGAAGAATACAGGCCCTACGTCTTATGCCCGTAACCATAATCAGTATTTCGCCGCAACTCAAACTTTAGTATGCCTTGAGTACCAGATTTTGTTTCATAGTCCCTACTTGTTTATTCACTCGTTCTTCCATAGTTTTACTTGGAGTCCAGCTCCAACCAACCTTGAGTAATGCTTGTTGTTTTTTTTTTTAATTTTAGGTAGACTTGATCATTATATATAAAAAAACTGTCAAACTGGTCATTCCATCACATAAGACATTTAAGTGAAATAATGAATCGTGAAGATATGGAGAAAATGATTAGGCAGAAGACTCACGTCATCAACCTGAAAAAAACCTTATAAAAAGAAATATAACTTGTAGTAATTATTAGTTGTAATTTATTTTTCAAAAAAGAAGAAAAAATATACTACCATTAAAAAAACGTAAATATTATTTAATTTACAATAATTTCTAAAGGCAATCCTTATTCCTTTTACGGAATATAAAATTATTTGACACAACATGCTCATTCTCAGTAGTGCCAACGTAGGGTACGAAACTAAACTACAATTATTTCAAATAATTTTACATTCCGTAAAAAGAATAACGATTGACTTAGAAATAATTGTAAATATCATTAATATATACATTACTTAATACTAGTACTTTTTTCTTCTTATTTTAAAAATAAATAACACCCAATAATTTCTATAAGTTATATTTCATTTTATAAGGTTTTTTTTTCAGGTTGATGACGTGAGTCATCTGCTTAATCATTTTCACTATAATCTAGAATTTTTAGAATTTGTAGACATAGTGTAGAAGCCTTAAATAATTACGATAAAAGAGGGCTTCTCCAAGAAAATATATCCGTGATATCATGTATTTGTAACCTGTAACATACATGTATATAGATGTCAGATATACGATTTGACAGAAAAATATTACAATTTACAAATATACCAACATTATTATCATTACAAATTCTCTAAATTCCTACCTTGAAAACCGAGAATTCATAAAAATTCGACTATGAAACATATGAGTATAATGTGCTCGAGGTCGAGGTCGAGAACGACCGGAATAATGCTTGGCGAAGTAATACTCAAAAATGAGATTGAGTATGGATACTGGTATTATGGTTTTTGAGGAATCGTCCTTCCTACACCCATACACACACACACACACACATATAGATATCGTAAAAATGTTAAAATCGGATACTAGGGCCTTAAAATTTGCTTATTCACTAAAATCTCGATATGCGAGTTTTAGCATGAATCCAATACCTCTCTTAGCGAGAGGTAAAAAAGGACACAGCATTTATTGAAATGTAAATTACATTATTTTTCTTGTAAAGAATTAAAAGACAAAAAAAAGGGGGGGACATCATGTGGCAGCCCTGGGTGGTGGTTTTCTGGGCTGCTTCCCTCTGAGCTGAGTGAGCTCATATACTATTTGATGCTCATTTATATATTAATCTCATTTTGAATGACAGTTATAGAAGGGTAATATTTTATGTTTGTAGGTCACTACATAGATCCATTAACATATATGGATAAATAAATCTACTATAAATTACTCTTTATAACTGCTTCTATGAACTACAAAAAAAGTAGATAATTTACGTAACAGCCTTGGAAAACCCGGAAAAACATCGCTCACATGTATAAAAACAATTCATTTCACACTTTTGTAGTATAAAATAAAAATGAAGACATATATACTGTTTATTCTCTGTCTTATTGTTGTAATCAATATAAGTTACGTGCAAAGTAAATGTCAAAACGGTCAAAACAGGGATATTTGTTCGGCAGTTTTTTGTATAGCAGCAAAATCATGTCATAAAGGATCAACTTTGGTCAAATATGATCCGCAAAACTGTATTTGCTGCGATGTATGTCACGATAACAATGGTGAGAGAGTTTAAATTTACTTTAAGTGAACAATAAATGTAAGATTATTAATGATGTTATTATTTCAGGTAATTACGTAGAACCTAAAGAAACTTATGGATAAATATGTTATATTTTCTGTACTTGTTTTTATATTGAATAAATATTTGTTTATAAGAGTATATTTTAGGTTCTAATTGTTTAAATAAACTAATGTATTATTTACCAAGTTTTACAGAACTCTAATAATTATTTAATTAAATATAATACATTTTTCATTGTTTATACCTTTTTACATTTAAATACTTTTGTGCAATATTTTAAGTAATACTATTTTTTTCAAATTACATTTTTAATCTTGGATTGCACTGAGTAATTCGCTTTGCATTTATAGGCGATGTCAGTGAGTCAGTGTTGCCAGATCGCCACAATGCAAAGTCGCCTTGTCAAACTAAAAATATCGCCAAAAGTCGCCAAATTCCAAATTGAGAGGGTCTCTCTGAAATACTGTTTTTTCATTTGGCCAATAAGTAAAAAACACTTGAAAAATAAATTATTTATTTTTTAAACAAAAGCAAAATCTGAATAATACTTTTTACAAAAATAAAATTGAACCAAAAAATATTAAGCCCTTTTTTTAAAGTTTGAGAAGTTTCACCTACGTAGTATTTATTGCAAGAGCCACATTCAATCTTGTACACAACATTTTTTTGTTCAGTTTTGGGGGTAATATTCTTAATTTTAGTGAACAGTTTTTGTGTAGTTGAGCTGGTTGAATTTGAAATTTTAATATTGCTTTTGTTAAGTAATTTATGTAGAGTAAAGTTAATTTCTTTATCAAAAGGAATTTTAGCATAGACAACATCTGTTTTATTATTATTATTATTAATTTCCTTATTGCTGTTCTGAGTTTGTAAATGTTGTAATCTGCGATTTATATGTTTGAGTGAAAACATTTTTGGATAACTATTTTCGGTTAACGTTTTAAAAATGTGGTCTAAATTTTTCTTATGAAAGCATTGATTCGAAAGTAAAATAGCTATATCAATCAGAGCGTTAATTACACTAACTTTATATAATCGGTTATTATTTGAATGAAAATTAAGGTATCTGCCACTGGCCGTCGTTTTTTGGTACGTCAGTAATGATATTCTCATTATATTTAATTAGTGTAACATCCAAATTTGTTATTTTTCTCTAATTCTACTGTGAATTTAATTCTTGGGTGGAAATTGTTAAATGCAGTCAGGATATTCTCAATTTGTTCTGTAGGTGCAATCAATAGGCAATCATCTCTACGTACCGTTTGTAGTAAAGGATATTAAGGTTGTTGTCTGGAATAATATTATTTTCTAAATTTTGTAAAATCAAATCAGCTAGTGAGCTTGAAATACTAGCACCCCTCGGAGAGCCATCTATTTGTCTATATATTTTATCATTGAAACTAAATATGGAACATTGAAAACATAATTTAATACCATTAATAAATTGTTCTAAATTTAAGTCAGTTAATTTTTCAATTTCTGGGCATCTATCATACATTCTATAATTAACTCCTAAAACGCCGCCATCAAATTAGCCAAACACATTCAGAATATTTTACATGCTGTCACTTCTGAATCACTTTACATTGTTAAGAGCTCATTCGATCTTGTACAAGATATTTCCAAAATTAATATCCCGCATCCTATATACTAAATGGTTAGATTCACTATTCTTTCATCACGACAATCGCCCATCATTTGAACAAGGCTACAGCTTTAACCGTTTGTGCGATTTTCGTACAACTTTTACCAAATGGTAGAAAATTCTTTGCTCGAGTGCCCTAGCCTTATGTGTTTTTTCTGTAGGATGCATAGTTTTTGTGGAAAAAATTAATTAATGTGAATTTTTGGATTTTTGTTTTTAAAACTGAGACAAAGCTCAAGTATTCTTTGAAAATTTTAAGATGAATATCGCCGAGAAAATATTATGACACATTTTTTGACATTGTCAATTTGAAACTTTAAATGTAAATATTTATGTAATGAAGAATATTTGAAATAAAGTAAATTTAACATGATAAATAATGACAATAGACAATTATTTCACACAGGTAAAAAAGGTGTAATACATTATATTTAAAAAATAAAAATTTTGACGTTACATATTGGTATTTGGTCAGTGTTGCCAATTGTGCAATAATTAACAAAATAAGAGAAACCGAGGTCACGACACATTTGACATAATTAATATGAATATTGAAGAATAGAGTAATATAACAACGATTTATTATAATTTTAATTAATTATAAACATGAGAAAATAGTTTACATTAGTTGTAAGTATTAAAACATGAAATATTTTTGTAATACTAAAATTAAATTTTCAGGTTATCAAAAGAACATGAAATGTGAATAATCTGTGCTTATTACAAGAACGAAAAATTGTCTTACAGGCTAATTATAAAATAATTACATGTGTTTTATATATATTTGCCCCAATTAAGTGGTAATTAATTATTATAAAATTAATCTCAAAAAATTGTGGGTAATTGAAATGTGAAGAAAGTTTGAAATATTTCTTTTATGCATAGAGTGTTTTAAAATGAAATATATATTGTAATATTAATAAATGTATATAATTTAATTTATTTGATAAATATTGTATGTGTAAAATGTCTAGAAATTATAAAAATGTGCACTATTAATCAACAATTTCTTGATGAAATATACGTCATCTTGTCGAGTCAGCAGACAAAAAGGATAAGAATAATACTTTTAGGAAACGTATTTTATTTACAAATAAAGAAACTTTAATATTAGAAATTGTATTCATTATACAAATAAAATTAGCGCGAAATTTAAATAAATATCAAAAACACATTCTCTTGGCCTTGAATCATATGATATTTATTTTCTCCATTTAAATGGTAATTAATAAATATTGAAACTTTAAACAACCTCATAAATATCAGTGTGTGTGTGTGTGTGCGCCAAATAATTCCTTGTTATAAAATTATAGCCATTTTTCTTATTATACTCTGTTTTTATAAGGTAGGTACATGTATTATTCTCATGAGATCTTTCTTACACATCAGATTTTTCTATTCCAATCGGGTGACAGTCTACGTAAAAGGCTATTACCATATAATACGAATCAGTTAATATATTATTATATATAACCGCTATAATGAAAAGTAATTATTGTTGATTGCAACAATGAAATTCTTAACAATACAATCATTAATTCAATCAATAATAAGAATTGATACAGAAAAGTTTTTATATTTATCATAATTAACATAACACAACATTTAATGTTCATATTCATCGATTTTTTAAATGATTTAAATGCCGCCAAGAAAGGTTTTCACATTTCTATCGATTCCAATCGGGCGGGTGACATTCTACGTAAACGGCTGTTATCAGATAATACCAATCAGTTAATACATTATAATATAACCGCTGTCACACACATACATAATGCAATCATTTAAAAAAAAAAAAAAAAAAAAAATATTGTTCCCTGTTGGGATCGAACCCGAAACCGAAGATTTACTGTTGCTCGCATAACACCATTCATAAAGTTAGAAATTAAAATTATAAACTTATACATAATTATACGTCTTAATTATCATTATAAGTCACACATATTATTGTAGACAATCAATGAAAAATAGAAAAGAAACGTTACATCATCTCTGACAGAAATTATTCAATGTCAAAGTTTCAAAAGTAACCTTGGCTCACCTATGTTCAAGTCACAAATTTCAATTTCAAACTATCTTAATAGGAAGAAATAAATTATATTGTTTATAAACAGTACGTAATAATTTATTTTGTGAACTTGCATATACAAGTTTCTTCCTAAAACAACTTGTGTAAGGAAATAGAATATTCTAGGGAGTTTTTGGCGTATCCCCTGATATGTTTAAAACATTATTTTAAAACTATTTTCATTTTATCACTTATATTATATCATAATGTAACTAAAATAAGTGTTTACAGAACTTATTTCAATTTATTTACATATATTATACTAATAATAAACTGGTAACATCGAGATATACACCACCATCTGTTGATGTCTATCAGAACTATTTCAAACATTACTTTTCAAATAGACATATCAAATGAATATTATACCATAGTATTAGCAGTCTGACACTTTCGCTTGCTCTTAATCAGTATGTGAGTTCTTAGTCAGCCCCTTTAGTCTTCAAAAAAAGTTCATTTATTCACACAACCCATGGCGTGCGGGCGCGGGAAATTCAATTAAACGTCATATTTTACATGATTGCAAAGAAAAATTTGAAAAGTCTTTCACTCAATGTGTATTATAATAATGATTACACGTTGAACAATAAATAAATAAAAAAAAAAATAGCTATTTATGACAAAAATATTAAGTGTTATTTTAATGTGTCATCAGGAAATTGACTCTCGGGCGTGACTAGACTAGAAAACTTAGAGAAAATGTTTCTTCGATATGTAACAATAATGATTAAACTTTTTACAATAAATAAATAGAAAATATAAATATCAGTATTTATAATAAAAGTATAATGCATCATTAACTTTAAAAACATTTATACAGGGTGAATACTTGAAACCCAAACATAGCCCGTCAATACGGGCAAATTATTATTCACAGACTGTTTTAACTGACAACAATGGTTGTGGTATCAATAGAAAAATAAAATATACATGTAAATTAAATTAAATTCTATTATTAATACCGATAACTATGGAATTGTACAGAATAACAAATTTTTGCCATTTTATCTGCCAGAATCGTTAGCTATATTTTTTTATTTAGACACACTATCCAACAGGAAAAAATCCCAATTGAGAACAGGAAAAAATAATAATACATAAAATAGCATAAGTTAACATAAATTAATATTGCTCAAAATAGAAAATATTATATATTTAATATTACGTATTATATTATAAAAATATTTAGGTTGCAAATGAAAAATGTCAATATCCGAATATTTAGTATTATAAGTTGAGCACATTCTGTATATGGGACAAGAATAATCTATGTTTGTACGAGGGGTAGGAAGATAGAAGGTACTGAAGTTCCGTAAGTGAAAGGATGAGATGTGGAAATTAAGGAGACACAATCAAGACGAGTCGTTAAGTCACCATGAATTAACTTACTGAGATGAAAAACAGAAGTCAATTCACGGCGATGATAAAGACTGGGCATATTAAAGATGTGCAGTAAGGTAGAGTAAGATACTGAATAGTCCGGGTAAATTTTATTTATTTTGAAATACAGGTATTTCAAAAACTTTTTTTGAATTCTTTTGAGATGATCTTGATAACTCTCATAAGTTGGGTTCCATATTAATGAGCAATATTCCATTTTGGAACGAATGGAACTGTAATATAGTGTTATGATGGGCGTGATACTGATAAAATCTTTGGTATTACGGATAATAAAACATAGAAATCGAGTGGACTCATTATAAATATTATTAATATGTTGTGAAAAACTAAATTTAGTGTTAAAAGTCACTTCGAGGTCTTTAGTATTTTCTTTGCGGTTTAGAACTGTAGTATGAATACTATAATTAAAAGTTATAGGATATTTTTTATTTCTTTTTTAAAACTTTGTAACGGCTATTTTATTTTATGGTTTTCTCATGACAAAAACCTATTATATCAACAAATTTAAGCTCATTTCATGCAGTTTTTAATTCTAAATATTTTACGTATTTATACATTTGTTTTTAATTTAATAGGGCAGAAATTACAGCCATATAAAAATTTTACCATTGTATTTCTTATAGTCCACAAAAATAAATACCCGGTATCTTTATTTACATAATAGTTAAGTTTTATTTATTTATTAATACAGGGTGATTATTCGGTCTGTTTTCTTTTAGTAACTCGATTATTTTAAATATTATAGAAAATTGTTCAAACAAAGTTTGTGTATAAATATGCAGTATCAGTTTTTCTACAAGTGTTCCATTTTTACGCAATGATATGTAACTTTTTATTTTCAAATAAAACATGCTATATATTTATTCAAATTTGAAAAGTACATGAAACTTGCTATTTAATAGTGCGAAAACAATCATAATATGTTATTTAAAAAATGTAGATTATCTGTGAACATATGGGCCGATTTACTAAATTCACAGTCGATTGGCCCCTTTTCATTGCTAGATTAATTAAATGCTGAAAATTATGTATTTTTGCAAAATAATCTGCCAGAATTTTTAAAAGAAACTCCCTTAAATGTACGTCAAAAAATTGTGATTTCTTCTATACTTAATCAATGCATTTGAAAATACGTGGATTGGTCGAGTCGGTCTTGGTGTCAACCTCAAGGAACTCTATAACCGTGTGGAATCAGAAACAAAAATGTTATATTTTTCCAAATATAACAACAATAAAATAATCTAATGCACAAAACATGCCCGAATTTTCCAAGCGTGACTTTTGTACATAAGGTGAGGTTATTGTTGTTTTTCTTTTTTAAACTATTCAAGCTAAATAACCGGCGTTATACTACGCGACCCACTTTTGTTTTAATTTACAATGTTATCATCTGACCTATCCCCGCAAGCATTCAATACCAGAAAATATGATTACTAATTCTACTGTGCAGACAAATGGTTTTACGGTGGAACCAACAGCTGTGGTAAAACTTCAAACAGTTCTAATGTTATTTGTCTAACAATATGCGACGGAAAATTAATTCATACAATCTGGTCGGTCTGTAAGATAGTAAATGTATTGATTTAAAGAATGTTAATTCTTGTGGATATCATAAGAGGGCCTGCGACGTTAGCACTCTGTATAGCTTATGCACGTTTCCAATGTGGGAATGCGTGTAAACAGTCATAAAATGCTGAAGACAACGGCGGTAGCACTTTTTATAAATGTTAAACTATTATAATTTAGGAATGCATATAAACAATCATAAAACACTATCCACCTAGGGGAAGCTCGGCGTAGCCGAGTTTTCGCTAGTCCTATATACTAAAGGGTTAGATTCACTATTCTTTCATCATGACAATCGCCCATCATTTGAACAAGGCTACAGCTTTAACTGTTTGTGCGATTTTCGTACAACTTTTACCAAATGGTAGAAAATTCTTTGCTCGAGTGCCCTAGCCTTATGTGTTTTTTCTGTAGGATGCATAGTTTTTGTGGAAAAAATTAATTAATGTGAATTTTTGGATTTTTGTTTTTAAAACTGAGACAAAGCTCAAGTACTCTTTGAAAATTTTAAGATGAATATCGCCGAGAAAATATTATGACACATTTTTTGACATTGTCAATTTGAAACTTTAAATGTAAATATTTATGTAATGAAGAATATTTGAAATAAAGTAAATTTAACATGATAAATAATGACAATAGACAATTATTTCACACAGGTAAAAAAGGTGTAATACATTATATTTAAAAAATAAAAATTTTGACGTTACATATGTATTTGGTCAGTGTTGCCAATTGTGCAATAATTAACAAAATAAGAAACCAAGGTCACGACACATTTGACATAATTAATATGAATGTTGAAAAATAGAGTAATATAACAACGATTTATTATAATTTTAATTAATTATAAACATGAGAAAATAGTTTACATTAGTTGTAAGTATTAAAACATGAAATATTTTTGTAATACTAAAATTAAATTTTCAGGTTATCAAAAGAACATGAAATGTGAATAATCTGTGCTTATTACAAGAACGAAAAATTGTTTTACAGGCTAAATATAATATAATTACATGTGTTTTATATATATTTGCCCCAATAAAGTGGTAATTAATTATTACAAAATTAATCTCAAAAAATTGTGGGTAATTGAAATGTGAAGAAAGTTTGAAATATTTCTTTTATACATAGAGTGTTTTAAAATGAAATATATATTGTAATATTAATAAATGTATATAATTTAATTTATTTGATAAATATTGTATGTGTAAAATGTCTAGAAATTATAAAAATGTGCACTATTAATCAACAATTTCTTGATGAAATATACGTCATCTTGTCGAGTCAGCAGACAAAAATGATAAGAATAATACTTTTAGGAAACGTATTTCATTTACAAATAAAGAAACTTTAATATTAGAAATTGTATTTATTATACAAATAAAATTAGCGCGCAATTTAAATAAATATCAATAACACATTCTCTTGGCCTTGAATCATATGATATTTATTTTCTCCATTTAAATGGTAATTAATAAATATTGAAACTTTAAACAACCTCATAAATATCAGTGTGTGTGTGTGCCAAATAATTCCTTGTTATAAAATTATAGCCATTTTTCTTATTATACTCTGTTTTTATAAGGTAGGTACATGTATTATTCTCATGAGATCTTTCTTACACATCAGATTTTTCTATTCCAATCGGGTGACAGTCTACGTAAAAGGCTATTACCATATAATACGAATCAGTTAATATATTATTATATATAACCGCTATAATGAAAAGTAATTATTGTTGATTGCAACAATGAAATTCTTAACAATACAATCATTAATTCAATCAATAATAAGAATTGATACAGGAAAATTTTTATATTTATCATAATTAACATAACACAACATTTAATGTTCATATTCATCGATTTTTTAAATGATTTAAATGCCGCCAAGAAAGGTTTTCACATTTCTATCGATTCCAATCGGGCGGGTGACATTCTACGTAAACGGCTGTTATCAAATAATACCAATCAGTTAATACATTATAATATAACCGCTGTCACACACATACATAATGCAATCATTTTAAAAAAAAAAAAAAAAAAAAAAAATATTGTTCCCTGTTGGGATCGAACCCGAAACCGAAGATTTACTGTTGCTCGCAT
Source organism: Harpalus rufipes (assembly GCA_951394225.1). Lineage (NCBI taxonomy): Eukaryota > Metazoa > Arthropoda > Insecta > Coleoptera > Carabidae > Harpalus > Harpalus rufipes. The sequence continues at coordinate 18,081,156 of OX596285.1, forward strand.
AACACCATTCATAAAGTTAGAAATTAAAATTATAAACTTATACATAATTATACGTCTTAATTATCATTATAAGTCACACATATTATTGTAGACAATCAATGAAAAATAGAAAAGAAACGTTACATCATCTCTGACAGAAATTATTCAATGTCAAAGTTTCAAAAGTAACCTTGGCTCACCTATGTTCAAGTCACAAATTTCAATTTCAAACTATCTTAATAGGAAGAAATAAATTATATTGTTTATAAACAGTACGTAATAATTTATTTTGTGAACTTGCATATACAAGTTTCTTCCTAAAACAACTTGTGTAAGGAAATAGAATATTCTAGGGAGTTTTTGGCGTATCCCCTGATATGTTTAAAACATTATTTTAAAACTATTTTCATTTTATCACTTATATTATATCATAATGTAACTAAAATAAGTGTTTACAGAACTTATTTCAATTTATTTACATATATTATACTAATAATAAACTGGTAACATCGAGATATACACCACCATCTGTTGATGTCTATCAGAACTATTTCAAACATTACTTTTCAAATAGACATATCAAATGAATATTATACCATAGTATTAGCAGTCTGACACTTTCGCTTGCTCTTAATCAGTATGTGAGTTCTTAGTCAGCCCCTTTAGTCTTCAAAAAAAGTTCATTTATTCACACAACCCATGGCGTGCGGGCGCGGGAAATTCAATTAAACGTCATATTTTACATGATTGCAAAGAAAAATTTGAAAAGTCTTTCACTCAATGTGTATTATAATAATGATTACACGTTGAACAATAAATAAATAAAAAAAAAAATAGCTATTTATGACAAAAATATTAAGTGTTATTTTAATGTGTCATCAGGAAATTGACTCTCGGGCGTGACTAGACTAGAAAACTTAGAGAAAATGTTTCTTCGATATGTAACAATAATGATTAAACTTTTTACAATAAATAAATAGAAAATATAAATATCAGTATTTATAATAAAAGTATAATGCATCATTAACTTTAAAAACATTTATACAGGGTGAATACTTGAAACCCAAACATAGCCCGTCAATACGGGCAAATTATTATTCACAGACTGTTTTAACTGACAACAATGGTTGTGGTATCAATAGAAAAATAAAATATACATGTAAATTAAATTAAATTCTATTATTAATACCGATAACTATGGAATTGTACAGAATAACAAATTTTTGCCATTTTATCTGCCAGAATCGTTAGCTATATTTTTTTATTTAGACACACTATCCAACAGGAAAAAATCCCAATTGAGAACAGGAAAAAATAATAATACATAAAATAGCATAAGTTAACATAAATTAATATTGCACAAAATAGAAAATATTATATATTTAATATTACGTATTATATTATAAAAATATTTAGGTTGCAAATGAAAAATGTCAATATCCGAATATTTAGTATTATAAGTTGAGCACATTCTGTATATGGGACAAGAATAATCTATGTTTGTACGAGGGGTAGGAAGATAGAAGGTACTGAAGTTCCGTAAGTGAAAGGATGAGATGTGGAAATTAAGGAGACACAATCAAGACGAGTCGTTAAGTTCACCATGAATTAACTTACTGAGATGAAAAACAGAAGTCAATTCACGGCGATGATAAAGACTGGGCATATTAAAGATGTGCAGTAAGGTAGAGTAAGATACTGAATAGTCCGGGTAAATTTTATTTATTTTGAAATACAGGTATTTCAAAAACTTTTTTTGAATTCTTTTGAGATGATCTTGATAACTCTCATAAGTTGGGTTCCATATTAATGAGCAATATTCCATTTTGGAACGAATGGAACTGTAATATAGTGTTATGATGGGCGTGATACTGATAAAATCTTTGGTATTACGGATAATAAAACATAGAAATCGAGTGGACTCATTATAAATATTATTAATATGTTGTGAAAAACTAAATTTAGTGTTAAAAGTCACTTCGAGGTCTTTAGTATTTTCTTTGCGGTTTAGAACTGTAGTATGAATACTATAATTAAAAGTTATAGGATATTTTTTATTTCTTTTTTAAAACTTTGTAACGGCTATTTTATTTTATGGTTTTCTCATGACAAAAACCTATTATATCAACAAATTTAAGCTCATTTCATGCAGTTTTTAATTCTAAATATTTTACGTATTTATACATTTGTTTTTAATTTAATAGGGCAGAAATTACAGCCATATAAAAATTTTACCATTGTATTTCTTATAGTCCACAAAAATAAATACCCGGTATCTTTATTTACATAATAGTTAAGTTTTATTTATTTATTAATACAGGGTGATTATTCGGTCTGTTTTCTTTTAGTAACTCGATTATTTTAAATATTATAGAAAATTGTTCAAACAAAGTTTGTGTATAAATATGCAGTATCAGTTTTTCTACAAGTGTTCCATTTTTACGCAATGATATGTAACTTTTTATTTTCAAATAAAACATGCTATATATTTATTCAAATTTGAAAAGTACATGAAACTTGCTATTTAATAGTGCGAAAACAATCATAATATGTTATTTAAAAAATGTAGATTATCTGTGAACATATGGGCCGATTTACTAAATTCACAGTCGATTGGCCCCTTTTCATTGCTAGATTAATTAAATGCTGAAAATTATGTATTTTTGCAAAATAATCTGCCAGAATTTTTAAAAGAAACTCCCTTAAATGTACGTCAAAAAATTGTGATTTCTTCTATACTTAATCAATGCATTTGAAAATACGTGGATTGGTCGAGTCGGTCTTGGTGTCAACCTCAAGGAACTCTATAACCGTGTGGAATCAGAAACAAAAATGTTATATTTTTCCAAATATAACAACAATAAAATAATCTAATGCACAAAACATGCCCGAATTTTCCAAGCGTGACTTTTGTACATAAGGTGAGGTTATTGTTGTTTTTCTTTTTTAAACTATTCAAGCTAAATAACCGGCGTTATACTACGCGACCCACTTTTGTTTTAATTTACAATGTTATCATCTGACCTATCCCCGCAAGCATTCAATACCAGAAAATATGATTACTAATTCTACTGTGCAGACAAATGGTTTTACGGTGGAACCAACAGCTGTGGTAAAACTTCAAACAGTTCTAATGTTATTTGTCTAACAATATGCGACGGAAAATTAATTCATACAATCTGGTCGGTCTGTAAGATAGTAAATGTATTGATTTAAAGAATGTTAATTCTTGTGGATATCATAAGAGGGCCTGCGACGTTAGCACTCTGTATAGCTTATGCACGTTTCCAATGTGGGAATGCGTGTAAACAGTCATAAAATGCTGAAGACAACGGCGGTAGCACTTTTTATAAATGTTAAACTATTATAATTTAGGAATGCATATAAACAATCATAAAACACTATCCACCTAGGGGAAGCTCGGCGTAGCCGAGTTTTCGCTAGTCCTTATACTAAAAGGATAGATTCACTATCTATAGTTATATACTTTCATCACGACGATCGGCAAAATTTTGTCGGTCTACACTGCCTAAACGGTGTAACCGATTTTGATGAAAATTGTTTCATAATGTAGAGACAAACTCAACTTGATTTCCTAATTTGGCTTATTTTTTAGTAGGATGCATAGTTTTTGTGGAAAAAATTATTTAATGTACATTTTTGGATTTTTGTTTTTTTCACTGAAGCAAAGCTCAAGTATTCTTTGAAATTTTTAAGATGAATATCGCCGACGAGAAAATATTATTATGACACATTTTTTGACATCATTGTCAATCTTCTAAACATGATGATAATATTTTTGGAATAAAAACAACACATTGAAATAATAAATCTAAATGCAATCATAAATGAAATGAAATGCTGCTGGTGGTATTCAAACAAGTATGTATTATTTAAAAATGTTATCTTTATTATGAAATCTTTATAATCCACTTTTTCAGGTTGTCATTTTTAAAGCTAAAGCACAAGTGGAGTTTGGAAAGGTTAATAATTAGATGTTATATGTCAGAAATCAAATAGAATAATGGTACGCATGTGAATTCAAAGCATTCAACGTCTATATATTTGGTTTGAAACATGAAACAGACTGAAGAATCATTAGAAAATTTTGTAAAACACTATCGGTGGAGCCCGAGGAGGAGCTCGGCCAAAGGCCGAACTTCTGCTACACTATCGGCAAATCAAAAACAAGTAAATGAAATGAAAGGCTGGTATTCGAACAAGTATGTATTATTTAAAATGTTTGGGTGGGCATTTTGCGTGGGCAGTTTGAGTGGGCATTTTGCGTGGGCAGTTTGGGTGGGCAGGTTGCGTGGGCAGTTTGGGTGGGCAGTTTGGGTGGGCAATTTGGGTGGGCAGTTTGGGTGGGCAGGTTGCGTGGGCAATTTGGGTGGGCATGTTGCGTGGGCAGTTTGGGTGGGCATTTTGGGTGGGCAGGTTGCGTGGGCAGTTTGGGTGGGCAGTTTGGGTGGGCAGTTTGGGTGGGCAGGTTGCGTGGGCAATTTGGGTGGGCATGTTGCGTGGGCAGTTTGGGCGGGCATTTTGCGTGGGCAGGTTGCGTGGGCAGTTTGGGTGGGCAGTTTGAGTGGGCAGGTTGCGTGGGCAATTTGGGTGGGTAGGTTGCGTGGGCAATTTGGGTGGGCAGTTTGGGTGGGCAGGTTGCGTGGGCAATTTGGGTGGGCTACACCATCGGCGGAGCCCTAGGAGGAGCTCGGCCGAAGGCCGAGATTCTGCTAGTAATTATACTATTTTTAATCTTGATGTCACAGCTTTATATCCTAGCATCCCTCATAACTAAAACGCAACCAAATATACGTAAATCTAAAACTGGCATCTTGAAAGTTCCCATATTAAAACAATGAAAATTAAACCAAATCATAGTTTTTCTTTTCATTATCGTCAATTATTAGTAATTAGTCGCGAATTTAATCGCCAGTCGCCAAACTAAATTTTTTGTCGCAGAACATTGTAAAATGTCGCCCAAATGGCGATAAGTCGCCAAATCTGGCAACAGTGGGCGATGTGTACAAAAGTAGTTATCGCCGACGACGACATCGGACAAAAATGAAAGTTTTGGGTAGTTTTGGTGACGTAACAAGGTTATGTTTTATGTGAGAATAATTTTGAAATTTCTATTTTATAAAATATTTGTAAGGGATGTAATAATTCTTACAAAATTACCGATTAAAGTATCACATTTTATAAATTTCTTAGAAGATTACATGAGGAATAAATACTTAAGAAAATAACTTTTCAAGAGATATCTTCTATTAACATGAAAAAATCTTTTAGGTTTACATATTTTCTCATTGAAAAAGATATTTACCGTATGAATAAAATTTAAACAATGGTCATATGATTGCATCAATGAATTATACAAAACTGTGTATTTTAAGTTAATATTTGAACAAGATATGATACAGAAAACAGAAAATTGTCTTAAAATTGTGTAATACTTGCAGTTGTATAAAATAGAAGTTATTTTTGACATAATTCATCTATTTATTATAGATTGTGTACCATATGTAATGTTAAATGGTCCAGGTAGAATGTAGAAAATCACTTGGTTCGTATTTTTCGTGTATTTTCGTTTCCGAACTGATGTAACTGATTCCATTTAGAGCCTAGTATATTTTTAATGAAAAAATCTTCATTTATTGCGAATATAATAGAAAAATATGCTAGCATCATCCAAGTTTTCCAACTCTTTAATCGCAATTTCCTTGGGTGGTGCATCTTGTAATATTTAACTAATATTATAAAATATAATATAAAACTAAATATGATAAAACAGTTTACAAAAATCGCACATATTATAAGAAAAATTATATTTTTTGCTACAATACATTTGCTATTTTAACAGTTTTGAATTAGTTATATCATATATAGCATTTTAAATAATTTCGTTATTCATTTCAATACATTATGATATTGATATACAATTGTAAAAACTCAAAAAAAAGTTGCCTATATCATTCATTAAGTTATAAACCAATAAGAATGCGTGATTTTTCTTAGTTACCACCACACGTATTACAGCGGTTATTATTAGGTAACCATGTTGAACGAATATACGAACTTTGGTATATTCGAATATACCAACATTCGTATATTCACTTACATGAACGTTTGATTATTTGTTCATTTGTTCTATGTACTTAGAACTATCAATCAATATCATTTTAAATTCTATTTACGGATTGTATAGAGTACGATCTTTTTCTTTCGGACACAGTATCGAGTACAAAAATGAATCTGTAGTTTGACCTCATGAAATGACACTGACAACTCCGAATTCACCGGAACGAATAATTGAAAGCACCTATTATTTCACAGCAAGGCATTATTCAAATAAAAATTTCACAAGTAAACAAATAATTATTTAATCACAAGCCCAGAAACTGCACTGTTGTTGCTAGTGCGAGTTTATTTTGATATACGAGCATTTCAATATATTACATACAGCTATATTAAAAAAAAATTGATAATGTGGCTTGTGGTATACAATTTGACGTTTCTCGCAGAAAAACAGGCACAGTCCTACGTACGTTAAATTTACTGTTTACTTTTTAACTTCTTTTTATTCATGATATAGTCTACCCGTATACAACTCGACAATCGAAAATTCTCGAAATACTCGACGTGTTGCCTGTAGGAAATACCACTCGACCTTCGGTCTCGTGGGGTTTCCAGGCAACACGTTTCGTATAATCGAGAATTTTCAAACGTCTTGTCTTGTCATACAACAATATGAAAATTGTATCATCTCGATGTCAAAATGTATTCGGTACCCAAAACTAACACAGTAGCCGTTAGAGGCGCTGATGCTCAATATGTGCACATCGCCTATGGCCTATACCCCTGGCCTATACTCTTACCTTACCTGCTCCCTGCTCTATACTCATTCACGACTTTGGAACACATGTATACAACTTCGTATTTCGCCCACCGACGTGTCCTACGATTGGCAAATGACAAGACAACGATTTGTGTCGAGAATGAAATAGGAAACTGTTAGAGCGAGGAGGGATATTTAGGCTAGTGTATTTGTATTTTGCTGTATGCGTATAATAATAAGTGTGGTGCTTTGGTGCTTTTGAATTAGTGTTTTTGGTAGTACTTAGTATTATTTTTTTTAAATGGGTAGAAAATGTTTTGTACCTTTTTGTACTAGTGGGTACGATAGCAATAAAAATAAAATAAGTTTGTTTTCCGTACCTAAAGACATTAATACTCTAGAGAAGTGGCGGCGACAAATTCCGAGAAAAGACAGAATTTTATCCGTGAAAGACTTTGTTTGTGAAAAACATTTCTCTGAAAAAGATATTATAAGAACATGGAATGATGAAATAAATACGGTAAGAAACTGTTTAGCTACAGTAAGATCTGTGGTAAGGTGAAGGTGTTTGTAAAAACTTTTTAAGGTTATGTTTTTATTTTTCGTGTTTTTACACATTATAATTATATTGAACAACATTTAATACATCCATAGTTGCTTTGATTAAAAATGAATTCAAATATAATATAATTTCATACGGTGTGTTAATATGATTTTTTTTATTATTTTAGATACATTTGCGTCATTGTAGATTGAAGTTGAATGCAACACCAAGTATTTTTCCGAAATGCCCCCAAAAAAAGACAAAATTTACCAAGAAGAGGAGAATTATTAATAAAGTTTTACCTCTTGATTCTACTCAACCTGTTATAAAAAAGGAAAAAAATACAACAGGTACGAATTTCTTACAAATTAAATTCAAATTTGAAATAAGTTAGTTTGTAGAAACTTCGGATCTACCTGCTCCAACTACAAGTGAACATGAGCTTGAACAAGTTATTGTTGAATGTAACTATGAAGAACAAGATCCATTATTTATACCTGTTATAAAAAAGGAAAAAACCACAACAGGTACGTATTTCCTACAAATTAATAGGCCAATTTTGAACATTCATCTGTAAAATCGTAAATCTGTATGGTACGAATAAATCTGTAACTGCACAATTTACAGATTGGCTATTCTGAACCATATCTGTAACGAGCCGAGTTACAGACGGGTGCATACTCAACTCCCGAATATTTAAAACCAGAATACTCTAACTCTAAGGCAACATATTCAAAACCAGAATATGCATGCACAGAATCAGTCAAACCCTGAATATTTAAAAACCGAATCGCGCATTGCACGAAAGCGTATCTAACTTAACTAAACCCACCCAAATCTAACCTAACTTAAAGGCCTAGTTTACACCGTAGACCTATATTCGACCTATACCCCAAATTCGACCTAAATGTATTTGGGCCGCCTGGTGTAAACACCTAAAATATGGAGCGGCCACTTTTTCATGTAACCTGACCTATACTAGGCCTCGGCCTAAATGTAATCATTGCGGTGTAAACAGCTAAAACCTAAAATAGTTCGAAATTTGTACGGTAGAGTAGATGTCGGTAATATTGAGTATAGTGATACTGTGTACACATATTGTGACAGTTTTGTTTAACAGTAAGAGTAAGTACCTAAATAAGTAGTGAAATTTTGTATATAAAAATGAGTGATAAAAAGTTAAAAGGAAGAATTGCTTTTTTAACTTAATATTAAACCCCTAGATGGTACAAACTAGTACCTGTATTCTGCCTATATCCCACCTATCCTAGGCTCTAAAGTATGCGGTGTAAACAATACGATATTTTTTTAACTTTGTCCTAATATAGGTCACATATAGGTCTGGCCTACCTTAGGTCATACGGTGTAAACTAGGCCAAAGTGACCTCCGCTTGGCCACGCCCACGTATTCGGTTTTTGAATGATTCGAGATTTAAATGGTTCTCTGCATGAATATTCTGGCTTTGAATATTCGGACGTTGAAGACATTCCCGTTATAGACATATTACATATTTATTTCATACCGTGCCACATTGCCATGTTTACTAGAGTAATTTCAGTCCAGTAAATGAGGTTTTACAGTATTATTTTTTACGGTACTATATTGTTACTAAGCAACTGTCAAACAGATACCGGGAGTTTTTTTTTATCATTGAACATGGGTGTATGAATATACCTATACTTCGTTTCACGCAAGGAGGATCGTTTCACGTAAGAAAACAGTAGATGCATTAAATAAATAATTTACATTCGTGAAACCAAACTTTGTCCATAATAAATATTTTTATCTGTAAAAATGTACAAGGCTTGAATATTAAAAATTACAACAAAATGTGATTAAACATCACTTAATTCTGTAGATTTTATTTGATAACTGACAAGTGATATATTTTTCGTTTTTGTGAACTTGGTTTGCATTCTGACCATTCCAAGGGCAGAATTTATATCCCTATTTAAACAACGCTATTTCCTTACGTAAAATTAAGGATAGTAATAGTATATTGAAAGACAAGTATTACAAATACGTGTTTTTTTTTCATACTATTTGTCCTATTTCGCATTAATTTACTTTTATTTCAAAATTATTATTGAAAGAAATATTAAAATATCAAGGTTGGTAATACTAACAGTTTCAATAAACATTTGAAATTTAATTTATTTTGATATTTGACTTTTTTACATTAGTTGCAAGTTAGGTTAGAGCTAAAATTTATATTTATTGTTATGCACCTACAAATAAATATCTTGAATTTTAATTTAAAAGAGTGTTTTATTGTTTGATGTAAATATTTTACTATAAAAAATCTAATTTCTGTAATTTTCCATGCGTAATATACATATTTCCAAATATGAGAAATATCTACATTTTGTTCAACAGGAGCATAGACACATAAAGAAGAACTACTCATTTTCTTCGACTATAAAATTATAAAGATTCTATTTAAACCGAAAAATGCAACCTAATAAACACTAATCCTCACCAGATCTAACATACGAATGCCAAAATTACATCTTCTGTATCTTTTCTCCATACTACAAAAAGCCAATATACGTTCCTATATCTTTCAGCGGATTTTTTAGGGATCAATTTTCCATTTGTTTCCGAAGATTTTAATAGGATTTGATCGGAAATATCGTTTTTCGTATTCATTTAAAAAAAATAGAAATGTCAAAAAAATTGGTTGCTGTCATTACTGATTTATTTTTATTAAGATCAAGACGACGTGTTTTTTTTAAGAAAGCAAGAAAGAAGGAAAGATATAGTTTGGTTCACGAAAGATGACAATTCAAGGTCATTTTCAAACCATCTGGTATAATATTACTTGCAAATAACTGGCGTGCACTAGGTATAATATTTGTGTATACATTTTAATCATTCAAAATTAAATGTCAAACGTCTACACATTTTCAAAGATATATTGTATTTTGATATAATAATGAACATAAAGATACAACACCTATGTATAATTACAAAAATACTGAAAACAATGATATAAATACATATTTTTAAAATAAGTAATAAACTACGTACTGTTAGCATACATTTCATATATTATTCTTCTAATTGCATCGGTATTAAAAGTATCAAGATCAGCTGTTGCAGTTGATTTTCTGGGTCGTTTTTTTCCAGAATAAGTTAATTGTTCTTCATTTTCGATATTATTAACACGTTTTAATACCCTGTTTACTGTGGTTTCGGATATTTGTAGCGCATCTGCTGTACGCTAAAATAAAATACTTGCTAAATTTCATTTATTAATCATGAAACCTTTTTTGTCTAGCAATTTCAATTTTCAAAGACATTAAAAAAATATGTTCACATATTGCTGCATCTGATGAAGATCTAATAATGGTCCATTATTTTCTGTTTCCCGTTGAAAATATTCGTGTTCATTATGCACAAATTGAATAGCTTGCCTTCGTAAAGGTTTTCCTTTCTCTCCCATGATTATGTTCAATTACATCGCGGAACAAAATTAGAAACTTATTCGTTGATTTTGATTAAACGTCAAATCGTGCGTCAAATTCAAAAAACAAACTCTGCCACTGGATTTGCTTTAACGTAGAGGGCAGTTCAATAGATAATTGCATACCAGCAACCTTTCGACATACGTTCCTATTACTTTTAGTGTGTTAGAGAGCAATGTGAATATGGAACGTATATCTGTCATATAGCATAAATCACGTAAACCTACGTTAAATTATCTATCTCTTTTTAATATATAATGTTGCTATACTATCGCTATATAAAAATGTTGTTTATTCTTTCTTCAAACAAATGGCCTTGAATTGTCATCTTTCGTGAACCAAACTATATCAAATTTGTATCCAAAACTGTGATACAGTATGAAATAAAATTGTATACGTCATACGTAAGTGTACAGTAAAATTTTTGAAAGATGTCCGATCAAGGGCACCTGTATCACGAACGAATTAACAAATAGGCATACATTTATCTCTTTCTTTTGCAAAGACTGTAAGAGTGTGTGATAAGGATGGATATAACACGCTTGTCTTTCAAAAATTCATATTGTTTCGACTAAGTTAGGACATTCCATTTATAAACGATGCTCGTTGTTGATAATACTTTCGCTGTAACGTAAGTTTAATTATTAATTCAGATACATTACCTGGATTCATAGCCGTACGTATAACGTTATATTCTGTCAGAGTCACTGACACTGACATTGTGTCAGTATCTTAATTTTCACATATTTGGTTTTACATTTGCTTATAAACTTACTAGTTGACTTATTTTTGAAATTTGAATGTTTTTCCTGTAATATATATTTTTATAATAATAAAATAACGGTAGTATTTTACGTACCCTCATAAAAACTAAGCAAACGACGCTACTGAATTTGTCATGATGGGCGGAGCAAAAATCTGAATTCATACAATTCGTAGACAACCTTGATCGGACATCTTTCAAAAATTTTACTGTAACTAACTTTACAAATATTTTGTACTCAATGTGACAAGCTGTCATAGAGCTGTGTTTTTCACTAAATAAGTAAAAATAATGTAGGTATACACAAATTGTTATTGCATTATTGTTTTTAAGGCCCAAAAGACTACTAATTATTGATAAACTATTAATATTACTAAAAACTAGAATGAAATATGTCAACTTTAGAAGACGATTATGCGTTAAAAAGTAATACCATCAATGATTCAGCTGTAATGCTGTCTCCACACCAGTCTGTTCTGTGTTTCTTCTCTTTGAAGATAATCCCTCCTAAAAATATATCCAATTTAATTGACCTTCCTCTATATTATTTCTCTCAAAATTCTCTCATCTCCACCTTATTCCTTTATATTTTTTCTCCTTTTTCCTCAAGATCCATGTTTCGCATTCATATAGAAATAGCACAATACTTTATATGAATTATTTTCCAAATCTTTTCCATAATTTTATATTATTATTTTAGCAGTTCCTGAATTCTGCTCCTAATCTTTTCCTTACTATTGCCATTCCAAGTTAATACATTTCCAACTTTCGGTATATTTGCAGTAGCTTGCTTGTTCTTTATTCTCTACTTCTAACCATATGTTTGCGGATCCTTCCTCCTTAGCTATCCTCATTACTTTTGATATCTCTATGCTTATATTTCCAAATTCGTCCAAATTTATAGGAAATTAGAACAGATTTACAATTTCCTGTAAACTACCATTTTTTAAAAAAATGACAGTATACGATTTTTTTTACTTATTCTCATCATTTTATAACAAAATATCCATTAAAATATTAACCGTTATTGTTCATTCACATTTATTAAGTCAAGGTTTCTTTCACCGTAAGAATTTACGCGAATTGTAAGTATTTATAGATTTTCTGTAGGATTACAGATGTGATCAAAATTGCAATTATTGTAGTAGTAAGTTGTTACAGGCTTTACAGATATGCTTAGAATTGGCCTATAAATTTAAATGTGAAATAAGTTAAAGTTATATACTATTACTGTAGAAACTTCTGATCAATATGCCCCAACTACAAACGAAAATGAGCATGAACAAATTATTGTTGCAAATAACTATGAAGAACAAGTTCCATTATTTATACCAGTTATAAAAAAGGAAAAAACTATAGCAGGTACGTATTTCCTAAATTCAAATTTGAAATAAGCTAAAGTTATATACCATTACTGTAGAAACTTCGGATCACCATGCCTCAACTACAAGTGAACCTGAGTATGAACAAAATAACTATGAAGAAGATTCGGTATTTAGTTCACTATGGAAATCTGGAATTGAAGTACCGGACTTATGGTCTCTTAATAAAACAAGAAGTGGAACTAATAAATTTTTAATTGTTACTAAATATGTTATGCTGCAAATTGGGCATCCCTTTCCTGAGAAACAAATTGTATTAAATGAAAATTGTAATTTAACATACATCATATTAGACAAGATAATACAACCGCTGAATGATAAATTAAAAATAACTATTGATTGTGTAGAAGAATTTAAAAATATTTTAAATATATTTGATAGTCTGTATTTGTGCAAAGGCGGACCAACTACAGAACTTTATAATGAAGAAATTTATAGTAGACATGCATATATCGATAAAAAATTTAACATTTGGAGACATGAAAAATGTTCTATATTTGTAGAAAATATTAACAAACGGTGCGAATATTGTCGAGTAATTTCTAAAAATTTAAGTGCACAAAGAAACCGAACTGACAAAAAAAAATTAAATAATAGTACAAATACACATTTCAATAAAAAAAATTCAAAATTAGTTATTTATAATCAGGAAAGGAAAATTAAAAGATTGAATACAAGGATAGATATTTTGAAATCTGTGATTAGCAGTTTTAAACATAAGATCAAGAATATTGATATTTCTAGTTTGGAAACTCAATTAAAAGAATTAGACGAATTAGACATTCCACAGCAGTAGCAACTGCTCATTATGCAATGTATGAATTTTTGTAAAGCAACAACTACTCGTGAAATAGTATGAATTTTTCTATTAACGTGCTTACTTAATCTTATATTTTAAATTAAAAGAAAAAAAATTGAAAGGCACTGAAATGTTCAACATACGCAGTTACAAGAATTACAAGACTTAGAAGCAGTGATGAAAAAGCTGTCCGATGTAACGAACTATGCACGGGTCTTCATGTTTACATCTCGTGCCGATAGTTATTCACAACCCGTTTGTGTTTGTGCTTCAAAGGGTCCTACTAAAGGCACTATAGTATCCTTAATAATTATGGAACTTATAAGAAAATTGAAAAATGCGGGAGCTAAAATAGGTGGCGTCATGCGATGGTGGTGATGGAGCGTCTAGTAATAAGAAAATGTGGAATGAATTTAATGTATCGGGGGAACTAAACATCACTGTAAATAAAATTTAACATCATTCAGATGATAACAGATTTCTATGCTTTTGGAATTAGTTGTTAACTCATAATTTACAGGTAGGTAACACTTTTTAAAATGTATTACTTGTTTTTTTTTATGTAAATTTTATATATTTCAGACTTCTTCTGGTACTAAATCCCGGATATTTTACAAAAACGCATGTAGAAGAGATATTAATTTCCCTGAGTCCCTCGAAGTATGCCCAAAAATAACATCAGACATTATTTTTCTATCAATAATGCAAATAATACGAGTAAAGTACGAGTTTTCAATAATTCTATGATGGCCGCTTTAAAATTTTATAATGAACAAAATCAAAATTTGCAAAAATAAATCAAGGTATGTTAGAGGTAAGAATAGGTTCAGGAATTTGAAATAATACATTAAAATTTTATGAGCAACGATATACAAGGTGGAGACCGACACAGCCGAACATGAGACTTTGTCATGTAAAATCATCCTTTCGTAATTTCCTGCTTCCCTAATTATTTAGGTAAAAATGATTCAAAGAAAAGTTGTTGAGCATAAAATTCTGCTCCTGAATTGACAAGCAAAATTAATATTTCATGCTTTGTAATGGCAGAAATTGGGTATAAACATGTCGATAATCACCTCAAAAATATCGATAGCCATGGAATTTAGTAAAAAATAAGAAAAAACATATTTAACTTTGTATTTGTCAAGTTAGGTCAGTTTATTTTTTTAGGTTATTTATAATTTCTTTTCAAGTAAATCATCTAATGGGGTCCTTCTCCGTAGTAACAAATTAGAATGAGTCATTTATATTACAATTAGACCTTAAAACTGTATGTTATACGACTAACAAATTTTTTAAAAAAATAGTTTTTAAAATAATCGATCTTTTAATACTAATTCCTCATCTCTATATCAACGTCTCACATTTGCTCTATTCCACATTATGACTACTTTTAAGCCTTCTGCTATCGCTTTTTTTAAATACGAAGTTCATTTTTAAGTATTGAATCTTCCCTCAGTTCTATGTATCTTGTACAAATTCCATACAGAAAGTTTCTAGCAAAAGATTCTGTTTCCAGTAAAATTATAACACAGACATACTAATAATTGCACTTGACACTGACATCTTTCAATCAGAATTTTATTAATATGGGAGCTGTTTTCATTGTTATAGCATAGTTGGTTGCTTTAAGAAATTTAATTTATTTATAATTTTGTAACTCTATATTTGTTTAATATCAAGTATAAAATACAATCAAATCGTATAGAGAATAAAATATTCTTTAATATTTATAATAACATTAAATGTGAAAAATGATATTTAACAAGTTTTTTTCAAGAAAAACTGTTAAACGAATGTACTTCCGTTTGACCAATGGACCTTTTACATTTTTATTGCACCGTGACGTAATTTTTCAATACACCACGTAGTGAAATTTTTATGAACTAGAGATGAGTAGGCACCATGTTGTCAAGTAAAATGATTAAAAGGACAAGCATTTATTTTTGATAAAAAAATATTTAAACAACACAAAAAAATGAAATTATTTTGTCTTTGATTGTAAAGAAATTATTAATAAAGACCAAACAATTTATTTAAAAATAATAACAATAGTTTTATTCCTGTTTTTAACTTTCTTAATAACAAACTGGCAACTACGCAATTATCTGTCACTTTATGTGGTGTTTATTTCGCGTCTTTAGAACATATAACCACGTTTCTGATTCCCATTTATCCGTCCTCTCGTCTTGAAATATTTATCATCACAAACGCTTTGTGTGAATTTATTTAATATAGTTACATTCTTATTTCCGCCATTTCAAATTTTGTTTGAAATATATTTAGCCTCCTCTATGCGCAAACAAACTACTGCGCACTACATATATGTCATTTTTTCTCTATCTCTCTCTTTTCATATAAAAGGTCCATTATAATCATTATCTAATCAACTCTGCATATGGATGAAAGGAAGAGGAATACGTAAAAGTTGTAATTTTGCGTTGTGACCCAAACTTTCTTCTCGCATAATAAAATGACAATTATGACATTCGTTCTTTAGTATATTTATTATATTCATGTATTACAGTGATATAGACGGCCTGTGGACACCATCTTCAATGACGCCATTAACCTCCTCGAGCAACTCAGTCTCTTCAAGTGTAACACCAACCTCGGAGACCTTATACCGACAAGTGCCAATTCCAACTGCGACCTGGCCCAACATTTTTTTTATTTGATTTGTGTGATTATTATATTGCCATAAAAAGTAAATAAATAAATAAACGGTCTATGTGGTCTATCTCTTTCTAGCATTCCTTTCTCTCTAGGCATATTTTCATAGCCACAAAGGCCCAGTGGCGGCTTGTCATGGTAGGCAGGTGAGGCAGTGCCTCACCAGAAAAGAAATAAAGCTGCATGTAAAGTAGTATGTAAATTAAATTTTAACTTATTTCGTTAATGCTTGTCTTTATAAATATCAAAAGAATAATTTAAGCCACCACCATAACTAATATGTAATACAGTTCATCTAATTTACACCCCATAAAGTGCTTCTCGAAATGAATAGTATAACTGCCTATGTTTTTGATAAAACTTTCATTCCGGTGAGAAATACGTGCGCTAGAGAAAGAGCTGTTGGAGGCATTGCTTCAAATGCTAAATGCAATGAGTGCGTAAAGGATAAAAGATAGTCGCTTTACCTACCACGCGGCCCTATAGAGGCCGTTACCATACATGAATACAATAAACGCCACGTACTGATAAATTTTGTAAGTAGGTTCATCATATTACTGCATATTTTTGCGAGCAAGATTAAATAGTATTAGCTGTAAATTGCATTCGACAATAAACAAACATAACATAACCTGTCTTGTCTAGCATTTTTATTATAATAGGCTCTGGTTTGCGACTGATACGTATTGCAGTAAATATTTAATTCTTTTATTTTATACGTGGGTAAATTACCCACGTAGTGTTTTTGTAATTTGAATTTTAGTTGAAAACAAAAAACTAATAATGGCTTTGACTTCAACTTTAAAAGAATTGAGTGACAATATAAGGAATTCTGAAGATATTGTTAATTTTTTAATGATCAAAAATCGATTTAATCAACTGTCTTGTGAAGATAAACTATTTGTGAAAGAATTTCCTAAAATGTTCTGTGATCTGGCAATTTATTTTTGTACATGAGAGGGTAAAAATGTGCATTTGCACATGCCTTGAAAAAAATGTAACATTCAATTATAAGGCATTTGACCTTGAATGAAAAAAAAAATGCGGCGCATTTTTTTTCTGGATACTTTGCCTCACCAAAGTTTTAGTCCACGAGCCGCCACTGCAAAGGCCGTATTTATTTGGGAACTTCAGGTTCAATCTTGAACTGATCTCTAACCAACCTGCGTATTGCTAAAAGTTACAGGTACCCTGTGTTTGGTATAGTTCTAAAATTTGGGAGAAAACTCGAATTTACGTATTTTATTCCCATCATTGATAGTATAGTAGTTTGCTCTTTTTAGCCTGATTTTATTTGTATATAAAGAACTCCACGTGCAATCCACATCTATCAGTTTTAAGAAATAAATAAAGAAAGAACTATATAGAAAGAGAGAATAGACGGGTTGGATTTCTAGATATAAAAGATTATTCAATGTCAGCTTCCATATTACAAAATTTAAAAAAAAGTAAACATACAAGTCTTTATTCAGTGTTTTACTACAATTCGTTACAATTATATATGAAAGATAATATCATTTAATTAAAAAACTTAATTTTCCATTATGTATAAATTATTAAATAAAATAATTTTCTCTAACTCCATTTTGGAAACTACACATTCCACAACTAAAAATTATGTTGGAATAAATATTATTCCAATAAATCGTGTGGAATAATTCCGTACGCCGTTTGGAATAATTCCGCACTGCTTTCGACGAATCAGAATATTTAGCCGCATATCCAATATCTTGGTTAGGTGGATAAGGTTGTAACTCTTTGTTTTGTATTTATTTATTTCTGAATTCGCGTTTGATGTTTTGAACAATTTTTGAGTTTTCTGTTAACTTTTACAGATTTTTGGAGATATCTAGAGCAGATTGCTTAGACAATTAACTAAATAACAGTTTGTAGAGAAAAATGTCAAGTGGCAATGAAGATATAGAATGTACGCCTCCAGAAATAAAGGAACTTGCTAATGATACAGTGAGCCAGTTATTACCAAATAAATTGTTGGAGAAAGTGTAGTCTACAACACGTTTGAAACGGCATAATCCACACAAAATATAAGAGAATACCCAATTCTACGTTAAAAAATAACATGTATCTATTAATTTCCATTCATGACAATCTCATTATAATCGTATTTAAATCAAATTAATATAAAACTTATAAATTTTCTCAAAAGATTTGTTATGTGATGGTATGAAACGATTATATCGTTGAATTCAGAATTAAATAATTCTCTAACGGATAAGCAATTAAAAAATATATGCTCCTATTTAAAATTAAGAAGTTAGGTGCCATATTTGGGAGCCGCTGATATAAATTAATTTTTGCTGATATTACCAATTTTGTAATTCAAAATGGCAAAATTTTGCTCATTTAACCAAATTCGTATCTTTTCAAATAAAAAGCTTATTGAAATATTCTGTACATGAGCACAAAATTACATAAATAATAAAACTAAAACAATTACCCCTTAACCTTAAAATAATAATATAAGCTATATACGTATTTCGAGAACTAAGTTCTCATCATCAGTACAACAAAAACAAAAGTTTAAGCAGAGAAGTTAAGATTACTCAACATGTAAACCATGTCAGAGGTCTAACAACTCTCTTTAAAAACTCCCTTTATGGTCGCTATATATCTTACTGTTTTGAAATTAAAATTAATATTTTGTAATTTATTTATTAAAAAAAAATATGTATAGTTTAATAATCGTACAAGGAAGTCGTGTGGTGTCCACATCAGATTTTTTTAGTTTGTTAATACTTGCAAGCCAAGTAAGTGAATAAAAACTTTTTTTTTTTGGACAGATAGAAAAAAATGTTTCAGACAAATATTGTAATAGAAAGTTTAAGGATTTTTAAAAATGTTTTGTTTTCGAAAATCGATGGGATGGTTTTCAAAAGATCTTGTTTTGAAATTTTTGATTGGTCGCCATTTTGTTATTTGATGAAATAGAAAATTATTGTAAATACAAGTGTTTTAGAGAACCGAAAACAAATGCTGAAAGTTTTTGTATTTTTTAAATATTCCTTAAAATAAGGGAGTTGACGATTTTTCGAAAAACAAGAGAACGCCAATAACTATGAACTGGGGCTGCAAATCAAAAATTTGAGCTAAGAAAAGTTGTTTGTTTTAATGAGTTCTATCTACCATTTTCGGGTGTAACGACTTAGTATTAACACCCTGTATATGTATACTAGGTGTCCCAAATTAATTGGGTTACCATTGGGATCTCGGAAACTATGAGTTACGAGGTCGGTTAAATGGGCAATGTTTTGCACTTTTAAATGCTCATTCAGATTTCTTTGAAAAAAATTAAAATTCCGAACAGTTTAAAAGTTATTTAAAAAAAAACTGAAAATCGCGATTTTTAAATGTCAAAATAACTCGGTAATTATAAGATATAAGAAAATGTTTCTTATGAAAGTTACAGGATTTAAGACAAACTTAAAAGTGATGTCAGAATAAAATTTAAGATGGCGGTATCCAAGATATTCATATACGTATTCTAATACGTACATGAAGATATTAATAGCAACTTTCTTATTTTAAATGGGCGCCATATGGGATTTTACATTATTAAATAGAACTATTTTTTCTCTTTTCAGCGATGTGTAACAAAGTATGTTTGAATTAAAATTTAATAATAAAAAAAAAAAATTTAAATCAAATGAAATAGGCTTAAAAACAAATGTAGGTGAATTTAACGTTGCAACACTTCCACATTCCGCAATGTATTTTGATTAATACTGTTGAAAGTATTCATCACTGCTTCAGGTAGTTCCTCTACATTATTGTAAATCATATTACTTCCATATACTTTATCTTTTAGAGTTTCCCATAAATAAAAATCAAGAGGAGTTAAATCTGGTGATCTGGCTGGTCATGGAATGAGTGTTTTAGCTGCTATTATTCTGTTATTAAAATGATGGTTTAAATAATCAACAACATTTCTAGCATTGTGTGTAGGAGCACCATCTTGTTGATACCATATTCGAACATTTTGTGCCAAAGGTAAATCATCTAGTAAATCTTCCAGGGATGTTTGAAGAATTTCCAAATACCGTTGCGCAGTTAAGTTTCCATCAAATATTATAGGATCAACTAAACGATTTCCCAACATGCCACAAAAAACATTAAACCTCAACCTAACTTGATTTCGCAGTGGAATCACTATGCATGGATTTTCTTGTGCCCAGTAATGCCCGTTATGACGATTAAATAAGCCATAGTTTGAAAAGTGAGATTCGTCAGTTCATAAAATGTGATTGATGAAATTATCATTTCGTCTTATTTGGTTAGTGAACCATCTGCAAAATACTGATCTACGGATACAATCATTTGGTCGTAAATTCTGGGCAATATGTAATTTATAGGGGTGAAACTTGTGTTTTTTAATAATTTTTGATACTTTTGACTTACATACATTTACCTGGGCTTCTATTTCCCTAGTTGAAATGTTCGGATTAACCGCTACATTATGTTGCCAACTAAAATTAATAAAATATCTCAATTTTGTATGTAAAAAGTCTCCAGAATATATCTCTAGAACTCTAGATTACAGTTTTTAAAAATCTCCAGATTTTTTTCGGAAATATCCGATATGAAATAAAATTTAATGTAAATAATATATTCTTCGATTTGGTGTCTTTATGAGTCTATAAACGCATTGAAAATAAGTCGTTAAGAAGTTCTATAAACGTATTGTTTTTGGTGCATTTCGTGACTTGAGCGACCTTGAAGTGCTTGGAATTAGAGCCGTTTTTTGGCGTTGAACCAGTTTTGTTATGTTTTCAAAACTATTTCGTACATGACGCTATAAATGTGGGGATCGCTAAAATACTGTGTTTTGAACTAATAACGTATAAATTTCAATCTGTCAAATTTAAATTGGACATTTGAGTGAGTTTGAATTTGTGGTGTATATAAAAAGTATTCAAATGTAATTATTATACACTGGTTCCTTGGCTGCACTTTATTGTTATTTTCTAAGAAGTAAACTCTGTAATTTTATATTTATTTATACGTACAAACGTTTTATTTTTTACAGATAATAATGGAGCATTCAGAATTATGTTTTAAATTAATATAGAATGATTTACAAACGTTTATCAGTGTTCCGTGTTCTCAAGGTTTACCCCCTCTACTACGAAATAATTCGAAACTGTTTCAAACCAGCCCAGCGAATCGGTTTGAAAACATACGAAACTGTTTCAACCAATTTCGTCTATGACGTCACCGTTGCGTCGCCAAAATACAATGGTTTGAAACACTACGAAATAAAGGGTTTTCCAATAAGAGGTGTTATTTTGAATAGCCCGCTTTTGAAGCTGTCATTTTTTGACATTTGACAAGTAGAAACTACGCCATTAATAAAAATGGAACGATAAACGCTTCAACAACGCATTGAAATTATTAAAATTCACTATAAAAATGGTGAAAATTTGGCAGAGACGAACCGTAAAACTCGACAATTTTTGGGTCATCGTGAAGCACCTTGTCGGACCGCAATACAGAAATTGGTGGAAAAATTCGAGCTGTTGGGACAAGTTAGTGATGTGAAGAATAAAACCCGTGCACGTCGCTCAAGAACAGCCGAGAATATTGCTGCTGTAGCCGAAAGTGTTGAAGAAAACCCAGGTTTGTCCATTCCTCGTCGTTCTTTGGAATTAGGCATTCCACAAACGTCATTACACCGTATTTTGCATAAAGATTTGGGTCTTAAGGCTTATAAAGTCCAGTTAACACAAGAACTCAAGCCGGCCGATCATCAACAACGTTGTGTCTTTGCTGAGTGGGTCGTTGAAATGCATGAAAATGATCCGGAATTCCATCGAAAAATCATCTTGAGTGATGAGGCCCATTTCCACCTCGGTGGCTTCGTCAACAAACAAAATTGTCGCATCTGGGGCTCAGAAAACCCAAGAGTTATTGTTGAAAAGCCTCTCTATCCTCAACGTGTGACTGTTTGGTGCGGTTTATGGTCCGGCGGAGTCATTGGACCTTACTTTTTCGAAAATGAGGGTGGAGCAACAGTTACGGTGAATGGATTGCGCTATCGAGAGATGATTAACGATTTTTTATGGCCGGAATTGGATGGTATTGATCTGGACAACGTTTACTTTGAACAAGACGGCGCTACGTGCCACACAATCAACGAAACCATTGATCTTTTACGGGAAAAGTTTCCGGACCGTGTTATCTCTCGAAGAGGTGATCACAATTGGCCACCGAGATCTTGTGATTTAACACCTTGCGACTTCTTTCTTTGGGGCCACGTGAAGGTCTACGCCAACTGCCCAGCGTCGACTCAAGACCTCAAAGATGGAATTCGTGAGGCTATCGAGGACATAGGACAGCCACTTTGCGATTTGGTTATGGAAAATT
This sequence comes from Harpalus rufipes, assembly GCA_951394225.1. Classification (NCBI taxonomy): domain Eukaryota; kingdom Metazoa; phylum Arthropoda; class Insecta; order Coleoptera; family Carabidae; genus Harpalus; species Harpalus rufipes. Next base: position 18,103,983 of record OX596285.1, read on the forward strand.
TCATGAAAAGGATATTGTCCTGTCAGCGTGGTCGTGGTGGTCATTTGCCTGATGTTATTTTCCACTATTAACGGCATACCTTCCTCTTTATAATGAAATAAACATCCGATCATTTATATTAAAAAATGGCATTTTTCTTTGAATATCAAAATAACACCTCTTATTGGAAAACCCTTTACATAGTTTCAAACCAATGCATCGCCAAAAAACGCCTTAGGTGATATGTGCGCGCGTGTCACTGACAAGAAAAATGTTTTGACTTATTTTGATTTTGAACTACTAAAAAGTTATTATTTTGAATTTCATGTGTTTTACTACCTGAAAATTGTAAAATAATAACATTTTACCAATTCAAAATCAAAGTAAGTCAAAACATTGGTCTTGTCAAAATTATATTGTTGCTGTCAAAGTCACAGCACACACAAATCGACCGATTCCAAAGAACTTCTAGGTCGCTCGAGTCACGTGTCTGCTCGCGCCCTATAACCTGAAATTGATATTGTTTAGGATGGAATCATGTAATACTAACAGCAAAACCAAAAAGTTAGGTACTGTTTTAAATAATAATAAAAAATTTGCAGTTGTAAATAGTATATTCGAAATCACAGTTTTGGAAAAACAATATTCCCATAAATGTCGCTAGCATCGTATCTAAACCTCTTAAATTTGAGACAGGTCGCAAATTCTTTTAAAAAGTCGCGATTCGATTTATAGGCTGCGTTCGGTTTTACGCTCTGAGCGCTCGATGTCGTTCGGTAATTACAACTGAGCGATCTTTTTGCTCAGCTACTCAGCTCTACGTTCTGGTATTATCTCACGGAGCGCACAGAGCCCGATCTGTTCGCTCGTTCTCTAACCATGGAGTATTTTGAGCAGTTGTCTGGCGCATGCGTATTTAAGCGCAAATTTAAAATGTTTGTCGCCGGCAATGTCTATTCTATGAATGAATGTTGTTGTTTTCATACGAGTATATCAATCAAAAATGTTTGAAATGTATAAATTAGTCATTTTAAGAAACATTTTTTTACATAATTTTCAGCTCTAAGTTGTCCATAATCATTTCCACATTCTTAATCAGTATCATCAAAAAAAAGGTTCATAACTCGCGCACAGTACATATGTTAACAGTTCTTTATTATTTTGCGTTTTTATTCTGGCGCAAATTAATAAGTGTCAAAATGGCAGCTAAACACTATCCGTTCGGTTATTCAAGCTACAGATCAGAAATCGCAGATGAATCTGTCACGTGATCGGATTGCTCAGAGTGCTCGACAGATTTAAATATCGAACGCACCCATAATGTCTCTAGATTTAGCGACAAAATCTCCAAATTGGCAACAATGGCCTACTGGTCACACCACAGATCTACATATAAATTTATATGTAGATCTGTGGGCCACACATGCCAATGCTAATTCTTCATCCTCAATTTCATCTTCAACTTCAATATTGGCGTTACGATTGGGTTTTCTTAAACATCTACGTTCCTGCATATTTCTATCCAATCTTCTAAATATAAACTTTATCATTGGGTTGCCTTCTCTCAGGAAAGTTATCGAAATAAGTTTCTGCTGCAAGACGGGCGTTTTTGTAACATCTGATGTATGTACAAAAGATATATATTGTTTTAATGTTGAAAACGTCGGTATTTTAAATTTTTAAATAGGTATGTAATCGTAATAAATAAATTCACCAATTATTAAATTCAATAAACAAATATCTACAAATTTAATTATGACAGTTCGTCGTTATGATAAATTTTGATTTATTGTTTGTTATTCACCTACATTTGTTTTAAGTCTATTTCATTTGATTTAAAATTGAAATAATTAATTTTTTTTATTAAATTTTAATTCAAACATACTTTGTTACACATCGTTGAAAAGAGAAAAAAAAGTTCTATTAAATAATGTAAAAATCCAACATGGTGCCCATTTAAAATAATAAAGTTGCTATTAATATCATGGAAACCGCCATCTTGAATTTTATTCTGACATCACTTTTACGTTTATCTTATAAAAAACTGCAACTTTTATAAGAAACATTTTCTTATATATTTTATAATTACGGAGTTATTTGGTGTCGAAGAACCTGCAACCGCATATCTGATATCCCCATTTTTTTTTAATTCAGTACATTGTACCTCTTTTGTGTTGCACTGTGCAGTATATAAAAAGAAATGTGCTTTATTTTTAAACATTTTTTTAAAAAAAAGCTGAATGTGGTTACTGGTACGCTATGTAACCACAGTCTGTTGTGCCCTAAATCTTGTGCTTTCGATTCATTTGTGTTTAATTTGTGCTTCACTGTGCAGCATTTGAAATTAGTGTGATATTATTTTTAAATATTTTTTTTAAAAAAAAGCTGAATGTGGTTACAGGTACGCTATGTAACCCCAGTCTGTTGTGCCCTAAATTTTGTGCTTTCGATTCATTTGTGTTTAATTTGTGCTTCACTGTGCAGCATTTGAAATTAGTGTGATATTATTTTTAAACATTTTTTTAAAATAATCTTAATGTGGTTCCAGGTACGCTGTGTAACCACATTCTGTTGTGCCCTAAACTTTGTGCCTACGATTCATTTGTGTTTAATTTGTGCTTCACTCTGCAACATTTAAAATTAATGTGATATTGTTATTAAACACTTTCTTCAAAATAATCTGATTGTAGTTACAAGTACGCGGAGTAACTATAGAGTTTGTTGTGCCCTATACTTTGTTCTTACGGTTTATTTGTGTTCAATTTGTCCAAAGTAATCACAGCTTTGTTTAAGGTTATCAACTGACCTTTTTTAAAAAGGACCCCGTTTTATACATTTTGTCCTTTTTATCTCTTGCTAAGAGAAGTATTGGATTCATGCTAAAAATCGCATATCCAGATTTTAATGAATAAGCACGTTTTAAGGTCCCTACAATCCGATTATAACATTTTTACGATGATGTCTGTATGTGGTGTGTGTGTGTGTGTGTGTGTGTGTGTGTTTGTGTGTGTGGATGTATGTGTGTGTGTGTGTGTGTGTGTGTGGGACGTTGGAAGGACGATTACTCAAAAACTATAAGACTTAATATTTGTTTAACTACGTATTTCCCAATCGGACATTAATGGGAAGAGCTGAAAAGGTTTTGGTAACAATTGGACAACAGGAAGTAGCGGATGCTTGAAAAAAAATCGTCTAAATATTAGTTTTTGAAATATTTTGTAATACTAAAGAAAATTAAATTCTCAATCTGACACATTTAATTTTTTTATTATATCTCGTATAGGTTTGGAAATATAGTATATGATAATATGGAATAATCTGTTGTTATACATCTCGTTGCCCAAAAAACAGTTGAGATATTTAAATGTTTGTAATTGACAGATAAATGGAAAATGTCAGTGTCAAAAATCAGATTTTTCTTGGAGGTACGAGTACATTTAATATATATTATTGTACTATTAATTAAATATGTATTTAAATTATAGGTATGTTAATATTACATATCCTTAAGAAATACCGCTAATACTGTCAATGAATTCGAAGATTTTTGAATATATTAGAAGAGTAGGACAAAATTTCTCATAGAACGACAGAAGAGATGCAATTTCAATTATTCGAATGTACAAGAAATGTTAAATTCGTTACTTATAGGCTCAAACAGTCATGTGACTTTGTTGGCATTGGCAAGCATATATGAGGATCCGTGTCAGAATGACGGCTAGTAGTTATTTACATAGATGTCACAATTGTCATATTCAAAATTTCAAAATATTCTGATGTTTATTTGTCACCAATAGTATGGAATATACTTGTCGAGGAAAATAATTCACATGGATTTGGAAAATCATGCTATTTTGAATAAAAAATTATGATACTTGACACCTATGTACATTATTACTAGCTGTCATTTTGACACGGGCCCCCATATCTGCTTGCCAAGGCCAACAAAGTAACATGATTGCTCGCGCATGAAAATGGCGAGAGGTATTGTGCTGGCCACAACAGATTTTTAAATGTGAAAAGGACTTCATTTTTCATTTTTTAATGATTTTTATTTTAAAAAAATAATGCTTTCCATATTATTTTAAGAAAAAAAATATTTCACATTTCGTGTACCTAATTCAAATAATGATAGAAATTCTTACTTTAATAGTAAAATATATAAAATGGTGAGTCATTAAAAGTCATTGCTCAACAGATCTCATTACACCAAAAAGTGGCAATTAACTTAAAAAATACCTATTTATCTCTATTTTTCCAATCATTTGTATAGAAGATGGCCCATCGCTCTGTCTTTTTTAGTAACTCGATTATTTTAAATATGTATTATGGAAAAAAAATTCAAACAATATTTATTTTTAATTAAAATGTTTATGAATTTGCACTATAGATTTTTCTAACGGGTGTTCCAATTTAATTACCTAACCAACTTCATATTTTTATTGGAACATTCTTTATACATTTATCCAAATTAAAAAATCTGATGTGGCCAGCAAATAACCTCTCGCCGTATATTTTACCTGGCTCTATTCATAAAGCAAAGAATATTTTTAGAAATACAAATAATATATTCATTCATATAAGTCTATGACGTATAAACTTCTTTATTATTCAATAAGAGCATGTCTCAACATAAAACAATTTTCACATATATTTACAAAATCTATAAAATATTTTATCATAAATTATGTACAATAAATTACAAAGTAGAGTTTACCATATATAAATTTTAGGCTGGTAACAGGAATTTTCAATTCGAACAACGTTCTTGTTTACTTTCTCTTCATGTTCTTCTAGTAAAAACATTAAATTTGGGCGGTCTAAAATGTATAATCTGAATTGTGCATCTATTCTTACATATCTTCTACATTTTATTTTTTCATACATGTTGTATCTAAATAACACTAATCCCCTTTAATAAAGTGATGGATAGATTGCACTGCGAATATTTTCTTATATCGATGTGTAATTTTGTCAATATTTACAATTTACTTCAGAAGAATTTGATAGCTTGTTCGCAGTTCAATGTTACTCTAGCTACAGTGCTGGTGTACATTGTCCCATAATGTTTGAAACAAATTTAAGTCCTTCAACTTAGACTTGTCACCTCCATAATAGTCACAGATCAAGAATTAAGAGATTCTCCAAGTACATTTTTCTTTCATTATTCAATATTTCGATGAGATACAATTTTTCTGTATTTTACGTTGCAGATTGAAGACCATCTTCACTTTCACCTTGTATTTATAACATTTCAATATCGTCTTCCTTCGAGCTGTATTCTCGCTTATATCTATTCTTTCCATTTAGATTTTTTATATATAAATTCATTCTATGAAGAAATTTTGTCCTACTTTTCTAATTTTTCGAGATGATTCCAATTCATCGTTTGCATTAACAGTATTTCTGAAGGGTATGTGTAATATACCTAAAATTTTAAATATTTAACTATAAATACAATAAGAAATAATATAATGTATGTACTTCCCAGAAAAAATCTTCAGTAATGTCTCCGGATTTCTGACACTGACATTTATCTGTCAGTTACAAACATTCAAATTTTCAACTATTTTCCATGGCATTCTGTCGGCTGTAAAATTTATTAAAACAGATTATTTTATAATATATTATATTTCTTTTATCTCTAAATCTATAGAAAATATAATAAAATAATTAAATATATCAGATAGAGAATTTAATTTTCTTTAATATTACCAAGAAAAATTTTCAAAAAATATTATTTAGAAGATTTTTTTTCAAGAATCTTCTACTTCCGGTTGTCCAATTGTTACCCCTTTTCAGATCTTTCCATGAATGGCCGATTGAGAAATACGTAGTTAAACAAATATAAAGTCCTATAGTTTTTGAGTAGGTAATCGTCCTTCCAACATCCCACACACACACATTCACACTCACACACACACAGACATCATCGTAAAAATGTTAAAATCGGATTGTAGGGACCTTAAAACGTGCTTATTCAATAAAATCTGGATATGCGATTTTTAGCATGAATTCAATACCTCTCTTAGCAAGAGGTAAAAGTATATAAAATTTGCTATCCAGTAGTATAGAACCGATCATACATAATGTTCTATTTTATATTATTAAAAAACACAAGCGAATAATTAAAATGTAACATTTTTATTAAATACAAAAGCTTTGCAATTAATTTATTTTTCATTAAACCTGAGTTAAGAAAATTAATTAATTAAATATTCTATCTATTTCAATTTGATATTTAATTATTACATCTGTTATTTAATGTAAAATAATAAAAATAATATAATTAAAAATTTATTTAAAATAAACTTTCTTCGATTTTTTTTCATATTTAAAATAATCGAGTTTGTGTATACAAGCTGACACTGAAAAACGGACCACTCAAAATAAGTTTTTTATTTATAATTATTTTTTAATTTTCATGATATATTTGTAAACTAGGTTTGGGAGTCCACAAATCATGGTATGTATTTGGCATGACGCTTCTGGTTTAACCGGGAGTGACATTAACTTTCATATTTCAAGTGGGACACCTATATATTTGGAAAAAACGTAGGTAATATTACGAATTCAACGACATGCTTAAAGTGAATTCTTATTAAAGAAACAAATTACAAAAATGTAAGTGAAAATTATAAATACCTGTGGCGGATCTAGTAGGCCGTCACGTTACTACCCCAACAAAATATTATTGATAAAACAATTCAATTATTATATTTATAAAACAAACATGTCAAAATTCTTGTCCTGTATAATTTATATATTTTATTTATTTTACATTTTCTACATTTGTAATTTGAAGTAATATACAAATTTTACATTGGTGACCCCGTGAATAGAACCGCATCTTTCTCAATCGCTAGTGCAAGCGTATTCGTAGTCATGAATTCAAGCCGTCAATCAAAGAACGTCTCCACCTAACGTTGAAGCAGATGAAGCAATCTGGCCTTTACAAAACCTTCAGTGAGTGTTCCCGGCAAGAAGAGAGACAACGGCAAAATAGTAGAACTCACCGCACAGATCATCGACTTGAAATCCTCCCTCAAGAAGGACAAGAACGAAGCCAACGCATCTCAGCAAGTACAGGTCCAACAAGCTCAAACCCATTTTAACATTGCACAACACAAACAACATACACAAACGTCACATGTCACTTCACACACATCACAAAACATAACTTGAAAATTTTTCTGGCATCTTCATCTTCGCTTTTTCTTCCTTCCTCCACCAGTAGCACTTCTACTGGCTCTGGAACCATCAAACATTTCCTCTGTCGGCAGACTCACTTGCCCGGGAAATCTATCCTTTCTTATAGATAAACGTCTATAACCTAAAAAGTCCAGAAAAATTTTCAAGAACACAATCACAACAATCAATCAATCACCTAATAATTTTCACCAACAAACAAGCTTCTTCATGAAACAACCTGTACTTGTACCTATGTATCTTTGTATTTTAAAATTTTGAATTGTATCGCTTCACTAGGCCGGGGGTAATGTGGCGGATCTAGTAGGCCGTCACGTTACTACCCCAACAAAATATTATTGATAAAACAATTCAATTATTATATTTATAAAACAAACATGTCAAAATTCTTGTCCTGCATAATTTATATATTTTATTTATTTTACATTTTCTACATTTGTAATTTGAAGTAATATACAAATTTTACATACCTATTAAGCCATGATATCTGGCAAGCTGTGAAAACAGTTGAGATAATATTGAGTCATATGTAAGTTAATTGCATAAAAAGTAGTTATTCTTGTAAGATTCTATATTTTGTTACAAAAAATAATCAATTCGTTTTCACAGCCTACCTGATACGGCTTACCAGGCTAATTATTCATAATTTTCTCATACGTTTTTGGGTTTTAGTAATATATTTCTTCAATAATAATGTACTTCAACCGTATCGTTAAATTCGGAATTTTACATATCAATAAAATTTGAAATAAATAAAAATAAATAAATATTTCATCACGGCATATTACCCATTGCTGGGTGTGCCAATCTGCTTCGTACACAGATATCGGTAATGATGGAATATTTGTACCGTGTGGGCGCTTACCAGGCGTCACCCCACGGGCACTCATTGCTGGCGTGGAGAGTGCGCCACAGGGGTCAATTTTGTGCCATTAAAATGCGATGTAATTTTTGGCGTCGGTCGGGATCGAACCCGGGTCCCCAGATTCGCGACCAGACACTCAGGCACACGGCCACGAGACCCCATTATAAATAAAAAAGTTATTTTGAGTGGCCCGTATATAAACCCTTTCCAAAAAAATCTGTCGTGGCCAGCACAATACCTTCCGTCAATCCTGTATATTATGTATAAATTTTAAATGTTGCACAGTGAAGCACAAATTAAACACAAATGAATCGTAAGCACAAAGTTTAGGGCACAACAGAATGTGCTTACACAGCGTACCTGTAACCACATTAAGATTATTTAAAAAAAATGTTTAAAAATAATATCACACTAATTTCAAATGCTGCACAGTGAAGCACAAATTAAACACAAATGAATCGAAAGCACAAAATTTAGGGCATAACAGACTGGGGTTACATAGCGTACCTGTAACCACATTCAGCTTTTTTTTTAAAAAAATATTTAAAAATAATATCACACTAATTTCAAATGCCGCACAGTGAAGCACAAATTAAACACAAATGAATCGAAAGCACAAGATTTAGGGCACAACAGACTGTGGTTACATAGCGTACCAGTAACCACATTCAGCTTTTTTAAAAAAAAATGTTTAAAAATAAAGCACATTTCTTTTTATATACTGCACAATGCAACACAAAAGAGGTACAATGTACTGAATTAAAAAAAAATGGGGATATCAGATATGCGGTTGCAGGTTCTTCGACACAGTTATTTGACTTATTTAAAAATCGCGATTTTTTTAAAATAATTTTTAACTGTTCGAAATTTAATTTTTTTTTCAAGGAATCTGAATGAGCATTCAAAACTGCATAACATTGCCATTGCCATTTAGCCGACCTCGTAGCTCTTATAGTTTCCGAGATCCCAATGGTAACCCAATTAATTTGTATGTATATTGTTATGGTGACAAATAGTAACTAGATTTGTAATTTAATTTAATTTTTTGTCATCATAGTTAGTATAAAAAAAAAGATGAATGTAATAATTGAAAAAATAAAAATATTGACACTCCTTCATTGGTCCTTCGAACCTTTTGACCCAGCTCCCTTGGACTTATATCGGTCCTCCGAAGCCTTTTATTGACTCGTTGGATTAACATTGGTCCTTCGAACCTTTTGACCTAGCTCCCTTGGACTTATATCGGTCCTCCGAAGCCTTTTATTGACTCGTTGGATTAACATTGGTCCTTCGAACCTTTTTGACCCAGCTCCCTTGGACTTATATCGGTCCTCCGAAGCTATTTATTGACTCGTTGGACTAAGATTGGTCTTTCGAACCTTTTGACCTAGCTCCCTTGGACTTATATCGGTCCTCCGAAGCCCTTTATTGACTCGTTGGACTAACATTGGTCCTTCGAACCTTTTGACCTAGCTCCCTTGGACTTATATCGGTCCTCCGAAGCCCTTTATTGACTCGTTGGACTAACATTGGTCTTTCGAACCTTTCGACCCAGCTTGATTCAGCTCTCCTCCCGAATCCTTTATTGACACTCCTTGATCTTTGGAAACATCGCCATGTCAGAAAAAGTTCGTCGTAGTGAACGAATTAAATCACAAACAGTATTAACTCATGAACAAGACAAGAAAGATACAAGCTTGACCCCTGAAGAAGACAAGAAAGACACAGTAGTAACACTAGAAGAAGACAAGAAAAGCGCAAGTCATACGTCTCGACATTCTTCGAAAAACAGCATAAATCGACAAAGATTAGCTATTCAATTGGAATATGCTAAGAAAAAGAAACAACAAGAAGACGATATTCTAAATTTAGAAATGGCATTAAGGTTGGCTGAATTAGAGGAAGAAAACAGTATTATAGCTGATATTCCAGTGCCAGTTGTAACGGGAAAGACAAAAGTAGAAGAATGGATGGAGAAACATAAAGACAATAAACAAGAAAATATTCCAACTGAATCGATACCAAATTTTAATATTGAAAAATTATTATCTAGACAATCTTTACCGAAAGAACTACCAATATTTACTGGAAATCCATTAGAATGGCCGAATTTTATCAGTCAATTTAAGAATTCAACTAATGCTTGCGGTTTCACTGATGAGAAAAATCAGTACAGACTGCAAAAATGCTTAAAAGGAAAAGCAAGAGAAATTGTCAATTCTTTATTGATATTGCCAAAGAATGTCATTAAAGTCATACAAATATTAGAAAGAAGATTTGGACAGCCCGAATACATCATTTCAATGTTGTTAGGACAACTTAAGAAGATAGCACCCATAAAAGAAGATAAATTAGATTTACTAATTGACTTTGCTGACACAGTCAACAATTTAGTTTTCACACTTCAATTATTAAAAGAAAATGATCACCTACGGAATCCAATACTTCTACAAGAATTAATGAACAAATTACCAACAAGCTATAAATTACGTTGGATAAGACGAAGTCAATTTTTAGAAGAAAACGATTTAAAGTTAGAAAAATTTCAAAACTGGTTGTCAGAAGAAGCAAATTTGGCATCCAAACTTCAAATTCCATGCATAATAAATTTCGAAGATAGAAATGTGGCTTTTCCTAAAAATAAAGCAAAAACCGTATTTGTCACCAACAGTAACGACAAAACCTCATGCTGCTGTTGCCTTCTTCAGAGACACAATTTGTCAAAATGTCAACAATTTCTGAAAATGTCAATTGATGAACGTTGGACATTTATCACGTCAAAACATATTTGTTTTTCATGCCTAAACTCGGGTCATGGTGTGAAGAATTGTCGGCAAAGAAAATCGTGCCACTTAAATGGATGTAAATTACCACATCATAAATTGTTACACAAAGAAAATAAAATTATGACGTCTCAAGAAAATAAAAACAATGTCGAGGAAACGAAGTGTCAGTCAAACTGTCATGTGTCACAAACGTCAAATAACGTTTTATTAAAAATATTGCCCGTCAGATTATCAAGTAAGAACAAATCAATAGACACATATGCCTTGTTGGACGATGCGTCCACTGTCACTCTAATTGACGAAGAAATTAATCAAAATGTAAATTCTAAAGTAGTCAGTCTGACAATAAATGGTACAAAAAGTAAATCATTCTTCATACGTCATGCACGAACCATCTCGGACTTGTCATTACCAACTCAAATTATAGATATGAAAGAATTACTTCACCAGTTTCCATATCTCGACATTCCAGACATATCAAGGTCTAAATTTATAGGGAAACCTACAATATTAATTGGACAAGATAATTGGCCTTTATTAATAAACCGAAAAACGATATATGGACCTTGGCATGGACCTGCACTCAGTAAAATTCTTTTGGGATGGGTAATTCACGGCAACACCTATAATCAAAATCAGTCAGTTCATCAATAATACACCTGTCATATTTACGATCAGGTAAAAGACGATTTAGATATTCTGCATGACATGGTTAAACAACAATGGACTATTGAAAATTTGGGAATCAAGTCAACAACAAATACAACTTTATCTAAACAAGATATACGAGCTCAAAATATATTAGACAGTACAATGAAACGTGTTGGAAAGAAATACGAAACAGGTCTTCTGTGGAAAGAAGATAATATCAATTTTCCCGAAAGTAAAGAAAATGCATTTAGAAGACTTAAATGCACTGAACGAAAAATGGATAGAGATAAAGTATATGCTGAAGCCTATTGTAATAAATTTGACGACTTGGTTAAAAAGGGATACTTGAGAAAATTGACGACAGAAGAAGCGAACGTAGAAAATCCAAAAACATGGTATTTACCCCATTTTGGAGTTGTGTATCCAAATAAACTTAGAATTGTTTTCGACGCTGCATCTAAAGTAAATGGTGTAAGCTTAAATGACAAACTGTTGACAGGACCTGACTTGTATAATTCTTTATTTTCTATTCTGATAAATTTCCGAATTAAGAAAATAGCATTTGTCGCGGATATCAAAGAAATGTTTCTGCAAGTTATGGTTAGAAAAGAAGATCTATGTGCACAACGACTTCTTTGGCGCGGAATGGATCGTCATAAATCTGCAGACGTATACGAGATCCAAGTTGTATTTTTTGGATCAACAAGTGGACCCTGTCTTGCACAAGAAGCCAAAAATAGAATCGCCAAGGACTTCATGAAAGAATATCCCGAAGCTTGCAACGCAATAATCAGTCAACATTATATGGATGATTATCTTGGCGGCGCAGACACTGAAGATGAAGCAATTAAATTAATAAATGAAGTTATTAAAGTACATAAATATGGAGGATTCGTCATTTGCAACTGGCTATCTAATTCCATGAATGTTTTAAAACAAATGGAACCATCCCTCATAAATTTTGGTGAAAAAAATATCGACCTAAACGACATAAATCAAGACATTCCTCCTGAAAGAATCCTTGGACTTTGGTGGAATCCAATAGAAGACAGTTTTAGTTACCAAACGAAATTTCACAAAATAAAATCTGATTTATTGGATGGAAGTCGCCGTCCATCGAAGCGTGAAATTTTAGCAATAGTAATGTCAGTATTTGACCCACTTGGATTCTTAGCAAAATTTCTTATTCAAGGAAAAATATTATTACAAGAAATTTGGCGTAGTGGATTAGGTTGGGATGATGAAATTACAGATTCCTTAAACATTAAATGGCAACAATGGCTTGCAGATTTGAAAAATATTCATAAATTTAAAATACCACGGCAATATTCGACACTAAAATTGACAGATCACAAAATTGAATTACATGTATTTTGCGACGCGTCCGAAAATGCATACGCAGCAGTTGCTTATTTTCGTCTGATAAAAGATAATAATGCTTCCACATCTTTTATTTGTGCGAAAACAAGAGTTGCTCCTTTAAAGTCAATATCAATTCCAAGACTGGAACTACAAGCAGCACTAATGGGAGCTCGACTTGGCAATTCATTAAGACAAGAATTAAATGTCAATATACAAAAAATAATGTATTGGACAGATTCAAATACGGTTCTCCATTGGATAAAGTCAGATTCTCGAAGATTTAAAACTTACGTTGCACAACGAGTAGGAGAAATTCAAGAGTTGTCAAATACAGAAAACTGGAATTACGTCAGTTCGAAAAATAATGTAGCAGATGAAGCAACGAAAAGAACTAAAGAATTTGACTTCACAAATAATAGCACTTGAATAACTGGACCTAAATTTCTGTTAGAAAATAAACTATGTGAAGAAAACCCTAAAGAAGTTGAACTCGCAACTTTAGAACTTAAAAATGATTGTGTTCTTATAATGAAAACGATCTGTCATTTACCTACTCCAGAACCAAGTAAGTTTTCAAAATGGTGCAGATTATTACGAAGTATTGCCTGGATTTTACGATTCATTCGAAGATGTCAAAAACGAGATGTTATCCACAGAAATTCGTATAAACTGCAACCTGAAGAATTACAAAAAGCAGAAAATTTACTAATAAAACGAAGTCAACTAGAATCTTTTCCAAATGAAATGTCAACTTTGAAAACTGGCCAAAAATTACAAAAATGTAGTCGACTATTTTCCTTGTCATGTACCTTAGACGAAAATAGGATTATTCGATTGAATGGAAGATTGAATAATGCAAAAATGTTAAACGAATATACCAGAAATCCAATAATTTTAGACCCAAAGCACAAAATCACAAAATTATTACTTTCTCATTATCATGAAAAATTAAATCACTTAGGCCGTGAATTGATGATAAATGAAATTCGACAAAAATATTGGATTTTAAATTTGCGACAAGCTGTCAAAAGAACTCGGTATGAATGTCAAAGGTGTAAAATTCAAAAAATCTCTCCAAAAATTCCAATTATGGTACAATTGCCTACCTGCCGTCTTGAACCTACAATTCGTCCATTTATAAAAACAGGAATTGATTATTTTGGACCTATAGAAGTCACTGTCAAAAGAAGTCACGAGAAAAGATATGGAGTTATATTTACATATATGGTTACACGAGCAATACACTTAGAAATTGCACATGATTTATCTACAAATGTATTTTTACATGTATATCGACAATTTGGCAGTAGACGAGGATTTCCAGAAGAAATATTTAGTGACAATGGAAGAAATTTTAAAGGCGCCGAAAAGGAAATAAGACAAGCTCTTGAAAATTTAAATCAAGATGAAATTATTCGACATTTGACAGTTACAAACACAAAATGGCATTTTAATCCACCATTAGCACCTCACATGGGTGGAACGTGGGAGAGATTGATACAAATTGTGAAAAATAACATAAAAGGATTATTGAAAGATAAATATCCCCAAGAATATGTTCTTCGTACGGTGTTTTGTGAGATTGAAAATTTAATAAACAGCCGCCCATTGACACATGTGTCAGTAGATCCAGAAGACCCTGAAGCATTAACCCCAAATCGTTTCTTAATTGGACCATCATATGCAGCATTGCCATATACATCGTCAAATAATAATGATTTATGTCTTCTGTCAAAATGGCGAGCATCTCAACGTCTAATTGACATATTTTGGAAACGTTGGGTGCGAGAGTATTTGCCGACTTTAATAACACGAAATAAATGGAAAGAACACCAGAGAAAAATAAGTATTGGTGATATTGTAGTAATTGCCGATCCAGATGGACCACGAAATACGTGGCCAATGGGAAAAATTACGTCTGTATATCCAGGGATTGATGGAAATATACGGGTAGTAGACGTAAAAACTTCAACCGGAACATATCGACGCCCAGTAACAAAGGTCTGTGTACTTCCAGTGAAAGAAAATAATTAGTAATTGCCTCATGGGAATCAATTACTGAGGAGGAGGATGTTATGGTGACAAATAGTAACTAGATTTGTAATTTAATTTAATTTTTTGTCATCATAGTTAGTATAAAAAAAAGATGAATGTAATAATTGAAAAAATAAAAATATTGACAACTCAATTAATTGAATTTTCTTGGTTTTAATTTTCGTCTTTCGAGCCAGGATATATTTAATTAATATAATTTGACATTACAGGTAATAGATTAACATATATATATACGGTATGGCCATGGTGTGACTTGGTTTTTGTCCGTTATGAACATAGATTAAGGAAAATATATAGTAGAAGATTGGGTATCTCCCTTATAAACCGTGATAACAAGTTTATTGCCATCTATGAAAAGGTCAGAGAACTAAATTTGACAGCCAAGAAAGTCGCGGGAAATATGAATTCATTTTGAATTATTCGAAACTTTAAATTTTATTTCTTGATAATGTAATTAATAAAAAATCTATCGAAAATAGATAATTTATTAAAGACATTACCGATATCTGTGTATGAAGCAGATTGGCACACCCAGCAATGGGTAATATGCCGTGATGAAATATTTATTTATTTTATTTTTTAAGAAATGTGAAATATATGTTGAACTATAAAAAAAATACAGTACTTAATATGTTAATGTCTTTATTTTAAAATATATACATTACATTATTTAAATCAAATAATAAATAACTACAAATCTCAAACTACACGGCGATAACTATTGAAATATAAGAACAAACTACTCAAAGAATCAAAAATTTGAATTATTATTACAAGAGGTAATATTATTTCAAAAAAGGGATGTTACTTTAAATGTCTGCCAGAAATGCAATGCTTCATTGACCTCGTTACCGATGTTCGTCCACTTTTTAACAAATCTACCCTCTTCTATACTCATTTTTTCTCAAAACTGACCCATACTATTTCAACATTCTTTGATGAATCTTATGAAGCTTCACGTCCTTTCGCCTAATAATGTAATATTTTGCTGCTCTTCTACGGTGTAAATATCTAAGAGCACCACCATGATGTAAATTCTCCTGGTCCACTTACATAAACCATGTCTTCTATTGGGCACTGTAAGCCTGAAAGAATGTGTCTTCACTATGCAGGAGTTACAAATATTTCATGTTTTTTTTTTTGAAATATTATTAATTTGTTGTTATATTTTATATCACCCCCGTATAATAATGCTAGTATGAAAACTAATATACTTACCGAAAATATATTGAATGATAAAGTAATATATTGCAATAAAGATACAAATTCACAAATAACAATTTTAAATGTCAAAGAATTTCGAACGATGCAATAGAGAATTGTGGGAAATTTACAGCAGTTCTCAAACAAATGTTACCTTTTTATAGTATTTTGATATTAAAGTTTGAGAATCCCTGTAAAATCTGTACTACTACAGCCATCTATGAAAGGGTCAGGAAGTATTTCCAAACGCTACTAGATTGAAAACTTGTTATCACGTTTCTGTATGCAGTTTCACCCCCCTGGTTATGAACGATCCAATGTCATATGTGTTGTTGTTGCGCAAATTATATGTATTTTCGTGGTTACTTGTTTTTATTTTAATGAAAAACACATTTAAATATGCTTTTAATGTTTATTTAAAGTGTAGGTATATAATATTTTTATTTTAATTACTTGTGTATTTTTTTGAGATACTGACTACGATTACTGACAATATTGAAAACAAATAAAAATTACCAATATTAAGCAGAAACATTTAAATTTTTAAAAGATAAATTAGAATATATAATTATTATGTAAATAATAACTACAGATATTAAATTAGATGCTATTTCTACATAACCTGTAAAACTATGTCATTGTGTATCTCTTAAATAAATTAATTTGTTACCGCAGTTACAATACCGTTTCTATTTCAGTTTTGCCGTTGGTTGGACGGAAATAGTATATACCCATCAGGAACACCCACGACTTAGCGAATAAGTCTCATATGTGCCATCATGTGTCTACGACAAAGACGCTAGATTAAATTTTAGTAATTCTTGCATCAGAAATTGATGACGTGCCATGAGAGTTGTGCTTTGAAACTTTGGAACACAACCTTACTTGTAACAAACTTCACACCACAGCTGTATTTGTTAAAAAAAGGTTATTTTACAATTTTACTGATTTCTGACATTATACATTATAGGAAGTTGTCTTCATATTATTAATTGTATGTTGTTCGACATATATTTGTATAAATGTACTTCAAAAATCGTTAAACATATAGTGCAATCAACAGGTGGTAAATATTCAATATTTTTCAAATAAAAAGTACTGAATATAAGATGTATTGGTGTACATGTATGTTTAAAACATTTTTATGTTAAAGTAGTACTCATATTACTTTGTATATTTATTATAGATTTAAGTATGAAGAACACTATCAACGAATAAATTGGTCAATAACCTGTAATTGGAATTGAGGATGTGTAGAACATCTAGGAAAATATTTGCCAAAGGAGACACGAAAGAAAAGGTATGTACAGACCATATCACAACTGTATGATTTTGTCAGATGTATGCGATGGGAAAGATAAATAGGCATGTATACGTACATTTTAATTAGAGTTGTAATATTAGTCCTAAATACCTTAATTAGCAATTCAATTAATATGAGAATTATATTGAGGGTTTCGTGGGGAAAAGATAATTTGCTGACCAAAAAAAATGTGCTGTTACATGGTGTGCTACCATTTTTATATTGAATTATAGCCTACATAAATACGTGAGTTTATGCTACCACCCATAAACCATCCCTACAACCCCTAGCAGATAGACTTTACTTGTGTGACTATTACAATTTTGCTTTAAATTCAGTATTTATTAATGCTACCAAGTTCATATTGCACACGCTTCCTACGGTAATTGATGTGATTATGCTACCACTCATAAGTCATCCCTATTTTAAAGCAAAATTGTAATAGTCACACAAGTAAAGTCTATTTGCTAGGGATTGTTGGAATGGTTTATGGGTGGTAGGATAATCACATCAATTACTGAAGTAAGCGTGTGCAATACGAACTTGTTAGCCTTAATTAAAACACTGAATTTAAAGCAAAATTGTAATAGTCACACAAGTAAAGTCTATCTGTTAGGGGTTGTAGGGATGGTTTATGGGTGGTAGCATAATCACATCAATTACTGAAGTAAGCGTGTGCAATATGAACTTGGTAGCATTAATTAAAAAATTGCGAGCAAAATTGTAATAATCACACAAGTAAAGTCTATCTGTCTAGGGCTGGTTTGTGGGCGGTAGCATAAACTCATGCATTTATGTAGACTGTATATTCATTATACAGGGGTGAGTCACCGAAATCGCCGTCTTCGATATCTCCCTTGTCGTTAGAAATACAGCATATGTTTATTAACAGAATTTATTCGTCCACTCAAGGAGCATAACTTTTCACATATACAGGGTGTTCCATTACGGCTCGGCGAGAATTGTTTGTCTTTTTTTAAATGGAACACCCGATATATTTTTATATATTTTGAATTGTATTTTATTCACCTATACGAACATATGAATTTTGTTTTAGTTTTCCACGGCGTTGCCAAGTTATTCCGTTTTTTCTCTAAAAAAAGACCGAATACACGCATTGCTTTATAAAGACTTACTGAAGTTATTTTAATAGTAAGAATTAAGAATTTTCTTTTCTGTATAACTGTAATTATACTCTATGTTCTGACATATTTTTTTTAAATGTAATTATACAGGCTGTTCAATAAAGCGAATCAAATGTGCTCAATTTCAAATGACTATAACTCATCATTTTCAAATGGAACACCCTATATTTTATTATTTAGTTATGTGTATTTTTGTATTATCTTCATATGTTATTAAGGGTATCCCATGCCTAAAACCAATCATTTTGGAGATTTTCACCATTTTTCTCTAAATTTATATATTCACTTAAAAATTAAATCTAGTATGCCATTGATATTGTTTTTTGAATAAGAAACAATTGCAGTAATGACTGTAGTTTCATTCGCCAGGTTATTATTAATAACAGTGGGATTAATGCCCAGTTTTTCAATTGCTGTTACAAATATCCTCCTGTTAAATATTGAACGCTGTTTATCATTGTCTTGTTACGTTACCAGGCACATAAATATTGAGTAAACATCAGGTTAATTTAACAGGTACTAGTTTTACCGTATAATACAAGCAGGTTAAGTACAAAAGAACAAATTCAATAAATCTGTAAAAAACTGACAAAAACGCATCTATTTTTGTTGATTAATATAAAATTATACATAAAGAGTGCCATCTTTCGTTGCAATTTTGTTAATTTATTACAGATTTACAGATCTGTAAGATTTACGGATTTGTTCAAAATAGAGCCATAAGTTAGAAACTTATTTATTTTATTACCTTATCGTCATCATTCCTAGCTATTATTCCTTCAGTAGAAAGTGATATTATAGACAGTAATTTTTCTTCTAAAGGTGTGAATTCGACTTTTTTTAAAATCTTCACCGCCGGTTTTGTATAGCTGTTGCTTTTCATCGGATTTCTTTTTACGTAGCATTTTTTTCAAATATTCGTATTTTGTTTTTAATGTTTTACTTGTTCTTGGACATTGTCCATTTAAGCTGTTAAATTCCTCTTTGAGTGTCTCCCAAGCTGCTTCTTTTTCGGTCTATGATCTGTGATCAGATTTTTTACATTCAATAATTTTTGAATATTTAACTGTTAAATTTACTAAATGTTCAATTTCATTGTTCGGTATGTTTGCCGAACGTTGTTTCTTCTTCATAGTCGTAGGGTTCTGCATTTTAAAAATCGTAATTTATATTATTATTTATCACTTTTGACACTTCACGACGAAATAACCATACTTTTCAACAAACAGGGTTGCCAACGATCACTTAAAAAGTACCACTGAAATCTAACAATCACACAAATTTTGTTTGAAAAACGCAGTCCAACTTAACAGTCACTTTACCAGTAATATTGCAATTATGTTATTGGTAATGGTAGCTAACAGAAACTTTAACAGTCGATTGAAAAACTGGGCATTAGTAAATTAATTTATTAATATGAGTCTCTCGCAAGGAGAACTTACGAATATGGTGTACGCACTTGGAAAAGCGGAAAGAAACCCTCTTTTGTAGTACTGAACATGACCAGTTCTTTCAAACCTTTCCCTTAGTTTTTCAAAAGAACGCGGATTTGGATGTCGTCTTCCCGGAAACCGTTGTGCATAAATTCTTGATGCCAAAAGAGGGTGTGTTGCCGCTTTTTCAAGTGCGTACACCATATTCGTAAGTTCTTCTTGCGCACTCTCCACGCCAGCATTGAGTGCCCGTGAGGTGACGCCTGGCCTGACCAGCTACACCATATTCGTAAGTTCTTCTTGCGAGAGACTCATATTAATAAATTAATTTACTTAATCCCTCTGTTATTAATAATAACCTGGCTAATGAAAATACTATCATTATTACAATTGTTTCTTATTCAAAAAACAATATCAATGGTATACTAGATTTAATTTTTAGTTAAATATATAAATTTAGAGAAAAATGATGAAAATCTCCGAAATTATTGGTTTTAGGCATAGGATACCCTTAATAACATACGAAGATAATACAAAAATACACACAACTGAATAATAAAATATAGGGTGTTCCATTTGAAAATGACGAGTTATGGTCATTTGAAATTGAGCACATTTGATTCGCTTTATTGAACAGCCTCTATAATTACAGTTATACAGAAAAGAAAATTCTTAATTCTTACTATTAAAATAACTTCAGTAAGTCTTTATAAAGCAATGCGTGTATTCGGTCTTTTTTTAGAGAAAAAACGGAATAACTTGGCAACGCCGTGGAAAACTAAAACAAAATTCATATGTTCGTATAGGTGAATAAAATACAATTCAAAATATATAAAAATATATCGGGTGTTCCATTTAAAAAAAGACAAACAATTCTCGCCGAGCCGTAATGGAACACCCTGTATATGTGAAAAGTTATGCTCCTTGAGTGGACGAATAAATTCTGTTAATAAACATATGCTGTATTTCTAACGACAAGGGAGATATCGAAGACGGCGATTTCGGTGACTCACCCCTGTATAATGAATATACAGTCTACATAAATGCATGAGTTTATGCTACCGCCCACAAACCAGCCCTAGACAGATAGACTTTACTTGTGTGATTATTACAATTTTGCTCGCAATTTTTTAATTAATGCTACCAAGTTCATATTGCACACGCTTACTTCAGTAATTGATGTGATTATGCTACCACCCATAAACCATCCCTACAACCCCTAACAGATAGACTTTACTTGTGTGACTATTACAATTTTGCTTTAAATTCAGTGTTTTAATTAAGGCTAACAAGTTCGTATTGCACACGCTTACTTCAGTAATTGATGTGATTATCCTACCACCCATAAACCATTCCAACAATCCCTAGCAAATAGACTTTACTTGTGTGACTATTACAAATATTTCTAACGACAAGGGATATATCGAAGACGGCGATTTCGGTGACTCATCCTGTATACCATTTAACAGCACATCATTTTTTTTTTTTTGGTCAGCAAATTATGCAGACCTGGTTTCGTGTTAAATAAGATTTTTAATAAATTTATTAAACACTCCCAAAAACGCGCACAACCGTTTATTATTTTTCTGTATACTCAACTGTAAACAACTTCTTAGCAACGACTCCGGTAGGTACGTTTTTACGATTTAGGCCGGTAGTACATAGCAACGACCTTGAAGAGTCTGGTAGGTATTTCAAAATTGACTGTTGCATAATTCGTTAATTTTAGATAAAAATGCGTTTAATAAATTTTAACGTAATTTCTTTATTAATATAAAATTAAATGTACAGTAAGTTACATATTTACAAAATGTCCCAAGTGGGAGAATTTCACTGTTTTCGTTTTTCTTTACGTGCGATGTGTAGCAAATAGTGCGAAACGCGTTTGTGGTTACTTGTTGTGCTGGCGGATTTCTGACGATGGTTCCATGGGAGTTGACTCAGAAGTTGTAAACTGGAGAAACTAGACGAAACTTTGTAATTTTTATTATACTTTTGACATTATTTTGGAACAAAAGTTGTCACGTGACCTTCAACCACCTTTGATCACTCTACTTTGGTTTGCACTTTTAAGATTTATAGTTTTTTTTTTATAAAATGTTTAATACAAATCTTAATTTTCATCTACAATTTACCAATGCATTGTCCCCTTAAATCTCGCCATGATTTTCAAATGAAAATTAGAAGAAAATAATAATATTAATTAATAAATTTTTATTTGTCAAACTCAAACAATACATACTACCACATACTACTACGACTACTGTTTGAATTGTATGTTTCGTTTTCCATGGCACTCTGTAAACAGCTTATAGATGGAAATTTTATTTTTCTTCAAGTGTACAATAATATTCATATTATGCTACTGTACACACACTATAGAAGATATTCATTTTATTACTAGTACAACAATGTTGTTCATTATTGTACTAGTAAAAAAATGTTAGCTTCTTAGTTCACCGCTGGCGGCAGCAGTCGTCACAGCAACACAGACAGACCATATTGAAAATTGTTATTTAACAGTTGTATCGTTTGTGTTATGTAGTGTACACAGCCAACTATGGCTGAAATTGCAAACTTTACAATTAAAACAATTCCAGAAAAATATAAGAAAATCCCCAATTTTCTTTGAAACACTTGCAGAAAAAATAGTATATGTTATTCGGAGCAGAACGTCCTTTTTGTGTTTTACCCAGCTTGCCTGGCCTCGGCCGCAATAGCTGGGTTCAACACAAAAAGACCTCTTTCTACTCCTAATAACTTAATATACTATTTTCTTCAAGCGTATTATAATATTCATATTATGCTACTGTACGCACAACTATAGAAGATATTCATTTTCTTACTAGTACAACAATGTTGTTCATTTTTGTACTAGTAAAAAAATGTTAGCTTCTTAGTTCACCGCTGGCGGCAGCAGTCGTCACAGTAACACAGACCATATTGAAAATTTTTTATTTGACAGTTGTATCGTTTGTGTTTTGAAATGTACACAGCCAACTTTAGCTGAAATTGCAAATTCTACAATTAAACCAATTCCAAAAAAATATTTTATATATCCTCAGCTTTCTTTGAAACACTTGAAGAAAAAATAGTATATGTTATTCGGAGTAGAACGCCCTTTTTTGTGTTTCACCCAGCTTGCTTGGCCTTGGCTAGCGCCTCAGCCGCAATACCTGGGTTCAACACAAAAAGACCGCTTTCTACTCCTTATAACATTTGTCTATCTCATAAGAACATATTATATGAATAAAATTAGGATCATCTGATGCAGGTTTTAATACTGAACATTTTTTTGTATTTACACTTTTATTCTACAATTAAAAGGGCAGATATTACAAGCACGAAAATTTTACAATTTTATTATTTGTATTTCTTATGGATCTTACGATATACATTTAGTTTTCATTTAATAAAAATCATCCGAATTAACCCAGAAATAAAAACACTCATGACAATGAAAATTTATGTTTCAGACAATTCTCAAGTTGAGAAGAATACTACTGCGTATCTATTCCATTTGTGGAACGAATCTTCATTCGTTGAGCAGTTAACGTCAAGAAGCAGTCATGGACACTCAACTAAATTTTGTTAGCATTGATATGAAGGACGAGGATACAACAACAATAACAAATTATCAAAATTTTGAACAGGTTTATATAAAAGAAGAACGGCTGGAAGAAACTTCTCAGAACTGTGAGATATATGAAAATGTATTTGAAAGTGTAAAGAAGGAAGAATTTATAATTGATAATGATAAACAGACGGAGAATGCATGTATAAATTCAATTAGAATGAATAATGATATTCGAAAACCAGAAAATACTAATTCAAACAGTTTTTGTTGTGCAGTATGTAAGAAATGTTTTGCAGGGAAGAAAATATTGACAAGACATATGAAAACACATAGAGAAGAGTTTCATTGTAGCATTTGTAATAAAACGTTTGCACTAAAAGTGTCTTTAGATATTCATTTAAGGCGCCACAAAGAAGTTAAGGAATTTAAGTGTTCTACATGCAACCAATTATATATTACAAATTATAAATTGCAGAGACACATGAAAATTCACACTGGAGTGAAGGAATTCGAATGTCGTATTTGTCATAAATTTTTTACCCATAATTATAATTTAAATGCCCATATGAAAATTCATAGAGGAATTAAAGAATATGATTGTAGTATTTGCAATAAACAATTTATACGTCGTAGTGATCTTTCCACACATATGAAAATGCATACTGGCATAAAGGATTATAAATGTAATAGTTGCACTAAACAATATACAGATAGTAGTGCTCTTTCCAAACATATGAAAATGCATACTGGCATAAAGAATTATAAATGCAGTAGTTGCACTAAACAATTTACACACAGTGGTGATCTATCTAAACATATGAAAATCCATACTGAAATAAAGGACTATATATGTACACTTTGTAATAAAGCATTTACACAGAGTCGATATCTATCCAATCATATAAAGATTCACGGGGAAAGAAAGAAATATCCATGTTTTGTCTGTAAAAAATCGTTCACTCAGACTCATCATCTCAAAAGGCATCATATGAACATTCATAGCAGTAACAATTATACCGGATGAACCAAAAAATTAAATATTTACTCTACAAAAACAATAAAAACGCTTTTTAAAAATAATACTTTCAAGATACATATTTCGAGAAAATGGGGATTGACGTAGTTAATCCGTTGATGGTCACAATCCAAAATGTGACTCAAATTAATATTAATATTCATTACAAGTCGTAGAATAGGGTATTCTCTCATATATATATATATATATATATATATATATATATATATATATATATATATATATATATATATATATATATATATATATATACAGGGTGGTGTATCGGAAGCCGCAGCATAGGGATTTCAATGGTAAATTATGAATGTGCAATTATTTGCTCCCCTAATTATTTTAGATCTTAAGTGTATTTAGGTTTTTTGTACAGAAAAAAATGCTGCATCTAAGCATACTATTGTTTGCATTTTTACATTTTCCGGAATCGTAAAAATTCGAAATTAAAAAGTAACATTTTTACGAAAATCAGTAATGCCATGGAAAACAAATAAGTGCACTTACATTTGTCATTGCTGTTTGACGTTTGACTTATTAATTTCCGTTCTTGTTAATATGTATTCCATAGAAGAAAAAGTAGAAATGATTAAGTATTTTTATGCTGGAAATAGTGCTCGTCAAGTAAGTGCCTTGTTTAGTGTTAAATATCCGAATCGGCCAATTCCTGCTAGCACAACGATTGACAGAATCATTCATAAGTTTGAAACTAAAGGAACTGTACTAAATAAATGTAAATGTAATGAAGGCGATCAGAATTTACAACAAATCGAAGAAAATGAGAACACCTTCAACGTTTTGGCGGCAGTAACTGAGAATCCTAACATTAGTATACGGCAAATTTCTAAAAACATTGACTTGCATCACTCACAAGTGTTGCGAATTTTAAAAAAGAATAAGTTTAAATCTTATAAATATCAACGCCATCAAGAGTTGCATGAACATGATTTGGAAAGAAGAAGGGAATTTTGCTTCCAAATGATGGAACTATGTAACGAAGACAGGGAGTTTTTGAACAACATTATTTTCACAGATGAATGCACGTTCACCCTGCATAACGAACCAAACGTGCAAAATTGTAGAATATGGGCTACTGAAAATCCACACTGTATTGTAGAAAGTAGAACACAATATCCCCAAAAAGTTAACGTTTGGGCGGGAATATTAGGTCATAACATTATAGGACCATTTTTCATGAATGAAAATTTAACAGGGCAGCGCTTCATGCAGTTATTGGAAGAAGATATTGCTCCGGCGGTGACAGAAGTTGTTAGAGACAATCAAGAAATTTGGTTCCAGTTGGATGGTTGTCCCGCACACAATAGTCGCGATGTCCGTGAATTTTTAAACGACAGCTTTTGTAATAAAACCATTGGTCCAAATTTTAGAATTAATTGGCCGGCCAGATCTCCCGATCTTTCGCCTAACGATTTTTTTCTTTGGGGACATTTGAAATCAAAGATTTACTCGGGGAGAAAATTTCTAAATTTAGAAGAATTAAAATGTGCCATCCAATTTGAGTCTCATAAAATATCACAATACCAATTAGCAAATGTTAGACGAGAATTTTACGATAGGCTGGGTTATTGTTTAACAGTAAATGGCGATTTGTTTGAACATTTTCTATGATTTGTTATTTTTTTTATACATATTATTGAATGTATCATGTAAAAATTAATAAAATTTTCATTCCCATAACATACTTGTTTTATGGTTTTAAATAGCTATGACAAATGTAAAGTGCACTTATTTGTTTTTATAATTCCAAGGCATTACTGATTTTCGTAAAAATGTTACTTTTTAATTTCGAATTTTTACGATTCCGGAAAATGTAAAATTGCAAACAATATACTAATGTTAGGATTCTCAGTTACTGCCGCCAAAACGTTGAAGGTGTTCTCATTTTCTTCGATTTGTTGTAAATTCTGATCGCCTTCATTACATTTACATTTATTTAGTACAGTTCCTTTAGTTTCAAACTTATGAATGATTCTGTCAATCGTTGTGCTAGCAGGAATTGGCCGATTCGGATATTTAACACTAAACAAGGCACTTACTTGACGAGCACTATTTCCAGCATAAAAATACTTAATCATTTCTACTTTTTCTTCTATGGAATACATATTAACAAGAACGGAAATTAATAAGTCAAACGTCAAACAGCAATGACAAATGTAAGTGCACTTATTTGTTTTCCATGGCATTACTGATTTTCGTAAAAATGTTACTTTTTAATTTCGAATTTTTACGATTCCGGAAAATGTAAAAATGCAAACAATAGTATGCTTAGATGCAGCATTTTTTTCTGTGCAAAAAACCTAAATACACTTAAGATCTAAAATAATTAGGGGAGCAAATAATTGCACATTCATAATTTACCATTGAAATCCCTATGCTGCGGCTTCCGATACACCACCCTGTATATATATATATATATATATATATATATTTCATAATTAACAGGTATATCTAAGAGTAACTGTGAAAACCGAAGTTAAAAAAATTCAGTAATGGATACCCAGCGGACAGATGAAAGCAATAGATTAAATATATGAACAGTTAAACTATATTAATTATCAATTTAATTATAAACTAATTCTAATACAAAATAGGGGATCAGAGAAATATACTTAAACTTAAAACTATCAAAATATGTATTTTATTTATCCGCCATTGAACGGATACACCAACTTTTTTGAACACATTTTCATAATATAATTTTAGCTAAAGAACCTCTCGGAATACCACTTTGAGTAAAAATGACTGACTGAAGTTAATAAGTATCAACATGCAAGATGCAGGTTGAAACATGTATTAACACGTATCAAATTGCCACCGAATCCTTTTTATAGTATTCTTTTTCAAATAATAATTAAATATATCATCATGGCATATTACCCATTGCTGGGTATGTCAATCTGCTTTGTACGCAGATATCGGTGATGATGAAATATTTGTACCGTGCGGGCGCTTACCAGGTGTCACTTAACGGGCACTCGTTGGAGAGTGCACCACAGGGGTCAATTTTGTGCCATTAATATTCAAAGTAATTTTTAACGTCGGTCAGGATCGAAGAAAAGAAGTAAGAAAATACCTTTGTCTCCGATCTTTGTAATTTAATTGTAGGTCAGAAAAGTATTCGTCTTATTATGAATTTTATAGTGCCTACGTTCATGCGCCGAGCGACCAACGCTGCATTCTATAGTGCTTTCGTATAATAAATTGTTAATAACTTGTGACAAACAATATATTGAATTGATTTTTTCACTAAAAATAATTCACATGTCTTCCGATGTATGTACTATAAAATTCCTAAAAGGACAAAATTTAGTAATAGAGTATTTTTCTGACTACATGAATTTTACCAAGACCATGACGTAGCCGGCTTGATCTTAACATTTACAGAGTCCACAGACATGTGTACAAAGTGGCCCATAGGCGTTTAACATATGTGATTATATTTCTGATGCCCAGTTTTTCAATCGGCTGTTAAAGTTTCTGTTAGCTACCAATAACATAATTGCAATGTTACTGGTAAAGTGACTGTTAAGTTGGACTGCGTTTTTCAAACAAAATTTATGTGATTGTTAGTTACCAATAGGTTAAGATTTCAATGGTACTTTTTATGTGATCGTTGGCAACCCTGTTTGTTGAAAAGTGTGGGTATTTCGTCGTGAAGTGTCAAAAGTGATAAATAATAATATAAATTACGATTTTTAAAATGGAGAACCCTACGACTATGAAGAAGAAACAGCGTTCGGCAAACATATCGAACAATGAAATTGAACTTTAAGTAAATTTAGCAGTTAAATATTCAAAAATTATTGAATGTAATAAATCTGATCACAAATCATGGACCGAAAAAGAAGCAGCTTGGGAGACACTCACAGAGGAATTTAACAGCTTAAATGGACAATGTCCAAGAACAAGTAAAATATTAAAAACAAAATACGAATATTTGAAAAAATGCTACGTAAAAAGAAATCCGATGAAAAGCAACAGCTATACAAAACCGGTGATGGAGATTTAAAAAAGTCGAATTCACATCTTTAGAAGAAAAATTACTGTCTCACTTTCTACTGAAGGATTAATAGCTAGGAATAATGCCGATAAGGTAATAAAATAAATAAGTTTCTAACTTATGGCTCTATTTTGAACAAATCCGTAAATCTTTCAGATCTGTAAATCTAATAAATAAACAAAATTGCAACGAAAGCTGGCACTCTTATGTATAATTTTATATTAATCAACAAAAATAGTTGCGTTTTTGTCAGTTTTTTACAGATTTATTGATCTGTAAGACAAGGTTTGTTTAGAAACGGCCTGTGAAATCACATTGTAGTACTATATTGTAACGTAACCCCCGCGGCCGCCGCCGCCGCGCTACTACGCGCCACAGAGTCGCGCCCGCCACTCACTCGTTCGAACCTGTAAGGATAAGGTCGCAGTGAGGTTATCTATTGTTCACGTTGTTTACCTCTAGATGTTGTCTAGGAGATTCCAGAAATAATCTAGGCAGGTATATAACCCACCGCCAAAGCCAGGGAACACACTCTGTATTATACAAGCAACGAGTGCAGAAGTCTAATATAAATAAGTGTAGTGAATAGTTGGTGATATAAAGAACAGTCGACAAGTGAACATAAATAAATGTGATTAGGGACATAAACAGTAGTGTTAATTGTTTTAAATAAATAATCTTAGTGTTTAATTGTCTTATAATAATCTTAGTCTTTAAATTAGCGTTAATATTTGTTCATCATAGTGTTAGTTACTTTTATAATCTTTTAATTATATTTCTAATATTTATTTACCGTTTAATAAACGTGTTCTTTTAGTTAATAATAATTGTCTATGTTTTACACTTCACCCATATAAATAAAAACGTTACAATATGGCTCCTGTTAAGTAGTCTTGTACCCTTGTTAACATAATAATTGTTTTTAGATTGAAAATTCCATCACATCTGAATCTGAACCAGCACAGGTTTTAGAAGTTTTAGAAGATGCACTAACACTACCCTTTCCTGAAAATGATTTCCTTAATTCTGGAACTAGAACCACATTTGCGAATGAAAATATTAATTTATGTGATCTGGTCATTGTATTATAATGTAGGGTCGTCTGTACACTATATTTAAAACAAATCTTATTTCAGCTTCTTCATCAGAATCAGAAAATACATTGACATTATAATTCGCCATTTCCAAATCACTTGAATAAAATTTGTTCTTTTGTACTTAACCTGCTTGTTAGTATATTATACGGCAAAATTAGTACCTGTTAAATTAACCTGATGTTTACTCAATATTTATGTGCCTGGTAACGTAACAAGACAATGATAAACAGCGTTCCATATTTAACAGGAGGATATTTGTAACAGTAACATTAACAGCCGATTGAAAAACTGGGCATGAATTATGTGTAGAATTTAATTATCTACAACTTTTATTTAAAACATTTTTGTCTAAAATTGACTAGGAAGTTTTACGCAAGAAAAAACTGATTAATTTCTTTTAATTTTACAGAAGAGTTGTAAATACAGAAATGAAAATATAATTCTTTCGACTTACCAAATGATTCTAAAATCTCGTATAATTTATATTCAGACTTGGGCAGCTGGGAATAATTGTTAATTGCCCGTATCAATTTTTTTTTATATTTCAAATTTTTGGGCCAAGCGCAATATTTTTTTTTTTTTTTTTTTTATTACTCAGCCAACATTTCGGCAGTTTAAATTGAATTTGTTCCAATAAATTCTATTATAGCAAATGCCAATCTATACAAAAGATAAATTAGAAATTAAGTTTCCATTAAAAAAAAAAAATGTAACTTAGTCAAGATCACCAGAATCGAAATATGTATTAAAAATCACTGTGATGTCTCTTTGTTGATGTTTTACTTAAAACTGATACACAGAACCAATCGTTCTAGAATAGTTTGAAAGGGAAACAGTAGGGAAGATGTAAATATTCTTGAAAAACTTAGGCAAGTGGATTTTTGGAGCTATAGGAAATGCTCAGGTAAAACCATAAAACTATATGTACATAAATCTTTGTTTTTATATTATATATTTCCCTTCATTTATCCATTTGCTTTTGTATTATCAACATTTCCTAAAAAGTTTTTTTTTAAAGCAATACTAGGTTTTGTTTAAATTGTTGAAAATTAAATTAAATGTCCATGATTTTTATACCAAAAAATTTGATGTGGTCAACACATAACCTCCCGCCGAGTAATTTTAGGATTTTCGGACATAAATAAAACTTCGAATGGGCAATAATGACATCTTTTGGTTTGCATGAAAACACTTTAAAACAATACAATAATATTACAGAATTCGATTCAATTTGATGTAATTGTATTACGTTCCTTTCCATATAATTATTGTTCCATTTAGTCGCCGCAAAATGGCACTGTTTTTCTATAACCTTGTATCATAATAGTATATTATACGCCAAGGTTGAGAAGATAATCATTATTGACCCAGCGCCAAGATTGTAACACGAGGGCGAAGCCCGAGTGATACAAGGCGCCTGGTCAATAATGATCTTCTCAACCGTGGTTTATATACTATTTTTTTCACTACTAGCTCCTCAATCTATTTAACGAATTTTATATTAATAATAACATAAGAATTTTGACATTAATATTTATTAATATCTATAAAAACTAAGTAGGCAGAAATAAAATTCTTTTGTTTTTAATATTGTTTTTAATATTTGACATTTCATTTTGATAACAATTAGTAAACATGTTTGAAGAAAGTAATACAAAATTGTACTCCTCCGGAAATTAAAGAAGCGGCACAAAATGTGCAGTTTGATACATTGCTGCCAGAAAAATCTAAACCGATATATATGAAAGTGTATACAAGTTTTAAAGAATGGTGTCTAACAAAAAAAGTGACTAAAATCTCGGAAAATGTACTCCTAGTATATTTCCAGGAGCAAGCACACAATAAAAAGGCTTCAAGTTTATGGGCCATATTTTCTATGCTGAAATCGACTATTTCATTAAAAGAAAATATAGACATTTCAAAATATTATAAGTTACTTGCATTTTTAAAGCGCCAAAATGCTACATATAAGCCAAAAAAGTCATCTGTATTTTCTAAAGAAGAAATTAATAAATTTCTCATAGAAGCTCCAGATGAAGTCTTCTTATCAACGAAGGTATCCTGTTGTGGTAATAAAATTCCAAAAACTTACTAATTCATACTTTCTTAGGCTATTTTTGTGATTGGAGTGGCTGGCGCTTGTAGAAACGATGAGCTTTGCAATATGCACATGAGAGATGTCGACGTTCGGGATGACATCATCGTCATAAATATAACGAAAAGCCAAAATGGATCCTCGAGAAAATTTGTCTTGGTAGAAACTTTCTGGGTTGAAATAGTTAAAAAATATCTAAGTAAGAGGCCCACTCCTGACATGGCAAAGGTGTTCATTACTTTCCGACACGGCAAACCTACGAGACAAAATATAGGACACAATACAATCAGCAAGGTGCCAAAAATAGTTGCAACATTCTTGAAATTAGAAAATTGTGAAACTTACACGGGGCATTCATTGAGACGTACTTCCGCTACCATTTTAGCTGAAAATGGTGGTGACATATTATCTCTAAAACGTCATGGCGGGTGGCGGTCTGCCACGGTAGCGGAAGGCTACATTGAAGAGTCCCTCGCTGATAAAATGAGGATTGCTGGAATGGTACAAGGGGCATCACTCCCTTCAGCCCCATCAGAACCAGTGTTGCCAGTCTATTACAATTGTAATAAATCTATTACGTTTTGGAGTGAAATATTACACAATTACGCCTTCCGTAAATCTATTACGTTTTGTAAAAAAATCAGAAAACAATTATTATATAATGTAATTTTTAAAAAATATCTATTAGCGAATCAGTTCATTTTGTTTTGTTTTGCTTGTCCGCTTTTCTGTATGTTTGTGATTGTGATATGACCAGAGCAGATGATGATGGTAACACTGTCTTCCATGCGCGCGACTCGTGTTTGTTTTGCATGTGCGTGATTCACGATTAGCGTTTAGCTTGTTTCTTCACATTCACATGATTATGTGATGCGTATGCGTACCTACCAAAAGTAATGGTAGATGGAAAAGTGTGTTTCGAAAGTGTTGGTTTTTGTAAAATGGAAAGGTACGAATACGTGTTATATTAATTAGTAATAACATAAACTAATATGGTTTACTTGTATAGGTTTATTACTATATCAAAAGTAGAGAGTGGACATTATGAAGATAAATCTAAATCTGATGTAAATGATGTATCAGCAGTACCATCAACATACTTTGATGATGTATCCGTAGTACCATCACAATCAACAATATCAACATCCTACGAAGAGAATGTTGATTCATGTGATACTGACGCAAGTTTTTCTAGTATTGACGACAGTAAAGTAAAGACGAAAAACAAAATTGAAACCGCAGGAACAAAAATAAGTTACAAACAAAAATTTAAAAACGAATGGAAAAACAAATTTCCTTGGCTGGACTCAAAATTACGTAAACCATACTGTAATGCATGTTGTAAAAGTATCAGTGGTGGAATAACACATATCGAAAGGCATGAGACTACAAATATGCATATTAAAAACATTAAAAAGGCTGAGAAAACTCCTGTGATACAGTCATACTTAGACCGTAACTTTCAAAAACATGACAACTTGGTTAAAGCCGGCGAGTTAAAGTTAACTATGTTCTTGCACGAACATAATTTGCCGTATCTCTTGATGGATCATCTGACACATTTAATTAGTTCAGTTTGTCAAGATTCTCAAATCGCAAAAAAAATTAAATGTGGTCGAACCAAAGCAACTGCTTTAACAAATGATTGTTTAGCTAAAGAACAAATTTATCTAATTACTGAAAAACTTAAGCAGGCTAAATTTTCGATAATTATAGATGAAAGTACCGATATTAGCGTGGATAAATCATTAGCTATCGTGGCTCGATTTTATGATGGACAATGGACAGATAATTTCTTGGGTTTAATACAAGTAAAATCCAGTTCTGCAGAAGATCTGTATAATGCTATATGTCAGTACTTTACGGACCTGGAAATTCCTGTTCATAATTTAATAGGCCTAGCGGCCGATAATTGTGCTGTGATGATGGGTAACATTAATGGAGTTCAAGCCCGATTTAAACAAATTTTGCCTAACATTTATATCCTCGGATGCGTGTGTCATTCATGTCATCTTTGTTCCTCTGCTGCTGCGAAAAAGTTACCAAGATGTTTGGAAGATTTTATAAGGAATCTATACAACTATTTTTCTCACAGTAGTAAAAGATTGGACAGACTTAAGGAATTTCAGGTTTTCGTTGAACTGAAACCCCATAAATTACTTCACCCTAGTCAAACTAGGTGGCTTTCTCTGCAGAGAACAAAGTTTAGGTTGTTTTAATATTCAATTTAAAATTATACACAAATTATACTGTGTTAATATTACAGGCCGCTGTGGATCGTGTATTGGAAAATTGGAACGCACTTTTACTTTTTTTTACAAATGAATGTTTAGAGGATAATTTACATTCTACTCAAATAATTTTAGATTCTTTAAAAAATCCAGTTTACAAAATTTACTTCACATTTTTGTCATACATTTTGGATATTGTGAACAAATTAAATATCGAATTCCAATCAGAAAAACCCAAATTACATTTGTTGCTTAGTAGGGTTAGAGATTTATATAGAACTATATTGAGAAATTATATAAATATAGAGCATCTAAACAACCACTCGCTAGACAACATAGATGTTGCTAACCCCCGTAATTTTATGCAACTTGAAAGCATTTATTTTGGTGCTAAAACTGAATTGTTATTAAACAAAAATCTTGATCAAAGAGAAATAAAAAAATTTAAGCTTAGAGCTTTAGATTTCTATATTGAACTTGCCAAACAAATTAAAAAATCTGATGTGGCCAGCACATAACCTCTCGCCGTATATTTTACCTGGCTGTATGCATAAAGCAAAGAATATTTTTATAAATACAAATAATATATTCATATAAATCTATGACGTATAAACTTCTTTATTATTCAATAATAGCATGTCTCAACATGAAGATATTTTACCATAAATTATGTTACAATAAATTACAAAGTAGAGTTTACCATATATAAATATTAGGCTGGTAACAGCAATTTTCAATTCGAACAACTTTGTTTACTTTCTCTTCATATTCTTCTAGTAAAAACATTAATTTTGGGCGGTCTAAAATGTATATATCTGGATTGTGCATCTATTCTTATATATCTTCTTTTACGATTTAATTTTTTCATACTTGTTATATCTAAATAACCTTAATTCCCTTTAATAAAGTGACGGATAGATTGCACTCCGATTATTCTTATATCGATGTGTAATTTTGTCAATATTTACAACTTACTTGAGAAGAATTTGATAGCTTTTTCGCAATTCAAAGTTACTCTAGTCTACAGTATTGGTGTACATTGTCCCATAATGTTTGAAACAAATTTAAGTCCTTCAACCTAGACTTGTCATCTCCATAATAGTCACAGATCAAGAATTAAGGGATTCTCCAAATACATTTTTCTTTCATTACTCATTATTTCTGACACTGACATTTATCTGTCAGTTACAAATAATTTAAATTTGCAACTATTTTTCATGGCATCCTTTCGGTTGTAAAATTAATTACAACATTATTTTATATATTATATTCCTTTTATCTCTAAATCTATAAAATATGTATAAAAATATTTAAATGTATCAGAAAGAGAATTTATTTTTCTTTAATATTATCAAGAAAAATTTTCAAAAAATAATATTTAGAAGATTTTTTTTCAAGAATCTTCTACTTCCGGTTGTCCAATTGTTACCAAAACCTTTTCAGATCTTCCCATGAATGTCCGATTGGGAAATACGTTGTTAAACAAATTTTAAGTCTTATAGTTTTTGAGTAACCGTCCTTCCAACATCCCACACACACACATCCACACACACACACACACACACACACACACAGACATCATCGTAAAAATGTTAAAATCGGATTGTATAGGGACCTTAAAACGTGCTTATTCAATAAAATCTGGATATGCGATTTTTAGCATGAATCCAATACCTCTCAGCGAGAGGTAAAAAAGGTTCGATTTTAATGATCCTATTTTGAATTTTATTGGACAATTTGGTCCCTACAAAGCCTTATCCGGAGAAATTACTACTATTGCTTACGATAGTCTAAAACTGTTTCCAAATCTGGTTACAGACATCGAAAAGTTAAATTCAGAATGGCGGTTACTGGCTGACTTATCAGAACTTAAACACTACCAGCAATATCCGGCAGAAGAATTTTGGATTAAAATTTTCAATTTAAAAAACGAAATCAATGATTTCATGTTTCCTCATCTAACAAAGCTAGTTAAAGGATTATTTTCACTCCCACACTCTTCTGCTGCTGCAGA
The DNA here is from genome assembly GCA_951394225.1 of Harpalus rufipes. Lineage (NCBI taxonomy): Eukaryota > Metazoa > Arthropoda > Insecta > Coleoptera > Carabidae > Harpalus > Harpalus rufipes. The sequence continues at coordinate 18,140,036 of OX596285.1, forward strand.
ACGAGTATTTTCACAGTTAAATTTACTTAAAACAAAGACCAGAAACAGACTGCTTATTGATAATTGTGACAGTATTTTACATTGCAAAGAATTGTTGAATAACGATCATTGTTTTGCATGGACACCAAACAGTTCATTGTTAAGACGCAAGCCTCTTTATAAAACCAAAACGAAATAAATTTAAAACGCTGTAACAGATTTATATATATAGAATGGTGCTGGAAATCCGTTATATTTACGTTTAACATAGGGAGACTGTTTCCCCAAAGTAAGTATAGATATTTACAGCGGTAATAATAAATATATTCCTATTTCCAGATTAGATATTCCGAGAATATCTCTTAACCCTGTGTTAAAATGACGTTTATGGAGAGTTTATTCTAGAGTTAAGCCTTATTCCATGTTTATTATTACACATTTGTGGGTTAAGCTCGTGACAAACTAGGAATAGCTATTCCTGTGTTAAAAAGAAGCTATTCTGAACTTAACCCTTGTTTATTATTACCGCTGTTAATGTTATAAATGGCAAAGAGCTATTTAAGTTTTGTTATGTAATTAATGTTGATAAAATAATAAATGGTTATTAATTTATTACAATGTTTTTTTACCAATTCAATTTACTATCTCATATTTACACAAAAATAAAACTATTTTAAATTTTGCACAATATGTAGTAGCATGGAGAGGGAATAATTTACAGCACCTATAAAAATTACGTTTTTCTGAAATCTATTACATTTTCATGCTGCCATCTATTACTAAACAAGAAAACATTCTGGCAACACTGATCAGAACCGATTGTTCCTATAGCCAGTGAATGTGAGACTACGAGCCCTTCAACAACTTACTGTCCAAGCCCCATACCTCAATCAATGATGCCAGAAATTCAAAATGCGACAATAAATATAGGAAACACTCAAACCTCATTGAATACTGGTTCTGCAGCAATAAATTTGACTTGTCACAATTGCACTATCAATTTCAACTATAAATAGCAAATAAATGTTACCTGTTATGTGTTTTTACATAGAAATGTAATTATAACCCTAAAAAATGTACAATGTAAGATAATTGAAATAATGTTACAATACACACTTACCTTTTCATAGATTTAACAATAAATAAATACCTAACTTAACATTTCGCATTGTAAATATAATGTGAACGCATGAAAAATTTGATAAGAAATAAGATCATAGAATATTTAGGCCCAGTTGCATAAAACATTGTTAACAGTAATCACGTTGTTAACTTTGACAAGGCTTATTTTCCAATGTATTTTTGATACGTATCCATGGTTACAATGTGCAGTTAAACACATGATCAGCTAACAACGTTTTATGCAACTGGCCCTAAGAGTTTTAATCTGAAATTTAACTATTGCCAACTTGAAATTAGGCGGCAAATTTAAATATAATGTTTTCTTTGCGTTTAATAAGTTAAATAAATTCAGAAGCTTGAATTTCTTTAAAAAGTGACAGTTCGCATAATTAACCATGGTCAATAATAATTCATTATTAACCGTTGTTAAGCGTTGCTACGGAAGAGGTAGAGAAAAACAATTTCACAACTCAATAACAAGTCAATAATCGTATGTTTGTAGGCTAGTAGTGAAAAAAAAGACATTTGTAATTATGTTTCAAAATATTTATTTCGCAATGTTATTTTTTTAAGAATTTGTATTTTCTGATGATGGGTGGGTTTTATACCCGAAACGTCCAATTATACTGACTTCATTTTCAATTAAATATGTAAACCTAAAAGCCTAAATAATTTTTTATATTTTTTTAAAAAAGTTAACATTATTATTTGAAATGATTAGTACGTTGACAGTGACATATATCTGTCAGTTACAAACATTTGAGATCTGAATTCTGTAACCATGTGAACGAGTTGAGTTTAAAACGTAGGCTCCGGGATTAAAATTATAGAAAGTTTTATAAATTTATCCATAAAATATATAGAAAAGTACTAATGCAAACCTGTAGAAAATTTCTTGATCTTTAATTTTTATATAACAACTCTCGATAAAATAACATTTAAAGGTATTTTCTGAAGAAAAACTATCTTGAGCTTCAAGTAAACTGCCATTTCCGGTTATCCGATTGCCACCAAAATCTAATCAGATATTTCCATATTAGAATAAGGTAGAAATACATGGTTTCAAATTTTTCTGAATGATAGTATTTTAGTTAGAGCGTATACAGTATACAGGATCCACTCACACACACACATACATACATACAAACGTACACACAGACATCATCGTGAAAATGTTAAAAATGGATTCTAGGGACCTTAAAACGTGGTTATTTACCAAAATCTCGATATGCGATTTTTAGCACGATCCCTATACCTCCCTTACCTAGGGTAGCGGGAGGTAAAAATGTAACAGATATAAATTGTTTCTGTTTCGCATTAATAATTATGTAATATGTTTTAAATAAATAAAATATAAATATCACCGCGGCTTACCCATATCTGGGTTTGCCAATCTGCTTCTATTCATAGATTTTGGTAATGACAATACATAAAGAAAAATATGCATTATACTTATACGTAAATATAAACTATGTTTTATATTACATTTATTCTAATTTTAAAAATCATTAAAATAAACAGTATATTGTTTTATATTTTTGCATAAAGATTTGATATTTAAATAAAAAAAATATATGCCTGCGTGTGTTATTAAAATTAAATAAATTTAAAAAATGAATATGAATTTTTAATAATATTAAAAATAATCGTTTTAAAGGCGTCAAATTAGACGTTTAACCCTACAGTAGTCGCGCGAATGTTTATAACACGAGCATTCGCGCCGGTCTCACAGACCGGGTGTGTCTAATTACGGTTTTAACAATAATTATGGTTTTTTGAGAATAGGATAATATATAGGAGTCCTTCAAATGGAATTTATATCATTTACGTAGATTATATTATTTTATTACACAAATTACAAATTAAACAAAATTTCAGTAATACATTAAGTAAAACTATTCATTTTCTTCTGTCATTTCTCTACAATTACGACAGATGCCTGCGATGTGCTGCAGACACATGTACGTGTTGCACCAATAATATGAAAATCTGTTTTTTTTTTGTTCTTTTTCCATGAACAGTATGCACATAGTCCTTGTTTATTGTTCTGTTGTGGTACCGGAACTTATATTTTACATATTTCTTCTAATCTATATCTTCCAGCCAAGTATTACTAAACCACGAATTTCAATTTTATTGGTTGAATTAGCATCTCGGTCACGAAAGAAGAAGCAGCAATTTCTATATATTTATTAGTACAATTGACGATAATTTCAATAATTTCATCATTTACAAAATAGTTCCAGATTTTTTTTTGGAGCTGTAGGACCAGGTAAATATTTTATTATGTTCTCCTTTCGAGTTTTCATAGTTTTCGCCAACTGTGCATGTTTTTTCCATCTTGAAATAGGATCTTTTGCAATATAAAATAGGGACTTTTAGCACGAGATTCTTCATTTTCGCTTCCACTTATTTCTTGTTCTGTGTCACTATTATCAAATTGTTTCTCTTCGTGATCCGATTCATCTGAATCTAATTTATCTACATCTCTCAATGATTCTTCATTATCCGACAGAACATCTTGCAACATAAATATCAAACGTGATTGTTCCCTTTCATAGTCACCCATGACGAGGTTTAAAATTATGAGAATACTAAAATAATATTATTAGAAATAGAAAACAATACTAAACTGTACGTTTTGAAACAAAATAGGAATGAATCCTCAGTTGATACAAACGGTACTCCAGTAGTCACGCCGGTGTGTCAGAGTCAGACCGGAATGAACTATATGCAGGATTCTATTGAACATAAATAAACGAAAACTAGCATTGCAAAGGCAGGTATAATAGTTAGGAAGATACTAAGAGGAATAGATGATTTAAGGCGCTAGTTTTTAAATTATTCAAAAAAATATTCGTGCCCGGTCTCACAGACCGTGCGCGACTACTGTAGGGTTAAAAAGGGTTTAAATAGACGTAATTATGACACAGAAGTCGTCACATGGACGTCATAGCGACCACAAATCTGACGTCTAGATAGTCCTATTTCAGACAAAAAATCAACGTCACAGTGACGTCGTATAGACGTCGAAATAGTCCTATTTCAGACAAAAAATCAACGTCACGGTGACGTCGCGTAGGCGTCAAATTAGACAGCAGTATATGACTTAAATTCAACCTAAAATCGACGTCACTTTTTGCTCGACCGTCGACCGTCGGTCAGTGTTACTTGGGTTTACACTTCACTTGACACTCTTGCGATTTTTTTCTTATGGAGCTATCTGAAATCGAAGGTGTACATACACCGACCTCAAAACCTTAAATCCCTTCGCCGAGAAATCGCCGTTATTTCCCCAGAAATGAGTCATGCAATCATTCGGAAATTATCTCGAAGAGAGTGTAACGATATTTTGTTGATCGTTATGAAGGTTTCAACTATAGTTTGGTTAACATTATTTGGCGATTGACTTGACTTGCCAATTGAAAAGGCTGGTTCTTCTCAGCAGGTATTAAGCCTAATTGTGTTCAGGAGCGGATTATAGTAATTTTTGCATTTCCTTTCTCGAGATTGGATTTCGGTTGTTTTTAGCAACGTAATCTTTTCAATACAGTTGTTTCTCCGAAAAAACTATTAAGTAGGAAAATTTTATAAATACCATTTGTTTTCTCTAGAACGACATTTTCATTTTAAACTCATTAGTTCAACAGCATTGTCGAAGTGAACATTGAAAATGTTGTAACCTGCGAACGAAATTGAAGAAAATACCATAACCGCGAATCAAAAACGCAAACATTTACCAGACGATGCAAAACAAATAGTTTTGAATGGGTTTAACTTTTTAAAAAGTGACGATAACGAGAGTGCGCCAATATCAAAAACTGCAGAAATGAGTAAAGTGCCTCGTACTACAGTTAAAAGGATAATTAGTGAAGCTGTACCTCTCAAAAAACACAGAAATGATGCTGGTAATTTTTTGTCAACAAGTGTTTATAATGTAGACGTATCAAAATAAAATAAGTATTTGGTTTTCTGCAAAATTTCTTCTCTTTTTGTTATTATTTGCATCCCTTTATGAAAAACTCAAGTGAACAAAATATTATTAAATACTGCCCTGGTAAGTATGGCCTTAATAAATTTCTTTAATCCTCTTGCGGAATACCTGCTGAGAAGCCAATCGCCAAATAATTTTAACCAAATTATACAAACCGACGTTTCGAATTCTATACTGATCCATCATCAGAGTAGGGTATGTTGGTTTATTACATGATTGATTACTAGTATAATTTTACCCTTTTAATTTATAGTATAATAATACTATATTTTTCTTATTTATACAAATAAAATACAAAATTTCAAGTTTTCTTGTACAAGTCAACCTTTATACTACAGTGCCACCTATGTTACAAATGAGGCACTTGTAAATGACGTTTCCACGACGGGAGTGTTGTGACAACCGTCGTTGGTCCGTCACTTAACCTTAGAAAATATAAAGACAACATAATATTGCTTTTTATATTACATAGCATTTATTATTTTGTTTCAGGAAAATGATTTAAGTGTATAAAGGTAAGTGCATGAATAGTGTTTTCCGTAAAAAAATATACGATGGTTTTCTTATTAAATTAAAACTAACGTAATCCTTTACTTAATCATAAAGTATTTGTGTAAAATAATTTAAATAAAATCAAATCAGGATACCGGGTATAATACGAAAAGCGGGTCATAGGCGTTGAACATAGAAACAGTTTTGTTTTGTGCAAAATAAATATAATAGAGAATTAAATTCTGCATCTAATTCAATAATCACATTTTACTTTACTCGTTTTATAACCGCCCAAATTGAATTTAAATTGTTATAAAAGTTACTTTAATGTAATGATCTGAAGTAAAATCACAAATTAATGTAATGACACATTTTATTCACAATCATTATAATATGTCGATTCCTAACCGTTTAGAAGTTGGAAAATACGTCATTCCTAACTGCATCTGCTGGGAAATAACGGATTTCACTTCCACTCCACGGGTTGGAAATGTTTATGTAGAGGTGGAGAGCTGTAGAAAAATATTAATAAAATTAAAAATTATAACACAATGATTTATTCTGAAAATTAATGATTTAGAAAGAGGATGAATGTGAATAAAATAGATACACCTCGGTGACGGTGAGAGCCTCGCGTTGTATCAGTTCGAGGCTTCGCCTCTCGGTAATATACGTAAGCCCTCGGCTGTAATGAAAGAATGAAACAACTCACCTCGAATGTAATATACATATCTGTTTGAGGCTTCATTATTAAAAATGAAGAACTATTCATTCGAAGAAAAGTAAAATTATTAAGTTGTATTATGTTTAGTAAATTATATTTTATTTATGACGGGTAAAATCTCATTAAATTTGTGATTTTATACTGTGACTATCAAGAAATAACTTTTATAAAACTTAAAATTCAATTTATTGATTATGAACCGTGCAAAATAAAATGTAATTACTGAATTAGATGCAGAATTTAATTCTCTACGAATGTTAAAATATTTTTGTCTCTAATCCTATGTAGAAAGAACCTAAAAAATGATGTATTTTTTACCTCCCGCTACCCTTGGTAAGGGAGGTATTGGGATCGTGCTAAAAATCGCATATCGAGATTTTGGTAAATGACCACGTTTTAAGGTCCCTAGAATCCATTTTTAACATTTTCACGATGATGTCTGTCTGTCTGTTGTAACGCTATTTTGGGGATAGCGGTCAGAAAGTTGGCGTGAGATTGCTCGGGCGCCAACGGTCGGATAGCAGGTGTGGAGATAGGGTGAAATATGAAGAACACAATTGTAATAAACGATACAAGACAACTTTATTGTATGGTAGTTCGTTGTACAAAATAGTATGATGGTCGCTGATGGGTACAATAAGATGCTGGGTGTGCGAATTAGGCGATTTACCGGTTTTCGGAAAAACGACGCCGGGCGTCGCGACGGCGATGATGTCGGTGTATGAACGGTAGATGCACGGGTATCCAAAAATGTAGATGGAAATGTGTTCGGACGGTTTCGGTGTGATTGACGCTAGGCGTCGTGACGACGGTGACGGTGGCGGACAAACGGTAGATACGGTGATCTTAAGGATCTGTCTAGGAATGTATTCGGATGGTTTTGGTGTAATCGACGCCAGGCGTCGCGACGCTGAGGTCGCGTTGGTTCGGCGGTTAATGGCAGTAATGACGGACGAAGGGTAGCTATGCGTTTTCGCAATAATCGGCAAAACGACGCCGGGCGTCGCGATGCTGATGACGCGTTGGTTCGGTGGTTAACGGCAGTAATGTCGGACGAGGTGTAGCTATGCAATTCTGCAATAATCGGCAAATCGACGCCGGGCGTCGCGACGCTGATGTTGCGTTGGTTCGGCGGTTAACGGCAGTAATGACGGACGACGTGTAGCTATGCGATTCTGCAATAATCGGCAGATCGACGCCGGGCGTCGCGACGCTGATGTCGCGTTGGTTCGGTGGTTAACGGCAGTAATGACGGACGAGGTGTAGCTATGCGATTCTGCAATAATTGGCAGATCGACGCCGGGCGTCGCGACGCTGATACTTGTAACCGGTTGTTCGCGGAGTACGTGAAGATCGATGATACGGCGTACGACGAGAAAGTCGACCCAGGCAAACCTCACAGACTCTAGGCCTCGAGTACCCCGGCTTACGCACTGGGGCGTCGCGACGCAGAGTCGGAAAAACGAACTTGGGCCGATGGACGCTAAAATACTCGATTTGGAATAACGGGCCGTTTTACAGTAACTCTGGATAACCACGCAGACTTCTGTAACGCCCGGGTTTACACGCCGGCGGCGTCGTAACGTCAAGTCGGTAAAACTCGCAACGAGTCACTGTAAAATGGCTAGGCACACGCAACTGGTGAATTTACTCTACGGAGATGATTACGGCCGGCGTCAGTCGTAGTGTCTCTGGATGTTTTCAATACGCCCTTCGAAGATGCTTTGGCTTACGCACAACAAGCGTTGCGACGTTGGGCGTCTGAAGCTCACAACGAGACACTAAGACGGACTCTCAACAAACAACTGAACAACTCGGACGGAGAGCTCACGGTACGGGTTTTTAAGGAAAACGGAAATATGAAAATATTGCTCACCTGGAGATCGGTTTCGCAGTCTTGACGGAATACTCGCAATCAAGAGCCGATGGAATACTCACAATCGGTTTTAGTTGTTGAAAGGAATACTCGCAGTCAACAACTGTCTTCTGCAACCGCAGGCCCTGCTTTTATACAGCCCTACTAATTAAACCAGCTTAAGTTTGTTTACTAGTAGCAAAACTGCATAAAAGAACAGGGCAAATAGGATAAAAATGGAACACGGTGTTGCCGACCCTTTATGTGGTTTATTTCCCGGTCAAATTACGCGCCTTATCCCAATTGTCGGGAAGAAAAGTTTTCGCGGTTCGCGGATTAATAAGGGCTGAGTTACACGGCTTTGAACTATTTAATCCGCAAAACTTGTGACAGATTCACATCGTCACATCCCCGGGTTACTTCGGACAAAAAAAAAGAAAAACAAACGGAATAAATACACCCAGCAAAAACCCATCTTACAATAATACCAAAAAAAAATCTTAACTACAAACTTAACTAAAAAAAACTTAACTAAAAAAACTTAACTAAACCCAATAAGAAAAAAAAATCACAAAAAAACAAAACAAGATTGTCCACAGGCGGCACTCAAATGTCCAGGGCCTGGGCAATAAAAAGGGGAGGGGGCACTGCACTCACGCACTTATGGAAGCCTCCGTCTCAGGGGGGGAATGGTCACCCTCTTGCCGTTCGGGAGCCGGAACCGCAGCCGCTTCGACAGGCACGCACCTTCTAGCCGCAGACTCTGAACCCAGGCGTGGTAGTCCTGGGGGCAAGCTGGGGCCACGGACGGGACGGACGGCGGTGGTGCCTGCTGTGCAGTCGGGATGGCCTGTGGGCGTGGCTTCGAACGGTCGGGGCTGAGGGATGACAGGATATCCCAGAGCTCGGAGACTGCTTCCTTCACGGTGGGGGGTTCTGGTGGACGGCTGGGACCTACAATGCAAGATACTACCTTGCCCAGGGGGTCTCCGGTCCGCTTGGCCTGGCCTGCGTCTCCGTCGGTTTCGGCGTCGTGAATGGGGGACGCAGCCAGCTGGAGGATGTCGCCATCGGGGGAAGGCGACCGGTACGGCCGGATTACTGGCGTCTTCGGTAGCTTTGGCGGGTAGGCCCCAAACCGGGCATTCAAGGCCTCGCGGAGGACCTTGTCGCTCTCCCCAGGTCTCCATCCAGGTACCTGGGGCTCAACTGGCTTTGGGGGCGGTGGTGGTGGTGGTGGTGATGGTGGTGGTGGTGGTGGTGGTGGTGCTGCAGTGCGGGCTGGGCGGATGAGGCGGTTCTCCAGGATGCGGATCCTTGGCCGGTTGCCGTTGGTGACCCGTCCTGTGTCTGGCAGCAAGATCGGCTTGCTGCCAGCCCTACCTCCCACCCTAACATCTTCGTCTTCTGATTATACTACATTACCTTCGGAGTATTCCTCGTCTTCAGCTTCTCCTCTTTCCACACCTTCCTCTGTCTCTTCCTCTCCATCTTCGGCTTTCTACAGTCTCGTTATCTTTTCCTGTCCCATTTCCTTCTTCCTCAGCTCGTACACCCAATGTGTACCCATTGTGTTCTTCATTTAAGGGTCCCTGCTCGGGCGCCAAATTCTGTAACGCTATTTTGGGGATAGCGGTCAGAAAGTTGGCGTGAGATTGCTCGGGCGCCAACGGTCGGATAGCAGGTGTGGAGATAGGGTGAAATATGAAGAACACAATTGTAATAAACGATACAAGACAACTTTATTGTATGGTAGTTCGTTGTACAAAATAGTATGATGGTCGCTGATGGGTACAATGAGATGCTGGGTGTGCGAATTAGGCGATTTACCGGTTTTCGGAAAAACGACGCCGGGCGTCGCGACGGCGATGATGTCGGTGTATGAACGGTAGATGCACGGGTATCCAAAAATGTAGATGGAAATGTGTTCGGACGGTTTCGGTGTGATTGACGCTAGGCGTCGTGACGACGGTGACGGTGGCGGACAAACGGTAGATACGGTGATCTTAAGGATCTGTCTAGGAATGTATTCGGATGGTTTTGGTGTAATCGACGCCAGGCGTCGCGACGCTGAGGTCGCGTTGGTTCGGCGGTTAATGGCAGTAATGACGGACGAAGGGTAGCTATGCGTTTTCGCAATAATCGGCAAAACGACGCCGGGCGTCGCGATGCTGATGACGCGTTGGTTCGGTGGTTAACGGCAGTAATGTCGGACGAGGTGTAGCTATGCAATTCTGCAATAATCGGCAAATCGACGCCGGGCGTCGCGACGCTGATGTTGCGTTGGTTCGGCGGTTAACGGCAGAAATGACGGACGACGTGTAGCTATGCGATTCTGCAATAATCGGCAGATCGACGCCGGGCGTCGCGACGCTGATGTCGCGTTGGTTCGGTGGTTAACGGCAGTAATGACGGACGAGGTGTAGCTATGCGATTCTGCAATAATTGGCAGATCGACGCCGGGCGTCGCGACGCTGATACTTGTAACCGGTTGTTCGCGGAGTACGTGAAGATCGATGATACGGCGTACGACGAGAAAGTCGACCCAGGCAAACCTCACAGACTCTAGGCCTCGAGTACCCCGGCTTACGCACTGGGGCGTCGCGACGCAGAGTCGGAAAAACGAACTTGGGCCGATGGACGCTAAAATACTCGATTTGGAATAACGGGCCGTTTTACAGTAACTCTGGATAACCACGCAGACTTCTGTAACGCCCGGGTTTACACGCCGGCGGCGTCGTAACGTCAAGTCGGTAAAACTCGCAACGAGTCACTGTAAAATGGCTAGGCACACGCAACTGGTGAATTTACTCTACGGAGATGATTACGGCCGGCGTCAGTCGTAGTGTCTCTGGATGTTTTCAATACGCCCTTCGAAGATGCTTTGGCTTACGCACAACAAGCGTTGCGACGTTGGGCGTCTGAAGCTCACAACGAGACACTAAGACGGACTCTCAACAAACAACTGAACAACTCGGACGGAGAGCTCACGGTACGGGTTTTTAAGGAAAACGGAAATATGAAAATATTGCTCACCTGGAGATCGGTTTCGCAGTCTTGACGGAATACTCGCAATCAAGAGCCGATGGAATACTCACAATCGGTTTTAGTTGTTGAAAGGAATACTCGCAGTCAACAACTGTCTTCTGCAACCGCAGGCCCTGCTTTTATACAGCCCTACTAATTAAACCAGCTTAAGTTTGTTTACTAGTAGCAAAACTGCATAAAAGAACAGGGCAAATAGGATAAAAATGGAACACGGTGTTGCCGACCCTTTATGTGGTTTATTTCCCGGTCAAATTACGCGCCTTATCCCAATTGTCGGGAAGAAAAGTTTTCGCGGTTCGCGGATTAATAAGGGCTGAGTTACACGGCTTTGAACTATTTAATCCGCAAAACTTGTGACAGATTCACATCGTCACACTGTATGTATGTATGTATGTGTGTGTGTGTGGATCGTCTTTACGCTCTAACTCAAATACTATCATTCAGAAAATTTTGAAACCATGTATTTCTAACTTATTCCAATATGGAAAGAACTGATTCGATTTTGGTGGCAATTGGATAACCGGAAATGGCAGTTTACTTGAAGCTCAAGATAGTTTTTCTTCAAAAAATACCTTTAAATGTATTTTATTCTCAATTTGTTATTATAAAAATTAAAGATTATTCCATTTTCTACAAGTTTGCTTTAATATTTTTTCTATATATTGTATGGATAAATTTATAAAGTAATATAAAAATTATATACATAGGTAAATGGCGTGAGGTACTGTGTTGGTCACATCAGATTTTTAAATAATTCTTTTAAAATCTTGCATGTGTGCTTTTGTTTCGAACAATTTTTTAAAAATTATTGATTTGTTTACTGAATTTGGAAGTCATTTATAATCCATGTCCAAATCCGAATATTTCAATGTAAAATCTACATTATAACTGTATTTTAAGTAGCGTGCTTTGGCTTTAACCGATAAATTATTGGTGTATGTATTCAATAAGCTTATCTGTATCTGTAATAAAATTACCAACAAAAATATGAAAATAATAAAAAACTAAATAAATATGTATGGTTATAGGTCTTTCAACTTTTCTTCGTAGAAGAACACGTTATTTAACAATACAGAGAAGAAAAAAAAAACAATACAGACTCAAATAAATTTAGTGCATGTCGGTACTAGACGCTACATATTTCTACTGAATATTTTTTTTTCGATTGGACGAAAACTGACACCTTTCTGATGAGTTTTTGGTTCGAAAACACATCAGAAAGTGTAAGTTCGTAAAGTGCATTAATTCGGTATTTTAGTGTAGTTAGGCTACAAGAAATAACAGTACGGTAATATCTTTTCTCCAACACTATTTTGGAAAGTACAAATTCCACAACTAAAAATTATGTTGGAATTAATATTATTCCAACAAAACGTGTGGAGTAATTCCGTACGCCATTTGGAATAATTCCGCACGGCTTTCGACGAATCACAATCTATTTAGCCGCATATTAGCGCGGTATATCAAATATCTTGGTTCGGTTGCTATGGTTATGACTAAAGCTCGGATTTATATGCAAGGAAAATAGGAAGAATATGCGCATATATATGCAGAAACATATGCAAAATATGCAGTACAAGAATACAAAAAAATATAGCAAAAAAATACTCACCCATCTACATATCAGTTGTAATATCTACGTAAAGTTGAAATACAGTATAGAATTATTTTTATTATGTAAAATATAAACAAAATAATGTTTTTAACAAATTTATTTGCTTATAAATACAGTTATATCGACATGCTTAATATTAATTATTTACAGAAGTTTACAATCTATTACTACGAACTACGGAATATAAATCCATTTGCATTAATAATTAAATGTTTTTCCAAGTTACCCATTTTAAATGATTGCCTTCTGTCACTTAGCATGTGTTTATACATAAGGCGATTTCGGGCGACATACCCGTTCACTTGCTTGGATTAGTTACGGTCAGTTACGGTATGATATGGTCAGTGGTGGCGCCAAAAATCGTCTGGTTCACTTGTTGACACTGAGCTTGGTGGTTATGTATATTCGCGACATTTAAAACTGTCAAAAATAGTGTCTGACAGTTAAAATGCATTTGAATAAGAAAGTTAAATTATGTTTATATTTAGCACTGGAGGACGAATTAAATACTTCAGTGTTAATAGTGGATTATTTATATTCTTTAATAAAAATAATGATACTGTTGTTTTGTAATGTATCTAATATACTGAAGAATAAACATAATAGTAAACGAGACTTTTGCGAAAAATGGAAATCTAATTATTGAAATTATGATTTTTTACATTTTCGCATGTCTTGCTTTACAAGCAAAGAATTGCTAAAAGAACTAAGAACATTAATACACATTAAAAAATCTAGTGGAGGTTTTATTTCGGTTCCTTTAGAAAAAAGCAATGTTATGTGGCTAAAGGCGACACATTAATATCAACAAGCGATAGATTTAAATTGCTGAATCTTCAACATACTTCATTATTCCTCGAGGTTTTCCTTAATACATTTTATAGAATAAGTATAATCTACAAACAAATCCGTATTATTTTAATTCGTTTTTTAAACTTTATTCTGTACTTACATTTTCGTAATAAATTCGTTACTTTCACAGTATCGCATATTTCTACAATATCTCAAATAACAGAGAAAGTTAGATTATCCATATATAAGCAACGAAAAAATCCCTTTTTGACATAAAGACCACGACACCGACTGTTCTGACATTTCAAAATAAAATGACATAATAAAAAGAGATAGAAATAGTGAACAGTGAGCTGACCCGGCTCGCAAACCCGTTCACCTGTGAACCAAGCATACCGGGTAAGCTGTTCCTAGCGCCCGAATGTGTGAACGCACCTGAACGCAACATACCGCAAGTGAACTGTTGTCGCCCGAAATCGCCTATAGAAAAGCTGCATTCTACGTTGACAGATGTAATAGGGGCATATTTTAATGATGACAATATTTGATGGTCAATTCTTAGCTCGTCTGAAAATTCCCCATCCAAAACTTTTGATACAAGAGTTAAAGTGGTGAAACCTTCGTTTTTTGAGAACTTCCTCTATTTTTTTTTATACTGATTGAGCACTAAGCCCCTGTGCTTCATTAACAGTTAACATTAATTGTGCTACTAATTTAAAGGTACTCTAATTTTGTCATTGTCTCAATAATTAATTTATAATTGTTATTAATAAAACTTTAATATTTTTTTGCACCCTTTATTGCCGCTGAGGAATCATCATTAAATTTTGACATTATTTCTTTAATTTGTTATAAATATTTGAAATAAAACAAAGCAGCGTCAAGCCATGTGCCCCATCGTGTAACTACAGGTTTAGGGGAAAGTGGAACATCTGTTAGAATTTCTCTATATATTTGAACTCTTATAGGAGCTTTAATAAAAACTTTTTTCATGTTATTAATTAAATCGTTTACTAACGGAAATTGATTTCGTATTTCTTCGGCGACTCTATTTATTCCTTGAGCGACGCAAGTACAATGTATTAAATTAGGATAAAATACTTTTAAATGTATTCCAGCCTTGACCATGTATGTAGCAGCATCAGTTAGCAACAATACGATTTTATCGAATGGTACAGCATTTGGCAAAAATATATTAGTCAAATTTCCTTGTATAAATCTACTGATAGTTACGTTATTCGTTTTTTTCTAATTCTTTAACTGCAATTAAATAAGGTTTTGCTACAAAATTTTCAGATAAAATGCCAATTAATAAATTTGCTATATATCGACCGCATACATCTGTAGTTTCATCAACAATAATATAATAGAAATTATTTTCGACGAGTAAATGTGTCTTAATTTTGGACAAAGTTTCAACGTAACATGTATCTAAAGTTCTTTTCCTTAACGTACTTTCATCCGGAATGCTCTTTTTACAATACTTTTCAAGAAAGATCCTAAAACTAGGGTTACTTAACTTATATAATGTTCGATGCAAGCATGGCGTGACATAAATCGAACTTAAATGTATCCTCTTCAGTTTTTCTTGAATGAACCAACAAAGATTCCCGTATGGATGTCTGCGATACATTCGATGTATGTCTCTTTTCATAATTTCTTTTGTGAAGAGGAGTCCTGCAGTGCTGGTCAATCAGGTACTTTCTTGAGCTGGATATCTATTAAAAAACAAATAGAATCAATTAAATTTGTTATTAAAAACAAATGTATGTTAAACAATTTACGGACTTGCCACAAGGTTTACAGAAAACATTGTCGCCGTCTATAGACAGTTCCGGGTAGGGACGAATCCACGCAAATAATTTTGAAGCCATTATTTTAAAAACGTTACTGTTCCGTAGGTAAAATCTGAATGAATGGTTTCAAAATATGGGGCATTCCATTACTTATTGTAGAATATACTATTCCGGACTCTGGTAAAGTTTTCCCGTAAAGTACGATTTATTCCTTTCCGTAAATAAAAGTATAGTCATCACAGTCGGATTAACCAGCAAGCAAAAGAAGCTAGCGCTTTGACGCCAAAATTTGAGGGGCGGAAAATTTCATATTTCATGAAATAGTAAAAATCTCAAAAAAGGTAGCATTTTAAAAACTATTTTCGCAAGTCTGAAAAATCGAACAGCAATGGTTACAGCGCCGTTTGTTTAAATTTAGTTTTTTTTAGTTATGCGTTTATTTTTATTTAGTTCATTTATTGAAAAGGGCACGCAAATTTTGGTTCAGCTTAGGGCGCAATATACCTTTGTTCCGCCTCTGACAGTCATATTTATTTTATTATAGGCAATATTTACATTTACCGTACAATTGGTACAATTATTGAACATTGATGGACTATTAGTTGCATATGCTACCGTTGTTGATGAAGTGCTGGAAAGTTTTGCAACATTATTTGCTTCTACTATGTACGTATTATTTACTGCATCCAAAATTCTATTAGCAGTTTCAGTTTTATGGCTAATAGTTTTTTCAATATACCCAGCAACTATCCCAAATTTCCACCCTCCATGTCTTTTTAAACATGTCAAATTTGTACCACTATCATCCAAAATTGTAGCAGATGATCGCCGGAAACAATGGCCTGTGTATTCTTTTGCATTTGGTAATATTAAAAAAGTGGTCACAATTTCCGGCATTTTACCAAACTGATGCAAACCAATCACTTGTCTCCTCTCTTTACAATTTGCAAATTTGAAAACAAAACGGGAACATTTTAATACTTACTTTCGTCGTCAAAAAGATATTATCTAGAGCTTCCAAAATGAATTTCTGGATTTGTTCCCTAGTTAAAATCTTTGATTTTCTTGGTTTGTATTTTTTTTATAACCGTCTGATTTACGTTTCAAGAAAGCACGTAGTTTCAAGTACTTTGTTATGTCAATATCACGTTTAATATTTAATGTCGATGTTAACATTAAGACCATAATGTCGGAAGATTTTACTTTCGTAGATAATTCTGCGAAGTACGCAATGACGACATTTTCAGAAAATGATACTATGTATTGCGCTTCACGAAAATCCATTAATCATTTATACGCCTTTTCATATTTCTCAATTAACTGCCTCCAGTAAATCTGGTGGTGTGCAAGATATAAATAAATCGTTATCACTAGCCATATCTCGTAATTTTAGATCACATACACATAAATTTGATAGTTTTTCAAATCAGGTTTGACGCTTGTGAAAATAAATAAACAAACCATGGTTATGCTATTCTCAGATATTTTTATCAAAACAATGCAATAATTTTGTCTTGATTGTCTGACGTTTATAAATGAAATATAAAATAACTGATCAATGAATATAAATCGATCGAAAAAAAAAATAGTATGTGTGAAAAGTGAACTTCCGGGACTTCTGTGGTTGCTAGACTGTGCTAGCGCCTCGTCCCACATTTGTCCACTGTTGTCCAGGAATATATCACTTTTCCTACTCGATACACAGTATACTATTATAATATACATATTTATAAATACGGCTGATTTGTTTTACTAGTATAGTACATATATAGGACGGTTTATTTTCCAATGTTCAGATGATATTTCGTAAACATAAGAAAAAATAATTTAAAAAAAAAAGTTCATTATTAGACATGTGTCTAGGATTTCTAGAACTCAGAGATACAAATTCGGTTAAATTAGACAAAAATTGCGGTATTAGGGGGTTAATTTAGTTTATCTGTAATATCGAATTCTTGTTAGCACATCATTAGGGCACTTTTTATGCTCTTTCGAATGGCAATGCTCATTTTTTTTGTATTAAATTTTATATGGAAGCCATATTGGAAGTTCGGAAGCTAATTAAAAAGAGAATTTTTAGCTTTCCAACGATGTGTAACTTATTTATGTTCATTTGTTTCAAACAGCAAAAAATTAAGTTTATAGATTAAAAACAATGGTTATGACTATGACAATCATATGAAATAATTTTTCAGACGACCACCTACGAAAGTAGCTATAACAACACGCTAAATAACAACAGAAAGTGCAACATAACACGCTAGTGATGTTATGAATCTAACACACTAGTGCTGTTATGAGTTTTTAATTCCATTAATCGATATCAGATGGCATTTCGGCAAAAAGTTAAATACAATATATGATAATTTACAATAATCGTCAAGTTGAACATTAATAATTATTATATTTGCTAATATTTTTGTATCATTTAGTATTATTTATGTAATGTAGTTTTAGATTACGCGCGTGTAACGGATTGAGTTGCGCCGAGCGCCGGTAGTTGAACCTAACCTCAAACGTCAGCTGGCAGCGGTTTTGCTAAATGAAAATTTATCAACACAAAACATTCCAAGATAAAAGCCCGGTTAACTTTTATAATTGTAGTAACAACACTATTAACATTACATTTGTAAATAATAAATAATAAAAATAAAATAAAAATTTGCTTATAACAGTAAGAACTGTATTAGTGTAAACACTTTTTTTTAAAATATTTTGTGGTCGTCTGAAAAATAGTGTACATAACTCGCTCGAAAGTGTCTAGCATGCTCGTGTATTAAATCACTCGGCGCTACGCGCCTTGTTCTTCAATCTCTACACTCGCACGCTATTTACCACTTTCCACGCTCGTTATGTAATATACTAGGTTTGTTCGTAGTGTAGTTCGAAATCGTTTCGAATTGAACGACGCATGCGCATTCGTTATTTAGTGTTCGTAGTGCAAATTCGAACGGTTCGAAATTTGTAATCCGCTGTTCGTAGAACGGTTTCGAATTGATTTCGAACCGTTCTAAGAGTTCCCAACTCTTGGAAGAATTTTGATTACTGACATGCGCAGTGCTGTTAATGCACTAGTAGATTTTTGGTCCGTGACTAGTAGTTTGAAGTCTACTTGAAGTTAAACAATTTTGCAACTTCAGAAAAGTTTTTGGATTAACTTTTTACTACCTTCAGATTTTATTGTATAAAAAGTCTTGAGCAGAAGCAAGTTAACATACAATTCACTTCATTATTATTTGAAGATGGGAAAACCAAAACTTCTTGTATAATACCTATAATTGTAAATAATTAAGTAAATAAGTAAACAAATAAATAAATGTTAAATTATCTTCCATTTCAATTTTAGATTAACAGCTGTTCGTCTCTTGTCACAACAAAACAGTACACATCGCGTTTGTAGTGTTCAAAATTGCGAATCAGTTCGTTATTTTTCATGCGCGCGCATCATAAATCACAAATCAGTTTCGAACTATCTCTACGAACAAACCTACTATAAATTGTCAGTCATGTATTATCAATGGGGTCGTCCACTATTTGAAAAAAAAAATATAAAACTTGATCGAGATTGAAAGTGATCTGTAATTCTAGAAAATCTATGTATATTGTTATTCGTTGTCATAATAATTTTTAAAATATGCTACGGCGACCAAAGGTATAAAACTGATTTTGTTCTCAAATAGTGAAGTTCGCTATTACTTGTTGTCTATGAATTGATCTTTTTCAGTTCTTATAAAATTATATAACACTTTTGTGGTAAATAATTGAAAATATGCATGGATAATAGGCAATTTAATAAAATAATTAATGAAAAGCTACATATATTAGTATAATCCAAGTTTTGAATAAATTCCTCACTGGAAACACACGTATCGTCCTAGTCCTAATGTTCATAAATCGCCCTGTTCTTTCCTTGTTTCGCTCAGTTTCATTACGTTCAAATCTTGACCATGGAGTTGGCGCAGATGAACTTCGCAGGCTTACAATTTAAAAACACCCCAGAGTCAAAATGTACTTGAAAATTATTTATTGAATTGGTATTGTTAGTATTTTTTTAAAATTTGTACTGCGGAGTGTACTTTTTAAATTGTGAGCGCGCGAAGTTCGTCTGCGCTAACTTCATGGTCAAGATTTGAACGTTAGGAAACTGAACGAAACAACAAATAAACAGGGCGATGTATAAACATTATGACGCTACAAAGCTAGCCTCCTTCGCTTTCATACAAATACATGGAATGGAACTTTCGTTGTTTTGTTTTGGATTTTAAAAAGGGGATAGTAGAAGGCTTGAATGTAGTAAGAATTTGGTAGATTGTGACGTAGATATAAAGGCGAAATACGAGATTAAACAGTAAAAAATTCGAATATTTTAAGAAATATCTTTTTCAAATTTGATAGCCCCTATCATACAGATTTAGTATAAATTGACTTTGTTCTAATTCATGCTATGATGCAGGTCCCCATTATTTATTTTAAGTTTATTTGTTTCACTTTCATTATTTTTTTTAATAGAACAATGTTTTTTTTACCAATTTTGTTTAAATTTGTCAATATTAAAATAATTGCGTTTGTCAATTGTTTCATTGCAACAACCATTGCTTTTAATAATTGTTGCATTTTTGCTGTTCAAAACAAATGAAAAAATCCCTTTTCAATGAATATAACATCCATATAAAAATTAAAATTTTGACATCATAAATCGAAATCTAACAATTATATAAAAAAATTATCACCATTCGGAAGTGCCATACATACACCACATTGTCTCCTAAATTGAGTTAAAAAAAAAAACCATAATACCTATTTGCATTTTATTGTAAAATGATTGTGTTTTTCGTAATACGAGTATACCTGAAGAATTCATTTGCAAAAAATATGATTTTGCAACGATTAAGTTTGTCTTAGCGCAAACGTTATCAAATTATTTTATGCAAAAATACTTCAAAAAAAATTATAGATTTAAATTCTGCATCTAAATCATGTGACTCGATTATTCTAATTCATCATGTAAACGCGAAAATTAATTATAAAGTTACTGTTTCTTATAAGCTTTGTCTAGGTCTAAACAGCCATGGATTATGTCAAAAAAATAAACAATTGACTAGTTGTTTTTAACTGTCAGTTAAAACAATTTATTTTTTTGTGTTTTGTATTAGTTCACTATTCTAATTAACTATTTTTTTTAAATATAAATTAGCAGTTAAAAACAACACAATTATTTATTTTCTCGTCATACTTCATGGCTAATCGAGACTAATAGCTCGTAAAAACAGTAACTTTATAATTTTTTTTTTTTACATAGAGCAAAATTTAAATTTTTTGATTCAAATTTTTTTGAATTAACGTGTGTTTGGAAACCGAGTAAACTTTATTTAAAACCACGGTAAAAATAAATCTAGTATGCGATTATTTCAATAAATGAACATCGAGTTAGTCAAATTAACACCACGTGAACACCACTTTTACTGTTTCAGACAACTTATCAAGTTGAGAAGAATTCATAAGTGAAGCTGTTCCATTTGTAGAACGAATTTTCATTTGGTTGCATTCATGGACACTCAACTGCACCCAGTTAACGCCGAGGCAAAAGACGAGGCCACAACAATACTAACAAAATATCAAAATATTGAAGAAGTTTATATAAAAGATGAACCGCTGGAAGATACATACCAGAACCAAGAATTGTATGAAAATATATTGCAACGTATAAAGAAGGAAGAATGTATAATTGATAGTGACAACCCAATTACGATAAATATTGGAAATACTAATTCAAACAATTTTTATTGTTCAAAATGTAATAAGAGTTTTACGACAAAGGGAAGCCTGAGAGGGCATAATATGAACATACACAATGAAATTATTGAAATTGAATGTAGAATATGTAAAGAATTATTTGCTATAAATCGAGAATTAAAAAATCATATGAAAACTATTCATGGTGTATTTAAGGAAATTCAATGTGCTATATGTAAAAAAATGTTTGCTACAAAGTCTGAAATGGAAAAACACACGAAAATTCACACTGGAATAAAGGAATTTCAGTGTAGTATTTGTCATGCATTATTTACATATAAATCTAGTTTATACACCCATATGAAAATTCATAATGGAATTAAAGACTTTGAATGTGCAATATGCAATAAACAATTTACAACTCGTAAGGGTCATTCCGGACATATGGATATTCATAATAATAAATGTAGTAGATGCGGTAAACAATTTACAAATAGTAGCGAACTATCTAAACATATGAAAATCCATGCTGAAAGAAAAAAGTACAAATGTACAATATGTAATAAACTATTTGCATATCGTAATAGTCTAAATCACCATATGAAAATTCATAAAGGGACAAGAGACTACAAGTGTACAATATGTAATAAATCATTTATATATACAGGTTCTCTATCAAAACATATGAAAATTCATATTGGAATTAAAAAACATCATTGTTCGGTCTGCAAAACATCGTTTATGGAAAATTGTAATCTCAAAAGGCATATGAGAAACATTCATAAATATTTAAATAATTCCATTTGATACTTGTAGTGCAAAAATAAATAATTAGTTATTGTAAATTATGTGGGAAGAACATATCAACTATGTAGCCGTGAAAATACAGAAAAATATATTTTCTTTAAGAAAAGCTATAAATTCGGTGTCATTCAGTATAGCGAAAACAATCTACTACGCAACAATTCATGCTAATATCCTATATGGACTAATTTTATGGGGAAGCTCCAATTGGGCTGTTAAAATTTTTATACTACAAAAGCAGTCAATGCGTGTTTTATGTAAATCAGGGTACAGAGATCATTGTAGAAATTTATTCATTAATCATCAAATTCTAACTTTACCATGCTTATATGTTCTACATATTGCCATTTTTATTAAAGAAAATATTCATAAATTAGATAAAAACAGCAGCTACTAGGAAAAAAAACGATGTTAGATTAAAATTTACTAAGTCTAATCTAATGAGGCGGTCACCGTATTATATAGGTAGTTTAATTTTTAATAAACTACCCAGTGATTTTAGAAGTTTGCCAATACATACTTTCAAACTAAAACTGAAAAGCTTTTTACTGTCTAAAGCTTTTTATACAATACAAGAATATCTGGATTACACATTTTGATGTATTTATTATTATTCCCTTTGTTTTCTGACTTGGTTTATGATACTTTGTATTACTTCTACCTAAATAAAATTATTATTATTATGTGGAATAGATATTTGTAAACAAATCATTTTTAACTCAGACTAATAAATAATATTTATATTAAATATGTGGTTGTGCCAAACAAGTTGGTGAGCAACACTCCCGAACATATGACTTTAACATGGAAAATCCTAATTTACTTCGGTAAATAAAATCAAATAAAAGATCTAGTACATAAAATTCTGAATATAAATCAATAAGCAGTACATAGAGTAATCAAAAATAAGGCGGAAATACTAATTGACGTCATTTTTAGATTAAATACAAATAGGTTATGTCAGAGCAGGGGGGCATGGCAGTTAATAAAATTTCGAGTGGGTAATGTAAGAAATATAAGGATGTGGGTAGGGGAAACAACGACCATTTTAATAAAATAAAATTGTAAATGAACTCAAATTTAAATATTCAAATGTCACTGTCAACAGTGTCAACGACAGGAAATTAATTTATGTACCAGTCTTACCAATTTAAGTATTTTTTTTTTTTATTATCAACCGACATATTTATTTTTGATCACTCTGTATATTGAAAAACAAGTGTTACAATGACTCTTGGTGTAACGAGTACTCGTGCTTTGCGTAACTCGCCTACGGCTCGATTACCCAAACTTTATTTATTACAATTTGACATTGTGTACGTGTGCGTGTATTCATACTACGAGGGTTACCTTTTATATTTCAGGATTAGAGATCAAAAACAAATATTTATCAATTGTAATTACACAAGAGCTTTTTATTTTCCCGGATAAATTTCTGTTGATCACGAAACCTTGTTACCTAGCAATTTGATAAGAAAACTGTTTTAATAAAATCACGACACCGTAGGTGGAGTGATTTTATTTTTTAAACAATTTTCGAATCAAATTGCTGTCAGGTTACAAGGTTGAGTTGTCAAACTGAAATTTATCCGAAGAAAATAAAATGCTAGAGTGTAATTCGGCGAGATAATTTAACGACATTTTATTTATGAAAAGGTTTATTTAAAAGTGCAATTAGTGAAAGTACAATTATTATATATCATATTTTTTGACATTTTTTTCACGAAGATTTGTTACTTCGTTAGTCACAGTGGAAGATTTAGAAATGTTTGTTCTTAGATTTGTAATTAAATTTTCATGATGTGTAGAGTCCAATTGAAGATAAGGTTTTATTGAAGTAGAATTGGAATGAACATTCCATCAATTGCTTTTTCTTCTTTAAAATAATAAAGCTATATGAAAAAACTTCTTTTGCAAACCTTCAGGTTCATTTTCATCCCATAGTTTAACCATTTTTATTATATGTGCTTTATTTAAAGCTGTCGAACTTACCTTTCTTTTCTCAGGAATACATTGCAGTTCTTTCCTTTTAGCATTTGTAGCATTGCGTGCTTCTTTAAAAATAATATCCGTAAAGGGATCAAATTTTATGTTGAATTCCTGAAAATATTCCTCCTGTAGCATTTTGGTTGTTGAATTCCACATTGTTTTCACTACGTATTCTTTATAATTTTCTCCATTAATCTTTTGCATATTATAAGCCCAATCTAGCAAAATATTTGAAATTTGACGTACCGTTGTTTCCCTTTCTAATACATAATTTCGGTTTTTCACAAAATGCCATAAATTGGCGCCAGATACATGATTTATTGTTTCTTGTGTTTATAGGCGCACTTTTCTTAATATTTTCTTTTATATTTTCTTCGAAAATATTTCCAAATCTGTTCATTTTGCAGTACAAGCAAGGACAAATAATGCAAATGACATTAATGTATTTAGTGTTTTGATCTGGTTGCTAGGAGAAAGGTAAATAACGTTTTATCATTTGCAAAAAAGTTATTTTCCTGTTTATCCGCTGTCAAAACGATAAAATTGTTTTTTCTTTATGGCTTACTTTATATTGGAGTTAAATTATCAACGAAAATGGATTTATTGTATTTCAAAATATTCTCCATGTAGATCAATACACGTGTGAACCAATTTTCGAAACACTTTTTCCACTCTGATAGAAGTATCTCCAAAACATGCATTTTGAACGCATCAGCCGCTTCATCAGGTGTTGAAAAACGTTGACCTCGCGATTTGTTTTTGATGTTCGGGAATAAAAAGAAGTCAGTGGTTGCCAAATCAGGACTATACGGCGGATGACTCATCAAATCGACGTTTTGAATGCTCAAAGTCACTTGTTCGAGCCGATGTTTGAGAGCTTGCATTATCGTGGAGAATGATTCGTCTTCGGCGGTTGGTTTTCCTTATTTCTCCGAAGACTTCTGGCAAACAAATGGTTGTGTACCATTCAGAATTGACCGTTCTACATTGCACCAATGGTACGGTTGAGACATGTTCAGTTTTTCCGGTAAAACAGGCGACCATTTACTTCGAACTACTTCAAGCACGAACGACTTTTGTTGGGTTTAGCTCGCCTTGGAAGACCTATACAGTCGATTGTTGTAGTACATATATCGTCAAAAATGTCAAACTTTACAATAGAGACGTCAGTTGCTAGAAGGCAGCACTAAGGTTGCCCAATTCCGAAATATAAAAGTCAACCCTCGTATGCATTTTTTCTATTTCGCTTTAATTTACTTTCATTTCAAAATTATTATTGAAACAAATATTACAATATCAAGGTTGGTAATACTAGCAATTTCAATAGACATTAGAAATTTAATTTATTTTAACGATTTTGACATAGACATGTTATTTAGAACTTGGTTAGAGTTAAAAATGTTTGTAACTGACAGATAAATATCAGTGTTAAAATCCGGCGACATTACTGAAGATTTTTTCTGGGAACTAGGGAAGTACTACATACATTATATTATTTCTTATTGTATTAATAGTTAAATATTTAAAATTCTAGGTATATTACATATACCCTTCAAAAATGCTGTCAGTCCAGACAATGAATTGGAAACATTTCGAAAAATTAGAACAGTAGGACAAAATTTCTTCATAAAATGAATATAAATTTAAAAAAATCTAAATATAAAGAATAGATATCCGTACAATTTTTGGTGTAGAGTGTAGGTATACAAGAAATGTTAAATACAATAGGGCGCGAGCAGTCATGTTACTTTGTTAGCCTTGACAAGCAGATATGGGGGCCCGTGTTATAATGATAGCTAGTAATTATGTACATACATGTCAAATATGATATTTTTTCATTCTAAATTTAGCAGGGCATCGAATCCGAACCTGAACCGAACCAAAACCGCAACCAAACCGTAACATTTTAGCGAACCCAAACCCAGAACCGAACCTCATATATTTTTCAATTGAACCCAAGTTGGAACCGAACCAGATATTAAAATTTGGGTTCAGCTCCGGTTCAGGTTCATTTTCAGTGCGAAATGTAAACGTAAGTTTAAAATTAACAATCATCGATAGGTACCTTCGATAATTGTGTTCATGTCTTGTCTTGCGTTATACTACAAATTTCGGCTCGCATTTTAAATAATTTATATATAAAGATTGTTATTAAAAAAATATTAATTAAATTTTCATTAGGTCGAACCGCACCAGAACTCGGAACAAAACCGCAAATTTTATTAATGCTGAACCAGATTCGCAAACGAACCAACTTTTCAATAAACAAATTAACCTGAACCGAACCCAGTTTTTGGCGGGTTCGATGCCCTGAAATTTAGTGATTTTTCAATTCCATATGGTTTATTTTCTTTTATTTAGAAAATCCTGAAATTTTTAATGAAAAAATCTGACATTTGATATCTATGTACACAATTACTAATTGTCATTCTGACACGGGCCTCTATATCTGCTTGTCATGGCCAACAATGTCACATGACTACTCGCGCCCTATCTTATATCACCAAAAACGAAAGTGGTGCGAGGTATTGTGCTGGCCACAACAGATTTTTAATTTAAAAGTGTTTTACGGTTTTACTCTTTGATGTAAATATTTTACTATAAAAATCCAATTGCAGTAATTTTTCATGAGGAATGACAACTAAAATGAAAGATGTATTTGACACATACTCCATTCATCTCTACATCTTTTAAATAATTTTTTCCGTCGACCGTTTATTAATAGGCTATCTTAATGTATAGAAAATCATTCATTAATGACCCCTATTAATGCATGATTTTTTATTAATAAACGATTTATTGGGTGCGTTCACCACATGGAACACAGCATATATTGCTAACGCTAAGTTGTAGCAAAAAGGTAGACAGAATTAAAAATCATGCTTTTGACACTTACTAGCTAGGTATATATTCACGTAGCATACCTTTAAAATGAATTTGAAAGAATAAAATTCCTCAAATAATATAAAAAACCGCTTGTGTCATCTAGGATTAAGTTAACTGAACGCACCCACTGAAAACAATTGCTGAAAAAACTTATTGATTTTCTGACGTAAAATTTGACGTTCGGTCAACCATTACTAACCTAAAAAAAATTGTCATGGAATTAAAATTAGATTTTCCATTTACGTAAGATACGGTCAACGAAAAAATATTGTAACTAACACGTGTGTTAATTGGCGATTAATGATCTCAACAATTAACGCGTTCGCTACGCTCACGCGTTAAAATGTCTCGATCATTAATCGCCCTCATTAACACACTTGATAGTTAAATAACTATTAATTATAACGACAATCTTCTGATTGACAGGTAATAGTACTTAAAATTGTCTTTTGTTGCTACTAATTATCACTACTAAATTTCTCTTTTATTAGGTACTACTAAGTTGTATTAATTTACTTTATGAGCGCAAATAATTTAATAGTGAGTAGTTGCAATCATTGTAAAACGTTATGAGCTTGGCTCCTTATGCTTACTTTAATTGCCACCACTAGAAAAATGTAAATTAGCCTTTATGTTACAGTGCCATCTACGGTACAAACAAGGTACTTGCACTTGACATTTCAACAACGTGGCTGCTTCCCTGTGTTTGTGAACAATCAGTCACTTAACCAAGGAAAATAAAAAGATATATTTCGTCTTATATTGTATCTATACAGAACTCATTATTTTACTTCGTATAAAGGTGAGTGCTCGAACAGTTTTCCGTAAAAACTAAATACTAGTTATTTGTGTATTTATTACCAGTGGCGGTGACTTTTTATATTTCTGTCGTCTTCTAAATCTAATGCCTGGTTTATAGATTGCACAGAATAGAATGGAATAGAATAGAATAAGGAATGGAATAGAATAGGAATAGAAATTTTTAAGACCATTTATAGATTGCATAGAATAGAATA
The DNA here is from genome assembly GCA_951394225.1 of Harpalus rufipes. Classification (NCBI taxonomy): domain Eukaryota; kingdom Metazoa; phylum Arthropoda; class Insecta; order Coleoptera; family Carabidae; genus Harpalus; species Harpalus rufipes. The sequence continues at coordinate 18,167,881 of OX596285.1, forward strand.
GTTTGGAATAGAATGACGTCACTTTTGTTTTACTTTTACACTAAATTAACTGATTTATTGGTTATTTTTTTCTTTCACTAATTACATTTAGAATCGAGTAAATGATATCATTGTTTGTTTTTACTAAAAAAGAAAGAATTTTTGCAGAAAAACTGTTGTTCACAGTAAGTTTTTAGGTTAGGGGATCGGCCAAAAGCAGTGGCGTATATAAGGTGGGAGGGGCCGAAGAGAAATTATAAATATTTTTGCAAGGAAAAAACGAATACTACATTTTGTTATGTAATTAAATATTACCACCTATACTTAATTAATTTGATGTACTTTTAGTTATATATTAAGATTATTTTGTACAATCTGGGCCCCCTCCAAAATATAAATCTATATACTCCACTGGCCAAATGCAACGAAGTCACACCATTCTCACGAATATTAACGAAGCAAGCCGAAAGGAATAAGAATGGAATAGAATAGAATAAGAAATAAAATTTGGTTATTTCCTATTCTATTCCATTCTATTCTATTCCATTCTGTGCAAGTATAAATGGTTCCATGCATTTACATTGGTTTATATTTCTATTCCCTGTGCTATTCTGTTCTATTCTATTCCATTCTATTCTATGCAATCTATAAATCAGGCTTAAAATCTAAAAAGTATACACCGATTTTTCTCACTTGAGCTTCACGTCATAGTTTGGATGTTCGTATAAATCAGATGGTATTAGGGAAACGTGATTACTAGCAAATCTCAAACAGTTTTGTGTACAAGGCAATGGGGTATTCCAGTATTTTTTTTTAATTTTTTTTTCTGAAACTTCCATAAATTTTAAATACAAATGTGAAAATTTGAGTTTTTTATTGTGTCATTTCCGCGAGATATGAATTTTTGAATTATGCTTCAAATTTGAATTATATGGTATGACGTCTATTCGCTTCATCACGTGATCTGTGGAAAGACTACAGCTGTTAGTCGTTTGGCTTGGAGCGAGTAAGGGGAGGGGAATTGGTTTGTTCCACAGATATACATATAAATTGACAGATAGCTGGACCATACGGAACATGGCGCCTAAAAGTGGGCCGATATGTATCTAGTAGCCATATTCAGCCGGGGAACTTTCTGACAATCAGATTCATTGAAATAACGTCATACGTCACGTGATCGTAATACCATGGCAACGGTAGAGACGCGCTAGTTTGATTTTATCGTTTACTCGCCATTTTTGTGTATTCATATTCATCCTTCACGTGTTTGTGTTTGTTGTCAGCATTAAAGTATTGTTTATTTGTTGGTTGTAGGTTTATTTTAGACATTTTTGTTGTTTATTTAAATATCCTTGTCGTTGTGTGTGAACAGTGACAAGTTAAGAATAATGGTGCATTTTTTTGACATTGCTCTTATCGAAGAGCCGCATATAAAAATACTTATTCAAACAATAGCATTTTGTTACACGTTAGATTGTACGGTCTAGCGAAATTATGTACTGAAAAAATAACTGGTGAAAAATAAGAAAAAAAATATCTAAAGTTATACTATTTTGCCACCAATAAAATCTATTTGTTACATTAAATATAAATAAATAAATATTTCATCACGGCATATTACCCATTGCTGGGTGTGCCAATCTGCTGTGTACACAGATATCGGTAATGATGGAATATTTGTACCGTGCGGGCGCTTACCAGGCGTCACCTCACGGGCACTCATTACTCCCTTTATCACATTATTTTATAAAAAATTGTTTACATTTAATAAATATACTTTTCTTTCAAGTAATGAATTTCAGAATTACTAAGATTCGAATATTACTGCATTTAAATTTCCCGCCTGCTGCCCCGGCTCAATATGGCGGTTACTCCCATGTCGGCACAGAAAATATACATGGGACATGGGACAAGCTATCTGTCAATTTATATGTAGATCTGTGGTTTGTTCACAGTGTCAGATGCTATTTTGTTTTGGATGACTTTCATTTGTTTTGTTATCCGTGGATTTTAGTTGTAACTATATTAAAGTATTATTAGTTAAGAATTTGGTTGCTGTCATATCAAAACTAGCAAGAAACACAAACAAAGATCAGCTGAGAAACGAGAAAGCATCAATGGTGAACGCACTGCTTTTTCTTTTTCCACAAGCAGACAAGTACGTCATTACATACGTTATAGAGCGAATGAACGTCATACATCACGTGAATCTTTTACGCGCTAAAATAAAACACATGGAAAAACATATTAAATAAAACAATTTTGAGTTTATTTTTCAGAATTCGGTCGTTTTTCAACCTAATTAATAACATTATAATGTTTTTTCTTTTAAATTTTACTACACTGGAATACCCCATTACGTCATATAATACGGCATAGACTAGCCATGGTTCCACTCATAGAAAATAGAGATACTGACCTAATAATAACAGACAATAATGAAACAATTTTGAACACGCTGTACAAAACTTTATAACTCCTATACAATGAAGACTATGTTATTTGAAGTATTATCATTTCTTTAAATTTAAACGGAGAATGTAGACATTCAGAATTGTATAAATAAAAATTAATGATCAAGTAACAGATTATGCAAAAAACTTACCAGTGGAACTTGATGTTCTACGAAGTCTCTTTTTGCAAGGTGTCGAAGGTATGCCCTGCATTGGAGTGTCGATGGCTATCTCAGCAACGGTTTCCATTGTATTTTCAGCGACTATAAAGCAAAAAAATACAAATTAAAAATTATATAAAAACCAGGAAAGAAAATTCTTTAATTCTTTAGAGATATAATAAATTATAGTCTATATGTAATTCATGATTTATTTTATTAATGAAACTAACGAACTATCAATTAAAAATTGTTCGCCTATATTAAACATTATTAAAGCATAATTACCTGATGTATATTACTCGATGCTACAGAAGTTGGATGGCAAACTTCGTATATTCGCCCTGACTATTTCCGGAACCTTAATTCAAATATAAATTAATAGATATATTAATATACAGGGTGTCACCGAAATCGCCGTCTTCGATATCTCCCTTGTCGTTAGAAATACAGCATAAGTTTATTAACAGAATTTATTCGTCTACTCAAGGAGCATAACGTAAAATTATTTTCACATATACAGGTATTGCATTACAACTCGGCGAGAATTGTTTGTCTTTTTTTAAATGGAACACCCTATATATTTTTATATATTTTGAATTGTATTTTATTCACCTATACGAACATATGAATTTTGTTTTAGTTTTCCACGGCGTTGCCAAGTTATTCCGTTTTTTCTCTAAAAAAGACCGAATACACGCATTGCTTTATAAAGGCTTACTGAAGTTATTTTAATAGTAAGAATTAAGAATTTTCTTTTCTGTATAACTATAATTATACTCTATGTTCTGACATATTTTTTTTTAAATGTAATTATATAGGCTGTTCAATAAAGCGAATCAAATGTATTTTCCAAAATAATAAAACTATTAAAAATTATGTATTTTACCGTAATTGTGTAGTACCGAGTTCTGTACGTATTTATACACCTTTAGTTATTTACCATAATTACGAATCACATATTTCTTCCTTTTATTTAATTTGCGTTATCTTCCTGTCTGTTCCAACTTTTTACAAACCATTTTAATCGACATCCTAATGTTCAAATCTTGACCATGAAATTACCGCAGATGAACTTGGCGCGCTCACAATTTAAAAAGTACACTCCAGAGTACAAAATGTACATGAAAATTATTTATTGAATTGGAGTAGGTAGAGTTCATATACCTATTAACTAATATATTGCCTTGACTGAGAGATAGGAATATCATTGCTGCATATGTCTATCACACTCAATTTCCTAAGTTTTGATTATGCGCATGCACGTAATATTTGAATTCTATTGGCTAACGCTGACAGTGGCCGCCAGCTGATGCAGCGAGAACATGGTTTAGTTTCATTTTCTGTTTGCAGTTTGAATCCTTAGCATTGCTTTGTGTACGTACAAAAGATTACTTATTAAAACGGACATAAGTAATGCAAAATGCCAATTGTCTAGTGGACGACATTATCATATTACAGGTCTCTTCAAAAAGGGAAAATTTTAAAAAACCTATTTGTGGAGAAGATTCTGTAAGTGTTAATAGATTTGACCATGAGTATATTAATACGATGTGGGTCTGAACACCTATGTTGAAAATGTAGTAGAATATATAGTGGGAATGTTCTAAGTAAAATTTAAAAAATATGAATATTTGCTCATTTTGTTGGGACTACCTGTGCTCTGGTACAAGAGAGAGCATACTAGTTAATATAAAAAATGGAGGGAGTCTCCTATACCCCTCAAAAGATGATATTTATTTGTAAAAAGCTGAAAGGGTATTCAGGGAAAATCAAGAACAAATGTTTAAAAATAAAAAACTAAAACAACAGATGGTTCTTAATGTATTTCAGCAATGTTTTGCATATGTGTTTAATACAACAGAACCACGTCAAAGAACAAACCGTTTTAGATAATCATAAAACGCAAATTATAAAAATTATAACTGATACATTTTTAAAAATTAGACTCATCATGAGACTAAGTTAGTCTCGGAGAAAGACGATTATATTAGAAATAAGTTTTTCAGACGACCACCAACGAAAGTAGCTATAACAAGTTAAAAAACAACAGAAAGTACAACATAACACACTAGTGATGTTATGAATATAACACACTAGTGTTGTTATGAGTTTTTAGTTCCATTATTCGACATCAGATGGCATTTCGGCAAAAAGTTAAATAAAATACATGATAATTTACAATAACCGTCAAGTTGAACATTAATAATTATTATATTTGCTAATATTTTTGTATCATTTAGTATTATTTATATAATGTAGTTTTAGATTACGCGCGTCTAACGGATTGAGTTGCGCCGAGCGCCGGTGCGGTAGTTAAACCTAACCTCAAACGTCAGCCGGTAGCGGTTTCGTGTCTCAAAGTAAAAAAGTGAAATTTTGTGTTTACGTATTAAACTTAATCATTTTTTTAGCGTCAAACATGGACACAAGTGACGAAGATATCAATGACTGTACACTGCCTGAAATAAAAATTTGCTTACAAGAGTAAGAACTGTATTAGTGTAAACACTTTTTTAAGAAATATTTTATAGTCGTCTGAAAAATAGTGTACATAACTCGCTAGAAAGTGTCTAGCATGCTCGTGTATTAAATCACACGGCGCTACGCGCCTTGTTCTTCAATCTCTACACTCGCACGCTATTTACCACTTTCCACGCTCGTTATGTAATATACCTACTATTGACAACTGACAAGCTGCGACATGACATCTGGTGGGAAAAATATGAACTTTCCGATTTGGTACTATATTGTGACAGTATGCTTGAGTTACATGTGGTTTGCTCATTTGATGTGAATAAAAATGGGAAAAAGTCGTACAAATTGTTGTATATTCTGACGTCACTCTCAAGATCTGGTCGAGACACAGGCATTGGGTTTTATAATTTTCCGAAATATGGCCAAAATAAAGTTAAAATTACGACAAGAGCAAGTGTTGAAATGGATATGGATCGAGGAAAAGCATGGGAATATGCAATTCGTAGTGCAAAACAAATAACAAAACATACGAAAGTTAGTTCTCGTCATTTTAAATCGGATAATTACATATTTCGTGGTCTTTATCTAGCTTTACACGTGCATTCTGCACTAATAATTTTTAAATTTTCTCTAAATGTATTTTGATTTCATGTGGTTTTGCAGAAATTGCACTGGTTCGCAGACAAAGTGCAAATATTACCCACATTATGCCGTCATTTTTTAATACTCCACATAATATTATGTGGTTAGCGTTTATAATTCGCTCACCTGCGATCATCAATTTCAATTGATTAAATATATATAAAATTATAAATACATTTTAACATATCTTCTATAATACATTTAGAAGTAGGTGTTGCTTCCAGAAATCTAAAATGTTCTGTGGTACCAAACCCCATTTTAAGTGAAAAAAATTGCTTTTGTTGTTTGTTTTCATATGTCACAACACTGCGAGTACCAATTAAGATGCAGCTGATCGGCCCGATGGTGCTGCCGCCATCGGACATGTCAGTTCTCAATAACAAAATTGTGTTATTTAGAATTCAATAAATATTTTATAAATTATTTCTTTTAATCCTGACCAGATTCAATTCCTATTATTTTTACAGTACAACAAAGTAAATTATTTAATTCAAATTTAGCACTAGAATATTTCATTGTTATTTATTATTACTAATATTTATGTTCAAGATTTTATGCACAAAATAAATAGCAGGTAGATTAATTTCTTAGATTTAAATTTAAGATTGAGCTAGTCTTCAATTATCAGAACTTGGATATCGTGGTTAGACAATAGGATTCAAATATTACGTGCATGCGCAAAATCAAGACTTGGGAAATTGAGTGAGATAGACTTATGCAGCAATGATGTTCCCATCTCTCAATCAAGGCTTCACGGAGAACAAGGGATTCAATTCAATTCAATTTATTCAATTCTTTTGATTAATACAATATTGATATAAGAAGCGTCATATAAAAATAGATAAAATAATAAATAATTATTAGTTTATTAATAACAGTTTGCAATAAAGTTAGGACTTATCACAAAGAAAGTCATTATAATGATAATAATTTTTTTGAAGAAGAAATTTTTTTAATGAAATTTTAAAACAATTTTCAGATTTAATTTCTTTTAAATAATGTGGAAGTTTATTGTAAAACTTTAATCCTATATAGTTAAGGTTATTCTTGCATTTATTAAGTCGAATATTAGGGAGATTAAAATTCGATTTTCCATGAGTATCGTATTTGTGAATATCTTTTTGAATTAAAGAATTATGTTCATTTGCTCTAATATATAATAACACACTGTAAACATAGAGACAAGTTAAATTTAAGATATTTTCTTCTATAAAAATGTCTTTGCAAGAGGCTCTAGGAGGCAGAGAAAAAATATTTCGAACTGCAGTTTTCTGAAGTTTAAAAACTCTACAAGCTGCAGGTGAGTATCCCCAGAAAACAATACCATAACTTAAGATGGGGTAAAATTTAGAATAATAAAAAGTTTTTGCTGTATTTACATCAGACATTAATTTTAACCTTTTTATTAAGTAACATAAAGAGGTTAGCTGGTTAGAATTTTTTTCTATATGTGTATCCCATTTTAAATTTTGTTGAATGTGAAGTCCTAGAACTTTGCTACTGCTATCTTGAGGTAGTTGCTGATTATTGCAATGAATTGATACAACGTCTTCCTGTTTGTTTGAAAAATTCATTAACACAGTCTTTTTAACATTTAAAGACAGACTTAAAGCTGCAAACCAAGAAGATAAGTTGGTTACTATATCAGATATCTTATTTGGATCATTTTCCTTTTCTAACAATAGTGACACATCATCAGCATAGGCAATGAAGTTGTACGATTCTAAAATACTTTTAATGTCATTTGGAATAAAGTAGGGTCAAGAATCGAGCCCTGCGGTACTCCATACACAATAGTATGTTCATTAGATTTATTGTTATCACAAACTACAACTTGCTGTCTGTTTTGAAGATATGACCAAAGCCAATCTGCACAAATGCCTCTCAAACCATAATAATCTAAAATTTTCATAAGAATTGAGTGATTCACACAGTCAAACGCTTTTGACAGATCAATGAATACTCCGTATATGTTCTTACCTTTATCGAAGGCATTGTAAATGGGATCCAAAAATTTTGCAATAGCTGAAGTTGTGCTAAGTCCTTTTCTGAACCCATGCTGCTCATTAATTAGAATTCTATTCCTTTTAAGAAGGGGGATCCCCAATATATTAGTTAATAGGTATATGGTAGAGTTACTGTTAGTATATTTTTTTTAATTTGCACTCCGGAGTGTACTTTCTAAATTGTGAGCGCGCGAAAAGAACGTGGAACTAATTCTTGAACAGAAAGAAGTCATTGTATTGGTTCGGCTCCATAATTATTGTCCTCTTTTGACATAGAATAGAAAATTTAGTTCCACTTTATCTTGCTATCGTTAATGGAATATATTCTATTATTTATTTTCTGAAAAATCTGGAATACGATTTAATGTGATTGGAGATATAATAATAAACGTAAAAATTAAAGAATATATACGGGGCCTGGATTCTAATTGTTTTCTACGCGAACTCATGTCGAAAAAGATAGTGGCGCTGAGCGAACTGTAGTGGCGCATAGTGGAACTATAGTCATAGCGCCAATTTTAAACTTTTCGACGATTAAATATATCTAGGGAAATTAACGCTCTCATCGCCTTCACTGTAGGGAATTTTTGTCATTTATTGTTGGTATCAATAAAATTTACTTTTCCCGGGTAAGTATTAAATTTAAAATCAAGTTGCATTCTTCGGTTCAATAAAAAATTGCAAATTAACGGGAGAAAATATATTTTGAATACTATTAAAATACAGAAAAGAAGGTAAAATGTTTTATATGACGAAAATGAGAAACGATTGTTGACACTACTGTTCTTACTCAGAAACATTCTACCTGCCTGAACAACCGTCCTTACTTAGAAATAGCCTGGATGACCCGACAGCAAGTTTTATGGTCACCCTTCAAAGTTTCATATGGCTGTAAGCTGTAATATCTGCCTATTATATCGAATGGCTTGGGTAACGGCAGCATGAAGCTCTTCGAGAGACAGAAAACGATGTTGACGTATAGGCTGTTTCAGCTTCGGGAATAGGTTGAAGTTTGGTGGACTCATGACCGGACAGTAAGGAGCATGAGGTAACATTTCACGCAATTTTTCGGTTACATTTCCGATGTGGGAACGAGCATTGTTATGGAGAATGACTGACCCAGCCTCGAGTAACTGAGGTTGGGTTTTGTGGAATTTCCTGCGCAGTTTTTGCATGAAAGCCCAATAATAAACTGCTGTGACACTTGTTCCACATTTAACTCTGTCATAATAATTCCTCTGTAGCCATAAGCAAAGATCATCATATGTTAGACTTTTGATTGAGCTCTCCGAAATTTTTTTGGCCTCTGGGGAATTTGGACTTCTCCACTCGTTGAACTGTGATTTCAACTCTGGTTCAAAATTTCTAACCCACGTTTCATCAATAGCGACTATTCGATACAAGAGTGCTTGACGTTCAACATCGAATCTATGTTTCAGTAAGTTTGCAATGTCCAAGCGTTTCTGCTTCTGTTCAGTCAAACAGTGAGGAACCTATCGCGCAGAATTTTTTCTCTTGTTTAAATCATTTGTCAGAATTCGGAAAACTGACGTTGGTGGAATCCTTGTTGTTTCAGAAAGTTCCTCACATGTTGCACGACGATCTTCTTTAAGAACATCTGTCACAAGTTTCGCACTTCGTTCATCTGTTGATGTTGTTGACCTTCTTGGTCTTGGATTATCGTTTATGCTCACACGACCACCACGACAACGATTTAGCCCAAAGGGACACTACTACAGTCCACTGTTGTCACCGCAAACTTCACTTAAAACACTGTGGTTTTCTGCCACGTAAAGTTTCGATTTTAATGTACGACCTCTGATCTTCAACAATCACAATACCCAAAACACGTGCAGGCACCATTTCTAGCTGACGTTTGTGAAAAACAGATTATGCTATAGTTGAAAATAAAACACACGCTCCTTCCTTAAGCCTTCTACTACAACTAACGTAAATGTCACTATTATTGCATCATCCAATTCGGAGTGTTGCCAACCTGTGCATAATGCACAGGTTGAAATGACCCTCGTATATTCAATGCAGTATTATACTCCGAATGTTGAAAAATAAAGTAAATAATGTGTTTTGGCTTCCCCCGACAAATTATTGGTGAATTGGTGTAGACGTAGACAATCAGTAACGCTATTTGTAATAAAATTACCAACAAAAATATTAAGATAATAAACAAACAAAATTATTCAAAAGATAAATATGGTTATACATAGTTTTTTAAATTTTTCTTTAAAACTTACACTTAATTTTTTTATCCATTTCTCATTTAATAATAGCTGCCCCATTCGTGGTTGGCTAAAACTTTGATTATGTTTAATCTGTGGCTAACCCGTAGGTGTGTTGTAAATTACTCTTATATTCAGAAGTATATTCTTCGCGGATGAAATAATTTATTATTAAAAATTGTTTATTTGGAACACTTCTAAATTTATTTTATAAGGAAACTAGGGGTCCTGTTAACTAACCCTGTATATTAGAATTGGTGGCTAACCCCTGGGGGTTAAATCAAAGAAATATTATTAATTAAAATAATACGTTTATTAAAAGATAAATAATTAGGATATATATTAAGAATTTAATAAAAATAACTAACACTATGATTAAATAATTATAAACACTAATTTAAGACTAAGACTAATTAAACACTAATATTATTTATTTAAACAATATTTATTTAACTATGTTTATGTTTCTTTATTTGACTACATTTATTTATGTTCACCACTCGTAGACTATTTATTTATATCACCAACTGTTCATTGCTCGTTGCTTCTATATCACAGAATGTCCTCTCGACTGTCCTCCCGACGGTATTTATACAGCCGATGTCCTTCTGGAACTTTCCGACGCGACAATGACATCGAATACAAAGGATCAACCCATCGGATGTAATTAAACCAGTATAGACGCGTATGGGTTTTCCCCCGCCGATGATTACGTCATCGCTCGAGAATATTTTACCAGTGGCGGCGCTCGCATTCGGGCGTGTCGGCGGGGCGCGCGCTACACTAGTCAGATGAAATAATTTATTATTAAAAACTGTTAACTTGTAACACTTCAAAATTTATTTAATAAGAAAGCTAGAAGTCCTGGTTATAACTCCTGTACATTAGAATTGCTGGCTAACCCGTAGGGGTGTTGTAAATTACAATTGATGGTCAGAAGCACTGAATACATAATATATATTATGTATTCAGTGGTCAGAAGTATAATCTTAGCAGACGAAATAATTTGTTATTAATAATTGTTTATTTGTAACACTTTAAAATTTATTCAATAAGGAGGCTAGGGGTCGTGTTAATCACCCGTACAGATTAGAATTGCTGGCTAACCAGTACGGTGTTATAAATAACACTTAAAAGTCAGAAGTATAATCTTAGGAATTTTTTTACTTGGAACACATCAAAATTTATTTAATAAGGAAACTAGGGATCCTGCTAACTACCCCTGTATGTTAGAATTATTGCTGGCTAACCCGTAAGGGTGTTGTAAATTACATTTGTTGGTCAGAAGTTATAATCTTAGCAGGTGAAATAATTTGATATTAAAAATTGTTTATTTGTAACACTTCAAAATTTATTTAATAAGGCAGCTAGGAGTCCTCTTAACCACTGCAGCACAGTAATAGCATTATGCAACCCGTATGATTGTTGTATTTTTCTTATATTTATAAGTAGATAGAAAATGTATTATTAAATTATTTAATAGTTTATTAAATTAATTAGCCAATATACTCGTATGTATACTGGTATCTAATTTGACCGCATACATCACAAATTTGGGTACATAATATTTTATATTGATATACGCATTTTTATATTGCCGCGTCGCTACCTTCACTTCCATATGTAAATTGTTTTTTTGTTTAACGTTAGTTTTTAATGTTTCCATAGCAACAATGTCATATTTGTATTAAAATAATAAATATAATATGTAAATCTCAACTTGAAATAACTCTTTTGATTTTAGTTTTAGAGGCATAGTGATAATGAAATTTTATATTCAGATAAAAAAATCTTTAAAATGGTACCACTTTCAATATGGCATTCCATTAATTTTTTTTTATATTTTTGAATAAATCGCGTATTTGATGTTCAATTGTTTTGCATTTGTCTCCGTTAATTTTGTCGCACAATATCGCCCAACTTTGTCCATTTAACCGTCTTTCTATTTCTTCAAATAAGAAAGTAAGGAATAGTGGCCCGCTTACGGCAGACACCTGTACACTCCAAACATTAAATAAATAATAAGAAATAATTTTCCGAATTTTGGAAAAAATATTTTTATGAGAATCAGTAGAGTTGGTGCCAAATGTCATGGGCTATGAAATGCACAGATCAAGAAGAGACAGCTAGAGAAGAGGTCAGGCAATAGGACAAAGAGAAAAATAGTTTTCCCTTCTGCGCAACAGCCCATCACGTTTGGCACGGACTCTATATCGAATAAAAAAAAAATACCCCATTTTTTAACGCCCGGTATGTAACATTTCCTGTTAAATTTAATGTAAAAATATAAAATATAGAATTGCATTTGAAATAAGAAATTTAGAGGCTACCTCTATTTGCTGAAAATGCTACTGCATTGAAATGAACCGGTCGAAAAACTGAAAATATTAACAAATTGAATTTACCTACTAAATTTTATATTTTAATATTTTATGGCCGGATCAATGTGTCAAAAACTCGTTTTTTATATTTTTTATATACAGGTTTTTTTTAAAAAGCGGACTATAGCGTTGTTTAACATAGGAAAACAGTTTTTTGTGCAAAACTTCCCAATTAATTGTACAAAATAAATGTTTAAAAAATTCTACACTTCAATAACTAAATAGATTTTATTATTCAAAAATCGCTTTTATTTATTATTAATTATTATACGAGCAAAATAAAATCGGTTTAGTGATTTAGATGTAGAATATAATTACCTGTAACATTTATTTGAAACTTTTTTGTCTAAAATTAATTGGGAAGTTTTGCGCAAGGAAAAATTGATTTCCCATGTTGTATGTGTATTGCGCGCATTATAATTAACATTTTATTATATCTCACAACAATGGAAATTTATGTTTCAGACAAGAGACAATCATCAAGTTGGGAAGAATTCTTTGGTGCAACTGTTTCATTTGTGAACGAAATTTCATTCATTTAATAATTAATGACACGAAACTCATGGACCCTCAACTATACGCGGTTAACGCTGATATGAAGTACGAGGACACAACAAATCAAAATTTTGAAGAAATTTACATCAAAGAAGAACCGTTGGAAGAAACTTCCCAGGACGAAGAATTATGTGAAAAGGTGTTGCCAAATGTAAAAAAAGAAGAATGTGTAACTGATAATGACGAACAGATAGATAAAACATGTGACAACCGATTTACTAGAAATAATGATATTCTGAAACCAGAAAATAATAATTCAAACAGTTTTTGTTGTGCGGTATGTAATAAGAGTTTTACGAAGGAGGCAATATTGACAAGGCATATGAAAACACACGATGAAATAAAGGAATTTGAGTGTAACGAATGTAAAAAAATATTTATGACAAATGAAAAGTTGCAAAAACACATGGTAAGTCACACTGGAATAAGGGCATTTCAGTGTCACACTTGTAATAAATTATTTAAAACAAAAGCTCATTTAAAAGCCCATATGAAAACTCATACTGGAATAAAGGAGTACCAGTGCCCTTCATGTAATAATTTTTTTACAACAAATTATAGTTTAAGAGTTCATATGAAAATTCATAATGGAATAAGAGATTATGTATGTACTATATGCATTAAATCATTTCGCTACTCTAGCGATCTATACAAACATATGCAACTTCATTCTGGAAAGAAGGAATATAAATGTACAACATGTAATAAATTATTTCCACGAAATGATTATTTAAAAGCCCATGTGAAAACTCATACTGGAATAAAAGACTTTGAATGTGGTATTTGCAATAAACAATTTGCACAAAGATATAATCTAAGTAGACATATGAAAATTCATAGTGGAATAAGGGAAAAGAAACATCGTTGCTCTGTGTGTGGAAAATCGTTTACTACTAGTAGTATTCTCAAACGACATGTGAACGACATACATAACAAGAATAAATAATTCTACTTGATGTATTTGTAGTGATTAAGATGAGTGCGTATCAGGCGTTATATCTACAGGTCCTAAATGCTATGCCTCACAAAAAATGTTATGCCTCCCTACTGCCGGAGATATAATTATAGTCAGTTGGATTTTGTTGTGTACTTTAAATAAACAACTTGTCTTGATTTCTAGTGTTTTATTATTTTTTTGCTACTACGTACAATATTACAGCTAACGTATTTTTACATATATTACCTAACATGCTGCGCCATCACTGGGTGCAATTATCAAACATTTATAATAAATTCTTGGAGAGAATTGGCGGTTAATTTGAATACATAACATTTCTCCCTTTTTACTTTCCGTCACCTCTAGGTAAGGAAGGTATTGTTTTTAGTCAAAAAATTCGGTGGTGAGTTTTCATTGAATAAGCACGTTTTAGGGTCTTTATAATACGATTTTACTATTTTTACGATGATGTCTGTATGTGTGTGTGTGTGTTCGTGTGTGCGTGTGTGTGTGTGTGTGTGTGTGTGTGTGTGTGTGTATGTATGTATGTGTGTGTGTGTGTGGACGCCGTTTCGTGCACGATATCTCCAATACTAGAATTCCAAAAATTACAATTCTTGCGTATTCCTCTTCCTTACAACCATATGCAGACCTGTTTAGATTTTGGTTATAATTGGTCAACCGGAAGTACCCTCATTTGAAGATTTTAACAGTTTTTCTTGAAAAAATCAGTTAAATGTTATTATAACTTAAAGAATATATTATTGTCTATACGATTTGACTGCATTTTATATTTGATATTCAACAGATATAGAGTTAAAGAAGAATAACGATAATAAATTTTATATAAATTTCATAATTCAGCCAGCTATGCTAACTTAACCATGGAAACTGCTAATATATTCAGGTAATTCAAATTGACAGATGTCAGTATCAATAAAATGAAATCAATGAAAGAATAAGGGAAGTAACTCTAGTGTTAGAAGTTTCTAGATATAAGAGAGACGATTACATATTGGTTTGAACATGTCATGAGGAGAGATGAATATATTAATAGAAGGTGGAAGAAACATAGGACGACCAAATATAAGATGAAAAGACTGTATTGTAGAAGACTTGAGAGAAAAGGAACTGAATGAGGACGACACGCAAAACAAAAATGAATGGAAGAAGAAAATAAAAAATAGCGACCCCCTAACGAATGGGAAAAACTAAAGAAGAAGATGTCAGTGTCAAGTGCAATTTGCATAGTTTGTTAATGACATAACTTTACTGAAAATATAGGATCTTTTGCAAGAAAATTTATGTATGGGGCGCGTGCAGTAACATGACTTTGACCCGTGTCAAAATGACAGCAATTAATTATGTCCATAACTGACAAGTGTTATGATTTTTCAATCAAAATTTCATAATTTTCTTATTTCATGTGGTTTGTTTGTTATCAGGAGTATGGAATTCAGTTGCCGAGAAAGGGAATCACATAATACCAAAAATTTATAATCTTTTGCAAGAAAATTTATGTATGGAATTTGTACATAATACACAGGATTGACGGAAGGTATTGTGCTGGCCACATCAGATTTTTTCTTTTGTGAGTTCAACAACAAAATCAATACTGTTTAAGATGAACCCTAAAAATTTAATTAATTGGCTTGGTTTCAAATGACATTTGTCATAATTAATAATAAATCCTAAGGATTCTAACAAGTTTCTAGTTAATTCAACATTTTTGAGACATTCTTCTTCCGTCTCCCCAATCATCAAAATGTCATCCAAATAAAAAACAAACATCATCCCTTGTGATCTCAAAAAATATGTTACTGGTTTTAATAATTTTGTAAAAACTTGTGGGGCAGTACATAAACCGAATGGTAAACAATTAAACTGATAAAGTATTCCCTGGAAAGAAAAACGTAAATATTTTTTATGGTCCTCATGAATAGGTATTAAGAAGTAAGAGTCCTGCAAATCTATTGTTGCCATATAACAGTTTCTTGACAACAACCTTAGGGCTGTTCTTAAGTCTTCCATTTTAAAATGCTCAGGAAATATAAATTTGTTTAATTTCTTTAAATTTAATATGAATCTTTTATCCCCGTTCGGTTTATCAACTAAAAAATGTGTTGATATATATTGTCCTTTGCACGGTTTACAAAGTGACACTGCTTGTTTTTCTATAAGCTTTTCAATAGCTGTTAGATAATACTTTAATTCTTTATTGGAAAGAGTAGGTTCTTTAGGAACACTTTTTTGTGATACCTTTTTACAGAGCCGTGTTTAACTAACGCGGGGCCCGAGGCCCGAGTAAATTGCGGGGCCCCTTCAAGGGGATTTTTATCCATAAAAATCTACACATGCTTACATAGACACAGTTCTATTCTACACAGAACATGAGTTTCTGATAATTGTGGAAAACATTTGTCTCTCTCTTAGCCGCAGCAGTAAGCAACGACAAAAGTTTTTCACGTGTTCCACATTTTCACGATTTTTTATTTCAAAATTAATCAGTGCGGGGCCGCATTTAGCGCGGGGCCCGGGGCACGTGCCCCATGTGCCCATAGGTAAAACCGGCCCTGCCTTTTTATAAAAAGGAATTCTGTATCCCTGAATAGTTTCAATTAAAAATCGATCTGATGTCAAAATGACAGCAATTAATTATGTCCATAACTGACAAGTGTTATAATTTTTCAATCAAAATTTCATAATTTTCTTATTTCATGTGGTTTGTTTGTTATTAGGAGTATGGAATTCAGTTGCCGAGAAAGGGAATCACATAATACCAAAAATTTATAATCTTTTGCAAGAAAATTTATGTATGGAATTTGTACATAATACACAGGATTGACGGAAGGTATTGTGCTGGCCACATCAGATTTTTTACCTCTCGCTAAGAGAGGTATTGGATTCATGCTAAAAATCGCATATCCAGATTTTAATGATTAAGCACGTTTTAAGGTCCCTACAATCCGATTTTAATATTTTTACAATGATGTCTGTGTGCGTGTGGATGTATGTGTGTATGTAGGTCGGTTGGAAGGACGATATCTCAAAAACTATAATACTAATAGCTGTGTAACTACGTATTTCTCAATCGGACATTACTGGGAAGAGCTGAAAAGGTTTTGGTAATAATTGGAGAACCGGAAGTAGCAGACTCTTAAAAAAAATCTTCTAAATATTGTTTTTTGAAAACTTTTGTTCTTGTTTGTATTAAAGAAGAGTAAATTCTCTATCTGATTTTATTATATCTTTAATAGATTTAGAAACAAAGAAATATAAGGTATATAATAATCTGTTGTAATCTCACAGCCCAAATAATGTCATGGAAACCAATTGAAAAATAAAATAATGTTTGTAACTGACAGATAAATATCAGTGTCAAAAATCCAGAGACATTACTGAAGATTTTTTCTGGCAAGTACATACATTATATTATTTCTTATTGAATTAATAGATAAATAATTAAAATTATAGGTATATTACACATACCCTTCAGAAATACTGTTAATTCCGACAATGAATTTGAAAAATCTTGAAAAATTAGAAAAGTAGGACAAAATTTCTTCATAGAATGAATTTAAATTTAAAAAATCTAAATATAAAGAATAGATATAAGCGAGAATACAGCCCGAAGGAAGACGATATTTAAATGTTATTAAGAGTGCGTTTGAAATGTATTAACGGTTGCATAGTATACACTGTAATTTTATTCCAGATTAATTTAAAAACTAACAACATTTATGCATGTTTCTTTACATATTTGTTTGTTTTTATCTAATATCTAGTAAAATGACTATTTTTAATGTTTAACGGAATTGTATTACACATAAAATTTATAGAAATCGTGGATATTTGAAAATAGAATTTTATAAAAATTAGTCATTTTACAAGATATTACTATATATATTGTGTATACAAAATTTAGTTTATAAATGAGGTGTAGTTTATTAATGAATCTGGATATAAGAAAAAACAGTTTCTGGGGCTTATATAGCACGAAATAGTTCAGCTATTGTACGCGGATATTTTCTGGGCGCTGTGGTAGAACAAATTTGTGGAATGAACCCGTGGCGGGTTGGTGGGGCAAGGGGATTCAGACTTTGTTTCTTGGAACTTTGTTTACGTCTACGCATGCATATGGTGCAATTACGACTTGCGAGCGGTCTGTAATTTATATATTTGGATATTGGGGAAGATGAAGGCTGAAATTTGAGTAGTTCCGAAAATTTTCGGAGCCGCATGGTAACTTTGATTTTATTACGAATATTACATATTAAATATAATAAGAATATAATGTAAAAATACAGATTAAAAACAAAATTATTTCAATTTAAAAATTTTAATTGCATAAATACTAAGAATGAAAAAAATATGTAATCACATAGAAGTCACGTTATGATAAATAATTAAAAATTATTTGATTTTGCGGCATATACAATACACATGTGTTAGGAACACATGTTACTACATATCTCTACAGCGCATTCCGCGTTTTATTCTACTGTCACATATTTCAGGTAATATACAATTTTTGTAAAAAATTGTTAATTTTGGGAGCATAACATTTTGCCATAATTCTTTATCTCTTTCTATTTTCTCCACAAACAAATCATTTTTATCGTTAGTGTATACAACAAAATAACAATATTTTTTTTTACAAATATTGAGTTGTCCCTGAACCTGTAAGAATATAAATCATCATTGTGATTAATTACATTTAATTTAAAAAATAATTACTTGATAATAATAATTATGCGTGCGTTTCAACTGTACTTTTCCATTTTTTGTTTCTAAGCATATATTTTTGTCATATTGTATAGCTTCTTCAATTTTATTTGTCCAAGTTCGTAATTTGTACAAACATTTTACTTCTACGATGCAGTCATCATCAATTATACCTGTAGCTTATTGACATAATAATTAAAATCTGTATTATAACAATAATAATAATTAAATCATTTACCATCGGGCGAAGCACCAAGAAAGCTGTTATCTACATCTATAAACAATCCTTTAGGCATAACTTTTATTTGCCAGCTATTTTCAAATTTTTTAATTGCCACTGGTTCACGCATCGTTCCATATTTAATTGCTGCTGAATTAAGTTTCTGGCTAAACAAAATTGATTTCACCAAATTATGGCATGATGTGTTTTTTCTTCGGCGAATGACGTGACCGAAATTTGATGCTGTCAGTCTATTTTTTCTTTCATATTCGTATTTCGGATTTCCAAATTGCCCTATGGTGTCAGAAGCAATTTTTATTTGTTCTTCTGTTGTTATTTTCAGGGATCTAAGTATTCTTTCCATTTCTGAATGCAACTCATTTGAAGATAAATCAGGGAAAGCATTTCTGAATGCAACTCATTTGAAGATAAATCAGGTTTTGTTGATTTTGGCCCATAATCCACATTTGGGAGCTTCTGATGAGTTCTTTTCTTATTTAGCCCTTGACAATTTAGCCTCTTAATACACTTAACTTGTCTGCAATGAGTTTTACGAGACATATAGGATTTCATTATTTTACCGGGACTCGAATTTGTAAATTTCTTCCACGGAGAACTATGCCACATAAACCCTTTATTAAATCTTAAACCTGATAAATGCACTCTTGTTTCGTAGGATCCGCGTTGAATCAAGTTTAAGCGTTTTCCTGCATTAAATCGTGCCACCACAGCCATAAAAGTTTCTGATTTGTTATTAGTCTCATTGGATATTAACTTAGCAGCGTGCTTTAATAAATTATCAATTGCCCCTGTGACATGAATATAAATTAAATTATTTACTAAATTAATCTTCGAAGAACTTTGGCCAACTTGTTCGCAAAAATAATCTTTACAATTAGCATGGTCACCAAAAACGTGCAACTGTCCTAACTGTAAATCAGTTTTTAACAATTCTATGTCTCCGTTTGCATTGTAATATAAAAATCCGAATAAACCCACATAACCCACATCTAGTGGGCTCATCATGTGTTCATGGTAACCCCTAGCGATCCTGAATCCCTGGGCGGACCGCCCCTACCCCACCTCCTTAATCAACGCTGTACTCACAGTTCCTGAGGCCGCATTATAGTTATGGCCATATGAGCGTTTACTCCATCCACCATCGGCGTGTACTTTTATCCACGGCACACCATCTTTATTAAGTTGATTATTTTGAATAGCCAATTCTTTTTCTTCTCTACCAGCTAATTCCATTTCATCCCACAGGTTATCTTTCCAAGCCTGTTTATTATAATTGCAAATAAATATGGATAAAATATTTACAATAAATAATATCACTTACATTGCCTAATTGATTTTCTATTTTTGAAAAACTATAGTAAGACATTGGGGGGACATCAATTAGACGTAAAATTCCTCCATATGTCCATAAGTATTGCCTGTTGCTAAGGTACCCCAAACTGCGCCAATATTTAAAGTAGATTTGGTTTTAGCAGGATCTTCGGTTAGAAAAGAAACGTCTTTGTCGCAAATATGACACTTTAACACAATTCTGTTTACTAGCCCAAGACCACGGTTTATAATTCCTACAGGAATTAGTTTTCCAGACAAGCAAATCTGAGAATGATCGAATTGAAGATTTATTATTTGTGTTATTATATAATGGATCTCAACAATACGATTTCCTTCTAACTTTGATGATGTCTCAGAATACTTCTCTTTTTCAATTATTAGTTTATGTCTTCTAAAGCTACAAAAATGCCACAATTCCTAATAATATTTTTAAATTTTTGATGTGTTTAGGTTGTCAATAATGTATCAAAATGTAATTGATGTTTATTTTTCGTGTATGAATACTCTAGTGGGTAAAATAACTTACGATTCATATTCCTCGTCAGTTCCCCATGCAGTATCTAAATTAATTGTATTCTGTTCAGTGTTACTACTCGTATCATTTGATTCTTTGGGCGATAAATCCGTAATACTAAATAATTTTTTGTATTGCAATCATAGAATAATAATTTATGACATAAAACAAACTTACTTTTTCATATTACTATCAGATTCATTTAAATAATTTTCCATATCAAGTAGTGTACCTTCATTCAAATTAGATGTAATTAATTTGCTAAAAAGGATTTTTATGTTTCATTGTGTGCAAGCTGTTTTTTTTTTATTTATTTATTTACCAAGCAGAAAATGTGGGAGATTCGTTTATTTTATTGCTCTCACCTATTTGATGATCAGAAAAAAAACTAAAATACAAATTTGAAATGATGTATTCCTTTTCATAATTAATTTTGTACTTACAGATTTTTCTTACGATTTTTTTGAGCAATAGCTCTTCTATTTCTTTTACTAACTTTAGAAGGATTTGTACCTTTTCTACCCATTATAAATACAATAAGGATGTAATAAATAGACTCAAATGGTGCTTAAATGTACCAAACCCATTGACAGAATCACAACCCACAGCGCCTCTATGTTTCAGAAGCGTTAAGCATTGAATGTGCTGCCATCTAGAGCTCATTCAGAATCTAAATTTCATTTTAGTTTGTTAAATGCTCACTACCACCTTGCTGTGTTACTTTCAAAACCCATTCTTAACACAAGATGAAAGTAAAGATGGTCTCCAATCTGCAACGTAAAATACAGAAAAATTGTATCTCATCGAAATAGTGAGTAATGAAAGAAAAATTTACTTGGAGAATCTCTTAATTCTTGATTTGTAACTATTATGGAGTCAACGTTGAAGGACTTAAATTTGTTTCAAACATTATGGGACAATGTACACTAGCACTGTAGACTAGAGTAACATTGAACTGCAAAAAAGCTATCAAATTTTTCTCAAGTAAGTTGTAAATATTGACAAAATTACACATCGATATAAAAATAATCGGAGTGCAATCTATCCATCGCTTTATTAAAGGAAATCAATGTGTTATTTAGATACAACATGTATAAAAAATAAAATGTAAAAGAAGATATGTAAGAATAGATGCACATATCCAGATATGTACATTTTAGACCGCCCAAAATTAATGTTTTTACTAGAAGAATATGAAGAGAAAGTAAACAAGAACGTTGTTCGAATTGAAAATCCCTGTTACCAGCCTAAAATTTATATATATGGTAAACTCTACTTAGTAATTTATTGTACATAATTTATGGCAAAATATCCTACGGATTTTGTAAATTTATGTGAAAATTGTTTTGTGTTGAGACATGCTCTTATTGTATAATAAGGAAGTTTATACGTCATACATATATGGATATATTACTTGTATTTCTAAAACTATTCTTTGCTTTATGCATACAGTCAGGTAAAATATACGGCGAGACGTTATGTGCTGATCACATCAGATTTTTTAAATTAGGAATATAATTCTTTAAATATGACGTTCGTTTTAATGTTCTTCGTGATCGAAATGTTGCTGTAGTTTCTCCTGGTGATTTAGGAGGTGGAGTTTCAGTCCTCTCTGGCCTCGATATCGTTGGTCTGCCTTGCTTGTCAGTGGAAACAACAGGATTGGCCGTCATTGGTTCTGGTCTAATGTTCGTGTTCTGAAACTCTACTGAGTCTGAAACATAAGAGTCAGGATTTGGAACCGGTATTTTGGATGGTTATTGTGAAGTCGGGAATTCGAGAATAGACTCGGGTATTTTTGTTTCTTGAAGGTCTGTTGTAGGTAGTTGTTTAAGACCTTGCTTGTGCTGTTATAAATCTTCTCTGTCTAAATCCTCTTCGATTCTTCGTTTTATTTGGTCAATATGTCGCTTGATAATATTGCCATTTGATAATTGAATTCTATATGAGACTGGACCTATGTATTCTTGAATACGTCCTTCTAACCATTTTGGCCCTAACAGGTAGTTCCGGAAATAAATCAAATCTCCTGGGTTGAAAGAACGAAGATCCTGTCTCGAATCTTTGGTAGATGTTTTGCTTGATTTCAGTGCATATAGATGGATTTTATCAAATACAGTTCTCAACTTCCCATCAAAAGTTCGACTGGTGTTTTTAAACTCCCTGCATGAACGGTTGTATGTTGACGGAAAAGCATTCGCTGAACTTGCAATTCAATATCACCTTCTTCTAGCTTGGTGAGAATTTTCTTCGTAACTTGCACCATACGTTCGACTTGTCCGATGGGTGATATGGAGATATCGTACTAAACTCGATAAGGTTTTTCTTATAAAATTCATGGCGCTCCTTCAAGACGAAAGAACGTCTATTATCTGATATAATGAGATCAGGAATTCCCAATCTAGCAAATATCTTTCTAAAACTCTTAATCACTTCACTTGATGCCATTGACTCCATAATATCTACTTCTGGCCATTTTGATATTGCATCAACGATAATTAGGTAAACTTTCCCTTTATATGGGCCTGCAAAATCGACGTGTAAAGTTGACCATGGATTTGAAGGAGTTTCGACTGATTGGCGTGGAGCTTTTGGTGGATTATTTGCATGGATTTGACAAGTTTTGCACTTTGCCACGCAATTCTCGATGTCCTTATCCATGTTAGGCCACCACACGCAGCTACGAGTACACGCCTTCATGCCTACACTTCCTGGAGATTAGGATAAAGCAGTTCCAAAAATCTTTTCCGTGTAACTTCAGGCGCTATCAGTCGGTTTCCCCAAAGTAAACAATCCTTATGGACGGAGATTTGTTTTTTCTGCGATGGAGTGGTTTAAACTTTTCCTTTATTTCCGTTTTTGGCCATTGATGCCAAGTCCAATAAAGTACATTTTTCAAAATTTCGTCTTTTTTCTTGTATTCTCTGTTCTCGTTCACTGGAATCGGTACATTTTGCGATTCCAGCAACAAAATGTCTCCTGGAGGTACCTTCTCGTCCTTCTCAGCCTGTTGCGGTAATCGGCTTAGACTATCTGCGTTGCCATTTCCTTTTCTGTATTCCAGTTTATAGTCATATACGCTTAAACCAAACACCATCTTAACATTCTCGAAGATAAGATAGCTGGAACTGGTTTTCTTGTTTACAATAGTCCTAAGAGAGGTCGATGATCCCTTGTGACTACAAATTGTCTTCCCGCTACGTACTGGTGAAATTGTTTAACTCCTTCAACAATGGCTAAAGCCTCTTTGTCTATCTGTGCGTAGTTTATTTCAGACTTCCCCAAAGTGCGAGACCGGTTTTTCTACATCTTCCTCTCGATGGGCCAATACTACTCCGATTCCATACGGTGAAGCATCACAGTTTACAATTAATTCCTTGGTTTCATCAAAATGTGTAGATCTTTTGGTTTGCAGAAAACTTTTTTGTGTTGATTCGTCCAAAGCCAAGGTTTGTTGTCCAGTAATCTATACAATGGTTCCACTATGGTTGATTTCTATTTCAGGATTCGATTGTAGAAATTTACAATCCCAAAAAATGACTGTAATTCTTGGAGCTTCTCGAATTGCCTTCACTCGTTCTTAGGTGGGTCCGTACACATTCTCAGATAATATATGCCAAAAATGTGATTTCCTTGAGTCCAATTTCGCATTTCTCTCTTTTAACTGTCATTCCTGTTTCCTGTAATTTTTCTAAGATTTTTCTTAAATTTTCATTATGTTCTTCTTGATCTTTTCCGAATACTTTAATGTCGTCCAAATATGCTTTTGCTCCTTGGATGGAAGCCATAAGTGAATCCATAATTTGCTGAAAAAGGCCTGGTGCAATCGAAATTCCGAAAGGTAGTCGTTTTACTCGGAATAATCCTTTATGTGTATTAATTGTAAGGATTTTTGCTGTCTCATCATCAATCCGGAGTTGCTGATATCCCTGGGATAAGTCGAGTTTTGTAAAGAATTTAGCAGGAGTTAACAAGGTTATCATCTCTGTAATCGTAGGTAAAGGTTACGAATTCTTCTTTAGTGCGTTGTTTACTGTACTGTGGTAATCCCCATATAACCTCATTTTCCCGTCTCTTTTCCTTGACGTGACCAATGGAGTTGCCCACTCTGAATAATCGGTTGGCTCCAAAACTGCTTGCTGAACCAACTTTTCTAACTCTTTCCACCGCTGGTTTCAGAGCAAAAGGGACCTGCCTATTTTTCAGAAAAAATGGGAGATGCATTTTCCTTTAATTCCAACTTAATTGGATCTCCACGGAATTCGTCTAGTTTCTCTTTAAAATCTGTAGGATATTCTTCAATTATTGGTAAGGCACCTGGTACACTTCCTCTGGGATCAGCACTGATGCTGCACACCACATTTACTGTGATACCCAATTCTCTAAACTAATTTCTTCCTAACAGATCATAGCCTCCGCAGTTTGAAACAACTACTTTTAAATATTTGTGTACGTTTTTGTACTGTACCTTAACCATATAGCCTCTCCCAAAGTTTCAATTTTTGTTGTGTCCAAGTGTGTAATTTCATTGCCGTCTTTTGTAATTTTGTATGTATAACAGGTTAGTGAGTTATTATTTTTATATCCCACCGCTGCCACCACTTTTATATAACAGGGGAACGAGATATAGTTTAATAACTCATTACTGTTACCCGTTTAACAAACGGTTTTTGAATACTTGACCCGAAAGTAAAACACTAATTTGATTAATGCAAAACTATTTAGATCAAGGGTAACGCTGCCACCACTATCCGTGTTTTCAGAGTCCGCGGATAGAAAGACTCAATATAAGAGTATTAACAGATGCGGTCTATCAATCGACAAAATATACAATATTCACACAGAATACTTACGCTTACGCGATTACTGAAAAATAATTAATTCGGGCAACTTAACAAATAAAACTGAGAACTGGTTAATCAACTTAATTTATTTTCACAAAACAATAAATGGTTGACAACAATAAACAAAATTATGACTATGGATCGTGACAACTACTGTTTAAAGGATCGGTACCTGACTCTCATAAAAGTAATTGAATTGTAAAAAGGACGACCTCAGAATAAGCTCTAGGCTTACTGAATTGCTATCAGCGCTTAGGTAGTCAACACCAACTACTAAGAATAAAGTAATCTATCAGTCTACTTACTGTTCATCACAGGTCGGCCTCGACTGAAGCACTTTATTATTAAACTACTCACTACCGTTATACAATTACAATTATTAAGATTGAAAATTACAAGAATAAAATTTACTCTAAACAACAATTTAAACAACTTGGGAGGACGCGGACTTCAACAATTATTTAAGTCACAAAGACAACTACAAAATTCACAAGTCACTAAGACAAGTATAATTTAGACAACAATCGAATGGGAAGAGAACAAACTTCACGATCAAAAGTCAGAACAAGACTCCTCGAGCTGAAATCTTGTGAAACACATCTTCACTCGATTTCACCCCACTTTCCAATAAGGAAGTCCAAACCTTCTCACCCTTATTGGCTAACTTAAAATTAACAAACTATAATTGGTCAAGTAACGTAGACCACTTCGGGGCTTTGGGGGAAGAACTGAATTTCTAACGGCTTTCCGAATTCTGGCCTACGTGACAAATCTTTCATCAGAATTTCCAAAGATGCTTTCTCCCGCTGTGACACATCCGCTTTTTCTAATCTTTCTCTATGTAACCTTATACTTTTAAAAATACTTTTATGACCCCCAATAATTCTTTGAAAATGTCACGAACTATCCCATCCCAAAATCTAACAAAGATTAAAACTTCCAAAAGCCATTACAGAATCTTACAAAAAATGACAAAACATGAGAGTTCTGAACGCAAGATCCGTAGCTAATCTTGACGTTCGGCTACAATAATTTAAACAAAGGGGCGCCGCCGTACAATCGTGTTACATATGAACATTGCTCTAAAAGAAATACAAAAAGAAGCACAAGAAGCTTCTCAGAATTTAATACCGAAGAAGTCCAAGGAAGTCTACGATAAAGAATATACTGAATTCAACCTTTGAAAAGAAAAAAGAGGCGTTAATGTCATAAATGAAGACGTTTTATTAGCATACTTCTTTAATGCTCGAAAAAGTTGTGCATCTTCCTCTTTGTGGAAAAAATATTCAATGCTGAAATCTACATTGAAAGTTTATAAACATGTTGATATTTCGATGTACGGGAAAATAATTGCTTATTTAAAGAGCGAATCCCTTACTTATAAGCCGAAAAATCTGATGTGGCCAGCACATAACCTCTCGCCGTATATTTTACCTGGCTGTATGCATAAAGCAAAGATTATTTTTATAAATACAAATAATATATTCATATAAATCTATGACGTATAAACTTCTTTATTATTCAATAATAGCATGTCTCAACATGAAGATATTTTACCATAAATTATGTTACAATAAATTACAAAGTAGAGTTTACCATATAAACTCCTGGACAAAATTAACGCACCACTTTATCAAATTCATATAATAACAATTTTAGAATGACTGTTATAATAAAAATGAAATAAAAACTTATAAATTAGGTTTGTCTAATCGTTTGCAAACGAAATCAACGAAAAACGAACTTATCTTAAATTATTATTGACTTAAAAAAAATTTTTGTTCAAAAATTGCACAACATAAAAACAGAGAAAAATTTAAAAAAATAGAAATAGTGGATTCAACGCGATATTAATAAAGTGTATGTCCTCCCCTACTCCTAATTACAGCATTCATGCACCTTGGCATGCTATACATTAAATTTTCAATAATTGCTGGGGAGTATTCTTCCATTCTGCAATTACTCCTTCTACCAGTTGATTGTGGTGGGCAGGTGGGAGTGTACGACTTCGAACCTTTTTTTTGAGAGCGTCCCATAGATGCTCTATATGATTTAAATCGGGACTGTTCGGTGGCTATTCCATAAAAGCAATATCAACAGCATTTAAGTAGTCAATAACTTGTCTAGCCACGTGGGGACGAGAATTATCTTGCATGAATAAAAAATTGGGTCCCACAAAAGGAGCAAATGGCATTACATTTGCAATTACGATGTTTTCCAGATAATAATCCGCATTCATTGATCTTACACGTATAGGGACCAACTCTGTACGGCCGTTGAAATAAATTCCCGCCCAAAACATTACAGAGCCACCGCCAAACGGGACTCTTGGAGAGATATTGAACTTGCAAATCTCTCTCCTGCCCTTCGCCAGACAAGTTCACGTCCATCAGGAGATTTGAGGCTAACTCTCGTTTCATCTGAGAATAAAACCTTCTTCCAATCATTAACAGTCCAATGTTCATGATTTCGGGCAAAACGCCATCTTTGAATTTTGTGCTCTCTGGTGACTAATGGTTTTTTTGCCGATCTTCTGATACTTAATCGAGCTTTATTTAAACGTCTTCTAACTGTTCAAGACGATATTACAAGATTGCGAGTAGCGGCAAGCTAATTTTTTAGCATATTACTAGTGATTCTCCTGTTTCGTACAGCAGACTGCCTAAAAAAACGCTCATCCCTTGGATTGGTACATCGTTTTCGTCCTTGCCCTGGCATTCTAAAGTAAGATCCTGTATCGTTAAAGCGTCTTACCATCCAACTTATGCTCGAATGATTTCTTCCTATGGCATTAGCAACATAACGCATCGAGTATCCCTCATCCAGCAAAGTTGATGCTCTTACTGCCTTCTCCACCGATAATTTTTTTGGGCGATTCATTTTTCAACTTTAAAACACTTGTATCTGATACAGTCGATAACAAAAAAAACTTTGTGGCTAAAGATAATTTGTCTTAACAAGCAATATCCGAACAAATTTTAAATCAATTTTTGGCAAAAGTGGCTTTAATTAATAATTTGAATTTTAAAACAAAACATTTCTTGGTAATATTTGCTTGAAATGTCAGAGGACATCCAAATTCTACTTGCAAGATAACTAGTAAATAATAGTTATCATTATATCGGCATTTAAAAAAGTGGTGCGTTAATTTTGTCCAGGAGTTTATAAATATTAGGCTGGTAACAGCAATTTTCAATTCGAACAACTTTGTTTACTTTCTCTTCATATTCTTCTAGTAAAAACATTAATTTTGGGCGGTCTAAAATGTATATATCTGGATTGTGCATCTATTCTTACATATCTTCTTTTACATTTTATTTTTTCATACTTGTTATATCTAAATAACCTTAATTCCCTTTAATAAAGTGACGGATAGATTGCACTCCGATTTTGTCAATATTTACAACTTACTTGAGAAGAATTTGATAGCTTTTTCGCAAATCAAAGTTACTCTAGTCTACAGTACTGGTGTACATTGTCCCATAATGTTTGAAACAAATTTAAGTCCTTCAACCTAGACTTGTCATCTCCATAATAGTCACAGATCAAGAACTAAGGGATTCTCCAAGTACATTTTTAATTCATTACTCATTATTTCTGACACTGACATTTATCTGTCAGTTACAAATAATTTAAATTATCAACTATTTTTCATGGCATTCTTTCGGCTGTCAAATTTATTACAATAGATTATTTTATATATTATACTTCTTTTATCTCTAAATCTATGGAATATATAATAAAATATTTAAATGTATCAGATAGAGAATTTAATTTTCTTTAATATTACCACGAAAAATTTTCAAAAAATATTTAGAAGATTTTTTTTCAAGAATCTTCTACTTCCGGTTGTCCAATTATTACCAAAACCTTTTCAGATCTTCCCATGAATGTCCGATTGGGAAATACGTTGTTAAACAAATTTTAAGTCTTATAGTTTTTGAGTAACCGTCCTTCCAACATCCTACATACATACACACATACATCCACACACACACACACACACACAGACATCATCGTAAAAATGTTAAAATCGGATTGTAGGGACCTTAAAACGTGCTTATTCAATAAAATCTGGATATGCGATTTTTAGCATGAATCCAATACCTCTCTTAGCGAGAGGTAAAAAGGCAAAAATTCTAGAGAAACAGCACATTGAAAAATTTTTGAAAGAAGCACCAAACAGTACTTTTTACCTTCCGTCACCTCTAGGTAAGGGAGGTATTGTCTTTGGTCAAAAAATTCGGTGGTGAGTTTTCATTGAATAAGCACGTTTTAGGGTCTTTACAATACGATTTTACTATTTTTACGATGATGTCTGTATGTGTGTGTGTGTGTTCGTATGTGCGTGTGTGTGTGTATGTGTGTATGTGTGTGTGTGTGGGTGTGTGTATGTGACCGGCTTTCATGCACGATATCTCCAATACTAGAATTCCAAAAATTACAATTCTTGCATATTCCTCTTCCTTACAACCATATGCAGACCTGTTTAGATTTTGGTTATAATTGGTCAACCGGAAGTACCCTCATTTGAAGATTTTAACAGTTTTTCTGGAAAAAATCAGTTAAATGTTATTATAACTTAAAGAATATATTATTCTCTATACGATTTGATTGCATTTTATATTTCATATTCAACAGATATAGAGTTAAAGAAGAATAAAGATAATAAATTTGATATAAATTTCATAATTCAGCCAGCTATGCTAACTTAACCATGGAAACTGCTAATATATTCAGGTAATTCAAATTGACAGATGTCAGTATCTATAAAACGTAAATTAATGAAAGAATAAGGGAAATAACTCTAATGTTTCTAGAATGATGGAATTTGTACATAATATACAGGATTGACGAAAGATATTGTGCTGGCTACATCAGATTTTAATGATCTGGATCTCTTAATGTTTACGAAACTGGTATTATTTTATATTTACATATTCCTTTAATAATTTAATACTTATTTTAGTTCGTTTTCACTACCTGATTGTCAGATTCGTGGACAGCATATCTTCTAGGATGAGAGTGAAGATAACTTTGATTGTAGACAATTCCGTTTCACGAAAATATGTTCATATAAAATGTGGCTAACTAATGAAGAATTCTTTAAAAAAATATATTATAGTCTATTCAGAACTTTTAGGTTATGACTTTGACTTTCTAGTGGATTGTGGATTGACCGCATCCTAACAGGGGTAGCAGTACGTGCTACTCAGCCGAAATATTCTTGTACGTTAGTGTACACTTTTTCTTTAATTGACGCATTATTATGATAATGAGAATTTTCTTAAATTACAGATTAAAGAATATGATTCTAATGCAAAACTTTGGAAATTCACTTCTAATATCTTATCTTTGGATTCGTATTACCTGTTTATATTGATGGTACTCATAACGTGTTCAAGTGTAATATCAAATTTGGCATGTGCAATTTTTAAATTGCAAACATTAAAAGTGTATAAAGGAATATATACAAAAATTCAAATGCAATCCTAATATTTTTGACCTTTTTGCTCTTATGAATTACATTTCATCTTAATAACAGCTACCTACTGCGAGGGTAATTATGGCCATAATCTTAGAGTGTTAGTTAGAGTATACCATCTACTGTATACCCAAGTCTTCCTTAAGAAAAGGTTGAGAATATCATAATAGATTATTGTAAAACATGACAAAACTACATATAAACTAGTTTTAAATATTCAGTGACACAAAATGAAAATAAAATAGATTAATTGTAAGTTTTATTCTTACACACAAACTGACGAACAGAGCAATATAGAATTACCAACCGTTCTCAAATTACAATATAGAAAAATAAATAATACATACATCTACTCATCTTTGTAGGTAATAAATTCCTTGTGGAATTCCTGGCAGCACACATACAAAACAAGAAAATTAAAAAAAAAATACTTTACAAATATCTACAACATATGAATAATTAAGTAAATTTTCCAAAGCAGGTATTTGTAAAATATATATATATATATATATATATATATATATATATATATATATATATATATATATATATATATATATATATATAGAACATAAAGGGACCTGCCGATTATAATAAACTCGAAGATAATGGGTCGTATTCATAAAAACGAAGGATAACCTCCCAAGCATAAGGTAGAGGTATAAGGTTATGCTTTAAAGTAAAAGGTTGATGTATTAGCATTTACTTCTTTTTGTATTCATAACGATTACCTTATACCTGCAAGGATATCCTCCAAACACAAGTAAAAGGTTGGCTCATCTGAGCTCTCAGTAACATGCGTGACCGAGTTCTGCCGTGACATCCCTGCATTTTTCATTTATTTATTACTCACTCGGGGATCTTCAGCTGTATTAATCACATCAAAAGGGAATTAGCGAGTGTACATTTTTGTATTTGTAACATGCATTCCTCAAGCAGTGAAAGTGACACTGAAAGCGTAGAAAACGCCGGTACCAGTGAACTACAGTTTATAGCAGATGGAGTTGTAGATGCTCCGGTTATTTTACAAAAATCTCAAGTACCACAAATAAAACGAAGGAAGGACGAGGCAATTACAATACTTACGAAGAAATATGAAGCAACATTTGGTAAGCCCCTCGATGCTAAAGGTTTATTAAAAAAAATAATAACATGAAAACAAGATTGAAGAAAAAAGTCGATATAAAAAAAACTGGAAATAAATCGATCAAATTGTTGGACTGGGAGAAGCATTTACTAAAGGCTATGGAAGGTGACAGCAATCCTTGTATTGGAAGAATCGTAGGGGTCATGCAGATTGGTATTTGTGAAGAAGAATCTACTCAGCAAAAAGAGAAAGAACCAATTGCACAAGGAAGAGGGAATAAAGTATTTCCTGAGCAATCATGTAGTGGTGTTACTGTTGTTCAACCATTTGTTGCTAAAAAGAAAATAGCGACAGAGAAGTATGAAACAGATGAAACTAGAGGACTAACTACAAAAGAACTTCAACGCTTAGTTCTATTACAGCAATATCGCACGAGTTTAGTACAACACGAATATTACGAAAAGAAGTTGGAAATGATGCAGCACATGGAATCTACACAAAAAACTGTTTCGGATGGAAAACAAACGTATTTCAGTTTACAATAAATTTACAAAAATATTTCATTTATTTAAGTCAAAATGTTTTTCTTTTTTTTTCGGACATGAACGAATGAATCTTTATTTAAATCTAGGATTACTTTACATATCCACCAAATAAAATATAATATAAAAGGTGTACTTATAATTATTCTTAAAATTACAAATTCAATAATATAACATGGGATATATATAAAAAGTCAAAAACTTTTTTTTTATAATTTTAAGACAATTTTTTTCTGAAAAATAATTCTAAGTTTTATGTTTTCGTAAATATATGTGTGGGTTCAAAAAATAAATGATCACTTGTAAACTTATTTTTAATTAAAGTTATTTATTACAATACTCAATCGTCTTCTGATTTCCTGTCCTTGAGTACGAAGAGGTAGTTCATCATTATTGTTGTCTTCGTTGTCTTCATCTTCTTCTGGTGCTTCTTCAGCTGTTTCGAAGTCAGGATCGCCTAAAGTTTTTGCAACGTTATGTAGCACGACACAGGTAAGTATTATTTTTGGCACATTTTCCAACTTCACGCGACAAACATATTGTAAGATAGGAAACCGGCGTTTCAGTTGACCAAAACATCGTTCAATTATTACTCTCTCTTTTTTCAAAAGGTTGTTATATTTGACTTCAGCACCACAACTAGGGTTTCGAAGGGGTGTCATGAGACATGGCTCTATCCCATATCCGTCATCGCCTAGTAGCACAATATTGCTTTTATTTCTTAATTGTAAGCACACTTGTGAATTACTCCATATTCTCGAGTCGTGCACGGATCCAGGCCAACTAACGTCAACACTAGTGAACATTTCTTTGGCATCACAAGTAGCTTGAACATTCAGACTAGGCTTACCTTTGCGATTAATGTACTCATCTCCATGAAATTTTGGTTTCAGTATTCCTATGTGAGTGCAATCAACTGCACCAATAGCAGTCGGAAAGTTATACTTCCTTTGCCATAACTGTTTTGCATTCGCTATATCTCTGTTTGCAGTTGGAAATTTTATCCATTCATTTGTATGCGCAATTATACTATCAACTACTGCATTCACAGTCCGAGATACCGTAGCTTGACTAACACCAAGTTCTTGACCGATCCCTGTTTGATAGCCAGGATCACTAAGGTAACGCAAACATATCTTCATTCTGTGAACAGATGACAACGCTCCTCCCCGAGTTTCTTCACTTCTACCTAAGAATTTGTCCGCAAGCCATTCTACATTTTTTTCCTCAAATCGGTATAATACTTTAAAATCACGAAGAAGTGTAGCTAAACGGGGCTTGTAATGCTTAACGTCCCTTACATCTACAACATCTGCCATCGTGTTGAATATCGCATAAAACAACGTTCACTACTGAGCTGATTCTGCCACAGACCAACCTCAGGTTTTTTGAAAGATATCCTTTTTATTTAGAGTAAAACGTCAAGTTTATGTATACCCATTTACTTTTACTTGAGTATAAGGATATGCTTCTACTCTAGTAGTGTAAGGTTTTGCTTGAAATTATTATGAATAAAAGCAGAAGGATATCCTTCATATTCTGCAAGTATAAGCATATACTTTTCTTTATGAATACTACCCAATGAATGTTAAATAATGATTAATCTATTTCAAATATAATGTGATATCATTCTTAGTTTATTCGCATATATCTGTAATTGTACTTGAAAATGTTTACCAAGCGTACGGACACCCAAAGCTGCAGTGAAAAGTGTACCACAGGGGTTATTTTGTGCTATTTAAAAATTATTTCAAGTTTGGCGTCAGTAGGAATCGAACCCTTGCCGCACAAAACAATTACCTAACGCCCATAGTTACGCGACCCCATTTAAAATTATTATTATTATTATGTTGTTAAATATGTTTTATATCAAGTGTAAATAAACTATTGTTGATTATTTTGCTATTTTTATTTCTTTGAATTGTACCGCTGTAACACATTAGGCAACTAAGGTATTCTCTAGGGGCTGCAAAAATGAATGGATATCATCGGAGAGACAAAACATATCCATTAAATTAGTTGTAATTTTGATAGAATTATACAGTGACATTTAACTTGTCATTTAGGTATCATGCACGGGTATCATGTTAGTTTCAGAATGTTATGTGGTATAGCACATTATGGAGGCTCTACATGTTACGTTAGAATCATGGCCTACTGATCGCCGACATGTCAACAAAAATTGATGAGTTGTCACACCTCTATTTATATGTTTATAGAGCATAGATTAAGGAAAATATATAGTAGAAGATTGGGTATCTCCCCTATAAACTGTGATAACAAGTTTTAGTGCCGTCTATGAAAAGGTTAGAGAACTAAACTTGACAGTCGAGAAAGTGGCGGGAAATATGAATTCATTTTGAATTATTCGAAACTTTAAGTTTTATTTCTTGAAAATGTAATTAATAAAAAATTTATCGAAAGAATAGATAATTTATTAAAGACATTATCACGAAATGTGAAATATATGTTGAACTATAAAAAAATAATTACAGTACTTAATATGTTAATGTCTTTATTTAAAAATATACACCTTACATTACTTAAATCAAATAATAAATAAATAACTACAAATCTTGAACTACACGGCGACAACTATTTAAATTTAAGCACACTCAAGGAATCAAAATTTGAATTATTATTATTATTATTATTATTATTATTACAAGAGGTAATTTTATTTCAATTGATAAGTAGAAAATACTATAGTAGAATGGTAACTAAAACTACTAGCTACTACTGTCAAATGAAACATAAAAAACCTAGTGTGAAAATATGCATCATTTGACACTTCAGCTTTAACAAAAAAGCATTTGAATTTTCTATTGTAAAGTTTTTTAAGGTTATCCTAAACTTTTTTACGTTCTAAAGTTTGAAAAGCATGCATCGCGCCTTTCATTGAAGTAATAATAGTCGCAGATCCCATCGCGTACATTTTCTTTCTCATTTAATTGAAAAGGTCTGTTAACACGTAGTAAGGTATATTTATTTTATATTATTATAGAAATAGAACATTATGTAACATAAGAATAAAAAAATCTAATTGTCTATAAACGCTGAATATTAAAAACAAATTATATCACCATGTTCGTTTGGAAAATATTTTCTCAATATTGTGTATAATATATTAAGCACTCATTATACTGACTGATGGGCTACAATACAGTAATATACGAATAATATGAAAATTTCATTAAAGAAGGAATCAAATTGATTCCCATATGAATTATTTTACAACAAATTTTCATCATAAGGGGTCAAGATAGGTAGGTATAATCTTATTCATCAAACCCATATTCATTATTTATCTCGATATTACTTATAGAATTATGTAGAGACCTGAAATTATAATATGAAAGATATATAAGAGAAAAAAATGAACTGTAGATGGCTGGTCAGACAATGATAAAATCATATTCTGCCCTTTGAGTGGTCAGAATGCAAACCTAGTACACAAAAACGAAAAGTGTATCACCTTTCAATTGTCAGTTATCAAATAAAATCTATAGAATTAAGTGATGTTTAACTATGTTTTGCTATAATTTTTACCTCTCGCTAAGAGAGGTATTGGATTTATGCCAAAAATCGCATATCCAGAATTTCATAATTAAGTACGTTTTAAGGTCCCTACAATCCGATTTTAATATTTTTACGTTGATGTGTGTGTGTATGTGTATGTATATGTGGGACGTTGGAAGGACGATTTCTCAAAAACTATATACTTAAAATCTGTTTAACTACGTATTTCTCAATCAGACATTACTGGGAAGAGCTGGTTTTGGTAATAATTGGACAACCGCAAGTACAGAATCTTAAAAAAAAGTCTTCTTAATATTATTTTTCGATAATTTTTATTCTTGCATATTAAAGAAGAGTAAATTCTCTATCTGATACATATAAATATTTTATTATATCTTTTATATATTTAGAGATAAAGAAATATAAGGTGTATAATAATCTATTGTAATAGAGACATTACTGAAGATTTTTTGTTGGAAGTACATACATTATATTACTTCTTATTGTATTAATAGTTAAATTTTTAAAATTATAGGTATATTAACAGATATAACAGAATTTTAATTTTCAGGTCTTGCATATTTTTAAAGATAAAAATATTTATTATTGACTAAGTTTGGTTTCACGAATTTAAATTATTTATTTAATGCATGTAAAAACGGTCAGCTCTCAAGCGTCATGAACTATTTTCTTACGTGAATGAAGTATAATAATTTTGTGACCGTGTCAAATAGATTATAATGAAAACGGTTCAGAAGTTCGAAACCACAAAACAATAACGTTCAAAAATTACTAATTGTAAGATATCTGTGTGAACTACAATTTACGTAATATATTCGTGATATAATTTTACTGGATATACATAATCTTTTAAAAGAGACTTTCTGTATGTATGAGATTTATATAAAATATATAAAAATGACGGAAGGTCATGTGCTGGCCACATCAGATTTTTTAATGATGAAGGTATTTTATAGATATATATTATTTTACAATCAATATTAAATTTTTATATTTGTAGGTCGCATTAACAATGGGAATTTTAGGTGCATGCCGGTGCAATGAATTAACAAATTTATGTATCGACAATATACAGGACAAAGGATTATATATACACGTTACAATACTGGACACAAAAACAAATGTGTCACGTAGTTTCACTATGATTGAACAGGGGTACCCCGTTAATGTTCTCAATCTATACAGAAAATATGTATCTCTGCGGCCCCATACTCCTCATCGTAAATTTTTTGTAAAATATTCCCAAGGCAAATGCACAAAGCAGTGCGTAGGAATAAACACTTTGTCTAAAATACCGACAAACATAGCATCTTATTTGCATCTGCCTGAACCAGAACGTTTTACTGGTCACAGTTTAAAACGTTCATCGGCAACATTACTGTTTAATGGTGGAGGCGATATTTTAAGTCTTAAACGACATGGGGGATGGCGATCATCAATATGTGCAGAAGGCTACATAGAAGGATCAGTGGCTGACAAAATTAACATAGCAAAAAAAATCCAAGGAGTTACAGCATTGGATGAAGCCGCACCCTCTACTTCGGTTAATATTAGAAATGATGACATTGGTTCCTCTTCGCATTCTATAGCTTCAGTCTCCAACATCAACATACCTGTTCAAACGGATCAGCATACAAATAAAACAATATCTTTAAACATAAATGTAAACATAAATTTAAATAAATCATAATGTTAAATTATTAAATTATTTCCATAATAAACTAATTTTGTAAACTTTCTTTTTATTTATATTAAAAAAAAAAAACGCAAAAATCAGTAATAATTCCTCTGTGACTTCTCAATTATTCTCACGGAGTGAGTAATATAGTACATTAGTTATTTCAAATAACCATAGTAACAAGTACATTAAGAGTCTGTGTTGGATAATGTTTATTTATTCTGTCATTAATGTCATGTACAATTTTGTTGAATAAAGTCTAACTTCGAAGGTTTAACTGGTCCTAATTACTAGAATTTCTCCTTCGCCCAGATAGACTTGATGTCGATCCTAATTCAACGAACGCTGCGCTGGCATGGAGTCGCTGGTTCAAGACTTTTGAAAATTTTATCGAAGGAGTGACAAATTAGACTCAATTTACTCATTAACCATGTCTCTCCATCGATCTTTTCATTATTCAGTGAAGCTGATTCTTATAAAAAAGCAGTCGAGATTCTTAAAGCAACATTTGTCAAATCAACTAATGAAATTTTTGCACGTCATAAACCCATGAGACAATTGATCTATATTATAGAAGTCTTCAACTTCTGGGTAAAGAATGTACATTTAAGGCTGTTACTGCAGGAGAAAATAAGAATGACTATATCCGGGATGCTTTCATTAGAGGATTATTATCAAATGACGTACGGCAACGCTTGTTAGAAAACAATATTCTCTCTCTAAGTCAAGATTATAGACAAGTTCTTTCCTTTGAAACAGCACAGCTTCATATAATGCGCCTAATATAGTTATTAATGCGATGCCTAATGTACCTGATAGTCCTAATTATTATACTACGACTCAAACTCAGTCAGACACTCAAAAATGTTACTTTTGTGGAAGGGATAGGGACTCCCGTACTTTATGTCCAGCGAAGGAAGCAAAATGTAAATCCTGCGGAAAAATCGGCCACTTTGCATTAGCTTGCCGTTCTACGAAAAAGACTGTTGCAGTGTCCCAGACTGCGGATACTATTGCTGCTGCATCAAAAAGTCTGTTTAAGTCTACTGTTAACGTCAAAGTTAATGGTGTCAAAGCAAATGCTCTTATTGATAGTGGAAGCTCATCAAATTATATAGACGAACAATTTTCACAAAAATATGGCTTCCCTTTGTTGCAAGAACGTAATAATATACCAATGGCATCAAAATCACTGTCATATCCTATTACTAATTGCTGTGTGGTTGATCTGCACCTAGGGAATCAATTGTTTCATAGAGTAAAAATTTCGGTGCTTCCTGACTCTTGTGCAGACGTCATCATTGGTCATGATGTTCTGCAGGAGTATGAAACGGTAGAAATTAGATTTGATGGAATTAGGCCTACGCTTGAAATCTGCAATTTAACTATTGCTAATGTACCTGAAGTATCGTTGTTTAAAAATTTATTTCCATCTCTCAAGATGATCAAAAATTTATTAAACAAGAAATCAAGAATCTACTAAAAAATATTATCGAAGAAAGTACCTCTCCGTGGCGTGCACAAGTTGTCATAGTTTCTAACGATAAACATAAAAAAAACGTATGTGTGTGGATCACTCTCAAACAATTAATAAATATACACTTCTAGATACTTTTCCACTTCCCCGAATTGATGATATTGTAAATAATGTTGCAAAGTACATTGTTTTTAGTACAATAGATTTGAAAAGTGCATATCATCAGGTTCCGATTCGTAAAGAAGATAGATCTTACACAACATTTGAAGCTAATCAAATCACACTCGTTTTATTGCTTGCTGGTAATTGTACATCTATTCACTTATATTTACATTTAAATATTACAAACAAAAGAATATAAAAACTGAAAAATAGCTATTTGTGTATTAAGAACGCAAAATAGGACATTGTCGATTGAGAGGTTGTTGCCGCGCGACTCAGGAGCGCGGCATTCTCTCGAAATCGACAATGTCCATTTGCGCTCGAAACACACACAAGATTTTTTTCTACAGTCGCCACAGTGGGGTCCTCCACCATAACAAAAAATAATAAAATGTACACTTTGTTCTTACACTACTACTCAATTAATAAGGATTAATATAAAGAAAAAACTTCTTTTAATATTTACTATTTCTATTTACATATTAGAAATTATATTTATATTTAATTTTAATTTATCGTTATTTCCCATCCTTCTTGACCTATTGCTTCAATCTAATCTAAACATTTTATACTTTCGTTTTTGTAAATGAATGCGTTTTTTCTACTTTGTCACGCTAGAGCGGCAAAGTGACATTTTGCGTTGACAAAAGAGAGCGCAAATAGCTACTTTCTATGTAGACTGTAGAAAAATATCTTTCTGGCGTGATTCATGCGTGCTTCTCTGTCGCCTTGCTCAACTCAACTCTCTTCTCTCTGGTTGCAAAAATCCCTAGGCCATTTAAAATTTAAAATTCTCGTGGTTACTAACATTCCGCCGCCCTTGAAGTATCTTCAACAGGAAGTGGATACAGCTTCGTGATTGGTCGTTGCAATTCTGTTCTTCTTGAAGTTCTTACTGTAGCAATTCGAACTCTACCGTCGTTTCCAGGATGTACTGATTTGACTCTCGCAAGAGCTCAATGCAGTGGAGGAAGATTGTTTTCTTTCACTAGGACTAACATACCTTCGGATATGTTAGCCGATTCTTTCTGCCA
The DNA here is from genome assembly GCA_951394225.1 of Harpalus rufipes. Taxonomy (NCBI): domain Eukaryota; kingdom Metazoa; phylum Arthropoda; class Insecta; order Coleoptera; family Carabidae; genus Harpalus; species Harpalus rufipes. The sequence continues at coordinate 18,208,368 of OX596285.1, forward strand.
CTTGTTACGTTGTTGGAGTTGCGTCATGTACTGATTGGACCACAACTTCCAAAATTGTTGATTTAATTTCTGGACGAGTTGCCATCTAAGTAATCTGTTTTCTGGAATGTGCGTATATTCTGGTACTGGTATTTTAGTCAAAACATCTCCGATAAGGAAATGGGATGGGGTAAGTATTTCAAAACTTAGAGGGTCATCGCTGATAGGGAACACAGGTCGGAAATTTAGGCACGCTTTAATTTCTGTTAGAACTGTTGCAAATTCTTCGTAGTTTAAGTGCGAGTTTCCCATTATTCTTTTCAAATGGTATTTGGTTGATTTTATCCCTGCTTGGTGTGGTGCGTTTTCAGTAATAAATTTCCATGAAATTCCTTCATTGGCTGCATAATCGAGGATGTGTTTTCTTTGTTTATCATTTTTGAAATTTAAGTAAAGTTCTCTCAATTCATTGCTAGCACCCCTGAAGTTTGTGCCATTGTCGCTTCTAATATGTACAGGTTTACCTCTTCTACTCATAAATTTTCGTAAAGCATTGATGAATGCTTCTGTATTTAAACTCGTCGCTTCAAGATGAATTTCACGTGTACTGAGACATACGAACAATGCTATGCCTTTTGTAATGGCGAATTTCGTCTGTTGCCGGTTCTTATAAATATTGGTCCCGCATAATCAATGCCTGTGTGCAGGAATGGTCTTGCAGGTTGTATTCGCTCTTTGAGTAGTTGTGCCATCAACTGTTGTTGAGTCTGCGCACGAAATCTAAAACATTACGTACAACCGTGACTAATCTTCCGAAAATTTGACCTTCCGTGAATTGGCCAATATTTCAATTTGATGTTTGCTAATACTGCTTGGCAGCCTGCATGCAATAATCGTCGATGTTCGTTTTCTAAAATCAATGTTGTCTTGGTGGTAGAATTATAAGGTGTTTCTGCTCATACGGTATCAATGCATTCTGTAATCTTCCACCAACTCTTAACAAACCCTTCTCGTCTAAAAATGGTGTTAATGTATTTAAATTGCTGTTATTGGGTATTGGTTTGCTAGAATGAATCGTCTTAATTTCATTTATAAATACTTCTCTTTGAGCTACTCTAATTAATCGATTTAAAGTTTCGTTAAGTTCCTCGGCGGTAAAAATATCCGTATTTCTTGTTGCGTCTTTTAAGTTGTTAAGGAACTTTATGAAATATGTTGTTATTTTTTGTAGTTTTCTTAATTTGGAGAATCTCGTAAATAGTTCATTGGGTTGTGTCGTTAATAACACAGTTAAGGTTGAATTTCTTTCTTCGGGTACATTTGTTGTATGTGTGATAAAAGATTGCTCAGGCCAGTTTTCCTGGTTACATGCCAACCACTGCGGGCCTTCCCACCACAGTTCTGAAGTCTTCATCTCTTCTATGTTCAGTCCTCGTGTTAACAAATCTGCTGGATTCTGTTTTGAAGAGATGTGCTGCCATTTGTATCCCTTTGTAACGTCTTGTATATCTGCAACTCTATTTGCCACAAAGGTAGTCCATTTCGTAGGTTCTCTAGCCAGTCATGACAAAACTATTGTTGAGTCTGTCCACATATAAATATGTGAAAATTCAATTTCTAATTATTGTTGTACCTTGTGGGTTAAATTCGCTAATAAATGTGACCCACATAATTCTAAACGCGGTAGTGATACCTGTTTCAAAGGTGCAACTCTCGACTTGGAACAAATTAGCCTGACTGAAACTTGTCCTTGATCGTTTTCCGCTCTCAAATACATATAAAGCTGCTCCATAAGCTGTTTGCGACGCGTCTGAGAATCCATGTCGCTGGAATGTAGTTGCGTTGTCTAATGCAATTATTCGTCGCTCTACGTATAAGTCCTTAATGTCGTTTATTTGTATTTGCCAATCTTGCCATTGTTTTGAAATTGAAGAATTAAGTTCAGAGTCCCACTCTATTTTTAGTTTCCATAACTCTTGCATAATAAGTTTAGTTTTAAATGTTACTGTTATCGTTGATAATATAGCTCGTTTTGTCATTTGTGATGTCTCGCCTTTCGTTGCTACAAATTTTAGTTTATCTTATTGTGGAGATCACAATAATCCTAATGTCTTTGTTTCATCCTTTCCTAAATGAATAGGACTGTTGTCTTGTTGTCCGTCTAAACTTCCTATACACTTGAGTATTTCTGATGAATTAGAACACCATTTATGTAATTCTAAGCATGCTGTTTTTAAAAGATCAATTATTTGTTTTTGTAGTTCTAAAGCATCAAATGTAGAATCTGCTCCTGTTAATATGTCATCTACATACGTGTCATTCTGAACTCTCTTCGATGCCAGTGGATAGTCCGAGTTATTTTGGGTCAAATGCTGGAGACATTTTGTAGCTAAATACTGTGACGGCGCCTGTCCCTGCTCGGGCGCCATTTGTGATGTCTGTCCTGCGGGATGAGGCGCCATCTTGTCCTCTCTGCCAGCAAGGTTCGGGTTGCTCGGGTGCCTTCGGCGGATGCTGAGAGAGAGGATAGTTTGCCGGATAACTAACTGTGGAGATGGGTTAGGGTTTGCCTCAGAAGAAGCACGTAGTTAAATTAACAAACTACTTTATTATTCCCAACATAATGTAAACTTAAAATGTAACACAAACAAATAAAGAATGAAAACCCTTTGTAAAAGAAACTGTGACGGACTGAGTTAAACTACAAGGGAACTGTGCTCCCGCGACACGGCAATAGCACAGTCACTTAACAGCGGTAAGTAAAAATTGTAATTATCTAATAAAAGATAAAGTACAAGCTGTTCTACTTGATGTATCTAACTTTTGTGTTAGCATAAATACTATTAAGCTGTCCCAATGTTGTACTGGTAATTTCATTTCTGAAATCAACAAATATAAATAAATAAATAAATAAATAAATAAATAAATAAATAAATAAATAAATAAATAAATAAATAAATAAATAAATAAATAAATAAATAAATAAATAAATAAATAAATAAATAAATAAATAAATAAATAAATAAATAAATAAATAAATAAATAAATAAATAAATAAATAAATAAATAAATAAATAAATAAATAAATAAATAAATAAATAAATAAATAAATAAATAAATAAATAAATAAATAAATAAATGTCTTTGGAAATGTAGGGCTCATTCTTTCGACGTGTTGCCTTGCTTCGGGGAAGCTACATTTTTGGATCGTTTTGTACTCTAGAACTGCATATTCCAATTTGAACTTGGGGCAGTTTCTAGAGCTACATTGATGGTTTCCATTACAATTAACGCATTTTATTTCACTACATTCAGATCCTTCATGATGGGGTTTTCCACAAATACACAATTTAGGGTTGTTACATTTCGTGGAAGAATGACCAAAACGTTGAACTGAAAACATCGCAGAGGGTTAGGAATGTACGGGCGAACGGGGAGACGATACATGGCAGCATAAATATGTTTAGGTACATCACGTTTATTAAATGTAAGAACGAGAGACGGTGTGTTCTCCTGATTACCACTTTTCCTTGTAACGATGCGTCTAACATCAATTACTCCCTTATTTTTCAATTCCTCTAAAATCTCATCAGTAGTACAATTGAGCAGATCACGATAGTAAATAACTCCCTTGCATATGTATTCAGTGTTGCATGCGGGGAAGCAGAGACATTGTACTCACCTAGCGTTTTCAGTGTTAATAACTTAGCAGATTGATTTTTATTTTTTGTTTCAACTAAGAGGCCTTCCTTAATTTTCCTGATGAGTTTTACCTCACCTGCAATCCCCACAATTAATTTAGATATTAAAAATGGGCTAATTTTGTAGAAATCGCCAACCTCCCTTTTTATGACTACAAAACTGGCGCAAGGCTCTTCATGTTCAGATAAAACACGCGCTTGCTTCTTGGACCTACTGGAACCGGGTCCAGGGTCATTTTAATGTCTGGTGGGCCGAAGCCCCCAGAAAAAAACAAAATTCAAAAAAATCCAAATATTATAATTTTTTATAAAATAAATTAAAATAAAATATATAGAAGCAGTAAATGCCAAACAGAGTATGTTTAACAACACTAAATAATATTATTAAATTAATTAAATAAGATTATTAAATATTAAAAATAATTCAAAAGCGAGACCAAAAAACATTTCCAAAGACATATGCAAATATTACCACTAAACCTGTATCTCCACCAGCTGTAAATGTCTCTGAAATTGCTTCTTTGTTAATGCCCGAAATTACAAAAATTGTCCAAAATGTGTTTAGTGAATTTGTCAAAATGTTTACTCCCCAGTTTCCGTTTAAAACCCCAGCTGCTTTGTCACAATCTTCTTCAAGCAGTATCACGCCTGCTAATCAAGTTGCCACCATACCTAGCGGCAGTACCCCACTGACCGCTAAAAGCACAGTACCCGCTCCTATTCCGCAGTCTTGTGTAGTTTACGAGAAAAATATTAACAACCCCAATGCTAGTGACAGCTCTGAGACTGATAATAGTACAGTCACTGATGAGGATTTTTTTAAACCCCTTAAAAAGAAAGGAGAGGAAAGATAAAAGAAGATGGCCTAAAGGTATGCCTCGCAGTTCCCTCACCCAGCCAAATGTCAAGTCTTAGTTCTTGGTAATTTCTTCTCTCTCTTCTTTTATCTTTCTCTTATTTTCACTGCTTTAGTTTCTTTCAGCTATTTCACATAGCTATTTTCGTTTTTTATATCTTCTACATTCATCATTCAGTGGAACTGTAATGGTATCGTTCACCATTTATCTGAGTTAAGATTGTTATTAGCTGATTAGCTGACACACCACCGTGTGCACGACCATCAGGTGCAATATCGTGACGAACTATATTATATCCTCGTAATGAGAACGATTCTTGAGGCTTTAAATGGTATTCTTGAATGCAGACACAGCGTCTGCATTCAAGAATACCATTTAAAGCCTCAAGAATCGTTCTCATTACGAGGATATAATATAGTTCGTCACGATATTGCACCTCATGGTCGTGCACACGGTGGTGTTGCAATTCTATTAAATTCTAGGACTCCTTATACCACCTGCCAATTTCGGACAAGACTTCAAGTCACTGCAGTCCAAATCTTCATGCCTAGAAGAGTCACAGTTTGCAACATCTATCTGCCAAATTTTACTTGGAATATTAACGATCTTGAGCGTATCATTAACCAGTTGGAGCCACCTGTTATTCTTGTTGGGGATTTTAATGCACACAGTATACTATGGGGTTCAGCCCATACTGATGGTCCAGGCAGCACAATTGAAAACCTTTTGGATACCAATGAGGTAGTTCTCCTTAACACAGGTGAACCTACGTATATCAATCTTCGTTCTAACACGTTCTCAGCTATCGACTTGTCAATGTGCTCGCCAAATCTAGCTCCACATCTTACTTGGAAAGTTTTTGACGATGCTCATTTTAGTAACCACTTTCCCATACTGATCTCTTTAACAGTTCCTTCTCCAGTCCCATCTTCCCTTCAAAGATGGCGACATGACCTCGCCAATTGGAAAAACTTTGCTGACGATGTTACTGTTCCTGTATTGTCAAATGATGTTAACACATCACTCCATGACATTAATACCAGTATTTTGTCGTCAGCATCGAGTAATAGCCCCCTTACTTCCTCTCATGCTCTCAAAAGGAAGGTTCCATGGTGGAATGAACAGGTGTCCAGAGCCATAATGGAAAAGAAGCGTGCATTAAAACAGTTCAAACGGAATCCAACACTGGAGAAGCAAATTTTATTTAAAAAAGCTCGTGCCCAAGCCCGTAGATATATACTGCAGGCGAAAACAACGTCAAGGAGGATTTATGTATCGTCAATCACGTCAGATCGTCCACAGACTGAGCTGTGGAACAATATCCGCTACATGAACGGCTACAGGAAGAGCAATGCTATTACCTTGCTCCATATTAACAATCAGGTCTATACAGATCGGCTTGACATTGCAGAGTGTCTAGCTAATCATTTCGCTTCGGTCAGCAGCACGGATAACTACTCGCTACACTTCTTACGCATTAAAGAGGAGGTTGTAGTACATCTTGATTTCGCCACTGATGTGGAAGACGTTTACAACCGCCCATTCATCATGAAAGAGTTCGATTTTGCACTTAAGCATACAGGCAACACTTCAGGTGGTCCCGACCGCATTTCATATGCTATGATTAAAAACTCACCTCATGACATGAAAGCAAACATCCTCAGTTACTTCAACCAAATCTGGCGCACTGGCGAATATCCCGATACTTGGCGAGAAGCAGTAGTAATACCCGTGCTTAAACCAGGAAAAGATCCAGCACAACCTTCGAGCTATCGGCCCATTTCACTGACATGTCATCTGTCAAAAGTTTACGAGCGAATGATAAACTACCGTCTTGTTTGGTACCTGGAGTCGAATCAATTCATTGATTCCTTTCAGTGTGGCTCAAGAAAGCATCATTCTACCTCGGACTTGCATGCCTATTTGACAAATGCTATTCATTGCAATTTCCTTGCACGTAACCACCTAGTTGCAGTTTTCTTTGATCTGGAAAAAGCATTTGACATGACTTGGAGACATGGTATCCTACAACAACTATACGATTGGGGCCTGCGTGGTAATTTACCAATATTTATCGAAAACTTTCTTCGTAGTCGTACATTTAAAGTCCGCATTGACGATATTCAGTCCAGTTCATACCCACTTGAGAATGGTGTACCGCAAGGTTCCATAATCAGTGTAACCCTGTTCATGATAGCGATTAATAACATTGCACGCAACTTACCACCATCCGTGGACCATTGTCTGTACGTTGACGATTTAGCAATATTTACCTCAGCACCAACCATTGATGAATGTGAGACCCATTTACAGGAAGCTATCAATGCTGTCTCTGATGCTGCTACCGCTCGAGGATTTCGATTCTCAGCTGAGAAAACGAAATGCATTGAATTCTGTCGCCTACGATTACCGCACAATGCACCAGCTCTACGCCTCTACAATACTCCCATCTCCTGTGTGTCTGAGGTAAAATTTCTGGGGCTTACTTATGACAGGCACTTGACATGGAAACCACAGATACTCAAACTTGCGGCACAATGCCGAAAATCGCTCAATGCTGTTAAGTGTTTGGGCAGCGTCAAATGGGGTGGTGATCGAGACTGTCTCCGTCGTCTCTACGCCGCACTTGTGCAGTCGCAGCTAGATTACGGATCCATCGTTCTCAGTACAGCCAAGCAGAGTCACCCGAATAGGCTAGATGCTGTTCATAATGATGGCATTAGGATAGTTACCGGAGCCTTTAGAACCAGTCCAGTACATAGCCTGTACTGTGAATCTGGTATTGCACCACTAAGTATTCGCCGTCTACGTCTTTGTATGCGCTACACTGTTGGCATTTTGGCTAAACCTTGGCATTTTATGCATAAAGTTCTTTTCATAGACCAGCACGCAGCACAACTATTTCGTAACAGCAATACCTCACTTTGGCCTGTTTCTTTGAAACTTTCAAAGCAGCTTGATAATCTTCCTCGTGACCGTGAAGAGGTCCTACCTCTTCGCGTGCTAGATACGCCAACTTGGTGCGTACTGAAATCAGGTACGATACAAGTCTGACTGCCATGCACAGGGATTCCACTCCACCACAAATGTATGTTGCTGAGTTCCACTCTCTTTTGGAACAATATATAGAGTCGCAGTTTATCTTTACAGATGGTGCAAAGACGGATACTGGTGTAGGCTGTGCTTTTATTACTAACGGTGAAAACTCCGTCTTCTCTCTCTCTCTCCCACGTGTTCTGTGTACAGTGCTGAGCTATATGCTATTTATTTCGCCCTACAGCATTGCCTACGTGTAACACATACTCATCCTAGCATCTTAATCTGTACAGATTCCCTCAGCTCAGTTTTAGGTATAGCAAATACCGTGAACACAGATCCGCTTATCCAAGCGATAATCGGTCTCATTAGGCAATCTTCATGCGCTACACGTACAAGTTACATTTCTTTGGATACCAGGACACGTGGGAATTTTAGGTAATCACCAAGCGAATGAGTCCGCGCGAGAAGGTACAAACCGTACTATGACCATCCAGTAGTAAGATACGACCTGATGATATGCTATCTCTCTTATCTCAGCATTGTAGTGATTTGTGGCAGGCGGAGTGGAGTCGATCCACTGATAAGCTCAGGCATGTCAAACAGTCCGTTGATACATGGAAAAATCCAATTCCTCTCACCAGGCAACAACAAGTCGCTATAACCAGGTTACGCATCGGGCACATTAAGGCGACACATCTGTATCTGCTGCTGAAGGAACCTGTCCCTATGTGCGACACGTGTAACGCGCGTTTGACTGTGGCTCACGTATTACTTTATTGTAATAAGTATACTCACGAAAGGCAACTGTGTCAGTTGGAGAATACCATCCCTGCAATCCTGTCGAATCAGGATGAAAATATAACGAAACTCCTATCATATCTCAATATAACCGGACTCATAAGTCTAATATTTTAGTACCTTGTCCTTCTTTACTTTCTTCATATTCGCATGAAATAGCCAGTAGTAACTCTTATCTACTTTTCACATTTCTACGTTACTTATAATAAGAATATGTCCTTGGATTCAGCCATAATACTCGCACTTTAACACGTCTTACATACAGGATATAAGATCCTGTCTTTTTTTAACTGGTTATAAGAACCAGTTCTTTTATTAAACTTACATTTTGGCGGTAATGACCCTGGTAGTCGATCCGCCTTATCTTAAACAAATAAATAAATAAATAAATAAATAAATAAATAAATAAATAAATAAATAAATAAATAAATAAATAAATAAATAAATAAATAAATAAATAAATAAATAAATAAATAAATAAATAAATAAATAAATAAATAAATAAATAAATAAATAAATAAATAAATAAATAAATAAATAAATAAATAAATAAATAAATAAATAAATAAATAAATACATAAATACATAAATAAATAAATAAATAAATAAATAAATAAATACATAAATAAATAAATAAACTATAATGTAGGTTCACAGTTCTCACCTGCTACTGGAACTGCTTCAATTAACTTGTATGCCTCACCTTTGACATATGATCGTAAATAAAACAGCTTCGCTATATCTGACAATGAAGTATCTGCGTCAATTAAAGCCATAAAAACATCATAGAACCCCTGTTACTGGTCGTATTTCATATTTTCCATCAAATTCTGAAATCTTGATTGCTGGCAGATACGTTATTTTTCAACATTTCTGTCTTTCTTGGATTTTATTGGGTTGCTGTAATTGACTGTAAATCACTTGTTTGCTGTTTCTTCGTATTTTCATTAAGAATCTTATTAATTCTTGCCATAGATGTAAGATACAGTTCTTCAACTTCTGCACGATTATCATTATGAATGCTAAGCTCTAACTGTTCCAATTTTAATTGAATACTATCATAGTCTATCCATAGTTTCTCTAGTAGGTCACCTCTTACTTGCATATCTTCCGGTGTATTCGTCTCCGTTGAATACTGCTCTGTTACAAAGTTATAAATCCTCTTCATTCTTGTATGCACTGATTCTCGCTTATTTAACAACTGTTCTTTCGAATTTGGTGCCATTTTTTTAAAGAAGTAATGATTAAGGTATGTCTGAAAATATGAAAATACAGATGCTTGACTTACCGAATTACTGAGCTTCTGTTTTGTTACTGCACGCTGAGTTGGGTCACCTTGACACGCTCACAAGCTTCTTCTCGATGCTTTCACCTCTGTAGAGGCGAATCTCGTTCTGATAACTGTAGTTATTCTCGTTTTATCTCTTGCAATGTATTGCAAAGTTGCTCACTGCTCCTGTCCTTTTGTTATCTCTATCATCCGGCTACTTGAAGGACCATCAATATGTTAATCACACTCGTTTTATTGCTTGCTGGTAATTCTACATTTATTCACTTATATTTACATTTAAATATTACAAACAAAAGAATATAAAAACTAAAAAATATCTTTCTGGCGTGATTCATGCATGCTTCCCTGTCGCCTTGCTCAACCCAACTCTCTTCTCTCTGGTTGCAAAAATCCCTAGGCCATGATGCGAAATTTAAATTTCTCGCAGTTACTAACAAATGGTATCCTTTATCAATTTCGCAGAATCCCCTTTAGGGTTACTGATGGAGTTACATGTTTTCAACAATTTATTAATATCATTAACGTAGAAAAACTAAAAGGTACATATGCTTATTTAGATGATGTCACTGTGTGTGGTCATGATCAGGATGAACATGACAAATTTAAATAAGTTTATGGAAGCAGCAGAAAAATATGGTTTAACGCTTAATGAAAATAAATGCAAATTTTCGACAATCTCTAACTTGTTATGGCACTCGATATTTCATCATCAAATAAAACCTGATCCAGACAGACTACGACCTCTACTTGAATATCCTGTACTAACAGATTCTGCTTCTTTGAAACGTGCTATGGGTATGTTCGCTCATTATGCACATTGGATACCTAATTTTTCAAACAAAATAAGGCCCCTGGTTGATTGTAAAACTTTTTCTATAAATGCGAAGGCACTTCATGCGTTTGAAGAAATGAAGTCTTCAATAGCCACCTCAGCTGTTCATAGCATTGACGAAGAGGCCGAGTTCACAGTAGAAATTGATGCTTCTGATCAAGCAATTGGGGCCATTCTTTTACAATTTGGACGTCCTGTCGCGTTTTTCGCTCGCTCACTTTCTCAAACTGAACAGCGTCATTCTGCAGTAGAGCGAGAAGCCTATGCAATTGTAGAATCATTAAGAAAATGGAAACATCTTTTAATTGGACGCCATTTCAAATTAGTAACAGATCAACAATCAGCAGCCTTCAAGTTTAACTCAAAAATAAATAACAAAATCAAGAAAGAAAAAAAATTACGATGGCGTCTAGAATTATCAAGTTTCCAATTTGACATTATTTATGGAACTGGCAAAGAAAATACAGTAGCGGATGCGCTTTCCCGTATATGTGCTACTTCAACAACGGATACGCGTTCATTAGTCGATTTGTATGTTTTTGTTTTTTCTGACAGCTGTCGTTTACACAGGAGCTTAAAAAATTAATCATTTTGTAATGTAATAGTTATACAAAAATACAGTTTTATATTTTTACATAATTCTACATGTTTACTTTATACAATCTTATAATTATTATTTGGTCAAATTCTACGAATATCTTCAGAAATACTTTTTACTTGTCATAAAGTGGTTGGTGTGACGTGTAGACAACCTCCAAGATGGTACACCATGGGCAACGTTCTGCTTGCACAGAGCGGCTAATAGTCTACACAATTTGGCGACCGAACTGGACATAATGTCCATCCCGGTCAAAATCAGAAATAATTGGAAGAAAAGAAGACACACTAGGAAGATAGAACTAGACATTCCGAACAGTCCAACACGACAACCAACAGATACTGAGACTGCTGAAAAACTTCTTAATTCTCCTGTTACCTACACACCTGGTAACACTTCTTCTCAAAATGATACAGAAGATGGAACAGTGTTGCCAGATGTATAACTATATTTTTCCTGAGATTTTGAGAAAAAATTACTTATTTTTCCTAAAAATTCATGAGAAATGGTTTTGTTGAGAAGTATTGTTTTTTTATGTAAATAGTCTCCAAATTGAAAAAAAATATTGAGGCCCAAAAACATATATTACTGCACAAATATACTTAACTCCATTAAGTTGGCGTCTACACCCATATTATACTTCGTTCTGAAATAAGAATGGAGTACTTTTGATAGAAATTTTATATACCTATTCAATAGCTTTAAAATTATTCAACTATCATATTCAAAAATTAATAAGTGTACACATTTTATTTTAAAAGCCATTAGATAAAATTGGGTTTTATGTTTTTTTTTTCATTATTTGCATTCATATCTGGTTCCCGCCAAATTTATTCTTATTTCCAAACACTATAATCATTAACTCATGTATTGTATCCTAAACAAAAGTCAAGTATAACTTTTAAAATTATAATTGAGAAAAAGTGAAAACATATGGCAAGGTATATAAAAATATTTCTGGTTTCCGCCTACGTTATTATAATAGTTTTTATTTTTTTCATGGACATAATATACATGTATAGAAAATCGTTAGTCAGAATATGTAATAAACATAAATAACATACATAAATGAGACATCCATAAATAAGACAGCGACAGTGCAATTTGTGCAAAGCTTTTATTAAAGAACTTGTTTAGGTCATAAAAATTGCATTCATGTAATAATTTTTTCAATTTTTGTAGAAACATTTTATTTGAATCACAATTTTTTATACTGACAGGAAGGTGGTTAAATATTTTTAATTCTCTCACATGAGGAGCGTTTTGTGTTACTTTATATCTTGCTCGAGGTAAATAAAAATCATCTTTATTTCTTCTATTAACAGTATGAACCTCTGAAGTACGCGAAAAACACTGTTTGTTCAGAAATATATATTTACATATTTCAAAAATATAAATATCAGTAACTGTTAATAATTTATATTGTTTAAAAAGATTTCTACAAGAGAAGCAGCGTGGAATTTGTGTTATTCGTCTTACTATTTTCTTTGACTAATGAAAACATTATGCAATGATGTATTATCTCCCCAGAAACAGATGCCGTACCTAATTATAGATTCTGCTTTTGCATGATAGAACATAAGTAACTGATTTATGTTTAATACACTTCTGAAGTGCCAAATTTGGTAACTTATCTGATTTAATTTTAGATTTAAGTTGTCAGTGTGATCTTTCCAGATGAGATTTTCTTCAAGTAACAAATCCAAGAACTTATACTTATTAGGTCTGGATACGTTATTTGGTCCGAGATTTATTTCTATATTCAGATTTTTTCTACACTGCCTGTTATGAAATGTACATATTTCATTTTTGAAGAATTAAGATACTACAGTTCATTATTACGAAACCAAACAGATAAATTATTTAAACAATTTTGACATTTAGCTTGAAGCGTTTTTTCATCATTGGCAGAAATTATAATTGATGTGTCATCTGCGTATAACGTGAGGTGGTGATCATCATCACCCACAACTAATAAAATATCATTTACCTAAGGTTTATATAGAGTTGGTGAAAGTATTCCACCCTGAGGAACCCCTCTATTAATGTCAACATAACCAGACGTTACATTTTTAATAATATCATTTTTAGATTGAATGGTCATATACTGTTTTCTGTTTTTTATGTAAGAGGAAATCCAGGTTTTGAGCATATAATCTTATGACTTACACAGTCAAAGGCTCGTGAGAGGTCACAAAAAATTCCTATTGGTTGTATACCATTTTCCATATTGTCTAGAATATTTTCTATTGTATATTGAATTGCACTATTAGTACTATGATTTGGTTGAAAGCCATGTTGGTTTGGTATTATAATATTGTTTTTATTAATAAATGAGTCCAGTCTGTCTTGAAATGCGTATTCAAATAATTTGGAAAATGTAGAGGGAATAGATACCGGCCTGTAGTTCTCTACCTTCTTGTTATCTCCTTTTTTATGGATAGGGGTTACTTTATTGACTTTTAGCGTTTTTGGAAAAGTACCGTTCTCAAAAGATAAATTTATTAAATACAAAAGAGGCTTGATGATTTCTGGTGCCACAATTTTTAATATATAATTTAGTACGTCGTCAAAACCGGATGAATTTTTGTTTTTAAATTTTTTGTTAATTAAACTTATCAGCTCTCTCTCACAATACGGAGCAACGAACATACTATTTGACTGAGGAGTCACATGATTTCCTGTGCTCTTGGTATTATTGTCAGTTAGATTGTACTGATTGTAGACGTTTCACAATTTTACTTGCAATGACTATGGGATCTTTTATAAGTTTATTATTGAAATTGTGTAATGTATTTTTACTAGATTCCGCATTACCTGAATTTTCTTTAATGACTTCCCATACTGATTTAGAAATATTGTCGGATTTCAGGATTTTGTTTTGATAGTACCCTCTGTTAATTTCATTTATTAATGCTAGGTGTTTTCGTTTTGCTTCCTTGTAGAAATCCTTCAAAAGTGAAAATTGGTTTTGTAATTGAAATAAATCTAATAATTTTTTGCTAGACTGTTTAATTTTTTTCGTGTACCATTTTTGTTTATTAGGTATATATTCAAATTACTTGATATAATAAAATCTTTAAATTTCTTGAGTTTTTCATTTGATTTCCTGACTCCCGTAAAAATAAAAAAAATCCATAGAAAAACGAAAATTTCCGTAGGTCTGGCAACACTGAGATGGAACTCGGCTTTCAAGTTCAGAAGAGTCAACCCCTTATTCTCAGCGAACAAGAAGAGAGCCATTTCCTCGTCCTCAGCGAACAAGAAGGTTATCCAGTTATCTAAAGGAGTATGATCTCAAATAAGGGGGGGGGGGGGATGTCATATTATAAGTGTTGACTAGCAACACATTTTTGTTTATAATGTTTATTTATTGTCATTAATGTCATGTAGAATTTTGTTGAATAAAGCCTAACTTACGAAGGTTCCTGATAATTTGACCATGACGCATAATATTGTGACGTGCGTCCCTGGGAGAAGAGTATACAACGCCGCCACTGACAGAAAGTTCCAGAGCGATGACGCAATCCCTGGCGCCGCAGCGGCTAGAGGCTAATTACGCCGTGACCTCATTCTTTTGTATACAGGTTATTGTCGCTTCGAAGGCTTCTAGAATGGTATGAGCTGTATAAATACCGGCCGAAAGAAAGCGGAGGGACAGTCTAATATATACAAGCAACCAGAAATGAACTCAGTGATATAAATAAACAGTTTACAAGTTGTTAACATAAATAAATGTAGTTATATAAATAAGTGTAGTGATATAAATGTTAGTTAGTTAAATAATAGTAGTGTTTAAGCATTTAATAATATTCTTAGTGTTTATAATTATTTAATCATAGTGTTATTTGTTTTTATTATTTAATCCTTAATTATTTTATCGTTTAATAAACGTATTTTTTAGTTAATAATATTTGTCTGTGTTTTACACTTCACCCATATAAATAAAAACGTTGCAATATCAAATGTCCCGCTGTAGTAATATTTTCTGCCATTTTGCGTAGTTGCTTTTAGGGTTAGTCTACTTTCTCAACCTTAAAAAACTTATTTAATCTTTCTCACGCGTAAAACCTAGTTTTCCTCGTCGCCAATTAAATGTCGTGTACTTTAAATAAACAACTTTCTAGCTTTTTATTATATTTTCTACTACATACAGTATTCCAGCTAACGTATTTTTACATATTGTGACGATACGTACCTCGTCCCAGTGTTTTGTACCAGATGTCTTTTACAATAATACAACCATCTGTCTGGGATTATTGACCATCGATTAACGTATAAACTTTTGTGTTGTTCTACAGCACATTGCCGCTGTTAAGATATAATAAACCTATAAAATAGATTATATTGAACGTTGTTTCAGCGAATATTAACATTTACCTGGGCTTATATCGAACCAGGATCGATGTAAGATCGAATTTAAATCGCCACATGCTGCAAAAACATAACCCTCAAAGATTTGCCGATAAATAGTGTTTACCTTATCGTTGAGTTATGAAATAGGCTGTTTAACTTGTACAATGTATATATTGTTGTTGTATCACTTACTTATTTGTTATACACAGGGTTTATTACACATTGTTCAACCGCTGGATGTGTCAGCTGTTTTCTTGGTTAGGAGTTGGCACAGAGAAGTGAGCAACAATTGTTGTCAGTGTTGTGCTCAATTCTCATTATTATAAAATATTATTTTATAATGTGTGTTATTATATTTTTGTTGGATTGGGCAACAAACTGTGACAACCGGTAATTATTACAATTTTTATTAATTTAGTTTTTGTTGTACAAACGCCAGCAGCGCCACTACACACACACTAAGTTTAAAAGTTTACCCCCTCTTTAAAACATGCAAGATTTTTCCTGATTTACCAAATATCGGGTATAAAAGACCGCACATCATCCAGAAGAATCAGTTCTTCAGTTCGTCCGACTGAACCAAGTACCTGGGTTCCGGATTCGATCTGCAGCTTAGAGCGACTTAGTCGAATCTGAGGAGAACGTACGAGAAAACAGAGTCCACCGCCGATCTTCTATCGTTGAGTTTGATGAGAGTGTACTTAGTAATTTCACGAAGCCGCCGTCCGTGTCTCTTGTGGACAGAGAGACTCCGCCGTAATATTTTCTATCATAAATTGCTGCTCCGTAATTTTGTATTAGTACATTTCCAATCATATTTAATTTTTTTTTACTTACCGTTGCCAGAGACTGTGCCATTGCCGTACCGCGGGAGCACAGTCCCCGAATATTGGGCCTAGTCCGTCACAGTTTGTCACCAAGGGTATTTTTCGTTTCGTGTTTATTACTTGTATAAAACTAAGAGTAATAAATAACTTAATTAAGGGTAACACGTGCTTTCTTCGGAAACCTTGGCCTCCCTCCGCAAAAGCTTCCCGGCAGTCTGCCATTCTTTTTCAGCCACCGCCGCCAACGGCGCCCGAGCAATTCACTTTTTCAACGACTGAAAGGATCGCACCACGATTGCCCCACCGCCTCCAACAAGTCCACCGTCACAATATATTACCTAGGGTACCTTTATATTATATTTTCTTTCTGTAATTCCGTTAATACGTTTTCTGGTGATATAAATATATTTTTGTGAATATACAGGGTGTTAATACTAAGTCGTTACACCTGAAAATGGTAGATAGAACTTATTAAAACAAACAACTTTTCTTAGCTCAAACTTTTGATTTGGAGCCCCAGTTCATAGTTATTGGCGTTCTCTTGTTTTTCGAAAAATCGTCATAATTCCCTTATTTTAAGGAATATAAACACTTGTATTTACAATTATTTTCTATTTCATCAAATAACAAAATGGCGACCAACCAAAAAATTCAAAACAAGATATTATGAAAACCACCTCATCGATTTTCGAAAATAAAACATTTATAAAATCCATAAATTTTCTACTACAATATTTGTCTGAAACATTTTTTTCTATCTGGCCAAAAAAGTTTTTATTCAAATTGAATTGCAAGATAAATTTTAACAAACTGCAACAATCATTTAAAACAAAGTAGGCTTGCTGCCATTAAACAAGAAAAACAAGAAACAAACAAGAAAAATAAAACAATGAAAGAATAAGGGTGGGACTAAATATGATTTTCAAAGTGGCCACCATTCGCAGCAACGCAAGCCCGGCAGCGTGCTTTGATGTTGGTGGAGACCCTCGCAAGGACTGCTTGTTTCTCTTTTATATCTTCTGCTGCAGCCACGATTCTAGCCACTAGTTCTAACTCTGTGTTCACCGGTGTCTCGTAAACAGAGGTCTTTATCTGACCCCAAAAAAAGAAATCTAATGGAGTTAGGTCGGGGCTCCGGGCTGGCCACGCAACTGGACCTCTCCTCCCAATCCAACTTATTCGGGTATTTTCTATTTAACAATGCGGTGACTTCTCGCGTTGTGTGAGCCGGTGCCCCATCATGCTGATAAATTCTTCGAGCTTCCTGTGCATTACGCCTTGCCTCCCCAAAAACCGGAAGAATGTCAAGAAGTTCAACGTTTTCATAATGATGCATGTTTACGTATAAATTATGCAAAATACGAACATACAAACGGACATACACGTGCGCTAAATTTGAAGTAACTTGTTTTTGAGTACTTGTCAAATCTAATCTCTTTTTTGTTTCATTGTTTTCAGAAGCTACTTCGTTTTAAATGGTTTTTTTTAGTTTGTTAATACTTATGCAAGCCAAGTAAGTGAATAAAAACTTTTTTTTGGACAGATAGAAAAAAATGTTTCAGACAAATATTGTAATAGAAAGTTTCAGGATTTTAAAAATGTTTTATTTTCGAAAATCGATGGGGTGGTTTTCAAAATAACTTGTTTTGAAATTTTTGATTGGTCGCCATTTTGTTATTTGATGAAATAGAAAATAATTGTAAATACAAGTGTTTTAGAGAACTGAAAGCAAATGTTGAAAGTTTTTGTATTTTTTTAATACTCCTTGAAATAAGGGAGTTATGACGATATTTCGAAAAACAAGAGAACGTCAATAACTATGAACTGGGGCTCCAAATCAAAAATTTGAGCTAAGAAAAGTTGTTTGTTTTAATGAGTTCTATCTACCATTTTCGGGTGTAACGACTTAGTATTAACACCCTGTATAATAAAGCTAATCCGTTTAATCTATTTTCGGCAATAGTACTACGCAGGTAAGTCTTTAGCAATCTTAAAGTCGAAGATGATCTTTCCGGAGTACTAGTTGTGACTGGAAGAGTCGCCAATATTTTTAATAATTTGTAAATATTCGGAAAAATATTATTTGAACATTTGTCC
This sequence comes from Harpalus rufipes, assembly GCA_951394225.1. Classification (NCBI taxonomy): domain Eukaryota; kingdom Metazoa; phylum Arthropoda; class Insecta; order Coleoptera; family Carabidae; genus Harpalus; species Harpalus rufipes. Next base: position 18,226,743 of record OX596285.1, read on the forward strand.
AAAGAGTCAATGGCACTTTTCGGCATATCTTTTGTGTCTTTGAATTTTCTGTTCCACAGCTTACATTCTCCTGTTAAAATATATAAAGTGCAGTTTTAAAGGTTCTCATTGTATTTTTCGAATAAATACTTTAATTTATCTTCATATTGTTCATCAATGTGCCCGGCAATGCTAAACGCTTTCAATACATTTTTATGTTTCATAAATTTATCGGTCAGACGATTTATCACTGAATCCAAGAAAGGCAAAAATATTGAGATAGGTACGATAATATTCCTCAGGGGATTGTGTTGTTACATTAATTCTATGCATTTGTTTACTAGTAATTATTGGAATCACTATTGTATTGCCATCTTCATATTCTATTTCATTCATAACCGTTTGCGCTTTGTTAATTTTTTTATTAAAATATTCTTCTGCGTTGTCTCTAATATTTTGAAGTTCTTCCATGGTGTTTTCAACTGTTTCAATAGCGACACTTAAATCTATTGATTTAGCCTGTAGTAATTTTCTAAGCGGCAACGTATAGGAAAATAATACTTCTACAGACAGCAGAGATATAACAAACTTTGGATTTTTTAACGAATTTAATAGAGCAGTTGCCTTATAGCAATCTTTATCTTTCCAATTTCCTATAATTTCCACTGACAGAATCGTGACGATCTACCCACCTTACACTGACCGAATCATGACGATCTACTCACATTGTCGGACACATTTGTTTCGATGATTGCCGCTTTGAAGTTGAACATATTTCCTCTATTTTTGCGGTTAATATTGCAGCTCTTTTTGGAGTGTTAGTAGTCACGTTGTACGATTCTTCTATAAATGATATACAGTCATTGATATCACGTATATTACGTGCTTTTGATATAGCCAAATTCAAGCAATGCGCAGCGCAATGTACATATAAAGCTTTCGGATACTCTCCATTATATAGCTTGCATTTCTTGAAATACACCTGACATAGCGGCTGTACCGTCATAGCCTTGACCTCTTAAATAACGTATATCTATACCTATGTCATTTAAAAATTTAATTAAAGTTTTACGCCCACGCGAATAAGAATTCGCACGTTTAGAGTTCGCTAATAACAGTTCGACGTCAAACTACGCTTATTTTTGTTATATTCGCCCCGCGTTTAGTTACGCACGTTTTGTTATAAGCATTATCTTTATATTTTTTTGTACATATTACCATCATTTTTACTTTAATATATTTACCTATTTCAAATAATCGGCGTTGGTATAATTTAAATTAAACCTAAAAACCCTGTGAAGTGCAGTGAAGTGGAATCCACCGGAGCATGCCGCGCAGTCGACAACCACGCCATCGAATAGCCGTAGCATCGAAAAACCGTGCCATCGAAAGTCGCCACGTCGACACCTACCCCTCACCATAGGCCGTAGCTACGAAAACCGTCACATCGAAGGTTGCCACGTCGACATCACCCCCCACTACTGACCGTAGCTACGATAACCGTCACATCGAAAGTCGCCACGTCGACATCACCCCCCACCTAATCGCCACTGAGTCTTTCAAAATGCTAATTCAGCTGACTCGCTATAACATAGTTTGTACATCATATTATTTACGTTAGATGACACCGCCATGTACGAGTATGTCATGGTATTTACTCAAGTGATTAAATGGAAAAAGATATCTATTTTTGTCAACAATTTAATGTTACAAAATATAAAACAGATTATATACTATATGATAGACAATAAATATATGTGTGTAATATAAAATAATGTAGGTATATAATATTGTGTGTGTAAATATATTTCAATATAGGTGAAATATTTACCATTTTATTTTATAATCCTGATTTATAAATTTGTTTTAAATGTTAGAGAAAAACAGAAACATGCTATTAGAAGTGTTTTAAAATATCAATACTAAAACCTACATTGAAACAATTCATAAAGATTGTATGATCCGTCCTAGGAAAAGAAAGTACAAATAAAATTATAATAACTATACATGTATATATGAATACACAATATTTAGAGAAAAAAAATAATTATAAGGTCTAACAAAAGAAATTCTCCAGAAGCTAAATTTAACGAATCTAAATTTGGCTTGCAAAACGCGGCAATTTCAACAAATTAAAATTTGTGCAGTGTATCCCATGTACATACATACATATATTTTTCATATATCAATATATATTGTAAATAAAAAGAGTAACATTATAATAAATTACTCCTTATTTTTTGTTAATGAGGCAAGGAGTCTTGGTTCTCGTATTCAGTTGAACTTCAGAAAAATATCAAAGAAACTGGTTTTCACAGACCGACGAATGAAAGTTCCATCATTGCCAAGATACTATCTAAAACGAGAGAATATCTTAGCTCCAGGATCTTTTGGACACGAGAATTTGTAATATAGGGTTTTTACATGATAAAATATTTTGTATAACCAAATAATCTCTATAAGTATTTCAATCTAGTTTTTAGGTAGGTGTCGACGTGGCGACTTTCGATGGCACGGTTTTTCGATGCTACGGCTATTCGATGGCGTGGTTGTCGACTGCGCGACACGCACTCTTCTCCACATTTCGCCTGCTCCCATTTTCGGTCCAACCTGCCCGCAACGCAACAGGTGGTTCCCCAATCCTTCGCTAACCACCGGAACAGGTTGTAATAATCTTTCCCTTCACCTAAGCTACATTGAGAAGTCCGGCCTAAATAATTGTAACCAGTGTTACATTGGGCGGTAGTAGCCGGGACGATATATATATATATATATATATATATATATATATATATATATATATATATATATATATATATATATATATATATATATATATATATATTATTAAACAATTTATATTGTTTTTAAAAAAGTTTATTTGTTGGGAATACAGAGTTATACAAGCTTGGTTTCAGCTGGAGAGCTGCCTTAAGACTGATTCTACGTCTATCTATCTTACGCTTTATTTTGTGGAAAGTTTATAACTTTTCTTAGTCAGCATTTCTAAGAGTAGTCGTATTACTTAATTCCTCCCTGGCAAGTTTAAACTTTACACAAATTTTATAAATTTTCGCTTATTTGTACTAAATTCCTTAATTCTCTATTATTTCTTAACTGCTTAGATTTATAATTCTTATAATATTGATATACAATTTTTATAATTATAGTAAATAACATTACAACAAGTATAATATTAATTATATAATAATGATGAGTGTTACTTTCGTGATTTTGAATGTCTTTTATTTTTTGTAATTGTGGGAATGAAATATTTAATTCTTGTAATGGTTTTAAATTGATTTTATTTATTTTTGTATCGAAAGTTTGGAGTTGGATATTGTTTAATTCTAGTTCTTTATAGGCTGTTGATATTTCATTAAATGTTCATTGGTTGACTTTACAATTTCCATCGTTGATAAGTCTAAAGGTTCCGTGAAAGTTTTTCTTTATATCTTTGTTTTACAATTTATTACTAATTCTTGATTAATGGGGGAAGTAATTATTATATTATTAGTGTATGGGATTTGTATTACATTGTTTTTTGTATATTTTTCAATTATTTCACAGTCATCATTATTTTTACTTAATACTATATTATTAATACAATTATTTACTTCTACGCCTTTTGTTTGACAATAGTTTATGTTGTTAGATTCTCTATTGAATCTTTCTATTAATATATTTTTGTTGTGTTTATTTATGTAATATGTGGTGGTTCTGTTAATTCATGTATTTTTATTATGATGGATAAAAGGAATTGGGTATAATTGATATAGAGGATAGGAGTTTTGCGAGAGTTCTGGTTCTATTAACAACATGTGGATTTGTTCGTTTTCTAGTCCTGTGATTTGAATTAAATCGTCATGGTTTATAATAGTGGTGTCTAATTAATTTAATGGAAAAATTACTAACATTAGTTCTATATGTTTGCAAAATTCCGATAGATTTTGAATAATTATTGATAGTTTATTAATTTTTATTTCTGCGTCAATTAAAGTTTGCCACGTTTGTTCTTCATTTAAGAGATTTGTCATGACTTTAAGGTTTTCTAATAATTTGTTTTCGTTTGACTTTATTTGTTCTAATTTTGAATTGAATTTGTCTGTTAAATGTTTTTCGTTTTTTATTATTCGTTCGTTTTGATTTTGAAGAATCTTTTGGTTATCTTTTAATTTGTCTATTATGTTATCATATTTCTCCGCGTCACTTTGGTCTAAGTTACCTGTAATTGATTTAATTATATTACCAAATCCATTTATTAAACCTCGTTTGGTTCTTTTGGTAAAAAGTTTTTGGATTTGTTGTGTCAAGTCGCCAAGAAAATAAGATAGTGCTTTCTTTTGTTCTTCAAGATAGTAATTATTCTGAATTTGTTTTATAGTATTAATTGTAATGCTATTTAATTTTGAATATTCTTTATAAAGGGGATAATATTATAATTGAAATAATGTATTATTTCTCCTTCTTTTAATTTGCAATCACCTATTCCGAATAAAAGGAATCCATTGTTATTTGAAATGTCCACTAGTTGAGCGGTGGTAAAGGCCCTGGAATCAAAATTTAATTTTATCTAATTTGAATTTTCTAATATGTCTTTTATTTTTTATTTCTACTGTTCCTAATATAGGGTTATAATTTTCTACTATAACTCTTTTAAATATGGGTTTTTTATATTTGTGCATTAGTCTATTATTTTGTTTAACATAGACTTTTTCCGGTAATTTTAAAGGTAATTCGTTTTCTTTGTCTTATCTTTATCGATTATTTTTTTTTATTTGTTTCTGATTTATTGATGAAATAGTCATTTATAAATTCTTCTTCGGATCTTTGTTTTTGAAAATATTTGTTTTGTTCATTTTGTCCGAAAAGTATTTCATAAGGGGTCATTTTTGTTATTGAAAGTTTGGTATTATTGTATGCTGTTATTGCTTTATTTACGTTATATTGTAAATCTTTATTTTTATTTGTTGAATGTAATATCCGAAGATGTTCTATTAATATGGAGTGAAATCTCTCTACAGCATTTGATTTTGGAATTGCTTTGCTAATTAAGTGTAATTTTATATCGTGATTGTTACAATAATTTTTTACTAAAGCGTTATTAAATTCTGGGCCATGATCAGCGATGATCATATTTGGTTTTTTGTAAGTTTTTATGAAGTCCTCAATTATTAACATTGTTTCTTTTCCTGTCTTATTGAAGGTAGGGTGAATAAATCCAAATTTGGAAAATTGATCAAATATAGTGACGAAGTATTCTTTATTTAATGTAAGGAGATCTATGTTTATAATTTCGAAAGGGGTTTTTGGTGTAGGGGTTAAATTATCATGTAGTTGTATAGGGTGTCGGTCATATTTATTTTCTTTGCATATTCTACATTGATTAATAATTTCTGTAATATATTTACCCATATTGGGCCAAAAGTATTTTTCTTGATAGGTTGCCATTATTCCTCTATGATTTAAGGTGAAATGATACTCCCTTTTATTTTGTTTCTACGCTGAAGCGAGCGCTAGTGTGCACTGAAATGAATAATTATGGCTGAATCGATAAAGTAGAAATATTTGTACATTTAACAGTCTCCATCTATTCGGTAATAGTCATACTTGTTCCAAATTCTAAACCTAAAAGTAAAATATGTCGTTTGGCATTAACTCTCGTAGGTTGCCTAATGCCTAGGTCACACCTGTATGATTCTGTACGATGAAAAACTATAGGCACGGTGTCACACTTGTATGACAAAAACCATATGAAAAAGTTATCTTCTTTAGATTATTCAACATGATACCGTGTATTACTCATTTCACGACGAAGCTTTCGAACACTGTTAAACCTATGTTCATTCATGTTTATTGTTTGGATGTTTGAAACGCTTGGTTTTATAATTTTTTTTCAACCAATTCTTGGTCCACACAGATCTTCGCTTCTTAAACCTTTTTCTTTTTTATTTTGTTAATAAACATACACGCAGACATTAAAATTATGGTTTCGTCGGAACTGTTACTCGATATCATGTTCGTCAATGTAAAAATTGTTTATAAAATGACTATTTGCTTGATTCAAAATAAACACATTCAAAAACTAATTACCTATCCAGAAGAAAAATATAATACATATAGGTATAAGTATAAATATATGAAATATTATAAACAATACGGTATAAAAATTGCTAAATAAAACAAAATGATATAAAATAAAGGAAATTATATTACTAAATTTAAATTACCAGTTTACTACAAGAATAGAAAATTAATAATAAAAGCTACAATACTAATGCAAAAAACTAAACAGATTATAAACAAAGATAAGAAAAGTCAAGATTTAAAAAAATATTAACCTAAAATTCTCAAATGTCAAACAATACAGTGACGAACATTTGACGAACATGATATCGAGTAGCAGTTCCGACGAAACCATAATTTTAATGTCTGCGTGTATGTTTATTAACAAAATAAAAAAGAAAAAGGTTTAAGAAGCGAAGATCTGTGTGGACCACTAGTATTGAAATGCATAGTCGTGAAAGTAGAAGCAAATATTTCATATGATTCTGTACGACGAAAATAGAAACGCTTCTATTTTTCATCGTACAAAACAAGTTTCATCGTACATCGTACAGAATCATACAGGTGTGACCTAGGCATAATGAAAATTGAACATTTTATTGAACGTATAATAATAATTTTATAACGAACGTAAAGATATTTGTATGAAATAGTAATAATGTATTGCAAGAGGGAAGAGTGATGAATTGAATGAATAATAAGTAACAAAAATTTTAAAATCGTACGTAATATATATTACATATTATTCCTTAATCCTTAATTACATAATATTTTGTATTTACCGTAGGAAACTTTTATTATGAACATATTTATAGACTGTAAGAATAAATGTTACATTTTCACAATTATTAAAAAAATTAATAATACGTAGGTAGGTACATCACAATATAAATAATTTTCGTATGATATTAAATGTATTGTCTTCGTATAATATTTGGTTTGCAATGAATGTCTTTTTTTTAATGTAATATTTAATAAAATATTATGCGACGGGGTTCAGCAATTCAGCGTCATTCATATCAACTCATCCAGCGTTATCACCCATGACGCTTTAGTTTAGGATTGTAATAATTGCTCCTAAATATGCTAAAACAAAAAATTGAATATATTTAGATACATTTTTTAAAAATTACCTCTGTGGTGCATTCTCCACGCAAGCAATAAGTGTTCGTGGGGTGACACCTGGTAAACGTCCGCACGGTACAAATATGTCATCATCGTTACCGAAATCTGTGTACAAAGCTGATTGGCAGACCCAGCAATTCAAGAAAAACGCCTGGGAATGGCAAAGAAAAAGAGTTTGTTTCACCACGACAATGCGCCAGCTCATTCAAGTCGTATTGCTCAATAAAAATTGACCCAACTGAAATCGTCCCCCATCTACCGTACTCGTCCGATTTAGCTCGTCCGGTCTATTATCTTTTCCCGAAACTCAAAACGTTCTTCACTGGAAAGAGATTTCGATCCAACGAAGAAGCCATCGAAGCAGTAAATGCTTATTTTGAGGATCGCAAAATATCCAAATTTCAAAAATATTTTGTAAAATATCTAATAAATATTTCGAAATATTTTCAGTTTTCATATTTAGAAGGCATATAAAAATTATTGTAACAGCCCTATTATACCTTCTTGTACATAAGTATCCGAATGGTTCTGCTAATTATTCATCATGTCATAGATATGTACAAGCTTTTCATTGAGAATGTGTGTTCGTACTTTCAGAATAATAGTTATTTATGTATCAATTAAGGTAGGTACTGAAGTTCTACTTTTTATCATGAATGTGGAATTTAGTTGCCAAGGCCGCAGGGCTGAGGAAATAAACCATCTGATGATAAAAAGGAACTTTAGTGCCAAAACAGAAAATTTGTGAAAATTAAAGGAATATTTATTTTTATAGGTTATGTTGACAAATTTTTCAGCTGCTGTCAGTCACACCAACGTACGTATATTCAGTGTTGTGAATCTCTGGACATTGAAGTTATCGTAATGAACACTCAAAATTACGTGTATTATCTCAGATCTCATCGGAATAATTTCATTCATTCTTCTTGCACATATTTCTTGTCATTTTACGTATAACTATATACAATAATTTTCATAAGGTTGCATTTAAATGTGTTCGCTTCGCAAAACCATATTGCAAGTAACAATACATTTCTTTGTATTATATTTCGTTTGATCTCAATGTCTGTCTAAGTTTATTAGTTTATAGGTTTAGTATGCTAGTTTATATTTTTATTATATACAATTAAATGTAATCTGTCGCCTGTTGACCATCTGCACCCCATTGTATTGGACTTAGGATTAAGTCGGGGAAATTTGCATTTGTTGAGTATTTATCCTTCGCCAGGTACTGGAATGCATGTCCAGAAAATTTTGTTTAGTACCTCCCATGTTTTTGGAGTTTTTCTGCGATTGGTGCCTTCCTCTTATAGAGGGCGGTAACAATTGGAATAATTTCTCTTAAATTCTGTGTTTGCGACAGCTAGAAGACAGTTGATAGACAATAGTTGAAAATAGTTTGACAATAAAAATAGTTGACAATAGTTGATAGTTGAAGATAATTCGTATTAACAGTTCATAACGTTGAACATACAAACATTCGTTGTTTGATGTAAATATTGTACATATGTATGTTATAATTAAAGTGGTATATCTGATCCAATTGTTGTTTATTAAATCAGCGTTCGCATAAGTTTTCGTGTCACTGCAAGGACTTTCCAAGCAACGCGATACTTAACAAAATGAAATCATCGTATAATGCAGCGATTCTCAACCTAGCGTTTTCCAAACCACGCCCACGTATTCGGTCATTGAATGATTCGGGCGAAACGCTTTCTGGTGCTGGCGCAATTCTGTTTTTGAATATTCGGGATATGAATGATTCTGTGCATGCAGTTCTGGTTTTGAATTTCTGAAGTTGAAGACTTTCTCCTTAATTTTTCAGTTTTAGTGTATTGTAGGATAAGAATAAATTTATCCAAATATTTTCAAAATAATTAAATCTTTCTTTATATTAATATAATAACACATTTATGTAAATGGAGGTTAATTTCATTTAAAAAAAAAGTTCTCTATTTTTGCATTCTTCTCTGAAATTAATAATACCCGAAAAAAATTATTAAGTTGATGAAATTTGCTTGAGACGCCACATCGCTGTGACTGCTATTGCTGCTATAAGACAGAAGTCGAATGATAAAGAGAGTAGAGGGAATACATCGACAATAACAAGCGCGTGAACAGTTGCGTAGGAATCGAACATATATAAATATTCAAAAATCATTGCATTTAAAAATATTCTTAAATTTCCAAGTGCACTTGACACCACTCGGAATTTGTAACTTCTTTTAATTCCTTTTTTAGATCACTTCTCGTGTATCCACATAACTAGTTTTCTTTTGGTAATTTAAAAAATTCTTGTCCATACAACCATCGTTCATTGTTTCTTAATAATGACAATTTAGACCATTTTGTGACTTCACCTGCCATATTTTCTTCCAATGCTAACCTGTCGCTATTTGCCGGATTTTATTGTCTCTTGTATTTCGTCAATTCGATGACCAACAAATTATTTAAATATGTTATCCGTAGCAGTGGCGACTCGCTAGGGTAGGCAAAAAGGCAACGCCTACCTTATACGTCGTAGTAATACCAAAATGAAAAATATTTTTTGTCTCTACTTTTTAATAATAATAAATAGTAAGTTTATTCACAATTATTATAATAATATGTCGATTCCTAACCTTTTAGAGGTTGGGAATACGCCATTCCTAACTGTAATGATAATCTTTTGGGTGCGAAAAAGCAGATTTCACATCCACCCCACGGGTTGAAAATGTTTATGTAGGGGTTGCCTAGTACTATTGTCATAGATCCTTATAATAAGGTAGGTCAAACAAATTTTAATATAGCTGTCAAAAAATATTAACTTAATGATTTATTCTGAAAATTATTGATTTAAAAAGAGGATGATTGTGAATAAAATAGTATACATACCTCGATGGGGGTTTCATCACAGCCTCGCGCTGTATCTCACCTCAAGGATTCGCCTCTCGGTAATACACATAAGCACTCGGCTATAAGCTATAATGAAACATCCCACCTCAGTTATAATATACTATTAAAAACATGGCATATAAAATATTTTCTCCAACATTATTTTAGGAACTACACATTCCACCACTACAAATTATGTTGGCATTAATATCATTCGAACAAACAGTGTGGCATAACTCCGTTTGGAATAATTACGCACGGCTTCCGACAAATCATTATGTGTTCAGCGGTATATTAGCGCGGTAGGTACAGGTCTCCGAAAGAGGAACTCATCTAGGTTGCTTACAGATAATATGCGATAGCCTGAGAGAGAAATAATACTATAATTCTAGCTAAATAATAATTTGTACAGTCGTGCAACTACTTCAATGACCGCTTGGCAAGCTTCGCTCCTCTTCGTTCGGATTCGTGCTTACGGAAGATATTGGTACATACTACGCTTTATGCTTGAGACAGTACAATATAATTTCCCTTTCATTTTGTTACTGCGCATGCAACCTTGAAATGAGCTGCTATATTGGGACTACTATTTGTATATCAAATATTATGGGTTAGTTGCTGTAGTAACGTCTGCTTGTTTTATTTATTTCTGAATTCGCGTTTGACGTTTTGAACAGTTTCGGAATTTTCTGTTAACTTTTACAGGTTTTTTTTGAGATCGTCAGAGCAATAAGTTTAGCTAAATAATAATATATTATTTAGAAAATTAACTATGTAATATTTTGTCGACAAAAATATCAAGTGGTAGGTAATAAAGACAAATATGGAATAACGGGGAGCCAGTTATTACCAAATAAATCAAAACATAGACATGAATTGTGTAATAAGCAATTTATGACATGTTTAAATTAATATTGTTTGTTTCCTAAAAAAATATGATTCTCTTAAAGTATGCTACATTTTTCGTATCATTTCTAAATTTTGTTGGAAAAAGTACTCTGCAACATGTTTGGAATGGCTTATTCCAACACTTGTTGTAGTTGTAGAGGATACTATTATTTTTTTAGTTACAAACAATAAGCTACAAGAGAAAATATACCCCCAAAAGCGCATAATGAGTAATTGAAATCGTGAAGTATACAATCACACATTGCAGGACGCACGAGAATGTGAGAGAGAGGGAGACCAAGCTATGGAGACTGTAAGAGATAGAATATAACGCTGTACTGCGGGAACCAATGATCTCATAACTGTTCTGTAGATGCGCCCTAGAGAGAGAGAGAGAGAGAGAGAGAGAGAGAGAGATTGTGTTTTAACCATTAGAGAGCGACAGGTAGTACATGTCACGTGGTAGGATCACTAACAGTGCTTGTATAGTCCGGACGATTTTACTTGCCGAGTAGAAGTAATAAAGATTTCTCTGCGGTTAGGGAAAAGTTATAAAAACCATAGACACGCCAGAAAAAAATTCTATTTCATGAATGTACAAACATTACAGAAAATAATAATAATTTATTTATTTATTACATTTAACAAAAAAGAATACAACAATATCAGGTACGAAATGCAGATAAAAAAAAATACATAATATGTACATTGCACTGTATAAATACCGGGTGTTTCTATACTTATGAATCAAACTTTAAGGGATGATAATAGAGTCAAAAGTAAGTCAAAAAGCTTTAATACGCAAAGTCCAAATCTCAAAAAAACAGCTGATTGTCATATTTTGAGAAATTTTTGGAAAATTAGAAACAGATACGAGGAGACCTCTTAGAGATAAACAAAAATTATTTGTAGTTTTCTTATTGTCAGTAAGAAAGTTTATGCACGTCTATGTACAAACAGAACTGTTTGAATATAAGTGTAATAAAGAATCCGCTTTGAAAGGTTTTTCTATTGTGTTAACCCCCCAATAGTTGTAAAATCACTATTCCACTTTTAACGCAGTGCGGTATCTAAGAAAAAGTATATATTTAACAAAACGCATCGTAGGAATGGTGAACCGACCTACATACCAATCCCTTGCCAAGTAAAATCGTCCGGACTATACAGTGTGTATAGGACGGGTAGTTTTCTACGAAATTTCCAGTGTTTCATACATAAAAATCAGGGTCGAACCGTACCCACCGAGATGATGAGAAATTTCTCATTTCTTCCGCAGTCAGTTTTCTTTTAGGTTTACCTTTCCAAGCCCAACATTCTTTACCGTACATCAAAATGGGCACAACCACTCCATTATACACTAAACCTAGCATTTTTAGATACTTTTACGTTTCTAGCAACCTCTCTAATCAATTTCATGATAATTTTGTCCAATCATACTACCCAAATATACAACTCATTCTCCTGCTACAGCTTCACTGCATCCACCAAATTCATTCTGTCGACAATTCACTTTTTTCAAATACTAATATCTTGCATTTATCAACATTCAACACCAGATTCATATTTCTTCCAACTACATGTAATTCTCTGTATCATTCTCTCAGTTGCTCCTCATTTTCAATCAAAACAAATATATCATCCGCATGTAAATGTTTTTATTTACCCCGATTTTAAGAAATTAGAACCTCGTTTGCTGATCTTTTTGCGACAAAATAACTTTGGCCGCTCGCTTGCCATTATTACAAAACACGTGAATACAATAGACAACAAAATACAACTTTACACTACGAAACGCAATATAAAATAAATGCTGCGAAAATATGTAAGACAACGTATAAAGTCGGGAGGAAATATGGAGCCACCGATTTCATTATAGTTTATCTATTCACCGCTAGGTCTACTCATAGCGTCACTTCCTTATATTTCATGAAAATACTTACCGAATTTGTTTTAATTACGAATATATTCTATATTAAAAGATAAATATTTAAAATACTTACCTGAGACATATAGAAATATGTATAGTACCTAACACTAAACAAAATTTAACATTAAAACTTCAGACACTTGAGAAAAAAAAATTAAACATTTTATTCTTTTTATGTATATTCTCGAAGTTTAATTTTCGATTTTTTACCTCTTGCTAAGAGAGGTATTGGATTCATGCTAAAAATCGCATATCCAGATTTTATTGAATAATCACGATTTAAGGTCCATAGAATCCGATTTTAACATTTTTACAATGATGTCTGTGTGTGTGTGTGTGGATGTGTGTGTGAGGTTGTTGGAGACACGATTTCTCAAATTCTATAAGACTAACGACCTGTTTGACCACGGATTCCTCAATCTAACAGTAATGGGAAGAGTTGAATAGGTTTTGGTAACAATTGGACAACCGGAAGTGGTAGTTTCTAAAAAAAAAAAATTCTAAATATTATTTTTTGAAAATTTGTTACTACAAATATTAAAGATAATTAAATTCTCAATCTGACACATTTAATTTTTTTATTATATCTCGTATAGGTTTGTAGATATAGTATATAATAATATAGAATAATCTCTAGTAATAAATCTCGTTGCCCGAAAAACAGTTGCGATATTTAAATTTTTGTAATTGAGAAATAAATGCAAAATGTCAGTGTCAGATTTTTCTGGGAGGTATGGGTACATTTAATATATATTATTGTATTATTAATTAATTATGTATTTAAATTACAAATTATTTTGAACATATTTGAATAGTAGGATAAAATTTCTCACAGAACGAAAGAAGAGAAACAATTTCAATTATTTGTGTGTACTTATAGGGCGCGAGCAGTCATGTGACTTTGTTGGCCTTGACAAGCAGATATGAGGATCCGTGTATGGAATATACTTGTCGAGGAAAATAATCCTCATGGATTTGGAGAATCATAATGTTTTGAATGAAAACTTATGATATTTGACACCTGTATGTATATTACTAGCTCTCATTCTGACACGGGCCCCCACATCTGCTTGCCAAGGCCAACAAAGTCACATAACTGCTCGCGCCCCTATGCAACATAAAATGAAAATGGCGAGAGGTATTGTGCTGGCCACAACAGTTTTTTTTTATATGATATGTATAACATAATTCTTCAAAACATATTAAAGTTTAAACAAAATTTAACGTTTAGTATAGAAGAAACACATTAAAATGTATGAAAAAAGTAGGTTTTTTGTATTTTTAAAATTGTTCTCGAAGTTCATTTTTTTTTACTTTCACATATTTTATTCCCTATCCTGTTATAAATTTTTCATGCAAATTTAATTAAAATTCAACATTTAGAACTGAAGATATTTTAAAAATAATATTTAAATTATTGTTTTGGGTGAATAAATAGATACAAAGATTATTGAAACTATTTTATTTTCATGACAAATTGTTTCCTTTTTATCATTATATAGGAAGAGATCATATTACATTATATAATTTTAAATAAAACATGAAAAACCTATGGACTAATTTTGAATTTCGCGCTTGACAAACTAATCCGCTGCGGATCTCTAACGCTACAATCGCAAGGAGAGGCGCTAAAATCTCAAAGAGCAAGATTTAAAAATTATGGCTAGCGCAAGCGATAATACCTCGCTTGGAGGCTAGTCTGGTACGTACTGGCCGGGAAATATCTCTACACTGCAGTATTTTTATTCTTTCACACTTCAAGAACTAAAAGTATTTAATTTTGGTTTCAAGAAAAATTGTATTTTTATAAATATAATTAGGGTTTATATTTATACTACGAGTACATAAAGAACATAACTAGAAAAAAACGCGGCTCCCTATAATTTCTCTATTATTCAAGTTAAAATATTATTTTTCTATAATAATAATATTATTAATAACAATAATAATAATTTATTCTTCAAGTAAGACAAAAATTGCATCGATATATGGAATGTCAAAAATCATACATGTCAAATATATTGATCTGATCATGATATTTCAATAAACAAAGTACCTACTTAAAATTATCCGTATAATATTCATTAATGTAGTAACATTTATCAATTAATATATATTTTAGTTTCCTTTTAAATAAATTAAACGAATCAATGTTTTTTACCTCTCGCTAAGAGAGGTATTGCATTCATGCTAAAAATCACATATCCATATTTTATTGAATAAGCACGTTTTAAGGTCCCTACAATCCGATTTTAACATTTTTACGATGATGTCTGTGTGTGTGTGTGTGTGTGTGTGTGTGTGTGTGTGTGTGTGTGTGTGTGTGTGTGGATGTATGTGTGTATGTATGTAGGATGTTGGAAGGACGATTACTCAAAAACTATAAGACTTAAATAGTATATTGTGCAACAAGTGCAGAAAAGCACCTATTGCCCACGAGGTGTGAAAGTTTCAGCACGAGACGAAGTCGAGGGCTGGAATCACACAAGTGGGCAATAGGTGTTACTGCACGAGTGGCACACTATACTTTTTCTACGACCACACTCTTTTGTAAGATAAATAATTTATTTTTAATAAAAAACATATAGTTGGCAAGTCGTGGGGTAAAGTGTGAGAAATAATTTCTCACACTTTAACCCACGAAATGATTAACTTTCGGGCTTTGTAAAGCAAGGGAATGTGTGAGAAATAATTTCTCACACTTTATCCCACGACTGTGGGAAATTAATAACTTTCGGGTTATGTAAAGTATGGGAAAAGTTCAATTTTCTGTAGTGGTCGTAGGAAAAATTGTTTAATTACGTATTTTCCAATCGGACATTCATGGGAAGATCTGAAAAGGTTTTGGTAACAATTGGACAACCGGAAGTAGAAGATTCTTGAAAAAAAATCTTCAAAATAATATTTTTTGAAAATTTTTCTTGGTAATATTAAAGAAAATTAAATTCTCTATCTGATACATTTAAACATTTTATTATATATTCTATGGATTTAGAGATAAAAGAAATATAATAAATAAAATAACGTTATAATAAATTTTACAGCCGAAAGGATGCCATGGAAAATAGTTGACCAGTTGAACTGTTTGTAACTGACAGATAAATGTCAGTGTCAGAAATTCATAGATTTTACTAAAGAGTTTTTCTGGGAAGTACATATACATTATATTATTTCTTAATGTATTAGTAGTTAAATATTTAAGATTATAGGTCTATTACAGATATCCTTCAAAAATACAGTCAATCCTGACAATGAATTGGAAACATTTCGAAAAATTAGAAGAGGACAAAATTTCTTCATATAATGAATTTAAAATTAAACAATCTAAATATAAGGAATAGATATATGTAATATGTAAGTACAATTTTTGGTGTAGAATGTAGGTATACAAGAAATGTTAAATACAATAGGGCGCCTTGACAAGCAGATATGGGGACTCATGTCAGAATGATAGCTAGTAATTATGTATATAGATGTATCATAATTTCTCATTCTAAATTTAGTGATTTTCCAATTCCATATGGTTTATTTTCCTCGACAAGTAAATTCCACACTCCTGGTGACAAATTAACTACATGTATTTAGAAAATCTTGAAATTCTGAATGAAACATACTGACTAATTATCATTCTGAAACGGGCCCCCACATCTGCTTGTCAAGGCCAACAATGCAACATGACTGTTCGCGCCCTATACTTATGTAACCAAAAAAGGAAGTGGCGAGAGGTATTGTGCTGGCCACAACAGATTTTTATGTTTTGGTAATGGTTATATAATTTGATTCCTATTACAAAAGGATTATTTAGAGTTAAATTTTAATTTTTTTTGGAAGCACTAAATTCTCGTTATCTCTAGTATTATAACTATAACAATTCTTATATTTTAAAATTTGATTTTTATTTTTTCTAATAAATAAAATGACATTTAAAATATACAAACATGGCAGAGTAAGAAACTTTTCTTTTATAAAACTATGTTTACAGGTACTTCTGTAACTAAGGTTATAAATATTTCTACTATGTAGCTCGTTTCTGTATTATAAAAATGCGAACGGCATTGGGAGAGCAGTTCCAGAAAATTATGCCATATGACTGACTATAAAATTTTGCAACATAATTTTTTTTTTGCTGTATTTACTATGGTATTTTGTGCAAGTTTTTTAAGAGCAAAGCATATATGTAAATAATAAAGTTGTAGGAGCCAAAAGTGACAGCTAGTTATAAAAGAAAATAGTTCTTCAAGTTGGAATACATATATTTTTACCTCTCGCTAAGAGAGGTTGGATTCATGCTAAAAATCGCTTATCCAGTGTGACGCAACAGGCACCTACCTTTGTTGGCTGGCCGATCACTACACACAGATAACTGTGCCCGGTGCTGTAATGTCGTAAGCGAGGGTCGTGGGTCGTGATTACGTAAGGGAGCAGGAGTGAAACAAAAAGGGCGCCACTGGCGCTAATGGTATTGGCAGAATGAGCAGTGGACGCCAGACCACCGGTGATACTCGAATGAACAATTTTGAGAAAAATAATAAAATTGGAACAAATTTATTGCCGGCTACAAAAAATACAATTGTGACAAAAAACTGTGTCAGAAGGACATCATAAGAAAAGGAATCAGTACTACAAAGATTATTTTTCGAAGTACAAAAAAAATAAAAAAATACTCAGCTAAGCAGGATGGGAGGCTTCAGCTGGGCCGGAGTAGCCTAAGCCCGCCTGGGGTGAGCAGCTGGCGGAGGCGGCGGTGGCAGACGGCAAACGTAAGGCCGGCGAAGGGCTCGGCCGTAGGAACTCGCACAGGGGCTCTGGCGGTAGAGTAGCGCAGCTGTGGCTCGAGATCACTCTCGGAAACGGAGCGAGAAGTGGTCAAGGCTAGGCCCTAAGTGGAGGGCCACCTTTTGGCTAGTAAGGTACTTAGCTCGAGGCGAAAGTCTCTCAGGAGTCGCGCCTGGGGTTCCTGTTGTCGTTGGAGGTCCGTCTGCCAAAATCCAGGAAGACTTCCTACTCTACCACCAGGCGTTCTTAACCACTCCGAGCCGGGGCGAACAAAATTAAAGCTGAGAAAAAAAATAAAGCGGCAGAAAACTGATCCTTTTTGACAAAAAGTATTATAATATTTTTCTTGTAAAGGCAGGGCTAAACGGCGAGCACTACAGGAAGTTTCAAAAAAAAACTAAAGGTCCAAAATTGACCGCAAAAATGTATTAAGAAAATCTTAACGACTAACTGCCTTCACAAAAAAACTAAACTCGCTCGGCAAAAAAATTAAAGAACAATACACAAATAAAAAATACAGCGCCTAAAATAATGAAATGGGTGATTTACAAAATTGTGCAGTCGTAGACTGCCTACACAATACAATATGTAGCTAACGTGAAAAATGATGAGAGTGAAATGAGGGTTGAAATGATTGCGACACTCAGGTGGAAATGACGCAAAGCGCAACCGGCAGTGGAATGAGCTGTAAGAACGCAATGCGCTGTTGCTAGCCAACAGAATCTACGCAGACCTTGCCAAAGTTATGGTCCACTACAGAAATATTTAGACAACAAAAGTAAAAGCTCCTGTAGTAACCAAAAAAACTAAATTACCAAACAAGTTGAGTAAAAGGACTTTGGCTCGGTTTGTTGCAAAAGCAAGAATAAAATTCGCGAACGCGACTGTAGAAACTGCTGGAAGAGCTGCTGTTACTCACTCATTCATTCACCTTTCATTCTAAAAGGTTGGTTAGGAAGGTGTGGTTGTCTGTGTCAGCATGCGTGAATGAATGTGTATGTAACCCAGTATTGTTAGTATTCCCAATGAATGAAAATGAAAATGCCTTCTTAAATGAAAGTAAAGTAAAGAAGTGGGGGGGCTGATCTGCACAAAGGGGCGTAAACAAAAGGGAAATATTTAAACTGAACTACTAAAATATTTATGGTATACAAAAAATCAAAGTTGAAGTGTCTCCGTCGACACAAAAAAACCGATGGAGGCTAGGTTGGCTCTCCAGCAAAATTTAAGCAGAAATTACTAAGAGGGAAAATTGCAAAATTTGAGGTGCCTCAACTTGGGCACAGGGGAGACCTAACGAACAGGATAATGCTCGTTAATAATGGGAATAAAAGTTTAAACTGAACTACTGATAATAAAAATATACAAAAGTTGAAGTGCCTCTTATTTTTGGGCACAGGGGGCCTAACGAACTAGGTAGGGTTCGTTAATGAAACGGAATGAACTTTGGAATGCCCGGGCCAAAAAAAAGTTTATATAAATTTTGAATAAAAAAAGCCTAAATGTGGGAAAATATCCCTAGTTATTACTATGTAAATTTTGAATGTAAAAGTATAACACAAAAAAAGGCCACAGGCTCGGATCCGGCCTGCAAACGCACGAGTCCGCACCACGCTGCTGCGTAGTTACCGTGAAACAAACAGGTTCACTAGTAATCGACTGTGGACTAGAAATTTAGAAAAGATATTACTTACTAAGGACAAGCAATCGTCCCACGACTTCTCCAAAGCGGTAGAAACCAAAACAAATCGTGAGATTCAATAGAAAATTCACACAGCCATGCAGCCGCTTGATGCCAACAATCTCACACCTTCACAGTCCGGACCAAAGAGATCTGGTAACCCAGCCTACGAAAACGTGGGTGCACGCTATTTCGTCTTCAAGTAGAAAACATTCAAATATAAGTACCAAAAATATAAGTCAACGTAGGAAAATAAATCAGAACGTACTTACAGTAAAGTAACCAATATCCTACGAAATATCTAGAGCGGTAAAAGACCAAACTTCGTAGAATAAGAACCAAAAAATAGACAACAGAGCGTGCACTTGCACTCGCTTTCGTAGCTGGGAACCGAGAGAGGTTCAAACCGAAAAAAAGACTTGTTCAAAACCAGCGCTCACGAACAAAATCTCACAAGAAAGTAAGAAAGAGAAACGAACAGGGGTGTACAAAGTAAAAAAATTAGAAAAGAAACAGGAGTGTAAAAAATAGACGTTACACCAGATTTTATTGAATAAGCACGTTTTAAGGTCCCTACAATCCGATTTTAACATTTTTACGATGATGTCTGTGTGTGTGTATGTGTGGATGTGTGTGTATGTGTGTGTGTATGTGGGATGTTGGAAGGACGATTACTCAAATACTATAAGACTTTGAATTTGTTTAACTACGTATTTCCCAATCGGACATTCATGGGAAGATCTGAAAAGGTTTTGGTAACAATTCGACAACCGGAAGTAGAAGATTATTGAAAAAAAATCTTCTAAATATTATTTTCTGAAAATTTTTCTTGGTAATATTAAAGAAAATTAAATTCTCTATCTGATACATTTAAATACGTAATACCCCGACTTACGCTACCCCGTTTTACGCGAATTCGGAGATACGCGGTTTTTCATTTTGATTGCCGCGCGCATCGGCTCTCTCGCTCCGCCCTCTCAGTGTTCAGTTTGCGACAGGTTTAAACGTGTTCCGCGTGGAATTGTTTTACGTGCGCAGTGCGTTTTACTTATAATCTCTAATTATGTCATCTAAAAGAACGAAAAATGAGTCATTTGAGCCTAACAAGAAAAGAAAAACACAGTCTTTGGAGTGTAAACTGAATATAATTAAAGACTTTGAAGCAAAAATTAAAATTTGTGAATTGGCAAAGAAATTTGACCTACCAGAATCAACAGTCCGAACGGTTATAAAAGGTAAAGAAAAAATTATGAACGCTGTGAAAGACTCTCAATCTTTGAATTCAAGTATCATCCGTAAGCGTCACGGTATTATCGCACAGACGGAAACATTGCTACAGTCATGATGTGATAATCAAGTAAGAGTGAAAAATTGTCCTGTTGATCAAAATACAGTGTGCTTTCAAGCAAAGCAGATTTTTGAAAAACTAAAAGAAGAAGCTAGGGAGGCGGCTAAAAATGAAGTGTTTAAAGCTAGTAACGGCTGGTTCAGCCGATTTAAGAGTCGTTGTAATTGGCATAGCATCGCAGAGAGTGGAGAAGCGGCAAGCGCTGATAAAGAAGCTGCATCTCTCTATCCAGAAAAACTCAAAACAATGATAGACGAAGGTGGCTACACTAGCCAAACCATTTTCAACGTAGATGAAACCGGTCTTTTTTGGAAGAAAATGCCTAAAAGAACTTTTATTGCGCGTGAAGAGAAAACTTTTCCAGGTTTTAAAGCCGCCAAGGATCGATTGACAGTGATGGTTGGTGCAAATGCAGCTGGAGATTGTAAATTGAAACCTCTCTTAGTTTATCGCTCAGAAAATCCAAGAGCCTTAAAAAATAAATCCAAAGCTGGTTTGCCTATCATTTGGAAGTCTAATGCGAAAGCTTGGGTGACAGATTCTCTTTTTGAAAACTGGTTTGGCCATCATTTTATTCCTGAAGTCGAACGTTACTGCCAATTAAAAGAAATCCCATTTAAAGTGATGCTACTAATTGACAATGCACCAGGTCATCCTCCCGCAACTCTAATTAATTTCGATCCACGAGTGGAAGTTGTATTTTTGCCACCAAACACTACCAGCTTGCTTCAACCAATGGACCAGGGAGTCATTAAAACATTTAAAGCTTACTACACAAGGCCGTCATTTGCACAACTACATGAAGCTATGAGACAAAACAATGAGCTTTCTGTTAAAGCCTTTTGGAAGCAATTCAATGTTTTAGATGCTGTAAGAATTATTGGAAAAACTTGGAATGAGGTTTCACAAAAAACTTTGAATAGTGTCTGGAAAAAACTGTGTCCATTTTTTTTCACCACTGAAACCCAAGGAGAATCAGTTTCAGATCCTGAACAAATCGATAGCATAATAGAAAAAGTGGTCGATATCGCCAAACAATTAAATTTAGAGGTCGATCATGATGACGTTCAAGAATTGCTAGATTCACACAATCAAGAGCTAATAATTGACGAGGTTATAGAAATGCGTAAGTATGAGCAAGACATTGAACAAACTGATTCGCTAGACCCAGTTGAATCGGTAAATCAAATGACAATTGCAAACTTAACAGAAGGACTCAATTCAATTGAAAAGGGGTTACAAATTTTAGAAAAAATAGATTCTAATGAAGAACGCGTTTCTACTACAAAACGGGGAATAAAAAAATTACTGGTATGCTACGAGGAAATTTTGCGTGAGAAGAAGAAAAAATTAACTCGTCAGGCAACATTGTTAGAATGTATGAAGCCTTCGACATCAAAATAACTTCGGTTTAGGTTACTTTATTCATAACAATGTAAATTGTTTTATTATCTTACACTTTATTAAACATTTTTCTTCTAAATTATTGTTTTCTTTAAACTCTGGTCTCGATTAAACGTACTTTATATGTATTTATATGCAAAGTTGAACCCCGACGCGAATTCGACTTACACGGCAATCGCTCGGACCCACATACCGCGTAAGTCGGGGGTATTACTGTATTTTATTATATATTCTATAGATTTAGAGATAAAAGAAATATAATATATAAAATAATCTGTTGTAATAAATTTTACAGCCGAAAGAATGCCATGGAAAATAGTTGAAAATTTAAATTGTTTGTAATTGACAGATAAATGTCAGTGTCAGAAATCCGGAGGCATTATTGAAGACTTTTTCAGGGAATTACATACATTTTATTATTTCTTAATGTATTAATAGTTAAATATTTAATATTATAGGTATATTATACATACCCTTCAGAAATACTGTTAATTCGGACAATGAATTGGAAACATCTCGAAAAATTAGCAAGAGTAGGACAAAATTTCTTAATAGAATGAATTTAAATTTAAAAAATCTAAATATATATGGAATAGATATAAATAGAATTTTTGGTGTAGAGTGTAGGTATACAAGAAATGTTAAATACATTAGGGCGCGAGCAGTCATGTGACTTTGTTGGCCTTGACAAGCAGATATGGGGGCCCATGTCAGAATGATAACTAGTAATTATGTATATAGATGTCATATGTCATACTTTCTCATTCTAAATTTAGTGATTTTCTAAATCCATGTGGTTTATTTTCCTCGAAAAGTAAATTCCACACTCCTGGTGACAAATTAACTACGTGAATTTAGAAAAATTTGTAATTTTTAATGAAAAATTCTGACATTTATGTACATAATTACTAATTATCATTATCAGAATTGAAACGGGCCCCCACATCTGCTTGTCAAGGCCAACAATGTAACATGACTGTTCGCGCCCTATACTTATGTAACCAAAAAAAGGAATTGGCGAGAGGTATAGTGCTGGCCCAAACAGATTTTTTTTAAATGGAAACATATACTTTTACATAGAACGATAGATAACTTTATTCTGAATTTATTCTAAATCTAATTCCCTCAAGTGACTTATTTCTCTTTTGCAGAATAACCCATTTGAAATTTTCCTGTTCATGATTTCCGGTAACATGCATTCTAAATAAAAAGTGGCGAGATTGTAAAGTACCGCCACATTGTCAAATATTCGTTGGCTACAATGATTTACAATCTGGCTAGTCGTGTGCACTTAGCTTGTATGAAAGCTATTCTTCGTTTATTAAAACGTTTATCCATATTGTAAAATGCATAGGTGTTTTATAATTTGGCTAATTTTACAATCTGGCTAAGACATAATTAGAAAACCGGGATTAATACCGATACCGCCGCTGGGAGGCTAGGCATAGCTTATAAAATATCGTTTATGAAAGAAATGTTATGATAAATGTGACAGAAGTTTATGTTTCCGAGATATTTTTTATTAATCAGCTAAATAAATTTATTAGTGAATTCATTAGGAGGTGGATATACCTTTTCAAGATCATGTAGAACCGTAAATATCAGAGTAGTTTTCACCTTCCGTCACGTTTTAGGGTCTGTAGAGTACGATTTTAGCATTTTTTTACGATGATGTGTGCGTGTGTATGTGAGTGCGTGCGTGCGTATGTGTGTGACGATAACACGAACACTACAATTCTAAAAATTATAATTATTTCGTATTCCTTTTATATATATTAATATGAAGAGCTGATTAGATTTTGGTTATAATTGGTCAACATTTAGAACATTTTATTGCTATATATCTGCCAACCCTACATTATATGAACTATATTCATAAACATTTACAAAAGGAGTATTAATAAACCTTTCGTATACATTTTTTGGGCACCAAACATTTTCGAAATTAATTAAATCATCTAAATTATGTGTGCCATCTTCCAAACTAATTAGTACTTCAGAATTTTGTGGCATTTGATTGGGAACGTCATACGAATCCAACAAAATTCTTCTAGTTGCTTTTTTGGCCAAATTTATATTTGTTTGCAATTTCTTTTGTTGAAGAAGAGCATTTTTTCGCCTCTTTAAAGCAGTCGCCGTTCGTTTCTTTGATTTTGAAGGCCTTTTTTGTTTTGAATTTTTAGTTTTAACCATTTTATAATAAGAGTATATAAACTTAGCGCATAAAATTTCAAAACAGATGCTAGCCTCTATTCGCATTCGGACCGAGCCAACAAGATTTCATGCGAAATCATGAAAAAAAATCATAAAGATTTTATGACTCGCCTTGCATTTTTGTATAATCTTAGATATGTAACGAAAGGATTATCTTTGTTCAATAATCTAATCGTTACAATTTGTAAAACAAACACTTGGAAAATTAAGCTGTAAATGTATTGTAAATATCTAATAAATTTTATTAACAAATTTTGACATTACATCAAAACGAGGAATACAAATATAATAATTGTTTTGTTGTCAGCTGTTCCCAGGTAACCTCGGAACGGCTGATCAACAATGGGCGAGGCTAACGTGGCGGATAACTTGATAAATATTGAAGTATACTTGATCCGCCACAGATATCTACTATATAAGTTCGCGTGCCGCCATGAAATTATAATAAATAAATAATATATATTATAACAACTTATTTAATATACATTTCAATATGGCACCACCCGTAGAGGGATGTGAAAAAAAATCATAAAGATTTTACGAGTCGACTTATATTTTTCGTATATTCTTAGATATCTCCTATATAAGTTCGCGTGCCGCCATGAAATTATTATAAATAAATAATATATATTATAACAACTTATTTAATATACATTTCAATATGGCACCACCCGTAGAGGGGTGTGAAAAAAAATCATAAAAATTTTGCGAGTCGACTTATATTTTTCGTATATTCTTAGATATCTCCTATATAAGTTCGCGTGCCGCCATGAAATTATAATAAATAAATAATATATATTATAACAACTTATTTAATATACATTTCAATATGGCACCACCCGTAGAGGGGTGTGAAAAAAAATCATAAAAATTTTACGAGTCGACATATTTTTCGTATATTCTTAGATAACTCCTATATAAGTTCGCGTGCCGCCATGAATTTATTATAAATAAATAATATATATTATAACAACTTATTTAATATACATTTCAATATGGCGCCACCCGTAGAGGGGTGTGAAAAAAAATCAGTAAGATTTTATGACTCGCCTTGCATTTTTGTATAATCTTAGATATCTCCTATATAAGTTCGCTTGCCGCCATGAAATTATAATAAATAAATAATATATATTATAACAACTTATTTAATATACATTTCAATATGGCACCACCCATAGAGGGGTGTGAAAAAAATCAAAGATTTTGCGAGTCGACTTATATTTTTCGTATATTCTTAGATATCTCCTATATAAGTTCGCTTGCCGCCATGAAATTATAATAAATAAATAATATATATTATAACAACTTATTTAATATACATTTCAATATGGCACCACCCGTAGAGGGGTGTGAAAAAAAATCAAAGATTTTACGACCGACTTCTATTTTTCGTATATTCTTAGATATCTCCTATATAAGTTCGCGTGCCGCCATGAAATTATAATAAATAAATAATATATATTATAACAACTTATTTAATATACATTTCAATATGGCACCACCCGTAGAGGGGTGTGAAAAAAAAATCAAAGGTTTTGCGAGTCGACTTATATTTTTCGTATATTCTTAGATATCTCCTATATAAGTTCGCGTGCCGCCATGAACTTATTATAAATAAATAATATATATTATAACAATTTATTTAATATACATTTCAATATGGCGCCACCCGTAGAAGCATTGAGTTATAGAAATAGGTAGAGGGAGTGCTAATCTCTGTGCTTGTAGGGTACCTATATACTTAGGGTATGGTCATGACGTGCTCGCGTTTCGTCCGCCATTAGAGGGCCACTGTCATATTCGTTGTTGTTGCGCAAATTATTATGTATTTTCGTGGCTACTTGTTTTATTTTTATGCAAAACACATTTAAATATACTTCTAATATTTATTTAAAGTGTAAGTAATACTGTTACTTTATTTATATGTGTATTTTCTTGAGATACTGACTACGATGACTGGCAATATTGAAAACACATAAAAATTACCAATATTAAGCACAAACATTTAAATTTTTAAAAGGTAAGTATAAAATATACTTATTATGTAAATAATAACCACAGTTATTAAATTTGATGTGATAATAACAACCTATATCCTATGCGCTACATAACCTCTAAATCTATGTCATAATAATAATTGTGTATCTGTTAAATAAATGAATTTTTATTACCTTTTTAGATTCATAGTGTGATTATTTAATATTCCTGTATAATATAATATCACATTTCTTACAAATAAATAGGGAAATGAATTATCAGTATGTTTGACATTGGCTCGCTTATGGCGGCGATCTTGCCCCATGGCCATATCCTGTATATAAAGGTACCCTATGTGCTTGATGGCACGCGGAGATCGCATGTAGTTGTTTGGCCGCCATATTGGGATGAACCTAAACATAGTTATCGTGCATTGAACGTAGCGTGTTTGTGTCAGTTCGTGTCTTTCCTGTGACTTTATTTGTTTGTTAAGAGCTATACTTTTATTGGAAATATTGTATCTTTTGTTATTATTAGTAACTTTAATTTGATAAATACTTTATCCTCAAATATGCCGGCGTGTTGTGCGTTTGGATGCAGTAATAGATCATCGAGAAAAAGTGCTAAACAAAAAGAAAAAAGAGCTGTAATTACATATCACAAGTAAGTTATCTTTTATTAACATATATCGTGTAATTAGCAAAATGTCTGTTGTTTAAATTTAGATTTCCAAAACACCCGGAGAGGCGAGCAAATTGGGTAAAAGCGATAAGAAGAGTTGGCTGGGAGCCGACAGATACCAGTATTCTGTGTTCCGAACATTTCACAGAAGATTGTTTTGACAGAACATCTTTGTCGTGTGTAAGATTAAGGGATTTCGCTGTGCCTTCAATATTTCCATCATATCCTTCATATTTGCAAAAGGTGAGCAAATTTAGGAAAATTGGTAATAATAGTGATTCGTTTCTTTAATTTTGAATACAGTTAATTATTAAACTAATTTAATTTATAATTGCAGACAGTAACCCCACGCCGGAAACTAGAAAGGCGAGAACTTAGCACAATCAGTGGAATAACGCCCATAGTAACAAAAATTGATGTGAATACCTCCACAGAAACTTCCACTGCAGATGATGATGTTCCTCAAACGCTAAATATTAGTGAAAGTACAAGTACATTGACAAGCACATTATTACCAGTACCACAACAAAAATCATCTGTGCTTAGAATGATGTCACGAACTACATCTTTTTCGCCAGCTCGAAGAATGCACCGTGATATATCCCCTGCCAAAGCTTCGTTACTTAGGCAAATAAAAAAATTAAAAAGTAAATACAGAAAAAAAGTTAACCAGCTACAGCAAACAAAACGAAGAAATTTAAGAAGAATAGCGACATTATCTTCTGTGTTAAAAAGTATAAAAAGCCAAAATTTGTTGCAAGATGAACAACTACAAGTTTTAAAGAATATTGGGAGTCCAAATTCGGACATTTTAAAGCGACAACTTGGCAAAAGTGGAGATTCTAAACTTTCTCGTCAGTATAGTGCAGAATTAAGAAAATTCGCAGTAACATTGCATTATTATTCACCAGCTGCTTACAAATATGTGCGTACTGCATTTAATTCTTGTCTTCCTCACCCTAAGAGCATTTCCAAGTGGTATAGTTCGATTGATGGTGCCCCAGGATTCACAGCAGAAGCATTTCGTGCTATTAAGATCCGTTGTGAGTATTCAGATTGACCTTTGTTAGCAAGTCTTTGTATAGACGAAATGTCGATACGACGTACGATTGAATTTGATGGGAAAAAGTACCATGGATATGTAGATTTTGGTGTAGAAAACGACGAAGAATCAATGTCTGACGCTCTCGTCTTTATGATTGTTTGCATCAATGAAGCATGGAAAATTCCTGTCGCTTATTTTCTGGTGGATGGTGTTAATGCAGATCAGCGATGTAATTTAATTAATATATGTTTGTCTAAATGTTATGAAGCTGGACTTGGCATTATTTCTATTACATTTGATGGAGCGGCGTCAAATATAACAATGATGTCGAAGATGGGATGTCATATTAATGGATCAGTATCGTGGTTTAATCATCCAGATTCCAAAGAAAATGTGTACTTGTACCCAGATCCGTGTCACATGCTTAAAAATGTACGCAACGCATTTGGGGATAAAAAAGTATTCTTCGATTATCTAAATCGTAAAATTGACTGGAATTTCATTGTTTTGTTGCAAGAACTACAAGATAGTGAAGGATTCAATTTGGCAAATCGATTGAAGAAAGTGTATATAAATTTCAAGAAACAAATTATGAAGGTCCGTTTAGCAGCACAGTTGTTAAGTAAATCAACAGCAATTGCACTTGAGTTTTGTTGTAACCATCTGAAATTGGCTGAATTTCAAAACTGTGAAGGAACAGTAGAATTTATAAATATTTTCAATAATTTATTTGATATTTTAAATAGTAAAAATCTGAATCAATTTGGCTTCAAGAAAGCCATTTGTCAACAAAATATTGCTAGTGTTTTGACTACTTTGGAATCAACAGAAAGTTATATAAACAATTTAAAATTATCTGATGGTACTAAAATTATTTCCTCAAATCAAAAAGTTGGTTTTTTAGGATTTTTATGTTGTATTAATAGTATTAAAAAAATGTATGCTGATGTAATTGTTGAAAAATCCTTATTAATGTATATACCAACATACAAATTAAATCAAGATCACCTGGAAATGTTATTTTCGGTAGTAAGGTCACAAGGAGGATTCAACAATAATCCTACAGCCAGACAGTTTTGTACTGCGTACAAAAATTTTTTAGTTCATTCGGAGCTTAAGTCCACTAAAAGTGGTAATTGTATTCAACTTGAAGAAATAAATATACTGCATGTAAGTTCTTCAAAACAAGAAACTAATGCAATTGACATTATTAATAAATCCACAAATAAAAGTAGAATAAATCTTGAATTTTTAATTTAATACGTGCTGTGCCAGAAAAATATATTTTAATACGTTTACATTATATTGTAAAAAATATATCAGATGTTTCAAAAAATAAAAGACAGCAATTACATAAGCTAATATTATTTGAAGGTTGGTAAGATTATTTTTTATAGAATTTGTTATATAGACTATATCATTCATTAAGTTGTAAACCAATAAGAGTGTGTGATTTTCCTTAGCTACCACGTATTACAGCGGTTATTATTGAGTAACCATGGTGAACGAATATACGAACCTTGGTATATTCGAATATACCACCTACCTTCGTATATTCACTTATAAGTGCGTTTAGTTATTTTGTTCTATGTACTCAGAACTGGCAATGTCATTTTTAATTATATTTACGGACATGATCTTTTTCATTAGATCACAGTATGGAGTATACGAGTATAAATGAATCTGTAGTTAGATTTTGAGGAGGAAAATCGTGCGTTGTATGCTTTAAGTAGACATTTAAAATCACACTGACAGCTCCAAGTGCACTGAAACAAATAATTGAACGCATCTATTATTTGACAGCAAGGAATTATGAAAGTAAAAATTTGACAAGTAAACAAATAATAATTTGGATCACAAATCTAGAACTGCACTGTTGCTAGTTTATTTAAAATACAAATATGTAATTTGAAATATGAGCATTTCAATGTAATATTACATACTACTACAACTATATTTTAAAAGATAGGTTACGTAGCATATAGTTTGACGTTTCTGTCAAAATAAAATAGACCACAGGTCTACTTTAAATTTACTATTTACTTTTTAATTTATTTTTTATTCATGATATAGTCTACCTGTATACAACTCGACAATAGAAAATTCTCGACATACTCAACGAGTTGCCTATTGGAAATACCACTCGACCTTTGGTCTCGTGGTGTTTCCAGGCAACACGTTTCGTATAATCGAGAATTTTCAATCGTGTTGTATAATATATGAATATATTATGGATTTTTATTTTGCATTGTTTTATAATTTGTAGTAAATAAAATAACTAAAATTGCTTCTATCAGCATTACATATTATTAACTTGGTTCATCCCAAGATGGCCGTCAGTTGTACCCCCCTTCCGTTCCATGCAATCAGTTCGTTTGCCCACATTCTTACTTCAGGCTCCCTCTATTATACACCTATATTCGTAACTCAATGCGTAGAGGGGTGTGAAAAAAAAACATAAAGATTTTACGAGGACATATTTTTCGTATATTCTTAGATATCTCCTATATAAGTTCGCGTGCCGCCATGAACTTATTATAAATAAATAATATATATATTATAACAACTTATTTAATATACATTTCAATATGGCGCCACCCGTAGAGGGGTGTGAAAAAAAATCATAAAGATTTTACGAGTCGACTTATATTTTTCGTATATTCTTAGATATCTCCTATATAAGTTCGCGTGCCGCCATGAAATTATAATAAATAAATAATATATATTATAACAACCTATTTAATATACATTTCAATATGGCACCACCCGAAGAGGGATGTGAAAAAAAATCATAAAGATTCGTCGTAGGAAAGGAAAGTACAAATAAAATTATAATAACCATTTCTCTTCGTAACATTAAATGAAGTTAGCATGTATAGATGAATAAATAATAATTAGAGAAAAAAGAATAATTCATTATAAGATCTAACAAAACAAATTCCCCAGGAGCTAAATTTACCGAGTGTAAGTTTGGCTTGCAAAACGCGGCAATTTCAACAAATTTAAATTTGTGTAGTATATCCCATGTACCTAGATATATTTTTCATATATCTCCTATATGAAATATGAATCTGTTTCGCTTACGAATTATTATAAATTAAAAGAATAACAATTATAATAAATTACTCCTTATTTTTTGTTGCAGTGTCACGCTACGGGGAGGTACAAAAAAATTAGTAACTTGCTTTCATATCAATTCATTATAAACAACAACAAAATATCTAGATCAAGATTTACACTGTGCTTGACTTATTACATATTTATGACGAATGAACATTGTTTATGATTAATTTTCTGTTTGAATATTATTAATATTATTAGAAAATAAGGATCTCATAATTTATGGAAAGTAAATGAAGTAAGAAATATAATAACAAAAAGCAACATAATCTAAAGGATATTTTTATTATAATATAATATATATATATATATATATATATATATATATATATATATATATATATATATACCGGGTGATCATTTGAAAACTTCCCACCTTGAATAACTCTTTAATTAATAAAATTATCAGAAATCACTAAAACAGGTCAATGTTATTTTGGAGGGGGACATTTAATAACCTATTCCAATCAGTTGGGAAACTTTCACCCTCCCCTCCAGCCACCCCCACCCAAAATTTTAAATGGCACTACCCCATCATTTTAAAGGTTGTAAAATTCTCAATATTTTAAAGCAAAGAAAATTAAAATCGGCCGAGCCGTTCATGAATTAGAGACAAAAATCTATTAAACCGGAAAATTTACAAAATACCTAAAACTAAAACTCACAAACGTAAACAATTAAATTTATCGTAATAGATGCTCGAATTGCGCTCCATTGGTTGCTAGGCAATGATAAAGCCGATGTTCAAACTCTCTTCTAACATATTCGAAAATTATTTCAATTCTCTCTTCTAAAGTGTATGTCATTTCAGTGACACAATTGGCACAAACGCTACCCCAAAACAAAGTAATCTAAAGTTATCTGAAGCGGCGATATTTAATTCCTGAATTCTACAACACTTGACACTTTGAACTTGTACGACGCACGTTCTTTTGTTTCAAAGCAAAACGTAGGTAGATGGCTTGATCAACCACTCAAAATGGGCATACATTTTTGTCTCTAATTCATGAACGGCTCGGCCGATTTTAATTTTCTTTGCTTTAAAATATTGAGAATTTTACAACCTTTAAAATGATGTATCACATATGGGGTAGTGCCATTTAAAATTTTGGGGTGGGGGTGGCTGGAGGGGAGGGTGAAAGTTTCCCAACTGATTGGAATAGGTTATTAAATGTCCCCCTCCAAAATAACATTGACCTGTTTTAGTGATTTTTGATAATTTTATTAATTAAAGAGTTATTCAAGGTGGGAAGTTTTCAAATGATCACCCGGTATATATATATATATATATATATATATATATATATATATATATATATATATATATATATATATATATATATATATATACAGGGTGAGTCACCGAAATCGCCGTCTTCGATATCTCCCTTGTCGTTAGAAATACAGCATAAGTTTATTAACAGAATTTATTCGTCTACTCAAGGAGCATAACATAAAATTATTTTCACATATACAGGGTGTTGCATTACGGCTCGGCGAGAATTGTTTGTCTTTTTTTAAATGGAACACCCTATATATTTTTATATTTTTTGAATTGTATTTTATTCACCTATACGAACATATGAATTTTGTTTTAGTTTTCCACGGCGTTGCCAAGTTATTTCGTTTTTTCTCTAAAAAAGACCAAATACACGCATTGCTTTATAAAGGCTTACTGAAGTTATTTTAGTAGTAAGAATTAAGAATTTTCTTTTCTGTATAACTGTAATTATACTCTATGTTCTGACATAATTTTTTTTAAATGTAATTATACAGGCTGTTCAATAAAGCGATTCAAATGTGCTCAATTTCAAATGACTATAACTCGTCATTTTCAAATGGAACACCCTATATTTTATTATTCAGTTGTATGTATTTTTGTATTATCTTCATATGTTATTAAGGGTATCCCATGCCTAAAACTAATAATTTTGGAGATTTTCACCATTTTTCTCTAAAATTATATATTTAACTAAAAATTAAATCTAGTATACCATGGATATTGTTTTTAGAATAAGAAACAATTGCAGTAATGATAGTATTTTCATTAGCCAGGTTATTATTAATAACAGAGGGATTAAGTAAATTAGTTTAATAATATGAGTCTCTCGCAAGAAAAACTTACGAATATGGTGTATGCTGGTCAGGTCAGGCGACACCTTATGGGCACTCAATGCTGGCGTGGAGAGTGCGCAAGAAGAACTTACGAATATGGTGTCCGCACTTGTAGCAGCGGAAACAAACCCTCTTTTGGCATCAAGAATTTATGCACAACGGTTTCCGGGAAGACGACATCCAAATCCGCGTTCTTTTGAAAAAAAATCTGATGTGGCCAGCACATAACCTCTCGCCGTATATTTTACCTGGCTGTATGCATAAAGCAAAGAATATTTTTATAAATACAAATAATATATTCATATAAATCTATGACGTATAAATTTCTTTATTATTCAATAATAGCATGTCTCAACATGAAGATATTTACCATAAATTATGTTACAATAAATTACAAAGTAGAGTTTACCATATATAAATATTAGGCTGGTAACAGCAATTTTCAATTCGAACAACTTTGTTTACTTTCTCTTCATATTCTTCTAGTAAAAACATTAATTTTGGGCGGTCTAAAATGTATATATGGATTGTGCATCTATTCTTACATATCTTCTTTTACATTTTATTTTTTCATTCATGTTATATCTAAATAACACTAATTCCCTTTAATAAAGTGACGGATAGATTGCACTCCGATTATTCTTATATCGATGTGTAATTTTGTCAATATTTACAACTTACTTGAGAAGAATTTGATAGCTTTTTCGCAATTCAAAGTTACTCTAGTCTATAGTACTGGTGTACATTGTCCCATAATGTTTGAAACAAATTTAAGTCCTTCAACCTAGACTTGTCATCTCCATAATAGTCACAGATCAAGAAGTAAGGGATTCTCCAAGTAAATTTTTCTTTCATTACTCATTATTTCTGACACTGACATTTATCTGTCAGTTACAAATAATTTAAATTATCAACTATTTTTCATGGCATTCTTTCGGCTGTCAAATTTATTACAACAGATTATTTTATATATTATACTTCTTTAATCTCTAAATCTATGGAATATATAATAAAATATTTAAATGTATCAGATAGAGAATTTAATTTTCTTTAATATTACCACGAAAAATTTTCAAAAAATAATATTTAGAAGATTTTTTTTCAAGAATCTTCTACTTCCGGTTGTCCAATTATTACCAAAACCTTTTCAGATCTTCCCATGAATGTCCGATTGGGAAATACGTTGTTAAACAAATTTTAAGTCTTATAGTTTTTGAGTAACCGTCCTTCCAACATCCCACACACACACATCCACACACACACACACACACACACACACACACACACACACACACACACACACACACACACAGACATCATCGTAAAAATGTTAAAATCGGATTGTAGGGACCTTAAAACGTGCTTATTCAATAAAATCTGGATATGCGATTTTTAGCATGAATCCAATACCTCTCTTAGCGAGAGGTAAAAAGGGAAAGGTTTGAAGGAACTAGTCATGTTCAGTACAACAAAACAGGGTTTCTTTCCGCTTCTCCAAGTGCGTACACCATATTCGTAAGTTCTTCTTGTGATAGACTCATATTAATAAATTAATTTACTTAATCCCTCTGTTATTAATAACAACCTGGCTAATGAAAATACTATCATTACTGCAATTGTTTCTTATTCAAAAAACAAAATCCATGGTATACTAGATTTAATTTTTAGTTAAATATATAAATTTAGAGAAAAATGGTGAAAATCTCCAAAATTATTGGTTTTAGGCATGGGATACCCTCAATAACATATGAAGATAATACAAAAATACACACAACTGAATAATAAAATATAGGGTGTTCCATTTGAAAACGACGAGTTATAGTCATTTGAAATTGAGCACATTTGATTCGCTTTATTGAACAGCCTGTATAATTATATTTTAAAAAATATATGTCAGATCATAGAGTATAATTACAGTTATACAGAAAAGAAAATTCTAAATTCTTACTATTAAAATAACTTCAGTAAGCCTTTATAAAGCAATGCGTGTATTCGGTCTTTTTTAGAAAAAAAACGAAATAACTTGGCAACGCCGTGGAAAACTAAAATAAAATTCATATGTTCGTATAGGTGAATAAAGTACAATTCAAAATATATAAAAATATATAGGGTGTTCCATTTAAAAAAAGATAAATTATTCTCGCTGAGCCGTAATGCAACATCCTGTATATGTGAACGTTATGCTCCTTGAGTAGACGAATAAATTCTGTTATTAAACTTATGCTGTATTTCTAACGACAAGGGAGATATCGAAGACGGCGATTTCGGTGACTCACCCTGTATAGTGTGTAAAGTTTTTTTATTAACACCCTGTATATATATATATATATATATATATATATATATATATATATATACAGGGTGTTAATAAAAAAACTTTACACACTTTAGCAGGTGATAGTAGAGATGAAAACAAGAAAAAAATTCTAATACACTTAGGTCCAATACTCATGCGTGAGTCTCTTCGACGACGGCTGCAACTTTGTTTACAATTGATCGTAAACACCTAGAGTCCTTAGTTGTTAAATCTGATGTGGCCAGCACAATACCTTCCGTCAATCCTGTGTATTATGTACAAATTCCATACATAAATTTTCTAAAAACCAATGAGTATTGGACCTAAGTGTATTAGAATTTTTTTCTTGTTTTCATCTCTACTATCACCTGCTAAAGTGTGTAAAGTTTTTTTATTAACAGGATATATATATATATATATATATATATATATATATATATATATATATATATATATATATATATATATATACAGGGTGATCACGCGAGAATGAACCAGCAATTATCTCTGTTATAAAGCGAGATAGCGATTATCTTCAAATAAACAAATTTACTATAGACAATATGGGCAATAAGATGTCGTATCAAGAAGCGCTCTTTTACTTCCGGTTCCAGAGTATGGGATACCAACTTTAAAATTTCAAATGGAACGTACTATATTTTTCTATATTTTTGAAAAGTACATAAAATTTGCTTTACAATGGTAGCAAATTAGTAGTACGTTGTATTATTAAAAAATAGAATGGCGGACGTTTGAAATATGAATATATTGAATGAAAAAAAAAAATCAAGTGTGTGAGATTTTATTGTTTTTTGTTCATAGATGATGATATTTTTTGAGATAAATTCATTTGTATTACGTAACCTAGGCAACAAATCCAATAAAACAAAATTCCATACTTTCTTGACTTATTTTGTAAGATATTTCAAACGTCCGCCATTTTACTTTTTAATAATACAACGTCCTACTTGTTTACTATCATTGTAAAGCAAATTTTATGTACTTTTCAAAAATATAGAAAAATATAGTATGTTCCATTTGAAATTTCAAAGTTGGTATCACATACTCCGTAACCGGAAGTAATAGAACGCTTCTTGATACGACATCTTATTGCCCATATTGCCTATAATAAATTTGTTTATTTGAAGATAATCGCTATCTTGCTTAATAACGGAGATAATTGCCGGTTCATTCTCGCGTGATCACCCTGTATATATATATAAAGAACTTTTGTCGATATTAATCTTTTGATATGAAATTTTTCTACTATAATAATAATAATAATAATAATAATAATAATAATAATAAATGTTTATTGTGAAAGGCTTAGCCTATACAAGAGAGTGGTGAAATATATATAAAATACAAATAAATGTCAATCAATTTTGTTTACAGCATAATTTAAATGTTCATGGCAAATGCTCTTAATTGAAGTGCTGAGATCGTGAAATTGTATATGTCGTACATCTTGTCTTTGGTTAAGGATTTGAACAGCTGGTTGTGGTAGTTCATTTCGTCTGGTTCGTGGAGATGTTTTTGGAGGAAGGCCGACCTCGGAGCAGTGTAGAATGGACACATCACGAAAAAGTGGTAGAAATTATCAGGCTGTAAACAGTTACATATTGAACAAATGTTATCAAGATCAAATTTAAATACCGATCCATTAACATATAACTGAGTTGTAGTTCTTGTTGAAGAAACTCGGATCTGGCTGATGATCTTTACAACGTTAAAGTTTACTTCAGCTGATAAATAAGTTAAGTCGGCTTCAGAAGTTGTTATATCCTTGTACATGACACTGTACGATGAGTTCAAAATTCTAGATTGGTCCTCGTCTTCCAGTATTTGAGCAGCGTTATCCAGAAGTTCGTGTTGACAGAGTTCCAGTGCATTAAAACTTTGTTTATTCCACGTTTCCAGACTGTCAATTTTTGCAAACATATTCTTGACTTGGGTTACCCAGTTATATTTTGGGTTATTATTTGGGCGTTTGTCTAGATGTACCAGCTTGCTGTAGCATATCTTTGGATATCTGGTGGAGTTCATTAGTAGCAGTTTTTTGCAGTAGTTCACAACCAAATTAAATATAGTAATTTCTAATTTTAGTTGGTTTATTTCTGTTCTTACTATATAATTCGGTGTATATCTTGACCAGTTAAACAAGTTTTTGAAAAACCCTACTTGGACTTTTTCTAGCTCATTGACGTATTGCAGGCTGTAAAGTTCAGCTGCGTACAGTAGAGTAGGAAGAACTACTATTCTATACAGGTGTAGTTTGCCCTCCCATGATGTCATTTTAGTTTTCTGCATGAGAATTTTGACATTTCCTGCTGTTGTTCTCGCTTTACTCATCATGTTGTCCTTTGCTTTCCTGAATGTGCCTGAGCTTGTGAATATAACACCCAGATACATGTATTCTGTTGCCATTTCAATGTTTGAATTTTGACAGTAGAAGTTGGTATCTAGTCGACAAGGCCTTCCCTTAAAGAATTTCATAACTTTTGTTTTTTGATGGTTTATTTGCAAGTTATTGTTGTTGCAGTATTTTTCCAAGCATTTTAGTTTTTTATGAACATCTGGTATAGAATCGCATAGTATTGCTAGATCATCTGCGTATAGTAACATCAGGATGTCTATGGAGTGAGTTATAAAGATGCCTTCTGTTCCTTGACTTCTAAAAAAGTTCTCAATATCCGCAATAAATAGACTAAATAGTAGTGGGCTTAGAGAGTCTCCTTGTAAAACTCCCTTATTGACTTTTATGGGTTTTGAGTGCATACTATCGATGTTCAAGATGATTTCAGCATTGTCATATATGTTTTTCACGAGTCTGATCAATTTTGCACTAATTCCTAATTCAAATAGTTTATACCATAATTTCTCATGGTTGATAGAGTCAAAAGCTTGCTTAAAATCGACAAATATTACATAGGTGTTACGCTTCTCTATAAGACGTGATTGTGCAATAGCGCTCAATGTAAATAGATTGTCTAAACACGATCTCTTTTTCCTAAAGCCACATTGTGCTTCAGGAATAACGTCGAAGCTTTCAGCCCATGTTTCAAGACGGCCTGAAATGATGTTCGTTAAAGTTTTTAATATGGTATTTAACATAGCTATTCCCCTATAGTTATTTGGATCGGTTTTATCTCCTTTTTTATGAATTAGGATTAGATTTCCTTTAGCAAGATCTGGCGGTATGGTTTCTGATGTTAAACAGTTGTTAAGAAAATTATTTAGTGTTTGAAACCATCTATTTTCGAGTGACTTTATTATTTCGTTTAAAATGTGATCGGGTCCGGGAGTCTTATTATTCTTCAAACGAGTTAAGGTACGTTTCAGTTCAAATTCAGTTATTGCTGTGTCGAGGAATGGATGTAAGACTGATGTAAACTGGACATCCGCCACAATATTGGGTTTGTATATGTTTTCATAATAATGTTCCCAGTCTTTCATGTTAATGGGGTTGGAGGTTTCGAATCTTATTTTATGCTGTTTATAAGTTTTCCAAAATTGTTTCTTGTCAGATATGTTGTTAATTTCTTCTTGAATTTTAACTGCGTGGTTCTTTTTTCGAATATTTTTTTACTATATGGCTGTGTCGTACATGTGGTTCTCATGTGATGGAAATACGTTTTTCATTAAAAACTCTGTGAAAAGTGCAATTAATGTGTTTATATATTTATATATATATATATATATATATATATATATATATATATATATATATATATATATATATATATATATATATATATTCTATTGGTAGCCTTCCGTTTGTCACTGTCACCATTCTTTTTAATTTTTTTTTCACTGTAGCCCATATTTTGACAACTCCTTCCGAAGGAACAACAAAACTATCTACGAATTAAAACATGCACATTGAAAAATAACAAAATAATTTTAGAAAAAACAATATGTACTCGCTTTTGTTTGGCAATATAGCTTCAGTTGCATCTCAGGATGTTATACATTTAATGGACCTATTTGCGCAATATACCCACTAATGTATGTGACTATATTTTTCGAATATTCGGACAAGGATAATTACAATGAAATTTCGTAACTGTTTTCTTCGAACAAATCTTAATTTAATACCATATTTCTTAATAATTTTTATATCGTTTATGTCTATGGTTGGCATAATCTTCGATTTAATCGTATATTTGAAAGAGAAAAGTACGTCTGCATATTCTTATTGGACATTAGCTTGACTGCTACCACAAATTGCATTATGCAGAAATTTATTTTTTTGTAACTATTGTAAAACATCAACGCCGGTAAATTATTATTCCACCCATTTCGTTCTCTGCTATAACAATATATTGTTAATAATTCAAAAAAATAATGAAAACTAGTTTAATACTTTCTGGCATAAAAAAAACAACTCCATTAATATTTCATTTGCAGCATATTTAAATAACATTAAGATATAATAGGAAATTTCAGTAACAATAATTAGTGATATATTTCTTCCGTCACGTCGTCTTATTTTTAGCGAATATTTCAATCGAAGATGATATTAAGATCTTTAAGGCCTTCATAAATTCTATTTCTTGCATTAAAACGTTTCGTTTTCGACTGAACAATGTTTCAGCAGGCTGACTAAATTGAATAGATAATTAACTAATTTATTTTAAATGTGAAAATAATTTACCTGTAATCTGCTATATCTAAATTAACTACTGCTGTTTAAGAGACATTATCAATCGTTGTAGGTATGGTTGTTGAACTTCGTTTAGTTACATGTTTTTGTTGATGCTGCACATTTATCTTTATATTTTGCCATTGTTAAGTATAAAATAGGTTTTGTGAATCAGTACTTTATTCACATATTTTATGAAAATTTCTGGAAGGAGCAGATAACTGACAATAGAAACTTTCCAATAACAGCATTCAGTTCCAGTCTTTCTTAATATTTGTAAATATTCTGTAAAAAAAAATAATACATAAATAATGTACATACACATGCCTCCCTACATTTACTTATGAAAACACCGAGTAAACTCGCTCAAAATGTAAAAAAGTGTAAATTAAAACGAAATCAAATCATACCGCACCAAAACCAAACAATCAAAGTATAATATATAACATATGCAAACTTTTTAAATTTAATCTTACTATGCATGTCAATTACTATTTATTATTAATTTTAAAACGTTGATTGATTCTTATAGAAAATAACTACACTTATTGTTTATGTTTATAAATAATATTATACTACTTCCAGATTGCAAATTAATTAGAATTTATATTTTATTAAAAGTTATTTTATTTTCCTAATATGGTACGACTGCTATGCGCGCGCAATTACTGTTTTGATATAAAAATGGCGGTATTTAAATTATCACAACGCTGGATATATCTACCATGATACAAACGCGGTCTAAATAGTTATTTATAATATTTGAATTTTGAATACATTACTATTATAACTCATATAAACACAACTGTTAGCTTAATATAATTTGATTAATTTGAGAATTAAATAGGTAATTTAACAAAATAAATCCTTTAATATAAATTTTACAATAAATACAAAGAATAAATAAATAAAAAAAATGCAAGAAGTAAACTTATTTCCATAAGTTCATAACTATTTACTTAATAATACATAGATAAGTACATATTACAAAATGCAACATATCAGTGTTAAGATATAGTATAATCTAAATATATTGCAACGTTTTTATTTATATGGGTGAAGTGTAAATAATCAGACAAATATTATTAATAAAAAGAATACGTTTATTAAACGGTAAATAAATATTAGAAATATAATTAAAAGATTATAAATTAAACTAACACTGTGATAAACAAATATTAACACTAATTTAACGACTAAGAATATTATAAGACACTTAAACACTAAAATTATTTATTTAAACAATTAACACTACTTTTTATGACACTAATTTATGTTCACTTATCGACTGTTGTTTATATCACCAACTATTCACAACGTTTATTTATATCAGACTTCTTTACTCGTTAGTTCTATAATACAAAGTGCCTCGCTGGCTTTGGCGGCGGGTTATATACCTGGCGGATTATTTCTAGAGCCTCCTGGAGAACTTCTAAAGGTAAACAACATGACACAATAGATTAGTCACCGCGACAAATTTGAGCGCGTCTGTAAAGCGTTACACTGCCCCCTCCTTAAGACTGTTTCGTCCCGGAACAGTCCGTGGTGACGAAACCTGCATGTACTACCCTTGGTGCATTTCGAATTCTTAAAGAAGTGACAGTCGATGGTCCGCTCGACTTCTTTTTTCTGTCCGTTAGGGTTAAAGCTGCAGACGAGAATTTCAACGCCGGTGAAACGGAAGAGGATCTCTAACATGTTTCTTACAATCCTGCAATCCAAACCGTCTAGACCACAACCCAACTTCGGTACTGCTAGCTTCAAAATGTCATTCTCCAGTAGATGATCCCTCAAATCGCACAGCGAGTTCCATAGACTTTGATACGACGGCTTCTGGTACGAGCGTGGTTTTGTAACAAGGTAGTAGATGTACCGCTGATGGTCTGAATTGCTATCTCTCAGTCGTAGCATTTTCCCAACAGATGGACGTTGGTTGGCCAGTTCTTGTAGTCGTCCATAGTTCGCCTTAAAGACTGAGGCTATGCCGCGGGACATCTTTAAGTCTTCTGATACGCAGTGGCTGAGGGAATGATCTGAAGACACGGTGAACAAATCTCGGTGTTCTTCTTTTGTCACGCCGTACCGCGTCTTGCGCCCAAAGGTGTGCGCAGACGGGTCAGTAGTCTTCGTGTTATTATTGTTCAAATAGCATTGTTGTTTGGTTATTTGAATACTTGTTGGGTTTATGATTCTTTAACATTTTGGTTATTGAATTATTATTTAGTTGATTCAATTTGGGGTCATTTAAGATGCAATTATTGAGTTTTCGCTCCCGAGTTTTGTGTAAATTGTATCTTTTGTTGTTTAAATACTGTTTTGTTTCGGATCATCATTATTTGGTGATTTTATTTGTGTTTATAAGGTTATATTTACTTTAATAGTTGTTTAGTTCGTGTTAGAAGTATATTAGTACTTAGGGTTTGTTCTCGTTAGCTACGTTCATTGTGAATTGGTTTTTTTAGAGCTAATATACCTTGTTTCTTTGGTTTAAATTTAGTTTGCAGTTTAATTACTAGAATCACATTAATAACTTAGGATTTGTTCTTGTTTAGCTGGAATCAGTTGAAATTGGTGAATTAGGGTTAATGTGATTCACTTAAGAATTATTCCATCGTCTTTTGTTTGGGTTTTGCATATTTTGAATTAGTATTGTATTATTTATGTTTATTTGGTTTTGAATAATTGCTCGCGTTAGTGGCATATTGGCGCTTAAGAGCATTTGTGTGTTTTGGTTTTGGGTTTCCATTATTATTATACAGTCCACTTCTCATTTTGATATTTGCAAAAATCCATCTTGTGTTTAATCTGAGCTATTGAAA
Source organism: Harpalus rufipes (assembly GCA_951394225.1). Lineage (NCBI taxonomy): Eukaryota > Metazoa > Arthropoda > Insecta > Coleoptera > Carabidae > Harpalus > Harpalus rufipes. The sequence continues at coordinate 18,269,723 of OX596285.1, forward strand.
ACACATGGTAAACGCAACTCACGTCCGAATAAGATGTTCGCAGGAGTTTGCCCTGTTGTTTCATGCACGGATGAACGATAAGCCATCAGGAACAGATGAAGATGTCGGTCCCAGTCTCTTTGATGGTTGGAAATTACCTTCGACAAATATCGGTTGATCGTTCTGTTCATTCGTTCAACCATGCCATCGAACTGCGGATGTAATGCAGTTGTCCTTGTTTTATTAATTCCTAATATCTTACAGATATTTTGGAAAACGGCAGACTCGAAATTTCTTCCCTGATCGGAATGAAGTTCAAGTGGTACCCCGAATCGGCATATACATTCTTTAACTAAAGTTTCAGCGACCGTGGTGGCTTCTTGATTAGGTAATGGATAGGCTTCAACCCACTTGGTGAAATAGTCCATGACAACCACGATATATTTATTTCCGTCGTTACTTTCTGGGAATGGTCCGGCCACATCAATCGCAATGCGCTCAAATGGACTGCCAACGTTGTATTGACGCATTGGAGCTTTTCGTCGTCTATGAGGGCCGTTGCTTCCAGCGCAAACCACACATTTCCTGCACCAGTCTTTAGCATCTTCAGTGAAGTTAACTAAGTAAAACCGCTGGCGCAATCTTTCTAGAGTTTAGGTGACTCCAAAATGGCCTCCAGATCTGTCATGGATCTCTTTCAACACGTCTGGTATTCTACTCTTAGGAATGACCAACTGAGTTTTCTTCTCAGTTCCATCAGCATTCTCTACCACACGCTTCAACAGGCCATCCTCAATCACCATGGAGTCACATTGTGCCCAGTACGCTTTTACACTCTGTGAGTGTGGTGCAACGTCCAAATTGGTTTGCATTCTTCTGCTTTCCATTTCAGTATAATTTTCAAATTCGGGGCATTTTCTTGGTCTTCGCGTCGTCCATCGGGCTGCCAATTATCATCGACTACTGTTGTCCTGGCGACGGTGAAATGTTTCTCTTCCAGTCGACTACAATGCTTGCATTCATCTTGGCAAGGTCTCCTGGACAATGCATCGGCATTACGATGGCTCGTACCTATCCTGTGTTCGATTTTGAAATCGTATTCCTGTAGTCTTTCAATCCATCTAGCCACCTGACCTTCAGGATTCTTGAATTGTAGCAGCCATTTTAATGCAGCATGGTCAGTTCTAATCAAAAATCTTCTACCGTACAAATATTTGTAGAAATTTTCCACGGATTTGACGACCGCCAAGAGTTTTTTTCTGGTCACACAGTAATTCCTTTCTGGTTTTGTCAAGGTCTTACTAAAGTAGGCAATAACCTTCTCATGCCCGTCTTGTATCTGGGAAATAACGCCGCCAATTCCGACGTTGCTGTCATCTGTGTCTAGTATGAAGTTTCCTTCAGGTAAAGGATAACTCAAGACGGGTGCGCTTGTCAAAGCATGTTTTAGTTCTTTAAATGCAACTGTAATCATAAAAGTAAAACGTTTATCAGCCAGCAAATAAAAGGTAAGTGTATTATTATCAGTTTTTTTAATATATATATTTTTTTCAGATATACATACAATAATAAAAATATTACCATATGAAAACCATATAGAATGTGAATCTATGTATGTTTTTTATAATCATTAACATTAATTATGTACTAATTTTGCTTTAAAATTCAGATAATATTATGGTGTCTCGTTAATCATAAAAGTAAAACATTTATCAGCCAGCAAATAAAAGGGTAAGTGTATTATTATCAGTTTTTTCAATATATTTTTTTTTTCAGATATACATATAATATTAAAAATGTTACCATATGAAAACCATATAGAATGTGAATCTATGTATGTATTTTATAATTATTAACATTAATTATGTATTAATTTTGCGTTAAATTCAGATAATAATGTATACATACATATATATTATAATAAACTCTGGAACACAATGAATAACAAAAATATAAATTATGGTATATTATCAAAGTACCTACAGCTACATGAAATAAGTACCTATACGGGATATGTCGAAATATGGTATGAAATAATCTACATTATAAATCATATTTATTTTCCTAATTCCAATAATTAGTTAAGAATTATTATTTTTACCTTCCGTCACCTCTAGGTAAGGAAGGTATTGTCTTTGGTCAAAAAATTCGGTGATGAGTTTTCATTGAATAAGCACGTTTTAGGGTCTTTACAATACGATTTTACTATTTTTACGATGATGTCTGTATGTGTGTGTGTGTGTGTGTGTGTGTGTGTGTGTATGTGTGTGTGTGTTCGTATGTGCGTGTGTGTGTATGTGACCGCTTTTTCGTGGACGATATCTTCAATACTAGAATTCCAAAAATTACAATTCTTGCGTATTCCTCTTCCTTACAACCATATGCAGACTTGATTAGATTTTGGTTATAATTGGCCAACCGGAAGTACCCTCATTTGAAGATTTTAACAGTTTTTCTTGAAAAACTCAGTTAAATGTTATTATAACTTAAAGAATATATTATTCTCTATACGATTTGATTGCATTTTATATTTCATATTCAACAGATATAGAGTTAAAGAATAATAAAGATAAAAAATTCGTATAAATTTCATAATTCAGCCAGCTATGCTAACATAACCATGGAAACTGCTAATATATTCAGGTAATTCAAATTGACAGATGTCAGTATCAATAAAAAGCAACTAATTGAATGAAAAAATAAGGGAAGTAATTCTAGTGTTAGAAGTTTTTAGATATAATAGAGACGATTACATTGGTTTGAACATGTCATGAGGAGAGATGAATAAATTAATAGAAGGTGGAAGAAACATAGGAAGACCAAATATAAGATGAAAAGACTGTATTGCAGAAGACTTGAGAGAAAAGGAACTGAATGAGGGCGACACGCAAAACAAAAATTAGTGGAAGAAGAAAATAATAAATAGCGACCCCCTAACGAATGGGAAAACTAAAGAAGTAGAAGATGTCAGTGTCAAGTGCAATTTGCATAGTTTGTTTATGAAATAACTTTACTGGAAATATAGGATCTTTTGCAAAAAAATTATATATAGGGCGCGTGCAGTGACATGACATTGCTGCATTTGGCAAGCAGATATGGGGACCCGTATCAAAATGACAGCAATTAATTATGTCCATAACTGACAAGTGTCATAATTTTTCATTCAAAATTTCAAGATTTTCTTATTTTATGTGATTTGTTTGTTATCAGGAGTATGGAATTCCGTTGCCGAGAAAGGGAATCATAAAATACCAAAAATTTAGAATCTTTTGCAAGAAAATTTATGTATGGAATTTGTACATAATACACAGGATTGACGGAAGGTATTGTGCTGGCCACATCAGATTTTTCTACTATGATTCCCTCCTGAATTATCTCATATATTATTGAATTTTATAGTCCATTAAAATTTTCTCAGTTTAAATTTGAAAAATATAATTACCAACGTACATTCTGAACAAAATACCAAAAGATTTTCTTTTGTTCCAGGTTGATGGATAGATTTATACACTTTTAGGTTACGTACACTAACGCTAAGCCCTAAACATTAGTTTTTAAGTTTAATTTTAAGTACAAACCTCTTAGATTTGGATAAGCGCTAACCTCCGTCCCAGAAGACATAGACGCTGCGTGGCGCCCAGTAGTAAACGCGACGCAGTACTATTAATCTTCTGGTAAGTAAATAATGTTTAATTTACTTACTGGTATTCATTCCTATAACTGAGAAAAATTTAATTATAAAATGTTAGAAAATAGAATCATAGTAAAATGTACTTTCCTTATATTTAAATACTGAATATGAATTGGTAAAGGAACATAGATATACGAGTATGTATAAGTATAATGAATAGAAAAATATAAACAAATTGTGAGAATATCTGTAAAGAGCGATTAATGAAGCAACACGAAAGGAATAAATATTCGTGCAAGTATTGACAGGAGCAAATATATGGACTATGGTGTCTGGGTAATCATGAAAGTAAAACGTTTATCAGCCAGCAAATAAAAGGTAAGTGTATTATTATCAGTTTTTTTAATATATATTTTTTTTTCAGATATACATACAATAATAAAAATATTACCATATGAAAACCATATAGAATGTGAATCTATGTATGTTTTTTATAATCATTAACATTAATTATGTATTAATTTTGCTTTAAAATTCAGATAATATTATGGTGTCTGGTTAATCAGAAAAGTAAATCATTTATCAGCCAGCAAATAAAAGGTAAGTGTATTATTATCAGTTTTTTCAATATATTCTTTTTTTCAGATATACATATGTTGGTAATAAGATAAATTTAATATAGGAACATTTATTAACACATATAATATACAGTTAAATATTGGGTATGACAACTCATGAAAAATTATTTATATTGATTGACACAATGACATATTGAATACTGTTTTTACATGCATTCTCGATCTGAATAATAATTCATATTTCCAACACTTCCCCTTGAATTATTATTAAAATTAGTATAAATACAAAATTATCGAAGACCTAACATTTTTACAAAATATTCATGTTTATCTTTTGGCAAAGGTTTTGTCAATACATCTGACAACATTTGTTCGGTAGGCAAATAATCAATGGATATAGTTTTATCTTGAACATGTTTTCTAATAAAATGATGCCTGATATCTATATGTTTAGATCTCTGGCTCGTAACATCATTTTTTGCCAAATGTATTGCTCCTTTATTGTCACAATAAATAATGAATGGTTTGAGTTTAATATTAGGTTGCAGTTCACTAATTAATATTCGAAGCCATAAAATTTCTTGAATGGTAAAACTGAGTGCCATATATTCTGCTTCGACAGTACTTAAGGCAACTGTCCTTTGCTTCTTGCTGAACCAAGAAATCAAACCACTCGTAAATTTGAAACTACTGCCAGTTACAGAATTTCTATTATTATTTTCATTGCCCCAGTCAGCATCACTAAAACTTTGCAATTCATTATTACTATTTTTGTTAAATTCTAATTTTAAATTTTTAGAACCATTCAAATATCTAAAAATCCGTTTGACAGCAATCCAATGACATGTTTTAGGGTTATTACTAAACTGACTGACACAATTGACAGAATAAGAAATGTCTAGTCTGGATATTTGTGAAAGATATAAAAGACTACCTACAGCTTGTTGATAAGGTACAGAGTCATTACATTTCACCGAATTTTCCTCAGATGAATTTCTCAATTTCAGGCCAGCTTCCATCGGGGTCGAGACAGGTTTAGCGTCTGCCATCTTAAACTTGTGCAACATCTTTTCTATGTGTGACTGGTCGATCCAAAGTTTTCCATTTTTTCTGTCCCTGGTGATTTTCATACCTAACAGTTTTTAATTTCGCCTAAGTCTTTCATTCGAAATTCAGATTCCAGTTTTCTTTGAACCGTCTTCTTTAAATGGGGTTCATTAGTAAGGATTAGGATATCATCGACATATATAGCAACTATGATGATACCTCGGTTTGTATGTTTGTAGTAGATACAAGGATCTGCTTTTGATTGTTCAAGACCCATTTCGATTAGGACTTGATACAAACGACGATTACAGCATCTTCCCCTCTGCTTGAGTCCATACATAGCCTTGCTCAAGCGCCAAACTTTTCCAAGTTGTTTCTCTTCAAGTTCTTCAGGGGGTAGTACATAAATTTCTTCTTCTGAATAACCATGGAGATATGCTGTTTTTACGTCCATGTGTGTTATGTTCATGTCTTCTTTCACTGCTAGCGCGAAGAGATACCTTAAGGAGGAATACTTGATGACTGGAGAGAAAGTTTCTTCATAATCGATTCCTGGTTTTTGTGCGCAACTTTTAATCACTAGTCGAGCCTTATATTTTGGAGATTTGGACTCGGAATCTTTTACTTTAAACACCCATTTTGTTCTAAGTGCATTTTTACCTTGCGGTAGGTCTGTCCATTCATAAGTTTCATTGATTATGAAAGATGCCAATTCTTCATCTATAGCTTCTTTCCATTTTAGGGCTTGTGGACTTGTGAGTGCTTCCTCTGGAGTAAGTGGTTCATTATTCTCAGCTACAAGATATGACACATTGTTTGAGTCATTGTTCCGATTCATAATGCGTTCATTGACGAATATATCTTGGTCATCGTCAGGATCTGCATTTTCGTCATCTTTTTCATCATACAAAGGGGAGGTTAAATGTTTGCTTACTATTTCAGGTGTGGACGTTTCTTCAGTTATCATTTTTTTGTTCCAAAAAGATTACATCTCTGCTAATCGTTATTTTCTTTGTAACGGGGTTAATTAAACGGTAACCTTTAGTATTTTCGCAGTATCCAATGAACAGCAATTTTTCTGACCGTGGGTCCCATTTCTTTCGCTTTTCTTTTGGTATTTGCGCCGTAGCCTCACATCCAAAGATTCTGAGATGTTTAAGATTAGGCTTCCTTGAAAACCAAGCTTCATATGGAGTCTTGTCCTTGACAGCTTTCGTTGGGTTCCTATTATTAAGGTAGGTAGCTGTTGAAACTGCTTCCGCCCAATATGTTTTGGGCAAATTTGCGTCCTGAAGCATGCATCTTGCTTTCTCGACGATCTTACGATTGGCTCGTTCCGATGTCCCATTCTGTTGAGGCGTAAATCTCACGGTACGTTGATGTTTTATCGCTTTGGACCTCAAAAAACTAGACAATTGGTTATTTACATATTCCTTTCCATTGTCAGATCGCAAGCATTTAATTTTCTTGCCGGTTTGGGTCTCTACTAGTGCACAGAATTCTTTAAATATATCAGGCACTTCATCTTTAGATTTTAAGAAATATACAAATGTATACCGAGAATAATCATCAATTAAAATTAAAAAATATTTACTACCTCCTATCGATGTCGTCTCCATGGGTCCACATAAATCTGTGTGTACCAGTTCTAATGGTTCTTTTGCTCGAAATTTACTTGATTTAAATGGTAAACGAGTTTGTTTACCTGTGATGCAAACTTCGCATGGATCTTCACTAATTTCGAGACTTTCCGCACCAATAGCCATAGTCTTCAACAAATTCATACTTCTTCTGTTTAGATGGCCCAATCTGCGATGCCAAATAACTTTATTATTTGTTGTGATGTATGCTCTTTTAAAAATGTCGGACTGTGATGTATCCAATTGATATATTCCATTTTGCAGGGTTGCAGAAGCGATGAGCGTACCATCGGAATTAAGTATTTTTCCGCCGAGATTATTAAAAACAACAGTGTTACCTTTACTAGTTATTTTGCTCACAGATAGAAGATTTGCTGCTATACCAGGTGCATAATGTACATCATAAGCTTTGACATTGTCAGTACTGTCACCAACTGATAACTGAATGTCAACATTTCCAACTGACTCAGTTATAAGCGATTGCTTGTTCGCCGTAAATATTTCAACTGTAGATTTAGACACAGTTTCGGTAATATTTAACTTGTCCTTAGTTAAATGTACAGACGCACATGAATCTAAATACCATGCAGATTTGTTTATGTTGTTTTCTTTTGACAACATACACGCTAAAAAGGCATTTGTATTATTATTGTCCGCCTTTTTATTATTAAAGTCCTTTTTAACATTACTTTTACTGTCACTTTTAGTTTTTGAACGACAGTTTGCGACAAAATGTCCTTGTCGATTACAATTATAACATCTGATGGAATGCTTCTGTTTGTTATAACTTTTGTTATTTGTGCATTTACTCTAGAGTGCAGCGTCACATGATTTTTGATCGGATTTGCACTTCACGTCTTGCAATAATTTTACTTTAATTGCATCAGCAGTAATTGGTATTCCGGAGCTTTCTAGCCCCATTATCATTGGCTTATACTCTTCAGGGAGTCCTGCCAGTAGTAAAGTTCCTATCCATTCTTCTGTAATATCAAAGCTAATATCTCGGAGACGTTGTGCTGTTGATATGATTTTGTTGACATATTCTTCTATTGAGCCACAATCATCTAACCGAGTTAATATTAATTGACGAAGTAACCCAATTTTTCTCGTAAGTCCCGAGTCTTCAAATAACTTCTGGATCGTTTCCCAAGCTTCCTTCGATGTCTTACAATCTTCAATATGGTGGATCAGGTCGGTATCCACTAATAGTGAGATTTTGGATAGTGCTTTTCGGCCTTTTTCTTTGGCTTCTTCTACTGGAACGGTACCTTGAACGACGTCCCATTGATCATCCAATTGCAATAGAGCCTTTACTTGAAATTTCCATGATGCGTAATTCTCGCGACCTTTCAATTTTTCGATAAAAGACAATGCGGAGTTCGACATTCTGGATAAACGGCTTACTGTCAATTCAACGAAACGAAATGTTTGTAATATTCGCGTTCGCGACCCGAAATCACTTTACAATATACTAATAACACCGCTAAATATATCTGCCTGGGCCCATAACCATTGTTGGTAATAAGATAAATTTAATATAGGAATATAGTAACATTTATTAACACATATAATATACAGTTAAATATTGGGTATGACAACTCATGAAAAATTATTTATACTGATGGACACAATTGCATATTGAATACTGTTTTTACATGCATTCTCGATCTTAATAATAATTCATATTTCCAACAACATATAATATTAAAAATGTTACCATATGAAAACCATATAGAATGTGAATCTATGTATGTATTTTATAATTATTAACATTAATTATGTATTAATTTTGCGTTAAATTCAGATAATGTATACATACATATATATTATAATAAACTCTGGAACACAATGAATAACAAAAATATAAATTATGGTATATTATCAAAGTACCTACAGCTACATGAAATAAGTACCTATACGGGATATGTCGAAATATGGTATGAAATAATCTACATTATAAATCATATTTATTTTCCTAATTCCAATAATTAGTTAAGAATTGTAACAATACTTGTATGTTGCTATAGAAATCACTTGCATATTATAATTTTTTATTATTTTTTTACTATGATTCCCTCCTGAATTATCTCATATATTATTGAATTTTATAGTCTATTAAAATTTTCTCAGTTTAAATTTGAAAAATATAATTACCAACGTACATTCTGAACAAAATACCAAAAGATTTTCTTTTGTTCCAGGTTGATGGATAGATTTATACACTTTTAGGTTACGTACACTAACGCTAAGCCCTAAACATTAGTTTTTAAATTTAATTTTAAGTACAAACCTCTTAGATTTGGATAAGCGCTAACCTCCGTCCCAGAAGACATAGACGCTGCGTGGCGCCCAGTAGTAAACGCGACGCAGTACTATTAATCTTCTGGTAAGTAAATAATGTTTAATTTACTTACTGGTATTCATTCCTATAACTGAGAAAAATTTAATTATAAAATGTTAGAAAATAGAATCATAGTAAAATGTACTTTCCTTACATTTAAGTACTGAATATGAATTGGTAAAGGAACATAGATATACGAGTATGTATAAGTATAATGAATAGAAAAATATAAACAAATTGTGAGAATATCTGTAAAGAGCGATTAATGAAGCAACACGAAAGGAATAAATATTCGTGCAAGTATTGACAGGAGCAAATATATGGACTATGGTGTCTGGGTAATCATAAAAGTAAAACGTTTATCAGCCAGCAAATAAAAGGTAAGTGTATTATTATCAGTTTTTTTAATATATATATATATATATATATTTTTCAGATATACATACAATAATAAAAATATTACCATATGAAAACCATATAGAATGTGAATCTATGTATGTATTTTATAATTATTAACATTAATTATGTATTAATTTTGCGTTAAATTCAGATAATGTATACATACATATATAATATAATAAACTCTGGAACACAAGGAATAACAAAAATATAAATTATGGTACCTACAGCTACATGAAATAAGTACCTATACGGGATATGTCGAAATATGGTATGAAATAATCTACATTATAAATCATTTATTTTCCTAATTCCAATAATTAGTTAAGAATTGTAACAATACTTGTATGTTGCTATAGAAATCACTTGCATATTATAATTTTTTATTATTTTTTTACTATGATAGAAGTTGGCAAACAAAACAACCCCTCCCAATGTTCTTCATTGATCAAGAGCCATCAGAAAATAATAAAACAATTTACGAATTAGAACACATCCTAGGTACCAAAATAATAGTCGAACCTCCAAGAATTAAAAAAGATATACTCCAATGTATGCGCTGCCAGGTGTACGGCCATACTAAATCCTATTGTAATAAACCGCACTACTGTGTAAAATGTGCTGCAAACCACCCGACTAGAGAATGCCTAAAAGACGCTAACTCCCCAGCAACCTGCGCTCTCTGCCTAGGTCCCCACCCGGCCAACTACAAAGGCTGCTCGGTTTATAAAGAGCTGCAAAAAACCAGAAATAAAATTACCCCACAAAAATCAAACAGCCATATGTACCAAAAAGTAAGGGAAAATGTCAGCTACCTAGAAATGACAAGTAATACCAAGAAGATAGAGACACCCAACCACCAATTACCTAAATCAAACAATGAAACCTTCCTCTCAGAATTTCTGAATAAATTTGAAATAATGTTCCACCAAATCATGCAACAAAATACAATGATTATTCAGTTGCTCACGTCCCTCACTAACACTAGAAACAATGGGTAGCTCAATCAGAATTGCATTGTGGAACGCTAATGGGCTGTCCCAACACATACAAGAAATTGAAGTATTCTTACAAATACACAAAATTGATATCATGCTCTTATCAGAAACTCACTTCACTAACAAGAATTATATCAAAATACCAAAATATAAAACATATAACACAAACCACCCAGACGAAACGGCTCACGGCGGAACAGCCATAATAATTAAAGAAAACATTAAACACACTGAGTCAGACAAAACCGAAAAAGATTATCTGCAAGCCACAACTATAAAAATACATGAACTAAATGGTAAACTGACAATATCTGCTGCTTACTGTCCACCCAAGCACCAAATATCAAAAGAGAAATTTGAAGCATATTTCGAAAACTTAGGTAATAGATTCATCGCAGGCGGGGACTATAACTCTAAACATCCCCAGTGGGGATCGCGACTAATAAACCCAAAGGGAAGGGAAATGCAAAAGACGATCACAGCAAAAGGATACAACCACCTCAGCACGGGAAAACCTACGTACTGGCCCACAGACCCTAAAAAACTTCCAGATTTACTAGACTTCTTCGTCACCAACAAAATATCACAAAACTACACGTCTACAGAACCTTGTTATGACTTACATTCAGACCACTCCCCAGTGATACTAACAATAAGCAAACAATAATTAAGAGGGGAAAAAACCCAGTCTATACAATAAAAAGACAGACTGGGAATTATTCAGAAAATATTTAGACAACAATATCAACCTAAGAACATCACTTAAAACACCCGATGACATCGACGAAGCTGTAGAAACTATAACCAGCCACATTCAGCAGGCAGCCTGGCACTCTACCCCTATAATCGAAGATAACAAAAAAGATCCCGACGTCAATTACCCCAAAACATTTAGAGACAAAATCTCGGAAAAAAGAAAGATTAGACGAAAATGGCAACAAACACGACATCCTATACACAAAAATGAATTAAATAATCTCTCAAAAGAAATAAAAAATTTAATCAAACAAATAAAAAACGAATCCCTCCAGCAGTACCTCTGCAATCTCTCAACGCTACCTGAAAACAATTACTCCTTATGGAAAGCCACAAAGAAGTTAAAGCAGCCAACCCAGACAATTCCACCTCTACAAAAAGCGGACGGTACATGGGCCAGAGAAAACATAGAAAAGGCCGAACTCTTCGCGGAATTCTTTTCTAAAACATTCGAGCCACAACCAACAACAGACGACCAAGAAGACGAAGAAATTGAAAATTTGCTTATATCTCCTCTACAACTCTCACCTCCTATCAAACACTTCACACCAACAGAAGTAGGAAGTGAAATTAAAAAACTAAATAATAAGAAATGTCCAGGATATGACCTCATCAATGCAAAAATAACAAAGGAACTTCCCAAAAAGGCTCTAGTTATGATAACAACTATCTATAATGCCATGATAAGAATTTCGTATTATCCAGTACAGTGGAAATTCGGTCAAATCATACTAATACACAAACCTGGAAAACCACATCATGAAGTCACTTCATATAGACCTATCTCCCTGCTCCCGCTCTTCTCAAAAGTATTTGAAAAACTATTACTAACAAGACTGCAAGTTATAATCGAAGAAGAAAAACTCATACCGACACACCAATTCGGCTTTAGAAAGCACCATTCTACCATCCAACAAGTGCATAGGATTGTAAATGAAATTGAAAGCAGTTTACAGAACAAACAAATCTGCTCGGGAGTCTTCATAGACATAAGCCAGGCTTTTGACAAAGTCTGGCACAAGGGACTCCTATATAAAATCAAAAACAAATTACCTCACCCATACTTCCTGTTAATAAAATCCTATCTAAGCGAACGATATTTCCAAATACGATACGAAGGCATTACATCACAAATACAGCCGATCAAAGCAGGTGTACCACAAGGAAGTGTAATGGGACCAGTATTATATCAACTTTACACTGCCGACCTTCCTTGTGGAGAAAACGTCCTAACAGCTACTTACGCGGACGATACAGCCACGCAACAGATGAAAACCCAAACACATCATCCGCTCTACTACAAAAATCCCTCGACGACGTAGAACAATGGGCAAAAAAGTGGAGAATAAAAATTAATGAGCAAAAATCCACACACGTAATATTTACAAACAGGAGAACTACATGCCCGTCGGTTTCAATTTACGGGAACACGATCATTACAAAAGATGATGTAAAATACCTAGGCATGCACATAGATAAGCGGCTCACATGGCAAAAACACCTGAAAACAAAAAAGCAACAAATAAACATCAAAATCAGGAAAATGTACTGGCTCCTAGGTAGAAATTCGCAACTGCCACTAGAAAGCAAGCTACTTCTCTACAAAGCCATAATTATCCCTATTTGGACATACGGGATCCAATTATGGGGATGTGCCAAAAAGTCGAACACAGACATAATACAAAGAAGTCAAAATAAAATACTCCGAATGCTTGCCAATGCTCCGTGGTACGTGAACAACCATACCCTTCATAAAGATCTAAAAGTCAGATACATCCACGAAGTGATTCGTAAAGTCGCCACATCACACGAACACAAAACAATTAACCACCCTAACGCTGCAGTCGCCAACCTGTTGAAGAATGAGAACAGCCTGAGACGCCTCAAGAGAACCAAATCATCGGATCTCAAACACACAACCGCACAATAACTTAATTATACATACATTTTTTTTATACATAATAAATACTAAACAATATTAAAGTAACGAGGGAGTGTCACTGGATACTATCCTCACGCATGTGATTTGTAATACATCAAATTTGCTTGATGGCCCAAAACAGGGCCATTTGTAAATAAGAGAACCAAATATAAAAAAAAAAAATTTGAAAAATATAATTACCAACGTACATTCTGAACAAAATACCAAAAGATTTTCTTTTGTTCCAGGTTGATGGATAGATTTATACACTTTTAGGTTACGTACACTAACGCTAAGCCCTAAACATTAGTTTTTAAGTTTAATTTTAAGTACAAACCTCTTAGATTTGGATAAGCGCTAACCTCCGTCCCAGAAGACATAGACGCTGCGTGGCGCCCAGTAGTAAACGCGACGCTGTACTATTAATCTTCTGGTAAGTAAATAATGTTTAATTTACTTACTGGTATTCATTCCTATAACTGAGAAAAATTTAATTATAAAATGTTAGAAAATAGAATCATAGTAAAATGTACTTTCCTTATATTTAAGTACTGAATATGAATTGGTAAAGGAACATAGATATACGAGTATGTATAATAGGGTGGAACGAAAATGGCCTTTTTAATTTTTTATTTTTTTTAGTTTTGTAATAGTGGGGAAAATTTGCCTTTTAGATTCGGAAAAAAAAATTGATTGCTATAATAAAACATCTTGAGGTGCCGCAAAGAGCTTAAAGTTTGTAAAAAATTGAAAAATTATAAACTTTGATAATTTTTTTTTTATTGTTTTCTCGTACATATAATGTTACAAAAGATAGTTGTAAATACATATATAAGCATTAGAATTGCGAAAAAATATTAATTACAAAATATAATAATCATAATAAAATATTTTTAATGTCAAAAAGTTAGTATTTTTGCTAATTTTGAAATTTTTGCGAACATTTTGTTACAAATAATAGTAAATAAGGTTGAAATAAAAGATTGTCGAATGAATTATATACTTTTTTATTAAAGCACACGTAAAAAAATATAATACACTTTTAAAGACATTGAAATTTCCTTTTTTATGATTTAAAGACCCTTAATGATTACAAATGTTACAGCTGCAAAAATTTTCTAACTCATTGACACATTAAACTGTTTTTTTGTATCAAATTTTGGCATGTTCTCACGTGAGGCAATTTTTGCTCTTATATATCCTTCTCTTGCGATTGAACCACAGACATTTTTAGCCGATTCGGTCACCAGTTTCACAACCCTTTCCACTGCTTGCGTATGACAAGGAAGGCGGGGAAAGTCAATAAGCGGGTCCACTTTACTATTTGGTTGAGCTTCAGCTGTCTTCCGTATAAAGTCTTTGAGAGAGTCACTGGAAACATGTTTTACCAAGGGGGGTTCAGTTACGTCATTTTCAACCCATGAGATCATGTCGATGTAATCCTTTGCGTCAAAGTTTATCTTTGGAACTTTAAATTTCCTGACTCCGCCTCTATTATCTGTTCTTGCTTTTAAAACACGTCGTAAACCAAGTTCTCTTATATTTTTGCGCTCATCACATAGCATGGATAAAAGGAGATTTTCTGCAGCAGAAAAGTACCCATTTCTTTGAATAATCGGGTCTAGAACGTTCTTGAAATCATCAGAGAGATAGCGTGAATATGAAATAAGCTTAAACAGATGTTTGGAACCATAAGTACATGAAGGTTTCAACTTAATGTTAAACCACACAGGTGCATACACTTTCACAATGTACTCAGCCAGAGTCTTAAGGTTTTCAGTTGGATTTTCAGTTGCCACATACAATCTAAGTATGCGGTTTGCTAATGTAATCCACCTGGAGTGAGCAAGTTTTCCAGGGTTTCTTAAAGATAAATCCAGTGAGCAATTTCCACTTGATACAGCCATACACATATCCAATAAGTACTTCTGATCTGTACTTAAATCATTTATGTTCTCCAAAAGGGGAAGGTTATTTTCAATTGGAAAGAAAGTAACCACAGGAAGATTAGCACAGTTTTCCAGCTGCTGACCTATTTCGCCTTTAAACTCGTTGGGTCCCTTCGTTTTACCATCTAAATGACAAAAAAGATGTCGCAAAGGTAGCTCATTTCCATGAAACAAACAAACTAACCATTGTAAAGGTCTTCCTATTTTATTTTCCATCAAAGAAATCACACCATTTTTATGTCCAGTATTTACAACGGTTCCATCACACCCAATAGCAGTAAAGTTCAAAAGTTGTTCGTTGTGTTCTCTATCTTCAAAAAAATCCAGTATACTGTCTGCTATGCCTTTTCCAGTGCCAGATATAGGTGTTACGTGGCCTAAAAATTTTGAGTTTGGTTCTTCTATTAGTGAAACGTGCTCTTCTGAAATAACTTTTTTGTACAACTTAGTTCCTTTCTTTTCTTGAACAATTGTTTTGTCTTTTCTTCCATCGAAAAACAATCCTCTATTTTCGGTTATTTGATCACAAAGACTGTCACTGTCATTAATGAGATCTCTTCGATTTTTTGATCTTGCTCGTCTAATTTTCATCCTGTCTATTACTTTGGTTTTGTCTTTCCCTGTGATTACACCCAAGTCCTGTAAAGCAGCACTAGCTATAGCTGCAGCAGCTCTATCTGATATTCCGGTACGGTCACAAATGGAAGCTACAGATGGCAATTTAATACGCATTTGAGTGCTTATGCTTATCTTTTTCTCTTTTTTCAGTTTTGAAGGGCCTGGTAGATTTAGTTCTTCTTCAAAAATCAAGTCTTTTTGCTCTTCTATTTGCTCTTCAGCGCTGTCATTGTCGTCAGTAACCGTTTCTGATACATTAGTATTTTTTTTTCGTTCTTGATTAAACTTAACTGTTCTCTGTAGTTCTTTACTTTTTCTTACTTCTTTCTTCTT
Source organism: Harpalus rufipes (assembly GCA_951394225.1). NCBI lineage: Eukaryota > Metazoa > Arthropoda > Insecta > Coleoptera > Carabidae > Harpalus > Harpalus rufipes. The sequence continues at coordinate 18,285,913 of OX596285.1, forward strand.
CAAAGCGCTTGTGGTAGCTATATCAACATTACCTATAACCATTTTCCTGATAGAGCGTTGATCTTTTAGAAACTCTTGTTCTAAAACTGGTACTTTTTTTTCTTTTATACAAGTACAAGTATCAAAGTTTTGACACTTGCAGGCAGCAATATCAAATAAACGTTTAGCTTCTTCTCTAAATTTTGCGAGGTTCGAGTCAAACTTATCTGTCCCTTTTCTACTTTTAGACCTTAATAAATTCCTATATTTAGCATGATAAACTTTTATCATTTGTGAAATTCTAAGGTTAGAAACAATAGGAATAGAAGCTCTTGACCATATTTGTTCTAGTTTTGGAACTAAAGTCTCACATATTTCACTTACAGTAGGCTCCTTCACCTTCAGTAACGCAACTTTGAGGTTATGTCTAATAAAACAGTAGCACTTCATTACATCTTCGTAAGTAGGCAATACAACTTCACACAAATCACTAAATCTTCCAAAAATAGGACACTCCGACATTTGTCTTGTCTTCACTTGTTTAGACTGAGCCATTTTAACTCACAAAAATAAAGTATTACACAAACTAACAAAATATTACTTTAATCTGTTACACAATAGACGCCAACTCAACTGAACTCGGCAAAGCGACTGACATGTAAATAGCACCTGACCTGATCTTGTCACCACACGCAAACAAATCTCACCCTCCCGCCCCCTTCAACCACAACAACCGCTACGGCGATGACTCATGGTCCTGGATGCCAATGCAATAGTTAAACTGTTTTTGTCTTTATATTCATATTAAAACGTCTATTTTAAACTTTTTATTGCATAATCGAAAATCATTGAAGAAGTTGTAAAAAGTGTGTTTTTATAAAACTTTGCCGTTCTTGCGGCACCTTAAGACATAATTCAAAAAGTAAAAAAAAAATTGTTTGTCTTTTTTGATATTAAAACCACTTTTTTGACAGTATTAGAAATAAAAAAATGACAACCTCTTAAAAAAAAAAACTTGAAAATGAAGGGAAAATTGTAATTTTATGAAACTTTATCGTCCTTGCGGCACCTCAAGATGTGCCCCAATATTTTTCATATTTTTTTTTTATCTTATTTACACCAAAAGACAACTTTTCCGCGCTATTACAAATTAAAAATCAAAATTAGTTTTTTTCGTTCCACCCTAATGTATAAGTATAATGAATAGAAAAATATAAACAAATTGTGAGAATATCTGTAAAGAGCGATTAATGAAGCAACACGAAAGGAATAAATATTCGTGCAAGTATTGACAGGAGCAAATATATGGACTATGGTGTCTGGGTAATCATAAAAGTAAAACGTTTATCAGCCAGCAAATAAAAGGTAAGTGTATTATTATCAGTTTTTTTAATATATATATTTTTTTCAGATATACATACAATAATAAAAATATTACCATATGAAAACCATATAGAATGTGAATCCATGTATGTTTTTTATAATCATTAACATTAATTATGTATTAATTTTGCTTCAAAATACAGATAATATTATGGTGTCTGGTTAATCATAAAAGTAAAACATTTATCAGCCAGCAAATAAAAGGTAAGTGTATTATTATCAGTTTTTTAAATATATATATATATATATATTTTTTTCAGATATACATACAATAATAAAAATATTACCATATGAAAACCATATAGAATGTGAATCCATGTATGTTTTTTATAATCATTAACATTAATTATGTATTAATTTTGCTTTAAAATTCAGATAATATTATGGTGTCTGGTTAATCATAAAAGTAAAACATTTATCAGCCAGCAAATAAAAGGTAAGTGTATTATTATCAGTTTTTTCAATATATTTTTTTTTTCAGATATACATATAATATTAAAAATGTTACCATATGAAAACCATATAGAATGTGAATCTATGTATGTATTTTATAATTATTAACATTAATTATGTATTAATTTTGCGTTAAATTCAGATAATAATGTATACATACATATATATTATAATAAACTCTGGAACACAATGAATAACAAAAATATAAATTATGGTATATTATCAAAGTACCTACAGCTACATGAAATAAGTACCTATACGGGATATGTCGAAATATGGTATGAAATAATCTACAATATAAATCATATTTATTTTCCTAATTCCAATAATTAGTTAAGAATTGTAACAATACTTGTATGTTGCTATAGAAATCACTTGCATATTATAAATTTTTATTATTTTTTTACTATGATTCCCTCCTGTATTATCTCATATATTATTGAATTTTATAGTCTATTAAAATTTTCTCAGTTTAAATTTGAAAAATATAATTACCAACGTACATTCTGAACAAAATACCAAAAGATTTTCTTTTGTTCCAGGTTGATGGATAGATTTATACACTTTTAGGTTACGTACACTAACGCTAAGCCCTAAACATTAGTTTTTAAGTTTAATTTTAAGTACAAACCTCTTAGATTTGGATAAGCGCTAACCTCCGTCCCAGAAGACATAGACGCTGCGTGGCGCCCAGTAGTAAACGCGACGCAGTACTATTAACCTTCCATTACTCGCGCCAAATTTTAGTACTCCGTTACTCGCGCACGGTCCAGGACACCGGGTAGCAAATTAGTGAAATTAACACAGCATTTTAATATTCTTAATGAATTTAACGTTTTATTGATTTTTTTTTATAGGCTTAGGACAATATTATGTAAATTTATTACCACAAAAAAATAAAAACTGACAATTTTTTACAAAATTTTATTAATAATGTAAAATAAAGAAAAACTATATTATATAATTATTTTTTCTACTTTCTAAAATACAAAAATAACAAACCAGTATATGAACGTAGAATTATGGATATTTAATCCAAATTTTCAAAACATACATTACACAAAGGCAGTAAGTGTTCAAAACAGAGATACTTTCCACACTTTTTTTACCTATTTTTTTTTTTTTCGTCAAGTACATGTTGCTCAGCATGCTATCGCGCCTTGTTTTTTTTTATTATTGACGGCTCTTGTTCAGCAGGTATACCACATAGTTCTCGTAACATAAGTCTTGGTCCTTGGTAAATTAGTACAAACAGGTCTATCTTTTTGATAATCATTTAGGAGCTCCGCGGGAAGCATTATGGGAAACTCTTCTCGTGGTATTTGGGATTGTTTCCGTGGCTAATAATGTATAAATTTATACCACATATATTTAGCATGCTGTAAAAAGGAACCATGGGCCATCGTCTTGAACGGGCACAATTATACTGAGCGCAAAATTTAGCTACTAAGATTTCTCCCTCTTTGGTGTCATTATATTATGCTATTATAATTTCTGGTTTTTTTTTTTTCATATAATTGATATCATCTCCTTGGTGCTTCAAACGTAGGCTAAATTCATATAGTTAGCTTTTCTGGCTCAAGCAAGATATAGGAGATAATTCAATATTAATGTACTATATAATATTTCCAGGCAGAAAACAATAGATACAAGTACAAAGTAAGTAAAAATACTATAAAAATTACTGATTTTAAAACAAAACTTTTTACACAAGAAGTAAAAATTTGTTACGTGAACACTCGCACCCGGTCTACCAGACTGTGTTGATCAACCACTTTAATCAAACACTTCCAATTAAATGCCAAGTGCGTATGATATTAGTAGACAATATGCCCGAAAGGTATAAGGGCGGGGCAAGCTACATCCCGCCTTATCTATGAACTACACGTTAATATATTTAAGGCGGGTGTGAGAGACCGACCGTGCGCGAGTAAAGGAAGGTTAATCTTCTGGTAAGTAAATAATGTTTAATTTACTTACTGGTATTCATTCCTATAACTGAGAAAAATTTAATTATAAAATGTTAGAAAATAGAATCATAGTAAAATGTACCTACTTTCCTTATATTTAAGTAGGTACTTAATATGAATTGGTAAAGGAACATAGATATACGAGTATGTATAATTATAATGAATAGAAAAATATAAACAAATTGTGAGAATATCTGTAAAGAGCGATTAATGAAGCAACACGAAAGGAATAAATATTCGTGCAAGTATTGACAGGAGCAAATATATGGACTATGGTGTCTGGGTAATCATAAAAGTAAAACGTTTATCAGCCAGCAAATAAAAGGTAAGTGTATTATTATCAGTTTTTTTAATATATATATTTTTTTCAGATATACATACAATAATAAAAATATTACCATATGAAAACCATATAGAATGTGAATCTATGTATGTTTTTTATAATCATTAACATTAATTATGTACTAATTTTGCTTTAAAATTCAGATAATATTATGGTGTCTGGTTAATCATAAAAGTAAAACATTTATCAGCCAGCAAATAAAAGGTAAGTGTATTATTATCAGTTTTTTTAATATATTTTTTTTTTCAGATATACCCCAAGTAGCATTGGAAGCTGTATTCTGAATACCACAACGTTCTCACAACCGTGCTAAAATCTTTTTAGCAATAATTACCATCTACCGCAACGTTCATACAACCGTTTTAAAACGTTTTCCTTACGAAATTGGGGAATTATTTTATAGCTTTGAAAACGTTTTGGAAACTTATGAATTAAAGCTAATTTGTCAGTTCACAAATTATATTGACTAAATCTTTGCCATAATGCAGCAGTATTAAAACTAGTTAGTCAGTCCATAGGTTATTCTGACTAAAATATGACCACAACGTAACGAGTTTACAACTAATAACTTTTCATAGCTTCAAAATAACCAAAAAGCAGTAGCTTTATATTGGTCTTAAATAGGTTATTTCCTTGAAATTGCTTATTTATAACTATGTATATTAATCATAACAAAACTTTTTTCAGGTAAAAAAGACCAAAATTTATCTACTTATTAACCATGTGTTTACAAGTTTATGTGCTTGCTAAATTCTAACTAATATGCAGCCAATCGTTTATAAACTAGAATATTTTCAGCAATTTTGCTTTCTTATGTCCTCATAAAATAACTAAGTTCAACATTTCATCCATAATACAGATAATTGCAAATAAATGTCTCTTATTATAGTAAAAATTGTTTTCAAGTTAAGTTGGTCAATGTTCCAAATTTTACTGCGACCTCTATTTTTATTGCAATATTTATGACGATACTTCGAAAAATTTCACGCACCTTTCCAAAATCTTTTTTTTAAGTATTTCAAAAATATTAATATATTATAGGAAAAAATATTTTTTTATTTGAAGTGAAAATTATGTTCAAATGTTGAATGGACTTTTTAATAATAATTAAAATTCCATTAAAATACAAAAATTCGGCTAAAAGCATGTTCTTTTTAATCATCATCTTTCTTGTTACAAAATGGATGATGTCTCTTTAGTGACAAAATATGGCGACCATCCGAAAAAGTTAAATAATTATAATATCTAACTAAAAGCTTGCGTACAACGTTTTTATTTCGAAATGACATTTTACAATCAATGCGTTATTAAATAGTCACTGTTCTATTATTATATCCAGAGTACAGTTTTTATAATACTGAAAATATTTATTAACAAGAAATTATGTAGCTATTACAACTAATTTTTTACTTCAATATCACTAAAATATAATCGTGGATTAAATGCCATTATTTGGATTTTTTTTGTTTTTTATATCTAAAAAATAACTACAATAGCAATTGTAATGTACGACTGAAAATTGGCTCTTGTTTTAATTATTTTAATAATTTAAAAACTAAAATAAAATATAACAACCGTTGACTGGCATTTGTCCCCTTTTGGAACGGTATTGATATAATATATACTGTTGATGGTGTCTTTAATAAAGTTCGTGAATCATTTGGAAGATGCGAAATATTTTGCCTAGATAAAATATTCAACAATGAATTTATAGCTGTGTGTTGTATATTATAAGTAAAGGCCCAATTTCGTAGATCCTCAGAAAGGACGGTTGTTTTATAAATATATTGTTCTTCTGAATCATCATCACTATCACTACTCTGAGGATATTCATTAATTTCATCATCTTCTATGGTGTCATTACAAGCAAATTCATTATTGTCTATTGACACTAATGGATAATTCAAGTTATTGCTTGGATGCTTTATTTCGGCTATATTTAAAAGATTGCTGCTTCCGAAATTTTTCTCAGTACCAAATGATACGTTACTGCAACTAGGTTTTTTAATATTTTCACTTTTTTATCGGATTGTTTTAATAAGTGAAGAACATATTCTTTATTTGTTTTTACACGCTGCTGCACTTTTCGGTAGTAACTTGTGCTATATTTTTTTTAAAGATTTAAGATCAGTTCCAAGCTGCGCCATTTTGCACTATATGAACTGACAGATAGAGTTTATATTTCAGAAATAATAAAAATTATAATAGCCACAATGTAACAGTAAAGTTATGGGCATAAAAACGTTTTTAAAACCTAACTAAATTGAAGATGGTATAATTCTAATAATGTAAAATATGTTTTAGCACCTATAGCCAAAAAATAACTTATATTAATCGGGGAACAGTATAGTTGTGTCCTAGGTAATATTTTAGCTATTAAAGCTGTGATATATATTTATTAATGCTAAAATATTTTGCTTATATTTGAGTTGTACATACAAAACCTAAAACGTTTCCCTGACCATTTAGAAATAACTAAAAACCATTTGGATACAGAATTAGTTATAAAAAGGTTTTGCTGCTTGATTGTAATAGCTTATTTATTTATAACGTATTGAAAACCTTTTTGAAACTCAAAGTTGAGACCACAATATGACTTGTTTCAATAACTGATCCACAACTAAACTGTAGCGATGAAAACGTTTTAATAGCCAGACAATAGTTACTGTGTCAAACAAGTCAAAAATTGTTACTTGGGACATATAATATTAAAAATATTACCATATGAAAACCATATAGAATGTGAATCTATGTATGTACTTTATAATTATTAACATTAATTATGTATTCATTTTGCGTTAAATTCAGATAATAATGTATACATACATATATATTATAATAAACTCTGGAACACAATGAATAACAAAAATATAAATTATGGTATATTATCAAAGTACCTACAGCTACATGAAATAAGTACCTATACGGGATATGTCGAAATATGGTATGAAATAATCTACAATATAAATCATATTTATTTTCCTAATTCCAATAATTAGTTAAGAATTGTAACAATACTTGTATGTTGCTATAGAAATCACTTGCATATTATAATTTTTTATTATTTTTTTACTATGATTCCCTCCTGAATTATCTCATATATTATTGAATTTTATAGTCTATTAAAATTTTCTCAGTTTAAATTTGAAAAATATAATTACCAACGTACATTCTGAACAAAATAAACTCTGGAACACAATGAATAACAAAAATATAAATTATGGTATATTATCAAAGTACCTACAGCTACATGAAATAAGTACCTATACGGGATATGTCGAAATATGGTATGAAATAATCTACATTATAAATCATATTTATTTTCCTAATTCCAATAATTAGTTAAGAATTGTAACAATACTTGTATGTTGCTATAGAAATCACTTGCATATTATAAATTTTTATTATTTTTACCTTCCGTCACCTCTAGGTAAGGGAGGTATTGTCTTTGGTCAAAAAATTCGGTGGTGAGTTTTCATTGAATAAGCACGTTTTAGGGTCTTTACAATACGATTTTACTATTTTTACGATGATGTCTGTATGTGTGTGTGTGTGTGTTCGTATGTGCGTGTGTGTGTGTGTGTATGTGTGTATGTGTGTGTGTGTATGTGACCGGCTTTCATGCACGATATCTCGAATACTAGAATTCCAAAAATTACAATTCTTGCATATTCCTCTTCCTTACAACCATATGCAGACTTGATTAGATTTTGGTTATAATTGGTCAACCGGAAGTACCCTCATTTGAAAATTTTAACAGTTTTTCTTGAAAAACTCAGTTAAATGTTATTATAACTTAAAGAATATATTATTCTCTATACGATTTGATTGCATTTTATATTTCATATTCAACAGATATAGAGTTAAAGAAGAATAAAGATAATAAATTTGATATAAATTTCATAATTCAGCCAGCTATGCTAACTTAACCATGGAAACTGCTAATATATTCAGGTAATTCAAATTGACAGATGTCAGTATCTATAAAACGTAAATTAATGAAAGAATAAGGGAAATAACTCTAATGTTTCTAGAATGATGGAATTTGTACATAATATACAGGATTGACGAAAGATATTGTGCTGGCTACATCAGATTTTAATGATCTGGATCTCTTAATGTTTACGAAACTGGTATTATTTTATATTGACATATTCCTTTAATAATTTAATACTTATTTTAGTTCGTTTTCACTACCTGATTTTCAGATTCGTGGACAGCATATCTTCTAGGATGAGAGTGAAGATAACTTTGATTGTAGACAATTCCGTTTCACGAAAATATGTTCATATAAAATGTGGCTAACTAATGAAGAATTCTTTAAAAAAATATATTATAGTCTATTCAGAACTTTTAGGTTATGACTTTGACTTTCTAGTGGATTGTGGATTGACCGCATCCTAACAGGGGTAGCAGTACGTGCTACTCAGCCGAAATATTCTTCTACGTTAGTGTACACTTTTTCTTTAATTGACGCATTATTATGATAATGAGAATTTTCTTAAATTACAGATTAAAGAATATGATTCTAATGCAAAACTTTGGAAATTCACTTCTAATATCTTATCTTTGGATTCGTATTACCTGTTTATATTGATGGTACTCATAACGTGTTCAAGTGTAATATCAAATTTGGCATGTGCAATTTTTAAATTGCAAACATTAAAAGTGTATAAAGGAATATATACAAAAATTCAAATGCAATCCTAATATTTTTGACCTTTTTGCTCTTATGAATTACATTTCATCTTAATAACAGCTACCTACTGCGAGGGTAATTATGGCCATAATCTTAGAGTGTTAGTTAGAGTATACCATCTACTGTATACCCAAGTCTTCCTTAAGAAAAGGTTGAGAATATCATAATAGATTATTGTAAAACATGACAAAACTACATATAAACTAGTTTTAAATATTCAGTGACACAAAATGAAAATAAAATAGATTAATTGTAAGTTTTATTCTTACACACAAACTGACGAACAGAGCAATATAGAATTACCAACCGTTCTCAAATTACAATATAGAAAAATAAATAATACATACATCTACTCATCTTTGTAGGTAATAAATTCCTTGTGGAATTCCTGGCAGCACACATACAAAACAAGAAAATTAAAAAAAAATACTTTACAAATATCTACAACATATGAATAATTAAGTAAATTTTCCAAAGCAGGTATTTGTAAAATATATATATATATATATATATATATATATATATATATATATATATATATATATATATATATATATAGAACATAAAGGGACCTGCCGATTATAATAAACACGAAGATAATGAATGTTAAATAATGATTAATCTATTTCAAATATAATGTGATATCATTCTTAGTTTATTCGCATATATCTGTAATTGTACTTGAAAGCGTACGGACTCCCAAAGCTGCAGTGAAAAGTGTACCACAGGGGTTATTTTGTGCTATTTAAAAATTATTTCAAGTTTGGCGTCAGTAGGAATCGAACCCTTGCCGCACAAAACAATTACCTAACGCCCATAGTTACGCGACCCCATTTAAAATTATTATTATTATTATGTTGTTAAATATGTTTTATATCAAGTGTATATAAACTATTGTTGATTATTTTGCTATTTTTATTTCTTTGAATTGTACCGCTGTAACACATTAGGCAACTAAGGTATTCTCTAGGGGCTGCAAAAATGAATGGATATTATCGGAGAGACAAAACATATCCATTAAATTAGTTGTAATTTTGATAGAATTATACAGTGACATTTAACTTGTCATTTAGGTATCATGTTAGTTTCAGAATGTTATGTGGTATAGCACATTATGGAGGCTCTACATGTTAGGTTAGAATCATGGCCTACTGATCGCCGACATTAATGAGCTAGTTTACACCCATCGTTTAGGCCGCGTCCTATACCCTATATTCGACGTATACCTTATAGGACGTCATGCTGTAAACACTTAGTAGTCGACCTGACCTAACTTAGGTCAGGTCTCTTTTTTATGTGACCTGACCCAGTTTAGGCCACGTTTTAAACTGCGTGTAAACGCCTTAGTGACCTAAAGTGTTTGATAAAAACTCTGTAGGTGGCGGTTGATCCGTATTGTGATTTTGTTGACATCATATATTGTAGGTTGTGTAAGTTAAATTAATTGAATTATTACGGAAAAAACTCATGTTCCGAAGCTGAATCTCCTGATCCTTGTGAAGTTCACAATGATGCAAACGAAAAAAGTCAATAAGAGCACGTATTTCACTAGTGACAGCGTAAACATACCAATAAAAAGAAATTAAAGATTGAATGATATTTGGTGATGCTGACATAACCTAAAATACTTTTATCAATCTGGGATATGAAACTGCAGTTTAAAAAAATTAAGTGCGATTGTATTTCAACAGATGGCATTGACTCGAGGACTATATTAGACCTAAACTTATCATTAGTCCCCATGGTGTAAACGATTTGTAGAAAACCTATTATAGGACAAGGTATAAGCCAGGTCGCATGAATAGGATTGGGTGTAAACTGTCAACAAAAATTGATGAGTTGTCACACCTCTATTTATATGTTTATAGAGCATAGATTAAGGAAAATATATAGTAGAAGATTGGGTATCACCCTTATAAACTGTGATAACAAGTTTTAGTGCCGTCTATGAAAAGGTTAGAGAACTAAACTTGACAGTCGAGAAAGTGGCGGGAAATATGAATTCATTTTGAATTATTCGAAACTTTAAGTTGTATTTCTTGAAAATGTAATTAATAAAAAAATTATCGAAAGAATAGATAATTTATTAAAGACATTATCACGAAATGTGAAATATATGTTGAACTATAAAAAAATAATTACAGTACTTAATATGTTAATGTCTTTATTTAAAAATATACACCTTACATTACTTAAATCAAATAATAAATAAATAACTACAAATCTTGAACTACACGGCGACAACAACTATTTAAATTTAAGCACACTCAAGGAATCAAAATTTGAATTATTATTATTATTATTATTATTATTACAAGAGGTAATTTTATTTCAATTGATAAGTAGAAAATACTATATTAGAATAGTAACTAAAACTACTAGCTACTACTGTCAAATGAAACATAAAAAACCTAGTGTGAAAATATGCATCATTTGACACTTCAGCTTTAACAAAAAAGCATTTGAATTTTCTATTGTAAAGTTTTTTAAGGTTATCCTAAACTTTTTTACGTTCTAAAGTTTGAAAAGCATGCATCGCGCCTTTCATTGAAGTAATAATAGTCGCAGATCCCATCGCGTACATTTTCTTTCTCATTTAATTGAAAAGGTCTGTTAACACGTAGTAAGGTATATTTATTTTATATTATTATAGAAATAGAACATTATGTAACATAAGAATAAAAAAATCTAATTGTCTATAAACGCTGAATATTAAAAACAAATTAAATCACCATGTTCGTTTGGAAAATATTTTCTCAATATTGTGTATAATATATTAAGCACTCATTATACTGACTGATGGGCTACAATACAGTAATATACGAATAATATGAAAATTTCATTAAAAAGGAATCAAATTGATTCCCATATGAATTATTTTACAACAAATTTTCATCATAAGGGGTCAAGATAGGTAGGTATAATCTTATTCATCAAACCCATATTCATTATTTATCTCGATATTACTTATAGAATTATGTAGAGACCTGAAATTATAATATGAAAGATGTATAAGAGAAAAAAATGAACTGTAGATGGCTGGCCAGACAATGATAAAATCATATTCTGCCCTTTGAGTGGTCAGAATGCAAACCTAGTATACAAAAACGAAAAGTGTATCACCTTTCAATTGTCAGTTATCAAATAAAATCTATAGAATTAAGTGATGTTTAACTATGTTTTGCTATAATTTTTACCTCTCGCTAAGAGAGGTATTGGATTTATGCCAAAAATCGCATATCCAGAATTTCATAATTAAGTACTGTAACGTAACCCCCACAGCCGCCGCCGCCGCGCTACCAGGCACCTCAGTGTCTGGCCGCCACTCACTCGTTAGGACTGGTCGCGGTAATCTATTGTGTGATGTTGTTTACCTCTAGATGTTCTCTAGGAGGTTCCAGAGATAATTCCGCCAGGTATATAACCCACCGCGAAAGCCAGCGAAGACACTCTGTATTATACAAGCAACGAGTGCAGAAGTCTAATATAAATAAGTGTAGTGAATAGTTGGTGATATAAAGAACAGTCGACAAGTGAACATAAATAAATGTGATTAGGGACATAAACAGTAGTGTTAATTGTTTAAATAAATAATCTTAGTGTTTAATTGTCTTATAATAATCTTAATCTTTAAATTAGTGTTAATATTTGTTCATCATAGTGTTAGTTACTTTTATAATCTTTTAATTATATTTCTAATATTTATTTACCGTTTAATAAACGTATTCTTTTAGTTAATAATAATTGTCTATGTTTTACACTTCACCCATATAAATAAAAACGTTACAATTGGTGTCAGGTGTGGGGTTGTTAATAACTGTGAAGTGTAAATAAAAATAAATAAAATGGCGACTAAACAATTAAAATTGAGTGAATTGAAAGTAGGTGATCTCAAGAGAGAACTAGAAGAACGGGATGTGGAAACAACAGGAAGGAAGGCAACACTTCAAGAAAGGCTGCGGCAGGCATTAACCGAAGCTGGTGAAAATCCTGAAGATTACCTATTCGAAATTCCGGACGACGTATCCGCCATTGGTAAACAGTTAAAAGAATTGACAGAAAGTTCTAGAACATTAGAACAAAAATTAGAACAAAATTCTAGAACATTAGAACAAAAATTAATAGAAAGTTCTACAAAAGCCGAAGAAAATTCTAGAACATTAGAAAATAAATTAGAAGAAAATTCGCGAACATTAAAAGAAGAATTGACAGGAACGTTAGAACAAAAATTGGAGGAGAGTTCTAGAAAAGCAGGCGAAATTTCTAGAACATTAGAACAAAAATTAGAAGAAAATTCTAGAACATTAGAACAAAAATTTGAAGAAAATTCTAGAAGTTTAGAAGCAAAATTGGAAGAAAATTCTAGAAATTTAGAACAAAAATTAATGGAAAATACTGAAGAAGGCCTGAAGAATTTAAAAGATGAATATGACAAGAAGATTGAAGAAATACAACAAAAATTCACTAAAATTACATCGTCGTCAATTCTGAATTCTGGTGTGGCTGAGCCAAGTCTAATAGAAGGAAGAAAAGTAGTAAAACCCGATACTACTTCAAAACTGCACATAAAAACACCGGAATTTGATGGGAAGTCTTCGTGGCCGAATTATTTAAAACAATTTGAAGCGGCCGCAAAAGCGAATAATTGGACGTCCGAGGAGAAGGCTACGGCGTTGACTGTCTCGTTGCGCGGAGAAGCTATCGACATCCTGCAAACGCTGAAAGAAGAAGAACAAGAAGACTACGACCAGCTAGTCAAACGATTGGATATGCGGTATGGAAATGCGCATCTGGAGCAGGTGTACCAGACGCAACTGAGGAACCGGTATCAGAGTTCAAAAGAAAGCCTTCAAGAATTTGAAGTCGACGTAGCTCGTTTAGTTCATCTCGCACATCCTACAGCTCCTGACAGCGTTTTGGAGTGCTTGGCCACTCAATCATTATCTACGGAGTTCGAGACAGCGAAACTCAACAAGCACTGCGATTGGCCCGTCCAAAAACTTTAACTGACGCACTCTCGTATGCATTGGAGCATGAAGCTGCCAAACAAGCTTTACGTAACCAATCGCGAGTGCGAAGTATGGATGCTGAGTGTAATGAAAACACAGAAGATTTAGATGAGAGGTTACGGCGAATTGAAAACGAAATGTTTGCTGGAAGAAAGAAACTCTCAAAAGAAGACGGAATCGACAAAGGAAGAAAAGGAGTCGGAAAACTAAATCGGGTTGATGCGAAGGGGCAACTGTCGACCCGTAATCTAGTAGCTCCACAATCCATCAGTTATGTCGCATCTCTTCATCATAAAGCCAATAGCATCTATGTGGATGGCTCTATTAACGGAAGACCATTGAAAATGCTACTGGATACGGGTGCGACAAAAACTATAATCAGACCCGACTTGATAAGGAAAACTGGCAAGACTCATCTTCAACCAACTAAGTGGCGATTACGCACAGCAACGGGAGAACAAGCTACCGCGTCAGGAGAAGTAGATGTCACCATCACTATCGGAAAAACGTCATTCAAACATCGTGCGCTGGTAGCTGAAGTTGAAGATGAATTAATACTTGGGATGGACGCAATGACAAAGCATGGTTTTAAACTTGACCTGAAGAAGGGGGTGATGATGGTCAATGAAGAAGAACTCGTATTAAATCCACGAGATGACAAGGCTGTGCGCGTACTTATGGCCGAAGACGTTACCCTCCCAGAACGAAGTGAAACTATCCTGGAGGCACATTTAGACGGTAGTTTCTGTGAGGGAAGTATCGTTATGCTGGAGCCCAAGAATGATGATGCCAAAACCGGCACTGGAGTTGTTGTCGGAAAATCACTAGTCAAAGCCAGCCAAGTAATACCTGTTCGGATAATGAACGTAAATTTTTATCCTGTTGTTCTGAAGAGAGGAACAATTGTAGGAGAATACATGGCAGTATCCTCGATTATCCGAACTGTAAAGACCAAAGGGAACACATCTCAGAAAGTTCCGGACACGTTAATCAATCAAATGACAACATCATTTGAAGAATTGACCGCCGACCAGAGAACAAAGGCAAAGAATCTAATTGGAAATTTTAAAGATGTGTTCCAATTTGATGAGAAAACCAAAGGGAGAAGTAATGTAGTTCACCATAAAATAGACACCGGAGACGCAAGACCCATCCGTCAACCAGCAAGAAGACTACCACTGGCGAAGCGTGAGGAAGCAGAAAGAATAATCGAGGACATGAAGATGGAAGGTGTGATTGAACCTTCAAGCAGTCCATGGGCTTCACCAGTGGTGTTAGTGAAGAAGAAGGATGGCTCTACACGATTTTGCGTCGATTATCGTCAACTTAACAACGTGACGAAGAAGGATAGCTACCCGCTACCTCGAATAGACGACACATTAGACACTTTGGCTGGCTCAAAAATGTTCTCCACTTTGGATCTAAAGAGCGGCTACTGGCAAGTGGATTTGGATCCAAAAGACAAGGAGAAGACAGCCTTCACCATTGGTACAGGACTCTGGCAATTTACCGTAATGCCGTTTGGGCTCTGCAATGCTCCTGCAACGTTTGAACGACTCATGGAAACAGTATTGGCTGGGCTATCTTGGAAAACCTGTTTAGTGTACCTCGACGATATTATTGTGGTAGGTAAGACATTCGAGGATCACATGAAGAATTTGGAAGAGGTTTTCCAGAGATTGAGGAAGGCTAACCTGAAACTTAGCCCGAAGAAGTGTCACCTGTTTCAAAGGGAAGTTCATTACCTTGGACATGTGGTTTCCGGTAAGGGTATTGCAGTTAACCAGGAGAAGATAAAGGCTGTGAGAGACTGGCCAGCACCTAGGGACAAACACGAACTCAGAAGTTTCCTTGGTTTGTGTACCTATTATCGACGATATGTACCTGGATTTGCCAACATAGCCAAGCCACTGACAAGGCTTACTGAAGAAGGAAGAAGATTTATCTGGGAAACGGACTGTACAGTTGCATTTAAAGAACTAAAACATGCTTTGACAAGCGCACCCGTCTTGAGTTATCCTTTACCTGAAGGAGAATTCATTCTAGACACAGATGCCAGCAACGTCGGAATTGGTGGCGTTCTTTCCCAGATACAAGATGGGCATGAGAAGGTTATTGCCTACTTTAGTAAGACCTTGTCAAAACCAGAAAGGAATTACTGTGTGACCAGAAAAGAACTCTTGGCAGTCGTGAAATCCGTGGAACATTTCTACAAATATTTGTACGGAAGAAATTTTTTGATTAAAACTGACCATGCTGCATTAAAATGGCTGCTACAATTCAAGAATCCTGAAGGTCAGGTGGCTAGATGGATAGAAAGATTACAGGAATACGATTTCAAAATCGAACACAGGATAGGTACCAGCCATCGTAATGCCGATGCATTGTCCAGAAGGCCTTGCCAAGATGACTGCAAACATTGTAGTCGACTTGAAGAGAAACAGTTTACCGTCGCCAGGACAACAGTAGTCGATGATAGTTGGCAGCCCGATGGACTACGAAAGGACCAAGAAAATGACCCGACTTTGAAAATCTTATTAAAATGGAAATCAGAAGAATGCAAACCAATATGGGAAGACGTTGCACCACAATCACAGAGTGTAAAAGCGTACTGGGCGCAATGGGACTCCATGGTGATTGAGGATGGCCTGTTGAAGCGTGTGGTAGAGAATGCTGATGGAACTGAGAAGAAAGCTCAGTTGGTCATTCCTAAGAGTAGAATACCAGACGTGTTGAAAGAGATCCATGACGGGTCTGGAGGCCATTTTGGAGTCACCAAAACCCTAGAAAGATTGCGCCAGCGGTTTTACTGGGTTAACTTCACTGAAGATGCTAAAGACTGGTGCAAGAAATGTGTGGTTTGCGCGGGAAGTAACGGCCCTCATAGACGACGAAAAGCTCCAATGCGTCAATACAACGTTGGCAGTCCATTTGAGCGCATTGCGATTGATGTGGCCGGACCATTTCCAGAAAGTAACGACGGAAATAAATATATCGTGGTTGTGATGGACTACTTCACCAAGTGGGTTGAAGCTTATCCATTACCCAATCAAGAAGCCACCACGGTCGCTGAAACCTTAGTTAAAGAATGTATATGTCGATTCGGGGTACCACGCGAACTTCACTCCGACCAGGGAAGAAATTTCGAGTCTGCCGTTTTCCAAAATATCTGTAAGATATTAGGAATTAATAAAACAAGGACAACTGCATTACATCCGCAGTCCGATGGCATGGTTGAACGAATGAACAGAACGATCAACCGATATTTGTCGAAGGTAGTCTCCAACCACCAAAGAGACTGGGACCGACATCTTCATCTGTTCCTGATGGCTTATCGTTCATCCGTGCATGAGACAACAGGGCAAACTCCTGCGAACATCTTATTCGGACGTGAGTTGCGTTTACCATGCGACTTAGTGTTCGGCAGCAAACCTGGGGAAGACCTGGCCGGAGAAGACTACGTTACGGGCTTACGGAGAAGAATGGATGACATTCATGAACAAGTCCGTACGAACATTCAAACTGCCAGCGACCGAATGAAGGACCGGTATGACATCAAAGCCGAAAAAGGTGGATATCAACCTGGGGATTTAGTGTGGCTTTACAACCCACAAAGGCGCCGCGGGTTATCACCAAAGCTGCAAAAGAATTGGGAGGGCCCCTATGAGGTAGTCAAAAGAATAAACGACGTGGTATATAGAATTAAGAAACGACCTACCGGGAAGCCAAGGGTGGTACACTTTAATCGGCTAGCCCCTTTTGCTGGAGACAACCACGAAGACCATAATGGAGCAGCAGTTCGTCGGATCATAGCTCAAGAACCTACTTTTGAAGATTTCATGGAGAACTATTCCTTTGGGCGCAAGGCGCGGTACGGCGTGATAAAATAAGAACATAGAGATCTGTTTACCGTGTCTTCAGATTATTCCCTCGCCCACTGCGTATCAGAAGACTTAAAGATGTCCCGCGGCATAGCCTCAGTCTTTAAGGCGAAATATGGACGACTACAAGAACTGGCCAACCAACGTCCATCTGTTGGGAAAACGCTACGACTGAGAGATAGCAATTCAGACCATCAGCGGTACATCTACTATTTTGTTACAAAACCACGCTCGTACCAGAAGCCGTCGTATCAAAGTCTATGGAACTCGCTGTGCGATTTGAGGGATCATCTACTGGAGAATGACATTTTGAAGCTAGCAGTACCGAAGTTGGGTTGTGGTCTAGACGGTTTGGATTGGAGGATTGTAAGAAACATGTTAGAGATCCTCTTCCGTTTCACCGGCGTTGAAATTCTCGTCTGCAGCTTTAACCCTAACGGACAGAAAGAAGAAGTCGAGCGGACCATCGACTGTTACTTCTTTAAGAACTCGAAATGCACCAAGGGTAGTACATGCAGGTTTCGTCACCGCGGACTGTTCCGGGACGAAACAGTCTTAAGGAGGTGGCAGTGTAACGTAACCCCCACAGCCGCCGCCGCCGCGCTACCAGGCACCTCAGTGTCTGGCCGCCACTCACTCGTTAGGACTGGTCGCGGTAATCTATTGTGTGATGTTGTTTACCTCTAGATGTTCTCTAGGAGGTTCCAGAGATAATTCCGCCAGGTATATAACCCACCGCGAAAGCCAGCGAAGACACTCTGTATTATACAAGCAACGAGTGCAGAAGTCTAATATAAATAAGTGTAGTGAATAGTTGGTGATATAAAGAACAGTCGACAAGTGAACATAAATAAATGTGATTAGGGACATAAACAGTAGTGTTAATTGTTTAAATAAATAATCTTAGTGTTTAATTGTCTTATAATAATCTTAGTCTTTAAATTAGTGTTAATATTTGTTCATCATAGTGTTAGTTACTTTTATAATCTTTTAATTATATTTCTAATATTTATTTACCGTTTAATAAACGTATTCTTTTAGTTAATAATAATTGTCTATGTTTTACACTTCACCCATATAAATAAAAACGTTACAGTATGTTTTAAGGTCCCTACAATCCGATTTTAATATTTTTACGTTGATGTGTGTGTGTATGTGTATGTATATGTGGGACGTTGGAAGGACGATTTCTCAAAAACTATATACTTAAAATCTGTTTAACTACGTATTTCTCAATCAGACATTACTGGGAAGAGCTGGTTTTGGTAATAATTGGACAACCGCAAGTACAGAATCTTAAAAAAAGTCTTCTTAATATTATTTTTTGATAATTTTTATTCTTGCATATTAAAGAAGAGTAAATTCTCTATCTGATACATATAAATATTTTATTATATCTTTTATATATTTAGAGATAAAGAAATATAAGGTGTATAATAATCTATTGTAATAAAGACATTACTGAAGATTTTTTGTTGGAAGTACATACATTATAGTACTTCTTATTGTATTAATAGTTAAATTTTTAAAATTATAGGTATATTAACAGATATAACAGATTTTTAATTTTCAGGTCTTGCATATTTTTAAAGATAAAAATATTTATTATTGACTAAGTTTGGTTTCACGAATTTAAATTATTTATTTAATGCATATAAAAACGGTCAGCTCTCAAGCGTCATGAACTATTTTCTTACGTGAATGAAGTATAATAATTTTGTGACCGTGTCAAATAGATTATAATGAAAACGGTTCAGAAGTTCGAAACCACAAAACAATAACGTTCAAAAATTACTAATTGTAAGATATCTGTGTGAACTACAATTTACGTAATATATTCGTGATATAATTTTACACCTATATTAGACCTAAACTTATCATTAGTCCCCATGGTGTAAACGATTTGTAGAAAACCTATTATAGGACAAGGTATAAGCCAGGTCGCATGAATAGGATTGGGTGTAAACTGTCAACAAAAATTGATGAGTTGTCACACCTCTATTTATATGTTTATAGAGCATAGATTAAGGAAAATATATAGTAGAAGATTGGGTATCACCCTTATAAACTGTGATAACAAGTTTTAGTGCCGTCTATGAAAAGGTTAGAGAACTAAACTTGACAGTCGAGAAAGTGGCGGGAAATATGAATTCATTTTGAATTATTCGAAACTTTAAGTTGTATTTCTTGAAAATGTAATTAATAAAAAAATTATCGAAAGAATAGATAATTTATTAAAGACATTATCACGAAATGTGAAATATATGTTGAACTATAAAAAAATAATTACAGTACTTAATATGTTAATGTCTTTATTTAAAAATATACACCTTACATTACTTAAATCAAATAATAAATAAATAACTACAAATCTTGAACTACACGGCGACAACAACTATTTAAATTTAAGCACACTCAAGGAATCAAAATTTGAATTATTATTATTATTATTATTATTATTATTATTACAAGAGGTAATTTTATTTCAATTGATAAGTAGAAAATACTATAGTAGAATGGTAACTAAAACTACTAGCTACTACTGTCAAATGAAACATAAAAAACCTAGTGTGAAAATATGCATCATTTGACACTTCAGCTTTAACAAAAAAGCATTTGAATTTTCTATTGTAAAGTTTTTTAAGGTTATCCTAAACTTTTTTACGTTCTAAAGTTTGAAAAGCATGCATCGCGCCTTTCATTAAAGTAATAATAGTCGCAGATCCCATCGCGTACATTTTCTTTCTCATTTAATTGAAAAGGTCTGTTAACACGTAGTAAGGTATATTTATTTTATATTATTATAGAAATAGAACATTATGTAACATAAGAATAAAAAAATCTAATTGTCTATAAACGCTGAATATTAAAAATAAATTAAATCACCATGTTCGTTTGGAAAATATTTTCTCAATATTGTGTATAATATATTAAGCACTCATTATACTGACTGATGGGCTACAATACAGTAATATACGAATAATATGAAAATTTCATTAAAGAAGGAATCAAATTGATTCCCATATGAATTATTTTACAACAAATTTTCATCATAAGGGGTCAAGATAGGTAGGTATAATCTTATTCATCAAACCCATATTCATTATTTATCTCGATATTACTTATAGAATTATGTAGAGACCTGAAATTATAATATGAAAGATGTATAAGAGAAAAAAATGAACTGTAGATGGCTGGCCAGACAATGATAAAATCATATTCTGCCCTTTGAGTGGTCAGAATGCAAACCTAGTATACAAAAACGAAAAGTGTATCACCTTTCAATTGTCAGTTATCAAATAAAATCTATAGAATTAAGTGATGTTTAACTATGTTTTGCTATAATTTTTACCTCTCGCTAAGAGAGGTATTGGATTTATGCCAAAAATCGCATATCCAGAATTTCATAATTAAGTACTGTAACGTAACCCCCACAGCCGCCGCCGCCGCGCTACCAGGCACCTCAGTGTCTGGCCGCCACTCACTCGTTAGGACTGGTCGCGGTAATCTATTGTGTGATGTTGTTTACCTCTAGATGTTCTCTAGGAGGTTCCAGAGATAATTCCGCCAGGTATATAACCCACCGCGAAAGCCAGCGAAGACACTCTGTATTATACAAGCAACGAGTGCAGAAGTCTAATATAAATAAGTGTAGTGAATAGTTGGTGATATAAAGAACAGTCGACAAGTGAACATAAATAAATGTGATTAGGGACATAAACAGTAGTGTTAATTGTTTAAATAAATAATCTTAGTGTTTAATTGTCTTATAATAATCTTAGTCTTTAAATTAGTGTTAATATTTGTTCATCATAGTGTTAGTTACTTTTATAATCTTTTAATTATATTTCTAATATTTATTTACCGTTTAATAAACGTATTCTTTTAGTTAATAATAATTGTCTATGTTTTACACTTCACCCATATAAATAAAAACGTTACAGTATGTTTTAAGGTCCCTACAATCCGATTTTAATATTTTTACGTTGATGTGTGTGTGTGTATGTGTATGTATATGTGGGACGTTGGAAGGACGATTTCTCAAAAACTATATACTTAAAATCTGTTTAACTACGTATTTCTCAATCAGACATTACTGGGAATAGCCGGTTTTGGTAATAATTGGACAACCGCAAGTACAGAATCTTAAAAAAAGTCTTCTTAATATTATTTTTTGATAATTTTTATTCTTGCATATTAAAGAAGAGTAAATTCTCTATCTGATACATATAAATATTTTATTATATCTTTTATATATTTAGAGATAAAGAAATATAAGGTGTATAATAATCTATTGTAATAAAGACATTACTGAAGATTTTTTGTTGGAAGTACATACATTATAGTACTTCTTATTGTATTAATAGTTAAATTTTTAAAATTATAGGTATATTAACAGATATAACAGATTTTTAATTTTCAGGTCTTGCATATTTTTAAAGATAAAAATATTTATTATTGACTAAGTTTGGTTTCACGAATTTAAATTATTTATTTAATGCATATAAAAACGGTCAGCTCTCAAGCGTCATGAACTATTTTCTTACGTGAATGAAGTATAATAATTTTGTGACCGTGTCAAATAGATTATAATGAAAACGGTTCAGAAGTTCGAAACCACAAAACAATAACGTTCAAAAATTACTAATTGTAAGATATCTGTGTGAACTACAATTTACGTAATATATTCGTGATATAATTTTACTGGATATACATAATCTTTTAAAAGAGACTTTCTGTATGTATGAGATTTATATAAAATATATAAAAATGACGGAAGGTCATGTGCTGGCCACATCAGATTTTTTATTATTAATTTTATTAAGCCCGATTGTTCCAAGTTCAGATAAAGTAACAGTTTACTATCTACTAGATAAATTTATTCTAGCGTCTTAACCAGAGAATAAGATTTTTGGGTTAGGGTGGAGTTAATTGGTAACTTGACTGTTACAATTTTAATAAAAATTTGGTTATTTTTTGCTTACTTTTACGTCCGCGGAAATAACTATACTTAATTTCCCGTCAGAAAATAGCGGATTTAATTTCTGCCGTTTGATTCATCAGAATGCAAACCAAGTTGTTTAATAATAAAAATAAAGGATCTTATCATTTTTCCGAAATAAAAATTATTTTTATTACTAAGTATTATTGATATTATTATTAATGTGAAAAACATTTTCACAATATAAAATGTAAGGATGTGCTCGTTTTAAGTCTGATTTTGGAAATCACAGCATACGAAATATTGCGCCCAGAGGACGAAACAATGCTTCCATAGTGTACAAAATAATGTAATATACACAGTATGTGAAGTGCACGTATATAAAAAAAATCTGTTGTTGCCAGCACAATACCTCTCGCCACTTCCTTTTTTTGGTTACATAGGTATAGGGCGAGAACAGTCGTGTTACATTGTTGGTCTTGATGTGGGGGCCCGTTTCAGAATGATAATTAGTAATTATGTACATAGATGTCAAATGCCAAAATTTCAAGATTTTCTAAATTCACAAAGTTAATTTGTAACCAGGAATGTGGAATTTACTTGTCGAGGAAAATAAACCACATGGAATTGGAATATCACTAAATTTAGAATGAGAAATTATGATATTTGACATCTATATACATAATTACTAGCTATCATTTTGACATGGGCCCCCATGTCTGCTTGTTAAGGTCAACGAAGTCACATGACTGCTCGCACCCTATAATGTATTTAACATTTCTTGTATACCTACACTCTACACCAAAAATTCTACTTATATCTATTCCATATTTCCACTTTAAAATCATTCAATGAAGAAATTTTGTCCTACTCTTCTAATTTTTCGAGATGATTCCAATTCATTGTTGGCATTAACAGATTATTTTATATATTATATTCCCACCTTAGAAGCATCTGGGCACAGCTTGTGTATTGTATCCTTAAATAAATGTAGTAGCAATGAAACTATAAACGTAAATTACCTCTCTGATACTAACAAAAACAATTATTTCACTAAATTTGTATTTTGCCAAGATAACGGTGACACTTTTATGAAATTAATGAACGAATCTCCAAATATATATTTTAGCAGCGAACTCTCATCTGATTTATACAATAATTTTTTAACTACGGTTAGAGATGTAGCCTGTCAGACCGGAATGTTACAGATTAAAAGGCCGTCTGCAAATAAATTTAATAAAAATAAACCATGGTTCGACAAAGACTGTTTAGTTTTAAAAACACAAGCAAAGAAATTGTTAAAACTTTATAAAAAGGATCGTTCGGACACTAATTTAAATTCTTTTATAAAATCTAAACAACGATACAGGAACATTATAAATACGCGCAAAAAAGAATATAATAATTATATTTCTGAAGTCTTATCAAATGTGAGAAACAACTCAGAGTTTTGGAGAACTGTACGAAGATTAAAATGTAAAAAAGTATCTAACAATAATATAAAACCATGGGAGTGGGCGCAGTTTCATAAACAAATGTACCCTGTTCGAAATCTACAGGTCGACACTTTTTTCGATTGCTTTAACTCACACTTTGATTCCAGAATTTCCCTACAAGAATTACAATAATGTATCTATGGTATAAAATTGGGTAAAGCTCCAGGCTTAGATGAGATTGGAAATGATTTTTTAAAACATTTACCTTCTAATTGGGAGCATTATTTACTTAACTTATTTAATAATTGTTTAATCACCGAAAAAACTCCAGAAGCCTGGGCCAAATTCAAATTTTTCATGTTACATAAAAAAGGGGACCAAAATAATTTGGAAAACTATCGCGGTATCGCCTTAATAAATTCGACATGCAAATTATTTACTAGTATTCTTTATCACCGCATACAACAATTTCTGGAGGAAAATAATATTTTAAATGAAAATCAGATGGGTTTCCGTAGAGAACGCGGTACTATCGATAACATTTTTGCACTATCCTCAATAGTAAATTGTCAGTTACGCTTGAAAAAATCATGTGTTTACACAATTTTTGTCGATTTCAGTCGTGCATTTGATTCAGTAAATCATTCCAAACTATGGCATAAATTATACAGCGTAGGTATAAGCGGGAAAATTATACGAATATTACAAAATTTGTATAACAGCGCAAAGATTTACTTTGATAATTCCGTTGAAAACTCGGTTGACATAACTTCCGGAGTATTACAGGACTGTATTCTTTCTCCAATTTTATTCTCAATTTTTATAAACGATATCGAAGATGCTTTTAGAAATGAAGGAGTAGAAGGTTTGAATATTGACGGATTTCACGATCTCTTACTTTTGGCCTATGCTGATGATATAGCAATTTTAAGTAATTCTCCCGTGGACACTCAAAGAAAGTTACATATTCTACAAAAATATTGTTCAAGTAATGATTTAAATATGAACACTGCGAAAACAAAAATCGTTATTTTTCATAAAGGCAGACTAAGAAATTTACCATTCACTTTTAAATATCATAATGAACCCATTGAAGTAGTAACCAAATTTTGTTACTTAGGCATAACATTTTCTAATTCTGGAAAATTTTTGGAAGCATCCAAGCAAGCCCTTAAAAAATCATACCTAGCTATAAACAATGTGAAAAATATTTTGGTCAAAGGTAAATCCAATAGTTGGGAGGAGAAAGAGAAACTTTTAAATAGTGTGATAAATAGTACTCTACTCTATGGCTCAGAAATATGGGGTCTGCGATATTCGGATATTGCTGACTCTGGCCAAATTAAATATTTAAAACTTATTTTACAATGTCCTAGGAGTACTCCTAACTTTATGATTAGATTAGAAACCGGAACCACCCATATGCTGTTGAACATTCTAAAGCGTTCCCTGCAATATTGGCAAAAAATCGTAAAAATGAAAAAAAAAAAATGAAAGAACATCGCACCCTTAAAATACTATATAACAGATTAGTTTATTTAGATGCCGGTGAAAATAATAAAATTGAATTTAATTGGGTTTCACAATTAAAACTATGTATAGATAACCTAGGGCTTACCACACTATGGGAAAAACAAATTTTATCTGCTAATGAAATTCGATCGATATTAGATACTCAAAAATCTAAATTACAGGAAAAAGATTTATCTCTCCTATATAACTCTAAATATAGTCCTCATTATATTTCCATTGGATCAGACCCTTCGCTTGAAAATTATTTAAAATTTCGAATGCCATTAACTTATATAAGAATTATTGCTCAACTACGACTAGCACATAAATATGGTCTTTCTATTTATATAAAAGGTATAAAATATCAGCTTGATGCAAGGTCAAATTGTACTATTTGCAATTGTCAAAGCTTAGAAAATTTGTATCACTTTCTAATAGAGTGCCCTATATACCGCCCATACAGACAAATATATCTATCTGAGTCTTTATGTGATGTAAATGAAGAGAATTTCATGCAATTGCTAGATTCTTTAACGCCAGCTAAAGTTAAAAACATTTTTCTTTATGTGATCGGTTCCATGAGGTTGAGAAGTTTCTGTGTGAATGAATAAAATATTAGTTTCATTAAATAAATTTATTTGTAAATTTATTTGTATCTTCTGTAATTACATATTTCTATATCTCAAATATTTTGTAATTATTTTTGAATTGTGTATTAAACTTAAGGGTAAATTTTTTGCCAGCTAAAGTTAAAAACATTTTTCTTTATGTGATTTGCCATGAGGTTGAGAAGTTTTTGTGTGATGAATAAAATATTAGTTTCATTAAATAAAGTTATTTGTATCTTCTGTAATTACATATTACTTTATCTCAAATATTTTGTAATTATTTTTGAATTGTGGATTAAATTTAAGGGTTTTGTATCATATATATTATTTTATCAATGTATATCATATATTATATTTTTGCTATTATAATTTTTCTATGCTATATGTAAACCAACCACTATTGTATAAAGCTCAGGCTTTGAAGCAATAAATGTATTATTATTATTATTATTATATATTATATTTCTTTTATCTCTAAATCTATAGAATATATAATAAAATAATTAAATATATCAGATAGAAAATTTAATTTTCTTTAATATTACCAAAAAAAATTTCAAAAAATAATATTTAGAAGATTTTTTTTCAAGAATCTTCTACTTCCGGTTGTCCAATTGTTACCAAAACCTTTTCAGATCTTCCCATGAATGTCCGATTGGGAAATACGTAGTTAAACAAATATAAAGTCTTATAGTTTTTGAGTAATCGTCCTTCCAACATCCACACACACATACACAAACACACACACACACACACACACAGACATCATCGTAAAAATGTTAAAATCGGATTGTAGGGACCTTAAAACGTGCTTATTCAATAAAATCTGGATATGTGATTTTTAGCATGAATCCAATACCTCTCTTAGCGAGAGGTAAAAATGTATCACGGAAAGTGAAACATAGGCGTTTAACATGGGAAATCAGTTTTCCGTGCGCATTGCTCCACTAATTATTTTAGACAAAAGTTTCAAATGAATGTTGTAAAGCAAAAATTTCTACATCCGAATCAATAAAAAATCAATACCTCTCGCCACTTCCTTTTTTACCTCTCGCTAAGAGAGGTATTGCATTCATGCTAAAAATCGCATATCCAGATTTTATTGAATAAGCACGTTTTAAGGTCCCTACAATCCGATTTTAACATTTTTACGATGATGTCTGTGTGTGTGTGTGTGTGTGTGTGAGTGTGTGTGTATGTGTGTGTGTGTGTGTGTGTGTGTGTGTGTGTGTGTGTGTGTGTGTGTGTGTGTGTGTGTGTGTGTGTGTGTGGATGTTGGAAGGACGATTACTCAAAAACTATAAGACTTTAAATTTGTTTAAGTACGTATTTCCCAATCGGACATTCATGGGAAGATCTGAAAAGGTTTTGGTAACAATTGGACAACCGGAAGTAGAAGATTCTTGAAAAAAAATCTTCTAAATATTATTTTTAAAAATTTTTTTTTGGTAATATTAAATAAAATTAAATTCTCTATCTGATACATTTAATTATTTTATTATATATTCTATAGATTTAGAGATAAAAGAAATGCCATGAAAAATAGTTGAAAATTTGAATATTTGTAACTGACAGATAAATGTCAGTGTCAGAAATCCGGAGACATTACTGAAGATTTTTTTTGGGAAGTACATACATTATATTATTTCTTATTGTATTTATAGTTAAATATTTATAGTGCAACGTAAAATACAGAAAAAATTGTATCTTATCGAAATAATGAGTAATGAAAGAAAAATGTACTTGGAGAATCTCTTAATTCTTGATCTGTGACTATTATGGAGGTGACAAGTCTAAGTTGAAGGACTTAAAACATGTTTTAAACATTATGGGACAATGTACACCAGCACTGTTGCTAGAGTAACATTGAACTGCGAAAAAGCTATCAAATTCTTCTCAAGTAAGTTGAAAATATTGACAAAATTACACATCGATATAAGAAAATAATCGGAGTGCAATCTATCCATCACTTTATTAATGGGAATTAGTGTTATTTAGATACAGCATGTATAAAAAAATAAAATGTAAAAGAAGATATGTAAGAATAGATGCACAATTCAGATTATACATTTTAGCCGCCCAAAATTAATGTTTTTACTAGAAGAATATGAAGAGAAAGTAAACAAGAACGTTGTTCGAATTGAAAATCCCTGTTACCAGCAGGTGTATATAGTAAACTCTACTTTTTAATTTATTGTACATAATTTATGGTAAAATATCCTATAGATTTTGTAAGTATATGTGAAAATTGTTTTATGTTGAGTCATGTTCTTATTGAATAATAAAGAAGTTTATACGTTATAGACTTATATGAATATATTATTTGTATTTCTAAAAATATTCTTTGCTTTATGCATTCAGCCAGGTGAAATATACGGCGAGAGGTTATGTGCTGGCCACATCAGATTTTTTGGTTACATAAGTATAGGGCGCGAACAGTCATGTTACATTGTTGGCCTTGACAAGCAGATTCTCTATCTGATACATTTGAATATTTTATTATATATTCTATAGATTTAGAGATAAAAGAAATTTAATATATAAAATAATCTGTAATAAATTTTACAGTCGAAAGAATGCCATGGAAAATAGTTGAAAATTTAAATTGTTTGTAACTGACAGATAAATGTCAGTGTCAGAAATCCGCAGACATTACTGAAGACTTTTTCTGAGAAGTACATACATTATATTATTTCTTAATGCATTAATAGTTAAATATTTAATATTATAGGTATATTACACATACCCTTCAGAAATACTCCCGATAATGAATTGGAAACATCTCGAAAAATTAGAAGAGTAAAATTTCATCTTAGAATGAATTTAAATTTAAAAAATCTAAATATAAGGCATAGATGTAAATAGATTTTTTAGTGTAGAGTGTAGGTATACAAGAAATGTTAAATACATTAGGGCGCGAGTAGTCATGTGACTTTGTTGGCCTTGACAGGCATATATGGGGGCCCATGTCAGAATGATAGCTAGTAATTATGTACATATATGTCAAATATTATAATTTCTCATTCTAAATTTAGTGATTTTCCAATTCCATGTGGTTTATTTCCATCGACAAGTAAATTCCACACTCCTGGTGACTACGTGAATTTAGAAAATCTTGAAATTTTTAATGAAAAATTCTGACATTTGACATCTATGCACATAATTACTAATTATCATTCTGAAACGGGCGCCCACATCTGCTTGTCAAGGCCAACAATGTAACATGACTGTTCGTATATATATTTATATATATATATATATATATATATATATATATATATATATATATATATATATATATATATACAGGGTGGAAACGAACTTAATGTCATAAATTTAATGGTGAGTAGTATGACATGTGTAGATTACGAAACAGAAAGAATTTTTTAAAAATTCGCATATTTAAGGGTAGTTCTCATGAAACTAACATTTTTGGTACCACTGGACCACTGGCAACGTATTTGCATTATTTTATCTATTACACAATTATTTTCGTTAAAAATGCTATTTAATTTAATTATTAACAATAATATCTTATACAACTAATTTTGAATGTATTTTTGATAACCATATTTTTAATGAAATATGAATTAAAACAGCAGTAAAAAAAAGTTTTCTTAAGAAAAGTCGAATTTTCGTTTTTCGAATTTTAAAAAAATTCTTTCAGTTTCGTAATCTACACATGTCATACTACTCACCCTTAAATTTATGACATTAAGTTCGTTTCCACCCTGTATATATATATATATATATATATATATATATATATATATATATATATATATATATATATATATATATATATATATATTACTTGTGACCTAGCAACAACATCGTTGTTACAACGATATTGTTGTGTTTAACAATAGTAATATTCAAAACTATAGTAACCATATTTCGAATATATTTCGAAGCAATACACTACGTGTATGTTACAGTGTGTGATATTTACGAAGAGATTCATTAAAATGGGTATACTCAACATGACCGGCACATTTCTAAAATGGTATATGATTACAATATTTGGTTTGGCCATTTTTAACACATTGGAAAAAATTGCGTACGACGTAGAGGATGGGGTGGATATTTTAAGGTAAATTAAACTTATGATTTACTTACTAGTAATAAAGAATGGGTAAAATATTAGAAAACTACAACATATAGCTTAAAACAAGTTCACGACATTTATTATATTTACAAGAATTGTTTTATTAGGAAATGCAAACGGTTTCGTATAAACATGAAGCATGAATTTATTTTCATTACACATAAATACATATATATATATATATATATATATATATATATATATATATATATATATATATATATATATATATAGATATACATGCATAAATAAGATGCATTTTAAACACACAGAAAAAACAAAATTATATTAAGATTAAAATTTACATGATTTTTCTAAATAATCTATTAAATCAATGGCTTAATACACCCTTTAACAAGTTTTTGAATTCCAACCTGAAATAGTGATGCACGACGAGAGGAGAATACTTATATATATATATATATATATATATATATATATATATATATATATATATATATATATATATATATATATATATATATATATATATTAAGCACGTTTAGGTCCCTACAATCCGATTTCAACATTTTTACGATGATATGTCTCTGTGTGTGTTTGTGTGTGTGTGTGTGTGTGTGTGTGTGTGTGTGCGTGTGTGTGTCGATGTAGATCTGAAAAGGTTATGGTAACAATTGGACAACCGGAAGTAGGAGATTCTTGAAAAAAAATCTTCTAAATATTATTATCTGAAGTTTTTTCTTGGTAATATTAAAGAAAATTTAATTCTCAATGTGACACAATTATTATTTTGTTATATCTCGTATAGGTTTGGGGATATAGTATATAGTAATATAGAATAATCTGTTGTAATAAATCTCGTTGCCTAAAAAACAGTCGAGATATTCAAATGTTTGTAATTGACAGATAAATGCAAAATGTCAGTGTCAAAAATCAAATTTTTCTAGGAGGTACGAATACATTTAATATATATTATTAATTAAATATGTATTTAAATTATAGACATGTTAATATTACATATATCCTTAAGAAATACCGCTAATACTGTCAATGAATTTGAAGAATTTTGAACATATTAGAAGAGTAGGACAAAATTCCTCATAGAACGAAAGAAGGGATAAAATTTCAATTATTTGTATTGTAACGTTTTTATTTATATGGGTGCAGTGTAACAAATAACAGAAATATTATTAACTAAAAGAATACGTTTATTAAACGATATATAAATATTAAAAAGATAATTAAAGGTTTATAAAAGTAACTTACACTATGATAAACAAATATTAACACTAATTTAAAGACTAATAATATTATAAGACACTTAAACACTAAGATTAGTTATTTATACAATTAACACTACTCTTTATGTCACTAATTACACTTATTTATGTTCACTTGTCGACTGTTGTTTATATCACCAACTATTCACTACGCTTATTTATATCAGACTTCTTTACTCGTTACTTCTATAATACAGAATGCGTTCGCTGGCTTTGGCGGCGGGTTATATACCTGGCGGATTATTTCTTTACCCTTCTGGAGAACTTCTAGAGGTAAACAACATAACACAATAGATTAGCACCGCGACCTGTCCTAACGAGCGCGCTGCGCGCATACCCAGAGGCGCCAGCCATGGCGTGGCGGCGGCGAGGGCTACGGAGCGGCGACGTTACAGTATGTACAAGAAATGTAAAATTCAGTACTTATAGGGCGCGAGCATTAATGTGACTTTGTTGGCCTTGGCAAGCAGATGAAGATCTGTGTCAGAATGACGGCTAATAGTTATTTACATAGATGTCACAATTGTCATATGTCATAATTATTCTTTCAAAATATTCTGATGTTTATTTGTCATTAGTAGTATGGAATATACTTGTCGAGGAAAATAATCCACATGGATTTGGAAAATAATGTTTTGAATAAAAAATTATGATACTTGACACCTATGTACATTATTAATAGCTTTCATTCTAACACGGGCCTCTATATCTGCTTACCAAGGCCAACAAAATCACATGACTGCTCTCGCCTTATGTAACATAAAATAAAAATGGCGAGAGGTATTGTGCTGGCCACAACAGATTTTTTTCTACTATATCTATGTTTTTCAAAATGGTTGACAAGTTGTTGTGAAGAATACCAAATACCTAATGCAGCAATATTCTATTTCTTCTTCCAGCCTTTTTCTACTTCGATAATTAATAAACATTTTTCTTCATATGATAAGCACTTTAAATTTCGCTTTGCCATTTTAGAGGTGCACTTCCACAAAGCAACAGTCCTAGAAGGAAGAAAGCTCTAATTGCCATTGAACTTGTCAACGAGGGATTTCTCCAAGAAATTCGATTTACGAGAGAAATATCAGTTCGAGTTATAGAAATATTCGAGTTATAGAAATTCGACTTAGGGTGACAAAAATACATTAAAAATGGAAGGAAATGTAAACATTCGTTAGCATGGGTACCCATTCAGCCACAGTAAATGACACTTGAAAATATTTTTATATTACATAATAAAATATTGAAAAAAATATTTATTAACAGTTATTTATAATTTTCTTTGATTTACGATTATAATACTGTAATTATAATAAATAACGCACAGGAGGTAATGTATTATTATCCTGTTCAATAGCATGGCATAATTTTCTGCCCGACACTATTTATTTACAAAAGCGTGGATTCCCATGTTAAACACCTATATCAAGATTTGCTTGGGGACACCCGGTATATATAATAACAAATTATGTACATACATACTGTCTGTGATTTTGTGATAATACAGTATTTTTGTTAGTTTGGAATATTAAATGGCACAAAAATGATCTTTCTGATGCACTCTCCACGCCATCAATGAGTGCCCGGGAGATGAGGCATGATAAATGCACGCACGGTACAGATATGTCATCATCATTATTAAGTTTGTTTTAAAAAATCTCAGCAATTTCACCACCCTCAATTCACAGTATTCCACTAGACCTAGACAAACAAATACAACTCTACGCGTATACAAACATGACCTTCGCTTATGAAAATGAAAATACTTGTGAATATGCTGGCATTAAAATATACAATACTTTACGTGTACTGTAAAAATATTACCAAAGAATATTATAATATTCAAGACTTCTCTGCAGACTGTGCTAATAACCTCTTTAATAAACACTCGACTCTCGACTAATAACAAAATACAAGAGTGAAGCTAGTCTGATCTGTACGATTGTTCATTTCTTTGCTTAAAAAATCTTATTTCTGGTGTGTTTTTTATCATTTTTACCTTCCATCACCTTAGGTAAGGAAGGTATTGTCTTTGGTCAAAAAATTCAATGATGAGTTTTTACTGAATAAGCACGTTTTAGGGTCCACATAATACGATTTTACCATTTTTACGATGATGTCTGTATGTATGTGTGTCTGTGTGTGTGACAAAAATTCCGGATTCCATAACTTCAATACGATTCCAAAAATTATAATTTTTTCGTATTCCTCAAGTTTACATCCAGAAGAACAACTGATTAGATTTTGGTTATAATTGGTCAACCGGAAGTAGTCTCATTTGAAGATTTAACAGTTAAATTTGATTTATTGACATTTAACGTTATTATAACTTAAAGAATATATTATTCTCTATACGATTTGATTACAATTTATACTTCATATTCAATAGATACAGAGTTAAAGAATTTTAAAGAAATTAAATTTTATAATTCAGCCAGCTATGCCAAACTTGGGAACTAGTAATATATTCATATAATTCAAATTGACAGATGTCAGTATCAATAAAAAGTAAATTAATGTGGCAGATATGAGGATGTTGAAGTAGATATTGGGGAATACACGGAAAGATACGGTAAGAAAATAACTCTAGGTTACAAGTTTTTAGAAAGATACAAGAAAGACGATTACATTGGTTTGAACATGTCATGAGGAGAAATGAAGAATTATATTGGAACAAGAATGAATAGTTTAGTAATAGGACGTTAAAGAAACAGAGGAAGACCAAAGATAAGATGGAAGGACTATATTGTGGAAGATTTGAGAGAAAAGGAACTGAATGAGAACGACATGCAAAAATAGCGACCCCTAACGAATGGGAAAAGCTAAAGAAGAAGAAGATGCCAGTGTCAAGTGCAATTTGAATAGTTTGTTTATGAAATAATTTTACTGGAAATTTAGAATCTTTTGTAAGAAAAATTATGAAATGTATACATTATACACGAGAATGACGGAAGGTATTGTGCTGGCCACAACGGATTTTTTTACTATGATTCCCTCCTGAATTATCTCATATATTATTGAATTTTATAGTCTATTAAAATTTTCTCAGTTTAAATTTGAAAAGTATAATTACCAACGTACATTCTGAACAAAATACCAAAAGATTTTCTTTTGTTCCAGGTTGATGGATAGATTTATACACTTTTAGGTTACGTACACTAACGCTAAGCCCTAAACATTAGTTTTTAAGTTTAATTTTAAGTACAAACCTCTTAGATTTGGATAAGCGCTAACCTCCGTCCCAGAAGACATAGACGCTGCGTGGCGCCCAGTAGTAAACGCGACGCAGTACTATTAATCTTCTGGTAAGTAAATAATGTTTAATTTACTTACTGGTATTCATTCCTATAACTGAGAAAAATTTAATTATAAAATGTTAGAAAATAGAATCATAGTAAAATGTACCTACTTTCCTTATATTTAAGTAGGTACTTAATATGAATTGGTAAAGGAACATAGATATACGAGTATGTATAAGTATAATGAATAGAAAAATATAAACAAATTGTGAGAATATCTGTAAAGAGCGATTAATGAAGCAACACGAAAGGAATAAATATTCGTGCAAGTATTGACAGGAGCAAATATATGGACTATGGTGTCTGGGTAATCATAAAAGTAAAACGTTTATCAGCCAGCAAATAAAAGGTAAGTGTATTATTATCAGTTTTTTTAATATATATATTTTTTTTCAGATATACATACAATAATAAAAATATTACCATATGAAAACCATATAGAATGTGAATCTATGCATGTTTTTTATAATCATTAACATTAATTATGTACTAATTTTGCTTTAAAATTCAGATAATATTATGGTGTCTGGTTAATCATAAAAGTAAAACATTTATCAGCCAGCAAATAAAAGGGTAAGTGTATTATTATCAGTTTTTTCAATATATTTTTTTTTTCAGATATACATATAATATTAAAAATGTTACCATATGAAAACCATATAGAATGTGAATCTATGTATGTATTTTATAATTATTAACATTAATTATGTATTAATTTTGCGTTAAATTCAGATAATAATGTATACATACATATATATTATAATAAACTCTGGAACACAATGAATAACAAAAATATAAATTATGGTATATTATCAAAGTACCTACAGTTACATGAAATAAGTACCTATACGGGATATGCCGAAATATGGTATGAAATAATCTACATTATAAATCATATTTATTTTCCTAATTCCAATAATTAGTTAAGAATTGTAACAATACTTGTATGTTGCTATAGAAATCACTTGCATATTATAAATTTTTATTATTTTTTTACTATGATTCCCTCCTGAATTATCTCATATATTATTGAATTTTATAGTCTATTAAAATTTTCTCAGTTTAAATTTGAAAAATATAATTACCAACGTACATTCTGAACAAAATACCAAAAGATTTTCTTTTGTTCCAGGTTGATGGATAGATTTATACACTTTTTGGTTACGTACACTAACGCTAAGCCCTAAACATTAGTTTTTAAGTTTAATTTTAAGTACAAACCTTTTAGATTTGGATAAGCGCTAACCTCCGTCCCAGAAGACATAGACGCTGCGTGGCGCCCAGTAGTAAACGCGACGCAGTACTATTAATCTTCTGGTAAGTAAATAATGTTTAATTTACTTACTGGTATTCATTCCTATAACTGAGAAAAATATAATTATAAAATGTTAGAAAATAGAATCATAGTAAAATGTACCTACTTTCCTTATATTTAAGTAGGTACTTAATATGAATTGGTAAAGGAACATAGATATACGAGTATGTATAAGTATAATGAATAGAAAAATATAAACAAATTGTGAGAATATCTGTAAAGAGCGATTAATGAAGCAACACGAAAGGAATAAATATTCGTGCAAGTATTGACAGGAGCAAATATATGGACTATGGTGTCTGGGTAATCATAAAAGTAAAACGTTTATCAGCCAGCAAATAAAAGGTAAGTGTATTATTATCAGTTTTTTTAATATATATATTTTTTTCAGATATACATACAATAATAAAAATATTACCATATGAAAACCATATAGAATGTGAATCTATGTATGTTTTTTATAATCATTAACATTAATTATGTACTAATTTTGCTTTAAAATTCAGATAATATTATGGTGTCTGGTTAATCATAAAAGTAAAACATTTATCAGCCAGCAAATAAAAGGGTAAGTGTATTATATCAGTTTTTTCAATATATTTTTTTTTTCAGATATACATATAATATTAAAAATGTTACCATATGAAAACCATATAGAATGTGAATCTATGTATGTATTTTATAATTATTAACATTAATTATGTATTAATTTTGCGTTAAATTCAGATAATGTATACATACATATATATTATAATAAACTCTGGAACACAATGAATAACAAAAATATAAATTATGGTATATTATCAAAGTACCTACAGCTACATGAAATAAGTACCTATACGGGATATGTCGAAATATGGTATGAAATAATCTACATTATAAATCATATTTATTTTCCTAATTCCAATAATTAGTTAAGAATTGTAACAATACTTGTATGTTGCTATAGAAATCACTTGCATATTATAAATTTTTATTATTTTTTTACTATGATTCCCTCCTGAATTATCTCATATATTATTGAATTTTATAGTCTATTAAAATTTTCTCAGTTTAAATTTGAAAAATATAATTACCAACGTACATTCTGAACAAAATACCAAAAGATTTTCTTTTGTTCCAGGTTGATGGATAGATTTATACACTTTTAGGTTACGTACACTAACGCTAAGCCCTAAACATTAGTTTTTAAGTTTAATTTTAAGTACAAACCTCTTAGATTTGGATAAGCGCTAACCTCCGTCCCAGAAGACATAGACGCTGCGTGGCGCCCAGTAGTAAACGCGACGCAGTACTATTAATCTTCTGGTAAGTAAATAATGTTTAATTTACTTACTGGTATTCATTCCTATAACTGAGAAAAATTTAATTATAAAATGTTAGAAAATAGAATCATAGTAAAATGTACCTACTTTCCTTATATTTAAGTAGGTACTTAATATGAATTGGTAAAGGAACAT
The DNA here is from genome assembly GCA_951394225.1 of Harpalus rufipes. Lineage (NCBI taxonomy): Eukaryota > Metazoa > Arthropoda > Insecta > Coleoptera > Carabidae > Harpalus > Harpalus rufipes. The sequence continues at coordinate 18,323,548 of OX596285.1, forward strand.
AGATATACGAGTATGTATAAGTATAATGAATAGAAAAATATAAACAAATTGTGAGAATATCTGTAAAGAGCGATTAATGAAGCAACACGAAAGGAATAAATATTCGTGCAAGTATTGACAGGAGCAAATATATGGACTATGGTGTCTGGGTAATCATAAAAGTAAAACGTTTATCAGCCAGCAAATAAAAGGTAAGTGTATTATTATCAGTTTTTTTAATATATATATTTTTTTCAGATATACATACAATAATAAAAATATTACCATATGAAAACCATATAGAATGTGAATCTATGTATGTTTTTTATAATCATTAACATTAACTATGTACTAATTTTGCTTTAAAATTCAGATAATATTATGGTGTCTGGTTAATCATAAAAGTAAAACATTTATCAGCCAGCAAATAAAAGGGTAAGTGTATTATTATCAGTTTTTTCAATATATTTTTTTTTTCAGATATACATATGATATTAAAAATGTTACCATATGAAAACCATATAGAATGTGAATCTATGTATGTATTTTATAATTATTAACATTAATTATGTATTAATTTTGCGTTAAATTCAGATAATAATGTATACATACATATATATTATAATAAACTCTGGAACACAATGAATAACAAAAATATAAATTATGGTATATTATCAAAGTACCTACAGCTACATAAAATAAGTACCTATACGGGATATGTCGAAATATGGTATGAAATAATCTACATTATAAATCATATTTATTTTCCTAATTCCAATAATTAGTTAAGAATTGTAACAATACTTGTATGTTGCTATAGAAATCACTTGCATATTATAAATTTTTATTATTTTTTTACTATGATTCCCTCCTGAATTATCTCATATATTATTGAATTTTATAGTCTATTAAAATTTTCTCAGTTTAAATTTGAAAAATATAATTACCAACGTACATTCTGAACAAAATACCAAAAGATTTTCTTTTGTTCCAGGTTGATGGATAGATTTATACACTTTTAGGTTACGTACACTAACGCTAAGCCCTAAACATTAGTTTTTAAGTTTAATTTTAAGTACAAACCTCTTAGATTTGGATAAGCGCTAACCTCCGTCCCAGAAGACATAGACGCTGCATGGCGCCCAGAAGTAAACGCGACGCAGTACTATTAATCTTCTGGTAAGTAAATAATGTTTAATTTACTTACTGGTATTCATTCCTATAACTGAGAAAAATTTAATTATAAAATGTTAGAAAATAGAATCATAGTAAAATGTACCTACTTTCCTTATATTTAAGTAGGTACTTAATATGAATTGGTAAAGGAACATAGATATACGAGTATGTATAAGTATAATGAATAGAAAAATATAAACAAATTGTGAGAATATCTGTAAAGAGCGATTAATGAAGCAACACGAAAGGAATAAATATTCGTGCAAGTATTGACAGGAGCAAATATATGGACTATGGTGTCTGGGTAATCATAAAAGTAAAACGTTTATCAGCCAGCAAATAAAAGGTAAGTGTATTATTATCAGTTTTTTTAATATATATATTTTTTTCAGATATACATACAATAATAAAAATATTACCATATGAAAACCATATAGAATGTGAATCTATGTATGTTTTTTATAATCATTAACATTAATTATGTACTAATTTTGCTTTAAAATTCAGATAATATTATGGTGTCTGGTTAATCATAAAAGTAAAACATTTATCAGCCAGCAAATAAAAGGGTAAGTGTATTATTATCAGTTTTTTCAATATATTTTTTTTTTCAGATATACATATAATATTAAAAATGTTACCATATGAAAACCATATAGAATGTGAATCTATGTATGTATTTTATAATTATTAACATTAATTATGTATTAATTTTGCGTTAAATTCAGATAATAATGTATACATACATATATATTATAATAAACTCTGGAACACAATGAATAACAAAAATATAAATTATGGTATATTATCAAAGTACCTACAGCTACATGAAATAAGTACCTATACGGGATATGTCGAAATATGGTATGAAATAATCTACATTATAAATCATATTTATTTTCCTAATTTCAATAATTAGTTAAGAATTGTAACAATACTTGTATGTTGCTATAGAAATCACTTGCATATTATAAATTTTTATTATTTTTTTACTATGATTCCCTCCTGAATTATCTCATATATTATTGAATTTTATAGTCTATTAAAATTTTCTCAGTTTAAATTTGAAAAATATAATTACCAACGTACATTCTGAACAAAATACCAAAAGATTTTCTTTTGTTCCAGGTTGATGGATAGATTTATACACTTTTAGGTTACGTACACTAACGCTAAGCCCTAAACATTAGTTTTTAAGTTTAATTTTAAGTACAAACCTCTTAGATTTGGATAAGCGCTAACCTCCGTCCCAGAAGACATAGACGCTGCGTGGCGCCCAGTAGTAAACGCGACGCAGTACTATTAATCTTCTGGTAAGTAAATAATGTTTAATTTACTTACTGGTATTCATTCCTATAACTGAGAAAAATTTAATTATAAAATGTTAGAAAATAGAATCATAGTAAAATGTACCTACTTTCCTTATATTTAAGTAGGTACTTAATATGAATTGGTAAAGGAACATAGATATACGAGTATGTATAAGTATAATGAATAGAAAAATATAAACAAATTGTGAGAATATCTGTAAAGAGCGATTAATGAAGCAACACGAAAGGAATAAATATTCGTGCAAGTATTGACAGGAGCAAATATATGGACTATGGTGTCTGGGTAATCATAAAAGTAAAACGTTTATCAGCCAGCAAATAAAAGGTAAGTGTATTATTATCAGTTTTTTTAATATATATATTTTTTTCAGATATACATACAATAATAAAAATATGACCATATGAAAACCATATAGAATGTGAATCTATGTATGTTTTTTATAATCATTAACATTAATTATGTACTAATTTTGCTTTAAAATTCAGATAATATTATGGTGTCTGGTTAATCATAAAAGTAAAACATTTATCAGCCAGCAAATAAAAGGGTAAGTGTATTATTATCAGTTTTTTCAATATATTTTTTTTTTCAGATATACATATAATATTAAAAATGTTACCATATGAAAACCATATAGAATGTGAATCTATGTATGTATTTTATAATTATTAACATTAATTATGTATTAATTTTGCGTTAAATTCAGATAATAATGTATACATACATATATATTATAATAAACTCTGGAACACAATGAATAACAAAAATATAAATTATGGTATATTATCAAAGTACCTACAGCTACATGAAATAAGTACCTATACGGGATATGTCGAAATATGGTATGAAATAATCTACATTATAAATCATATTTATTTTCCTAATTCCAATAATTAGTTAAGAATTGTAACAATACTTGTATGTTGCTATAGAAATCACTTGCATATTATAAATTTTTATTATTTTTTTACTATGATTCCCTCCTGAATTATCTCATATATTATTGAATTTTATAGTCTATTAAAATTTTCTCAGTTTAAATTTGAAAAATATAATTACCAACGTACATTCTGAACAAAATACCAAAAGATTTTCTTTTGTTCCAGGTTGATGGATAGATTTATACACTTTTAGGTTACGTACACTAACGCTAAGCCCTAAACATTAGTTTTTAAGTTTAATTTTAAGTACAAACCTCTTAGATTTGGATAAGCGCTAACCTCCGTCCAAGAAGACATAGACGCTGCGTGGCGCCCAGTAGTAAACGCGACGCAGTACTATTAAGCTTCTGGTAAGTAAATAATGTTTAATTTACTTACTGGTATTCATTCCTATAACTGAGAAAAATTTAATTATAAAATGTTAGAAAATAGAATCATAGTAAAATGTACCTACTTTCCTTATATTTAAGTAGGTACTTAATATGAATTGGTAAAGGAACATAGATATACGAGTATGTATAAGTATAATGAATAGAAGAATATAAACAAATTGTGAGAATATCTGTAAAGAGCGATTAATGAAGCAACACGAAAGGAATAAATATTCGTGCAAGTATTGACAGGAGCAAATATATGGACTATGGTGTCTGGGTAATCATAAAAGTAAAACGTTTATCAGCCAGCAAATAAAAGGTAAGTGTATTATTATCAGTTTTTTTAATATATATATTTTTTTTTCAGATATACATACAATAATAAAAATATTACCATATGAAAACCATATAGAATGTGAATCTATGTATGTTTTTTATAATCATTAACATTAATTATGTACTAATTTTGCTTTAAAATTCAGATAATATTATGGTGTCTGGTTAATCATAAAAGTAAAACATTTATCAGCCAGCAAATAAAAGGGTAAGTGTATTATTATCAGTTTTTTCAATATATTTTTTTTTTCAGATATACATATAATATTAAAAATGTTACCATATGAAAACCATATAGAATGTGAATCTATGTATGTATTTTATAATTATTAACATTAATTATGTATTAATTTTGCGTTAAATTCAGATAATAATGTATACATACATATATATTATAATAAACTCTGGAACACAATGAATAACAAAAATATAAATTATGGTATATTATCAAAGTACCTACAGTTACATGAAATAAGTACCTATACGGGATATGCCGAAATATGGTATGAAATAATCTACATTATAAATCATATTTATTTTCCTAATTCCAATAATTAGTTAAGAATTGTAACAATACTTGTATGTTGCTATAGAAATCACTTGCATATTATAAATTTTTATTATTTTTTTACTATGATTCCCTCCTGAATTATCTCATATATTATTGAATTTTATAGTCTATTAAAATTTTCTCAGTTTAAATTTGAAAAATATAATTACCAACGTACATTCTGAACAAAATACCAAAAGATTTTCTTTTGTTCCAGGTTGATGGATAGATTTATACACTATTAGGTTACGTACACTAACGCTAAGCCCTAAACATTAGTTTTTAAGTTTAATTTTAAGTACAAACCTCTTAGATTTGGATAAGTGCTAACCTCCGTCCCAGAAGACATAGACGCTGCGTGGCGCCCAGTAGTAAACGCGACGCAGTACTATTAATCTTCTGGTAAGTAAATAATGTTTAATTTACTTACTGGTATTCATTCCTATAACTGAGAAAAATTTAATTATAAAATGTTAGAAAATAGAATCATAGTAAAATGTACCTACTTTCTTTATATTTAAGTAGGTACTTAATATGAATTGGTAAAGGAACATAGATATACGAGTATGTATAAGTATAATGAATAGAAAAATATAAACAAATTGTGAGAATATCTGTAAAGAGCGATTAATGAAGCAACACGAAAGGAATAAATATTCGTGCAAGTATTGACAGGAGCAAATATATGGACTATGGTGTCTGGGTAATCATAAAAGTAAAACGTTTATCAGCCAGCAAATAAAAGGTAAGTGTATTATTATCAGTTTTTTTAATATATATATATTTTTTTCAGATATACATACAATAATAAAAATATTACCATATGAAAACCATATAGAATGTGAATCTATGTATGTTTTTTATAATCATTAACATTAATTATGTACTAATTTTGCTTTAAAATTCAGATAATATTATGGTGTCTGGTTAATCATAAAAGTAAAACATTTATCAGCCAGCAAATAAAAGGGTAAGTGTATTATTATCAGTTTTTTCAATATATTTTTTTTTTCAGATATACATATAATATTAAAAATGTTACCATATGAAAACCATATAGAATGTGAATCTATGTATGTATTTTATAATTATTAACATTAATTATGTATTAATTTTGCGTTAAATTCAGATAATAATGTATACATACATATATATATTATAATAAACTCTGGAACACAATGAATAACAAAAATATAAATTATGGTATATTATCAAAGTACCTATAGCTATATGAAATAAGTACCTATACGGGATATGTCGAAATATGGTATGAAATAATCTACATTATAAATCATATTTATTTTCCTAATTCCAATAATTAGTTAAGAATTGTAACAATACTTGTATGTTGCTATAGAAATCACTTGCATATTATAAATTTTTATTATTTTTTTACTATGATTCCCTCCTGAATTATCTCATATATTATTGAATTTTATAGTCCATTAAAATTTTCTCAGCTTAAATTTGAAAAATATAATTACCAACGTACATTCTGAACAAAATACCAAAAGATTTTCTTTTGTTCCAGGTTGATGGATAGATTTATACACTTTTTGGTTACGTACACTAACGCTAAGCCCTAAACATTAGTTTTTAAGTTTAATTTTAAGTACAAACCTTTTAGATTTGGATAAGCGCTAACCTCCGTCCCAGAAGACATAGACGCTGCGTGGCGCCCAGTAGTAAACGCGACGCAGTACTATTAATCTTCTGGTAAGTAAATAATGTTTAATTTACTTACTGGTATTCATTCCTATAACTGAGAAAAATTTAATTATAAAATGTTAGAAAATAGAATCATAGTAAAATGTACCTACTTTCCTTATATTTAAGTAGGTACTTAATATGAATTGGTAAAGGAACATAGATATACGAGTATGTATAAGTATAATGAATAGAAAAATATAAACAAATTGTGAGAATATCTGTAAAGAGCGATTAATGAAGCAACACGAAAGGAATAAATATTCGTGCAAGTATTGACAGGAGCAAATATATGGACTATGGTGTCTGGGTAATCATAAAAGTAAAACGTTTATCAGCCAGCAAATAAAAGGTAAGTGTATTATTATCAGTTTTTTTAATATATATATTTTTTTCAGATATACATACAATAATAAAAATATTACCATATGAAAACCATATAGAATGTGAATCTATGTATGTTTTTTATAATCATTAACATTAACTATGTACTAATTTTGCTTTAAAATTCAGATAATATTATGGTGTCTGGTTAATCATAAAAGTAAAACATTTATCAGCCAGCAAATAAAAGGGTAAGTGTATTATTATCAGTTTTTTCAATATATATTTTTTTTCAGATATACATATAATATTAAAAATGTTACCATATGAAAACCATATAGAATGTGAATCTATGTATGTATTTTATAATTATTAACATTAATTATGTATTAATTTTGCGTTAAATTCAGATAATAATGTATACATACATATATATTATAATAAACTCTGGAACACAATGAATAACAAAAATATAAATTATGGTATATTATCAAAGTACCTACAGCTACATAAAATAAGTACCTATACGGGATATGTCGAAATATGGTATGAAATAATCTACATTATAAATCATATTTATTTTCCTAATTCCAATAATTAGTTAAGAATTGTAACAATACTTGTATGTTGCTATAGAAATCACTTGCATATTATAAATTTTTATTATTTTTTTACTATGATTCTCTCCTGAATTATCTCATATATTATTGAATTTTATAGTCTATTAAAATTTTCTCAGTTTAAATTTGAAAAATATAATTACCAACGTACATTCTGAACAAAATACCAAAAGATTTTCTTTTGTTCCAGGTTGATGGATAGATTTATACACTTTTAGGTTACGTACACTAACGCTAAGCCCTAAACATTAGTTTTTAAGTTTAATTTTAAGTACAAACCTCTTAGATTTGGATAAGCGCTAACCTCCGTCCCAGAAGACATAGACGCTGCATGGCGCCCAGAAGTAAACGCGACGCAGTACTATTAATCTTCTGGTAAGTAAATAATGTTTAATTTACTTACTGGTATTCATTCCTATAACTGAGAAAAATTTAATTATAAAATGTTAGAAAATAGAATCATAGTAAAATGTACCTACTTTCCTTATATTTAAGTAGGTACTTAATATGAATTGGTAAAGGAACATAGATATACGAGTATGTATAAGTATAATGAATAGAAAAATATAAACAAATTGTGAGAATATCTGTAAAGAGCGATTAATGAAGCAACACGAAAGGAATAAATATTCGTGCAAGTATTGACAGGAGCAAATATATGGACTATGGTGTCTGGGTAATCATAAAAGTAAAACGTTTATCAGCCAGCAAATAAAAGGTAAGTGTATTATTATCAGTTTTTTTAATATATATATTTTTTTCAGATATACATACAATAATAAAAATATTACCATATGAAAACCATATAGAATGTGAATCTATGTATGTTTTTTATAATCATTAACATTAATTATGTACTAATTTTGCTTTAAAATTCAGATAATATTATGGTGTCTGGTTAATCATAAAAGTAAAACATTTATCAGCCAGCAAATAAAAGGGTAAGTGTATTATTATCAGTTTTTTCAATATATTTTTTTTTTCAGATATACATATAATATTAAAAATGTTACCATATGAAAACCATATAGAATGTGAATCTATGTATGTATTTTATAATTATTAACATTAATTATGTATTAATTTTGCGTTAAATTCAGATAATAATGTATACATACATATATATTATAATAAACTCTGGAACACAATGAATAACAAAAATATAAATTATGGTATATTATCAAAGTACCTACAGCTACATGAAATAAGTACCTATACGGGATATGTCGAAATATGGTATGAAATAATCTACATTATAAATCATATTTATTTTCCTAATTTCAATAATTAGTTAAGAATTGTAACAATACTTGTATGTTGCTATAGAAATCACTTGCATATTATAAATTTTTATTATTTTTTTACTATGATTCCCTCCTGAATTATCTCATATATTATTGAATTTTATAGTCTATTAAAATTTTCTCAGTTTAAATTTGAAAAATATAATTACCAACGTACATTCTGAACAAAATACCAAAAGATTTTCTTTTGTTCCAGGTTGATGGATAGATTTATACACTTTTAGGTTACGTACACTAACGCTAAGCCCTAAACATTAGTTTTTAAGTTTAATTTTAAGTACAAACCTCTTAGATTTGGATAAGCGCTAACTCCGTCCCAGAAGACATAGACGCTGCGTGGCGCCCAGTAGTAAACGCGACGCAGTACTATTAATCTTCTGGTAAGTAAATAATGTTTAATTTACTTACTGGTATTCATTCCTATAACTGCGAAAAATTTAATTATAAAATGTTAGAAAATAGAATCATAGTAAAATGTACCTACTTTCCTTATATTTAAGTAGGTACTTAATATGAATTGGTAAAGGAACATAGATATACGAGTATGTATAAGTATAATGAATAGAAAAATATAAACAAATTGTGAGAATATCTGTAAAGAGCGATTAATGAAGCAACACGAAAGGAATGAATATTCGTGCAAGTATTGACAGGAGCAAATATATGGACTATGGTGTCTGGGTAATCATAAAAGTAAAACGTTTATCAGCCAGCAAATAAAAGGTAAGTGTATTATTATCAGTTTTTTTAATATATATATTTTTTTCAGATATACATACAATAATAAAAATATTACCATATGAAAACCATATAGAATGTGAATCTATGTATGTTTTTTATAATCATTAACATTAATTATGTACTAATTTTGCTTTAAAATTCAGATAATATTATGGTGTCTGGTTAATCATAAAAGTAAAACATTTATCAGCCAGCAAATAAAAGGGTAAGTGTATTATTATCAGTTTTTTCAATATATATTTTTTTTTTCAGATATACATATAATATTAAAAATGTTACCATATGAAAACCATATAGAATGTGAATCTATGTATGTATTTTATAATTATTAACATTAATTATGTATTAATTTTGCGTTAAATTCAGATAATAATGTATACATACATATATATTATAATAAACTCTGGAACACAATGAATAACAAAAATATAAATTATGGTATATTATCAAAGTACCTACAGCTACATGAAATAAGTACCTATACGGGATATGTCGAAATATGGTATGAAATAATCTACATTATAAATCATATTTATTTTCCTAATTCCAATAATTAGTTAAGAATTGTAACAATACTTGTATGTTGCTATAGAAATCACTTGCATATTATAAATTTTTATTATTTTTTTACTATGATTCCCTCCTGAATTATCTCATATATTATTGAATTTTATAGTCTATTAAAATTTTCTCAGTTTAAATTTGAAAAATATAATTACCAACGTACATTCTGAACAAAATACCAAAAGATTTTCTTTTGTTCCAGGTTGATGGATAGATTTATACACTTTTAGGTTACGTACACTAACGCTAAGCCCTAAACATTAGTTTTTAAGTTTAATTTTAAGTACAAACCTCTTAGATTTGGATAAGCGCTAACCTCCGTCCCAGAAGACATAGACGCTGCGTGGCGCCCAGTAGTAAACGCGACGCAGTACTATTAATCTTCTGGTAAGTAAATAATGTTTAATTTACTTACTGGTATTCATTCCTATAACTGAGAAAAATTTAATTATAAAATGTTAGAAAATAGAATCATAGTAAAATGTACCTACTTTCCTTATATTTAAGTAGGTACTTAATATGAATTGGTAAAGGAACATAGATATACGAGTATGTATAAGTATAATGAATAGAAAAATATAAACAAATTGTGAGAATATCTGTAAAGAGCGATTAATGAAGCAACACGAAAGGAATAAATATTCGTGCAAGTATTGACAGGAGCAAATATATGGACTATGGTGTCTGGGTAATCATAAAAGTAAAACGTTTATCAGCCAGCAAATAAAAGGTAAGTGTATTATTATCAGTTTTTTTAATATATATATTTTTTTCAGATATACATACAATAATAAAAATATTACCATATGAAAACCATATAGAATGTGAATCTATGTATGTTTTTTATAATCATTAACATTAATTATGTACTAATTTTGCTTTAAAATTCAGATAATATTATGGTGTCTGGTTAATCATAAAAGTAAAACATTTATCAGCCAGCAAATAAAAGGGTAAGTGTATTATTATCAGTTTTTTCAATATATATATTTTTTTTCAGATATACATATAATATTAAAAATGTTACCATATGAAAACCATATAGAATGTGAATCTATGTATGTATTTTATAATTATTAACATTAATTATGTATTAATTTTGCGTTAAATTCAGATAATAATGTATACATACATATATATTATAATAAACTCTGGAACACAATGAATAACAAAAATATAAATTATGGTATATTATCAAAGTACCTACAGCTACATGAAATAAGTACCTATACGGGATATGTCGAAATATGGTATGAAATAATCTACATTATAAATCATATTTATTTTCCTAATTCCAATAATTAGTTAAGAATTGTAACAATACTTGTATGTTGCTATAGAAATCACTTGCATATTATAAATTTTTATTATTTTTTTACTATGATTCCCTCCTGAATTATCTCATATATTATTGAATTTTATAGTCTATTAAAATTTTCTCAGTTTAAATTTGAAAAATATAATTACCAACGTACATTCTGAACAAAATACCAAAAGATTTTCTTTTGTTCCAGGTTGATGGATAGATTTATACACTTTTAGGTTACGTACACTAACGCTAAGCCCTAAACATTAGTTTTTAAGTTTAATTTTAAGTACAAACCTCTTAGATTTGGATAAGCGCTAACCTCCGTCCCAGAAGACATAGACGCTGCGTGGCGCCCAGTAGTAAACGCGACGCAGTACTATTAATCTTCTGGTAAGTAAATAATGTTTAATTTACTTACTGGTATTCATTCCTATAACTGAGAAAAATTTAATTATAAAATGTTAGAAAATAGAATCATAGTAAAATGTACCTACTTTCCTTATATTTAAGTAGGTACTTAATATGAATTGGTAAAGGAACATAGATATACGAGTATGTATAAGTATAATGAATAGAAAAATATAAACAAATTGTGAGAATATCTGTAAAGAGCGATTAATGAAGCAACACGAAAGGAATAAATATTCGTGCAAGTATTGACAGGAGCAAATATATGGATTATGGTGTCTGGGTAATCATAAAAGTAAAACGTTTATCAGCCAGCAAATAAAAGGTAAGTGTATTATTATCAGTTTTTTTAATATATATATTTTTTTCAGATATACATACAATAATAAAAATATTACCATATGAAAACCATATAGAATGTGAATCTATGTATGTTTTTTATAATCATTAACATTAATTATGTACTAATTTTGCTTTAAAATTCAGATAATATTATGGTGTCTGGTTAATCATAAAAGTAAAACATTTATCAACCAGCAAATAAAAGGGTAAGTGTATTATTATCAGTTTTTTCAATATATTTTTTTTTTTCAGATATACATATAATATTAAAAATGTTACCATATGAAAACCATATAGAATGTGAATCTATGTATGTATTTTATAATTATTAACATTAATTATGTATTAATTTTGCGTTAAATTCAGATAATAATGTATACATACATATATATTATAATAAACTCTGGAACACAATGAATAACAAAAATATAAATTATGGTATATTATCAAAGTACCTACAGCTACATGAAATAAGTACCTATACGGGATATGTCGAAATATGGTATGAAATAATCTACATTATAAATCATATTTATTTTCCTAATTCCAATAATTAGTTAAGAATTGTAACAATACTTGTATGTTGCTATAGAAATCACTTGCATATTATAAATTTTTATTATTTTTTTACTATGATTCCCTCCTGAATTATCTCATATATTATTGAATTTTATAGTCTATTAAAATTTTCTCAGTTTAAATTTGAAAAATATAATTACCAACGTACATTCTGAACAAAATACCAAAAGATTTTCTTTTGTTCCAAGTTGATGGATAGATTTATACACTTTTAGGTTACGTACAATAACGCTAAGCCCTAAACATTAGTTTTTAAGTTTAATTTTAAGTACAAACCTCTTAGATTTGGATAAGCGCTAACCTCCGTCCCAGAAGACATAGACGCTGCGTGGCGCCCAGTAGTAAACGCGACGCAGTACTATTAATCTTCTGGTAAGTAAATAATGTTTAATTTACTTACTGGTATTCATTCCTATAACTGAGAAAAATTTAATTATAAAATGTTAGAAAATAGAATCATAGTAAAATGTACCTACTTTCCTTATATTTAAGTAGGTATTTAATATGAATTGGTAAAGGAACATAGATATACGAGTATGTATAAGTATAATGAATAGAAAAATATAAACAAATTGTGAGAATATCTGTAAAGAGCGATTAATGGAGCAACACGAAAGGAATAAATATTCGTGCAAGTATTGACAGGAGCAAATATATGGACTATGGTGTCTGGGTAATCATAAAAGTAAAACGTTTATCAGCCAGCAAATAAAAGGTAAGTGTATTATTATCAGTTTTTTTAATATATATATTTTTTTCAGATATACATACAATAATAAAAATATTACCATATGAAAACCATATAGAATGTGAATCTATGTATGTTTTTTATAATCATTAACATTAATTATGTACTAATTTTGCTTTAAAATTCAGATAATATTATGGTGTCTGGTTAATCATAAAAGTAAAACATTTATCAGCCAGCAAATAAAAGGGTAAGTGTATTATTATCAGTTTTTTCAATATATTTTTTTTTTCAGATATACATATAATATTAAAAATGTTACCATATGAAAACCATATAGAATGTGAATCTATGTATGTATTTTATAATTATTAACATTAATTATGTATTAATTTTGCGTTAAATTCAGATAATAATGTATACATACATATATATTATAATAAACTCTGGAACACAATGAATAACAAAAATATAAATTATGGTATATTATCAAAGTACCTACAGCTACATGAAATAAGTACCTATACGGGATATGTCGAAATATGGTATGAAATAATCTACATTATAAATCATATTTATTTTCCTAATTCCAATAATTAGTTAAGAATTGTAACAATACTTGTATGTTGCTATAGAAATCACTTGCATATTATAAATTTTTATTATTTTTTTACTATGATTCCCTCCTGAATTATCTCATATATTATTGAATTTTATAGTCTATTAAAATTTTCTCAGTTTAAATTTGAAAAATATAATTACCAACGTACATTCTGAACAAAATACCAAAAGATTTTCTTTTGTTCCAGGTTGATGGATAGATTTATACACTTTTAGGTTACGTACACTAACGCTAAGCCCTAAACATTAGTTTTTAAGTTTAATTTTAAGTACAAACCTCTTAGATTTGGATAAGCGCTAACCTGCGTCCCAGAAGACATAGACGCTGCGTGGCGCCCAGTAGTAAACGCGACGCAGTACTATTAATCTTCTGGTAAGTAAATAATGTTTAATTTACTTACTGGTATTCATTCCTATAACTGAGAAAAATTTAATTATAAAATGTTAGAAAATAGAATCATAGTAAAATGTATCTACTTTCCTTATATTTAAGTAGGTACTTAATATGAATTGGTAAAGGAACATAGATATACGAGTATGTATAAGTATAATGAATAGAAAAATATAAACAAATTGTGAGAATATCTGTAAAGAGCGATTAATGAAGCAACACGAAAGGAATAAATATTCGTGCAAGTATTGACAGGAGCAAATATATGGACTATGGTGTCTGGGTAATCATAAAAGTAAAACGTTTATCAGCCAGCAAATAAAAGGTAAGTGTATTATTATCAGTTTTTTTAATATATATATTTTTTTCAAATATACATACAATAATAAAAATATTACCATATGAAAACCATATAGAATGTGAATCTATGTATGTTTTTTATAATCATTAACATTAATTATATACTAATTTTGCTTTAAAATTCAGATAATATTATGGTGTCTGGTTAATCATAAAAGTAAAACATTTATCAGCCAGCAAATAAAAGGGTAAGTGTATTATTATCAGTTTTTTCAATATATTTTTTTTTTCAGATATACATATAATATTAAAAATGTTACCATATGAAAACTATATAGAATGTGAATCTATGTATGTATTTTATAATTATTAACATTAATTATGTATTAATTTTGCGTTAAATTCAGATAATAATGTATACATACATATATATTATAATAAACTCTGGAACACAATGAATAACAAAAATATAAATTATGGTATATTATCAAAGTACCTACAGCTACATGAAATAAGTACCTATACGGGATATGTCGAAATATGGTATGAAATAATCTACATTATAAATCATATTTATTTTCCTAATTCCAATAATTAGTTAAGAATTGTAACAATACTTGTATGTTGCTATAGAAATCACTTGCATATTATAAATTTTTATTATCTTTTTACTATGATTCCCTCCTGAATTATCTCATATATTATTGAATTTTATAGTCTATTAAAATTTTCTCAGTTTAAATTTGAAAAATATAATTACCAACGTACATTCTGAACAAAATACCAAAAGATTTTCTTTTGTTCCAGGTTGATGGATAGATTTATACACTTTTAGGTTACGTACACTAACGCTAAGCCCTAAACATTAGTTTTTAAGTTTAATTTTAAGTACAAACCTCTTAGATTTGGATAAGCGCTAACCTCCGTCCCAGAAGACATAGACGCTGCGTGGCGCCCAGTAGTAAACGCGACGCAGTACTATTAATCTTGTGGTAAGTGAATAATGTTTAATTTACTTACTGGTATTCATTCCTATAACTGAGAAAAATTTAATTATAAAATGTTAGAAAATAGAATCATAGTAAAATGTACCTACTTTCCTTATATTTAAGTAGGTACTTAATATGAATTGGTAAAGGAACATAGATATACGAGTATGTATAAGTATAATGAATAGAAAAATATAAACAAATTGTGAGAATATCTGTAAAGAGCGATTAATGAAGCAACACGAAAGGAATAAATATTCGTGCAAGTATTGACAGGAGCAAATATATGGACTATGGTGTCTGGGTAATCATAAAAGTAAAACGTTTATCAGCCAGCAAATAAAAGGTAAGTGTATTATTATCAGTTTTTTTAATATATATATTTTTTTCAGATATACATACAATAATAAAAATATTACCATATGAAAACCATATAGAATGTGAATCTATGTATGTTTTTTATAATCATTAACATTAATTATGTACTAATTTTGCTTTAAAATTCAGATAATATTATGGTGTCTGGTTAATCATAAAAGTAAAACATTTATCAGCCAGCAAATAAAAGGGTAAGTGTATTATTATCAGTTTTTTCAATATATTTTTTTTTTCAGATATACATATAATATTAAAAATGTTACCATATGAAAACCATATAGAATGTGAATCTATGTATGTATTTTATAATTATTAACATTAATTATGTATTAATTTTGCGTTAAATTCAGATAATAATGTATACATACATATATATTATAATAAACTCTGGAACACAATGAATAACAAAAATATTAATTATGGTATATTATAAAGTACCTACAGCTACATGAAATAAGTACCTATACGGGATATGTCGAAATATGGTATGAAATAATCTACATTATAAATCATATTTATTTTCCTAATTCCAATAATTAGTTAAGAATTGTAACAATACTTGTATGTTGCTATAGAAATCACTTGCATATTATAAATTTTTATTATTTTTTTACTATGATTCCCTCCTGAATTATCTCATATATTATTGAATTTTATAGTCTATTAAAATTTTCTCAGTTTAAATTTGAAAAATATAATTACCAACGTACATTCTGAACAAAATACCAAAAGATTTTCTTTTGTTCCAGGTTGATGGATAGATTTATACACTTTTAGGTTACGTACACTAACGCTAAGCCCTAAACATTAGTTTTTAAGTTTAATTTTAAGTACAAACCTCTTAGATTTGGATAAGCGCTAACCTCCGTCCCAGAAGACATAGACGCTGCGTGGCGCCCAGTAGTAAACGCGACGCAGTACTATTAATCTTCTGGTAAGTAAATAATGTTTAATTTACTTACTGGTATTCATTCCTATAACTGAGAAAAATTTAATTATAAAATGTTAGAAAATAGAATCATAGTAAAATGTACCTACTTTCCTTATATTTAAGTAGGTACTTAATATGAATTGGTAAAGGAACATAGATATACGAGTATGTATAAGTATAATGAATAGAAAAATATAAACAAATTGTGAGAATATCTGTAAAGAGCGATTAATGAAGCAACACGAAAGGAATAAATATTCGTGCAAGTATTGACAGGAGCAAATATATGGACTATGGTGTCTGGGTAATCATAAAAGTAAAACGTTTATCAGCCAGCAAATAAAAGGTAAGTGTATTATTATCAGTTTTTTTTAATATATATATTTTTTTCAGATATACATACAATAATAAAAATATTACCATATGAAAACCATATAGAATGTTTATCTATGTATGTTTTTTATAGTCATTAACATTAATTATGTACTAATTTTGCTTTAAAATTCAGATAATATTATGGTGTCTGGTTAATCATAAAAGTAAAACATTTATCAGCCAGCAAATAAAAGGGTAAGTGTATTATTATCAGTTTTTTCAATATATATTTTTTTTTTTAGATATACATATAATATTAAAAATGTTACCATATGAAAACCATATAGAATGTGAATCTATGTATGTATTTTATAATTATTAACATTAATTATGTATTAATTTTGCGTTAAATTCAGATAATAATGTATACATACATATATATTATAATAAACTCTGGAACACAATGAATAACAAAAATATAAATTATGGTATATTATCAAAGTACCTACAGCTACATGAAATAAGTACCTATACGGGATATGTCGAAATATGGTATGAAATAATCTACATTATAAATCATATTTATTTTCCTAATTCCAATAATTAGTTAAGAATTGTAACAATACTTGTATGTTGCTATAGAAATCACTTGCATATTATAAATTTTTATTATTTTTTTACTATGATTCCCTCCTGAATTATCTCATATATTATTGAATTTTATAGTCTATTAAAATTTTCTCAGTTTAAATTTGAAAAATATAATTACCAACGTACATTCTGAACAAAATACCAAAAGATTTTCTTTTGTTCCAGGTTGATGGATAGATTTATACACTTTTAGGTTACGTACACTAACGCTAAGCCCTAAACATTAGTTTTTAAGTTTAATTTTAAGTACAAACCTCTTAGATTTGGATAAGCGCTAACCTCCGTCCCAGAAGACATAGACGCTGCGTGGCGCCCAGTAGTAAACGCGACGCAGTACTATTAATCTTCTGGTAAGTAAATAATGTTTAATTTACTTACTGGTATTCATTCCTATAACTGAGAAAAATTTAATTATAAAATGTTAGTAAATAGAATCATAGTAAAATGTACCTACTTTCCTTATATTTAAGTAGGTACTTAATATGAATTGGTAAAGGAACATAGATATACGAGTATGTATAAGTATAATGAATAGAAAAATATAAACAAATTGTGAGAATATCTGTAAAGAGCGATTAATGAAGCAACACGAAAGGAATAAATATTCGTGCAAGTATTGACAGGAGCAAATATATGGACTATGGTGTCTGGGTAATCATAAAAGTAAAACGTTTATCAGCCAGCAAATAAAAGGTAAGTGTATTATTATCAGTTTTTTTAATATATATATTTTTTTCAGATATACATACAATAATAAAAATATTACCATATGAAAACCATATAGAATGTGAATCTATGTATGTTTTTTATAATCATTAACATTAATTATGTACTAATTTTGCTTTAAAATTCAGATAATATTATGGTGTCTGGTTAATCATAAAAGTAAAACATTTATCAGCCAGCAAATAAAAGGGTAAGTGTATTATTATCAGTTTTTTCAATATATTTTTTTTTTCAGATTTACATATAATATTAAAAATGTTACCATATGAAAACCATATAGAATGTGAATCTATGTATGTATTTTATAATTATTAACATTAATTATGTATTAATTTTGCGTTAAATTCAGATAATAATGTATACATACATATATATTATAATAAACTCTGGAACACAATGAATAACAAAAATATAAATTATGGTATATTATCAAAGTACCTACAGCTACATGAAATAAGTACCTATACGGGATATGTCGAAATATGGTATGAAATAATCTACATTATAAATCATATTTATTTTCCTAATTCCAATAATTAGTTAAGAATTGTAACAATACTTGTATGTTGCTATAGAAATCACTTGCATATTATAAATTTTTATTATTTTTTTACTATGATTCCCTCCTGAATTATCTCATATATTATTGAATTTTATAGTCTATTAAAATTTTCTCAGTTTAAATTTGAAAAATATAATTACCAACGTACATTCTGAACAAAATACCAAAAGATTTTCTTTTGTTCCAGGTTGATGGATAGATTTATACACTTTTAGGTTACGTACACTAACGCTAAGCCCTAAACATTAGTTTTTAAGTTTAATTTTAAGTACAAACCTCTTAGATTTGGATAAGCGCTAACCTCCGTCCCAGAAGACATAGACGCTGCGTGGCGCCCAGTAGTAAACGCGACGCAGTACTATTAATCTTCTGGTAAGTAAATAATGTTTAATTTACTTACTGGTATTCATTCCTATAACTGAGAAAAATTTAATTATAAAATGTTAGAAAATAGAATCATAGTAAAATGTACCTACTTTCCTTATATTTAAGTAGGTACTTAATATGAATTGGTAAAGGATCCTAGATATACGAGTATGTATAAGTATAATGAATAGAAAAATATAAACAAATTGTGAGAATATCTGTAAAGAGCGATTAATGAAGCAACACGAAAGGAATAAATATTCGTGCAAGTATTGACAGGAGCAAATATATGGACTATGGTGTCTGGGTAATCATAAAAGTAAAACGTTTATCAGCCAGCAAATAAAAGGTAAGTGTATTATTATCAGTTTTTTTAATATATATATTTTTTTCAGATATACATACAATAATAAAAATATTACCATATGAAAACCATATAGAATGTGAATCTATGTATGTTTTTTATAATCATTAACATTAATTATGTACTAATTTTGCTTTAAAATTCAGATAATATTATGGTGTCTGGTTAATCATAAAAGTAAAACATTTATCAGCCAGCAAATAAAAGGGTAAGTGTATTATTATCAGTTTTTTCAATATATTTTTTTTTTCAGATATACATATAATATTAAAAATGTTACCATATGAAAACCATATAAAATGTGAATCTATGTATGTATTTTATAATTATTAACATTAATTATGTATTAATTTTGCGTTAAATTCAGATAATAATGTATACATACATATATATTATAATAAACTCTGGAACACAATGAATAACAAAAATATAAATTATGGTATATTATCAAAGTACCTACAGCTACATGAAATAAGTACCTATACGGGATATGTCGAAATATGGTATGAAATAATCTACATTATAAATCATATTTATTTTCCTAATTCCAATAATTAGTTAAGAATTGTAACAATACTTGTATGTTGCTATAGAAATCACTTGCATATTATAAATTTTTATTATTTTTTTACTATGATTCCCTCCTGAATTATCTCATATATTATTGAATTTTATAGTCTATTAAAATTTTCTCAGTTTAAATTTGAAAAATATAATTACCAACGTACATTCTGAACAAAATACCAAAAGATTTTCTTTTGTTCCAGGTTGATGGATAGATTTATACACTTTTAGGTTACGTACACTAACGCTAAGCCCTAAACATTAGTTTTTAAGTTTAATTTTAAGTACAAACCTCTTAGATTTGGATAAGCGCTAACCTCCGTCCCAGAAGACATAGACGCTGCGTGGCGCCCAGTAGTAAACGCGACGCAGTACTATTAATCTTCTGGTAAGTAAATAATGTTTAATTTCCTTACTGATATTCATTCCTATAACTGAGAAAAATTTAATTATAAAATGTTAGAAAATAGAATCATAGTAAAATGTACCTACTTTCCTTATATTTAAGTAGGTACTTAATATGAATTGGTAAAGGAACATAGATATACGAGTATGTATAAGTATAATGAATAGAAAAATATAAACAAATTGTGAGAATATCTGTAAAGAGCGATTAATGAAGCAACACGAAAGGAATAAATATTCGTGCAAGTATTGACAGGAGCAAATATATGGACTATGGTGTCTGGGTAATCAAAAGTAAAACGTTTATCAGCCAGCAAATAAAAGGTAAGTGTATTATTATCAGTTTTTTTAATATATATATTTTTTTCAGATATACATACAATAAGAAAAATATTACCATATGAAAACCATATAGAATGTGAATCTATGTATGTTTTTTATAATCATTAACATTAATTATGTACTAATTTTGCTTTAAAATTCAGATAATATTATGGTGTCTGGTTAATCATAAAAGTAAAACATTTATCAGCCAGCAAATAAAAGGGTAAGTGTATTATTATCAGTTTTTTCAATATATTTTTTTTTTCAGATATACATATAATATTAAAAATGTTACCATATGAAAACCATATAGAATGTGAATCTATGTATGTATTTTATAATTATTAACATTAATTATGTATTAATTTTGCGTTAAATTCAGATAATAATGTATACATACATATATATTATAATAAACTCTGGAACACAATAAATAACAAAAATATAAATTATGGTATATTATCAAAGTACCTACAGCTACATGAAATAAGTACCTATACGGGATATGTCGAAATATGGTATGAAATAATCTACATGATAAATCATATTTATTTTCCTAATTCCAATAATTAGTTAAGAATTGTAACAATACTTGTATGTTGCTATAGAAATCACTTGCATATTATAAATTTTTATTATTTTTTTACTATGATTCCCTCCTGAATTATCTCATATATTATTGAATTTTATAGTCTATTAAAATTTTCTCAGTTTAAATTTGAAAAATATAATTACCAACGTACATTCTGAACAAAATACCAAAAGATTTTCTTTTGTTCCAGGTTGATGGATAGATTTATACACTTTTAGGTTACGTACACTAACGCTAAGCCCTAAACATTAGTTTTTAAGTTTAATTTTAAGTACAAACCTCTTAGATTTGGATAAGCGCTAACCTCCGTCCCAGAAGACATAGACGCTGCGTGGCGCCCAGTAGTAAACGCGACGCAGTACTATTAATCTTCTGGTAAGTAAATAATGTTTAATTTACTTACTGGTATTCATTCCTATAGCTGAGAAAAATTTAATTATAAAATGTTAGAAAATAGAATCATAGTAAAATGTACCTACTTTCCTTATATTTAAGTAGGTACTTAATATGAATTGGTAAAGGAACATAGATATACGAGTATGTATAAGTATAATGAATAGAAAAATATAAACAAATTGTGAGAATATCTGTAAAGAGCGATTAATGAAGCAACACGAAAGGAATAAATATTCGTGCAAGTATTGACAGGAGCAAATATATGGACTATGGTGTCTGGGTAATCATAAAAGTAAAACGTTTATCAGCCAGCAAATAAAAGGTAAGTGTATTATTATCAGTTTTTTTAATATATATATTTTTTTCAGATATACATACAATAATAAAAATATTACCATATGAAAACCATATAGAATGTGAATCTATGTATGTTTTTTATAATCATTAACATTAATTATGTACTAATTTTGCTTTAAAATTCAGATAATATTATGGTGTCTGGTTAATCATAAAAGTAAAACATTTATCAGCCAGCAAATAAAAGGGTAAGTGTATTATTATCAGTTTTTTCAATATATTTTTTTTTTTCAGATATACATATAATATTAAAAATGTTACCATATGAAAACCATATAAAATGTGAATCTATGTATGTATTTTATAATTATTAACATTAATTATGTATTAATTTTGCGTTAAATTCAGATAATAATGTATACATACATATATATTATAATAAACTCTGGAACACAATGAATAACAAAAATATAAATTATGGTATATTATCAAAGTACCTACAGCTACATGAAATAAGTACCTATACGGGATATGTCGAAATATGGTATGAAATAATCTACATTATAAATCATATTTATTTTCCTAATTCCAATAATTAGTTAAGAATTGTAACAATACTTGTATGTTGCTATAGAAATCACTTGCATATTATAAATTTTTATTATTTTTTTACTATGATTCCCTCCTGAATTATCTCATATATTATTGAATTTTATAGTCTATTAAAATTTTCTCAGTTTAAATTTGAAAAATATAATTACCAACGTACATTCTGAACAAAATACCAAAAGATTTTCTTTTGTTCCAGGTTGATGGATAGATTTATACAGTTTTAGGTTACGTACACTAACGCTAAGCCCTAAACATTAGTTTTTAAGTTTAATTTTAAGTACAAACCTCTTAGATTTGGATAAGCGCTAACCTCCGTCCCAGAAGACATAGACGCTGCGTGGCGCCCAGTAGTAAACGCGACGCAGTACTATTAATCTTCTGGTAAGTAAATAATGTTTATTTTACTTACTGGTATTCATTCCTATAACTGAGAAAAATTTAATTATAAAATGTTAGAAAATAGAATCATAGTAAAATGTACCTACTTTCCTTATATTTAAGTAGGTACTTAATATGAATTGGTAAAGGAACATAGATATACGAGTATGTATAAGTATAATGAATAGAAAAATATAAACAAATTGTGAGAATATCTGTAAAGAGCGATTAATGAAGCAACACGAAAGGAATAAATATTCGTGCAAGTATTGACAGGAGCAAATATATGGACTATGGTGTCTGGGTAATCATAAAAGTAAAACGTTTATCAGCCAGCAAATAAAAGGTAAGTGTATTATTATCAGTTTTTTTAATATATATATTTTTTTCAGATATACATACAATAATAAAAATATTACCATATGAAAACCATATAGAATGTGAATCTATGTATGTTTTTTAGAATCATTAACATTAATTATGTACTAATTTTGCTTTAAAATTCAGATAATATTATGGTGTCTGGTTAATCATAAAAGTAAAACATTTATCAGCCAGCAAATAAAAGGGTAAGTGTATTATTATCAGTTTTTTCAATATATTTTTTTTTTCAGATATACATATAATATTAAAAATGTTACCATATGAAAACCATATAGAATGTGAATCTATGTATGTATTTTATAATTATTAACATTAATTATGTATTAATTTTGCGTTAAATTCAGATAATAATGTATACATACATATATATTATAATAAACTCTGGAACACAATGAATAACAAAAATATAAATTATGGTATATTATCAAAGTACCTACAGCTACATGAAATAAGTACCTATACGGGATATGTCGAAATATGGTATGAAATAATCTACATTATAAATCATATTTATTTTCCTAATTCCAATAATTAGTTAAGAATTGTAACAATACTTGTATGTTGCTATAGAAATCACTTGCATATTATAAATTTTTATTATTTTTTTACTATGATTCCCTCCTGAATTATCTCATATATTATTGAATTTTATAGTCTATTAAAATTTTCTCAGTTTAAATTTGAAAAATATAATTACCAACGTGCATTCTGAACAAAATACCAAAAGATTTTCTTTTGTTCCAGGTTGATGGATAGATTTATACACTTTTAGGTTACGTACACTAACGCTAAGCCCTAAACATTAGTTTTTAAGTTTAATTTTAAGTACAAACCTCTTAGATTTGGATAGCGCTAACCTCCGTCCCAGAAGACATAGACGCTGCGTGGCGCCCAGTAGTAAACGCGACGCAGTACTATTAATCTTCTGGTAAGTAAATAATGTTTAATTTACTTACTGGTATTCATTCCTATAACTGAGAAAAATTTAATTATAAAATGTTAGAAAATAGAATCATAGTAAAATGTACCTACTTTCCTTATATTTAAGTAGGTACTTAATATGAATTGGTAAAGGAACATAGATATACGAGTATGTATAAGTATAATGAATAGAAAAATATAAACAAATTGTAAGAATATCTGTAAAGAGCGATTAATGAAGCAACACGAAAGGAATAAATATTCGTGCAAGTATTGACAGGAGCAAATATATGGACTATGGTGTCTGGGTAATCATAAAAGTAAAACGTTTATCAGCCAGCAAATAAAAGGTAAGTGTATTATTATCAGTTTTTTTAATATATATATATTTTTTTCAGATATACATACAATAATAAAAATATTACCATATGAAAACCATATAGAATGTGAATCTATGTATGTTTTTTATAATCATTAACATTAATTATGTACTAATTTTGCTTTAAAATTCAGATAATATTATGGTGTCTCGTTAATCATAAAAGTAAAACATTTATCAGCCAGCAAATAAAAGGGTAAGTGTATTATTATCAGTTTTTTCAATATATTTTTTTTTTTCAGATATACATATAATATTAAAAATGTTACCATATGAAAACCATATAGAATGTGAATCTATGTATGTATTTTATAATTATTAACATTAATTATGTATTAATTTTGCGTTAAATTCAGATAATAATGTATACATACATATATATTATAATAAACTCTGGAACACAATGAATAACAAAAATATAAATTATGGTATATTATCAAAGTACCTACAGCTACATGAAATAAGTACCTATACGGGATATGTCGAAATATGGTATGAAATAATCTACATTATAAATCATATTTATTTTCCTAATTCCAATAATTAGTTAAGAATTGTAACAATACTTGTATGTTGCTACAGAAATCACTTGCATATTATAAATTTTTATTATTTTTTTACTATGATTCCCTCCTAAATTATCTCATATATTATTGAATTTTATAGTCTATTAAAATTTTCTCAGTTTAAATTTGAAAAATATAATTACCAACGTACATTCTGAACAAAATACCAAAAGATTTTCTTTTGTTCCAGGTTGATGGATAGATTTATACACTTTTAGGTTACGTACACTAACGCTAAGCCCTAAACATTAGTTTTTAAGTTTAATTTTAAGTACAAACCTCTTAGATTTGGATAAGCGCTAACCTCCGTCCCAGAAGACATAGACGCTGCGTGGCGCCCAGTAGTAAACGCGACGCAGTACTATTAATCTTCTGGTAAGTAAATAATGTTTAATTTACTTACTGGTATTCATTCCTATAACTGAGAAAAATTTAATTATAAAATGTTAGAAAATAGAATCATAGTAAAATGTACCTACTTTCCTTATATTTAAGTAGGTACTTAATATGAATTGGTAAAGGAACATAGATATACGAGTATGTATAAGTATAATGAATAGAAAAATATAAACAAATTGTGAGAATATCTGTAAAGAGCGATTAATGAAGCAACACGAAAGGAATAAATATTCGTGCAAGTATTGACAGGAGCAAATATATGGACTATGGTGTCTGGGTAATCATAAAAGTAAAACGTTTATCAGCCAGCAAATAAAAGGTAAGTGTATTATTATCAGTTTTTTTAATATATATATTTTTTTCAGATATACATACAATAATAAAAATATTACCATATGAAAACCATATAGAATGTGAATCTATGTATGTTTTTTATAATCATTAACATTAATTATGTACTAATTTTGCTTTAAAATTCAGATAATATTATGGTGTCTGGTTAATCATAAAAGTAAAACATTTATCAGCCAGCAAATAAAAGGGTAAGTGTATTATTATCAGTTTTTTCAATATATTTTTTTTTTCAGATATACATATAATATTAAAAATGTTACCATATGAAAACCATATAGAATGTGAATCTATGTATGTATTTTATAATTATTAACATTAATTATGTATTAATTTTGCGTTAAATTCAGATAATAATGTATACATACATATATATTATAATAAACTCTGGAACACAATGAATAACAAAAATATAAATTATGGTATATTATCAAAGTACCTACAGCTACATGAAATAAGTACCTATACGGGATATGTCGAAATATGGTATGAAATAATCTACATTATAAATCATATTTATTTTCCTAATTCCAATAATTAGTTAAGAATTGTAACAATACTTGTATGTTGCTATAGAAATCACTTGCATATTATAAATTTTTATTATTTTTTTACTATGATTCCCTCCTGAATTATCTCATATATTATTGAATTTTATAGTCTATTAAAATTTTCTCAGTTTAAATTTGAAAAATATAATTACCAACGTACATTCTGAACAAAATACCAAAAGATTTTCTTTTGTTCCAGGTTGATGGATAGATTTATACATTTTTAGGTTACGTACACTAACGCTAAGCCCTAAACATTAGTTTTTAAGTTTAATTTTAAGTACAAACCTCTTAGATTTGGATAAGCGCTAACCTCCGTCCCAGAAGACATAGACGCTGCGTGGCGCCCAGTAGTAAACGCGACGCAGTACTATTAATCTTCTGGTAAGTAAATAATGTTTAATTTACTTACTGGTATTTATTCCTATAACTGAGAAAAATTTAATTATAAAATGTTAGAAAATAGAATCATAGTAAAATGTACCTACTTTCCTTATATTTAAGTAGGTACTTAATATGAATTGGTAAAGGAACATAGATATACGAGTATGTATAAGAAGTATAATGAATAGAAAAATATAAACAAATTGTGAGAATATCTGTAAAGAGCGATTAATGAAGCAACACGAAAGGAATAAATATTCGTGCAAGTATTGACAGGAGCAAATATATGGACTATGGTGTCTGGGTAATCATAAAAGTAAAACGTTTATCAGCCAGCAAATAAAAGGTAAGTGTATATTATCAGTTTTTTTAATATATATATTTTTTTCAGATATACATACAATAATAAAAATATTACCATATGAAAACCATATAGAATGTGAATCTATGTATGTTTTTTATAATCATTAACATTAATTATGTACTAATTTTGCTTTAAAATTCAGATAATATTATGGTGTCTGGTTAATCATAAAAGTAAAACATTTATCAGCCAGCAAATAAAAGGGTAAGTGTATTATTATCAGTTTTTTCAATATATTTTTTTTTTTCAGATATACATATAATATTAAAAATGTTACCATATGAAAACCATATAGAATGTGAATCTATGTATGTATTTTATAATTATTAACATTAATTATGTATTAATTTTGCGTTAAATTCAGATAATAATGTATACATACATATATATTATAATAAACTCTGGAACACAATGAATAACAAAAATATAAATTATGGTATATTATCAAAGTACCTACAGCTACATGAAATAAGTACCTATACGGGATATGTCGAAATATGGTATGAAATAATCTACATTATAAATCATATTTATTTTCCTAATTCCAATAATTAGTTAAGAATTGTAACAATACTTGTATGTTGCTATAGAAATCACTTGCATATTATAAATTTTTATTATTTTTTTACTATGATTCCCTCCTGAATTATCTCATATATTATTGAATTTTATAGTCTATTAAAATTTTCTCAGTTTAAATTTGAAAAATATAATTACCAACGTACATTCTGAACAAAATACCAAAAGATTTTCTTTTGTTCCAGGTTGATGGATAGATTTATACACTTTTAGGTTACGTACACTAACGCTAAGCCCTAAACATTAGTTTTTAAGTTTAATTTTAAGTACAAACCTTTTAGATTTGGATAAGCGCTAACCTCCGTCCCAGAAGACATAGACGCTGCGTGGCGCCCAGTAGTAAACGCGACGCAGTACTATTAATCTTCTGGTAAGTAAATAATGTTTAATTTACTTACTGGTATTCATTCCTATAACTGAGAAAAATTTAATTATAAAATGTTAGAAAATAGAATCATAGTAAAATGTATCTACTTTCCTTATATTTAAGTAGGTACTTAATATGAATTGGTAAAGGAACATACATAGATATACGAGTATGTATAAGTATAATGAATAGAAAAATATAAACAAATTGTGAGAATATCTGTAAAGAGCGATTAATGAAGCAACACGAAAGGAATAAATATTCGTGCAAGTATTGACAGGAGCAAATATATGGACTATGGTGTCTGGGTAATCATAAAAGTAAAACGTTTATCAGCCAGCAAATAAAAGGGTAAGTGTATTATTATCAGTTTTTTCAATATATATTTTTTTTTCAGATATACATATAATATTAAAAATGTTACCATATGAAAACCATATAGAATGTGAATCTATGTATGTATTTTATAATTATTAACATTAATTATGTATTAATTTTGCGTTAAATTCAGATAATAATGTATACATACATATATATTATAATAAACTCTGGAACACAATGAATAACAAAAATATAAATTATGGTATATTATCAAAGTACCTACAGCTACATGAAATAAGTACCTATACGGGATATGTCGAAATATGGTATGAAATAATCTACATTATAAATCATATTTATTTTCCTAATTCCAATAATTAGTTAAGAATTGTAACAATACTTGTATGTTGCTATAGAAATCACTTGCATATTATAAATTTTTATTATTTTTTTACTATGATTCCCTCCTGAATTATCTCATATATTATTGAATTTTATAGTCTATTAAAATTTTCTCAGTTTAAATTTGAAAAATATAATTACCAACGTACATTCTGAACAAAATACCAAAAGATTTTCTTTTGTTCCAGGTTGATGGATAGATTTATACACTTTTAGGTTACGTACACTAACGCTAAGCCCTAAACATTAGTTTTTAAGTTTAATTTTAAGTACAAACCTCTTAGATTTGGATAAGCGCTAACCTCCGTCCCAGAAGACATAGACGCTGCGTGGCGCCAAGTATTAAACGCGACGCAGTACTATTAATCTTCTGGTAAGTAAATAATGTTTAATTTACTTACTGGTATTCATTCCTATAACTGAGAAAAATTTAATTATAAAATGTTAGAAAATAGAATCATAGTAAAATGTACCTACTTTCCTTATATTTAAGTAGGTACTTAATATGAATTGGTAAAGGAACATAGATATACGAGTATGTATAAGTATAATGAATAGAAAAATATAAACAAATTGTGAGAATATCTGTAAAGAGCGATTAATGAAGCAACACGAAAGGAATAAATATTCGTGCAATTATTGACAGGAGCAAATATATGGACTATGGTGTCTGGGTAATCATAAAAGTAAAACGTTTATTAGCCAGCAAATAAAAGGTAAGTGTATTATTATCAGTTTTTTTAATATATATATTTTTTTCAGATATACATACAATAATAAAAATATTACCATATGAAAACCATATAGAATGTGAATCTATGTATGTTTTTTATAATCATTAACATTAATTATGTACTAATTTTGCTTTAAAATTCAGATAATATTATGGTGTCTGGTTAATCATAAAAGTAAAACATTTATCAGCCAGCAAATAAAAGGGTAAGTGTATTATTATCAGTTTTTTCAATATATTTTTTTTTCAGATATACATATAATATTAAAAATGTTACCATATGAAAACCATATAGAATGTGAATCTATGTATGTATTTTATAATTATTAACATTAATTATGTATTAATTTTGCGTTAAATTCAGATAATAATGTATACATACATATATATTATAATAAACTCTGGAACACAATGAATAACAAAAATATAATTATGGTATATTATCAAAGTACCTACAGCTACATGAAATAAGTACCTATACGGGATATGTCGAAATATGGTATGAAATAATCTACATTATAAATCATATTTATTTTCCTAATTCCAATAATTAGTTAAGAATTGTAACAATACTTGTATGTTGCTATAGAAATCACTTGCATATTATAAATTTTTATTATTTTTTTACTATGATTCCCTCCTGAATTATCTCATATATTATTGAATTTTATAGTCTATTAAAATTTTCTCAGTTTAAATTTGAAAAATATAATTACCAACGTACATTCTGAACAAAATACCAAAAGATTTTCTTTTGTTCCAGGTTGATGGATAGATTTATACACTTTTAGGTTACGTACACTAACGCTAAGCCCTAAACATTAGTTTTTAAGTTTAATTTTAAGTACAAACCTCTTAGATTTGGATAAGCGCTAACCTCCGTCCCAGAAGACATAGACGCTGCGTGGCGCCCAGTAGTAAACGCGACGCAGTACTATTAATCTTCTGGTAAGTAAATAATGTTTAATTTACTTACTGGTATTCATTCCTATAACTGAGAAAAATTTAATTATAAAATGTTAGAAAATAGAATCATAGTAAAATGTACCTACTTTCCTTATATTTAAGTAGGTACTTAATATGAATTGGTAAAGGAACATAGATATACGAGTATGTATAAGTAAAATGAATAGAAAAATATAAACAAATTGTGAGAATATCTGTAAAGAGCGATTTATGAAGCAACACGAAAGGAATAAATATTCGTGCAAGTATTGACAGGAGCAAATATATGGACTATGGTGTCTGGGTAATCATAAAAGTAAAACGTTTATCAGCCAGCAAATAAAAGGTAAGTGTATTATTATCAGTTTTTTTAATATATATATTTTTTTCAGATATACATACAATAATAAAAATATTACCATATGAAAACCATATAGAATGTGAATCTATGTATGTTTTTTATAATCATTAACATTAATTATGTACTAATTTTGCTTTAAAATTCAGATAATATTATGGTGTCTGGTTAATCATAAAAGTAAAACATTTATCAGCCAGCAAATAAAAGGGTAAGTGTATTATTATCAGTTTTTTCAATATATTTTTTTTTTCAGATATACATATAATATTAAAAATGTTACCATATGAAAACCATATAGAATGTGAATCTATGTATGTATTTTATAATTATTAACATTAATTATGTATTAATTTTGCGTTAAATTCAGATAATAATGTATACATACATATATATTATAATAAACTCTGGAACACAATGAATAACAAAAATATAAATTATGGTATATTATCAAAGTACCTACAGCTACATGAAATAAGTACCTATACGGGATATGTCGAAATATGGTATGAAATAATCTACATTATAAATCATATTTATTTTCCTAATTCCAATAATTAGTTAAGAATTGTAACAATACTTGTATGTTGCTATAGAAATCACTTGCATATTATAAATTTTTATTATTTTTTTACTATGATTCCCTCCTGAATTATCTCATATATTATTGAATTTTATAGTATATTAAAATTTTCTCAGTTTAAATTTGAAAAATATAATTACCAACGTACATTCTGAACAAAATACCAAAAGATTTTCTTTTGTTCCAGGTTGATGGATAGATTTATACACTTTTAGGTTACGTACACTAACGCTAAGCCCTAAACATTAGTTTTTAAGTTTAATTTTAAGTACAAACCTCTTAGATTTGGATAAGCGCTAACCTCCGTCCCAGAAGACATAGACGCTGCGTGGCGCCCAGTAGTAAACGCGACGCAGTACTATTAATCTTCTGGTAAGTAAATAATGTTTAATTTACTTACTGGTATTCATTCCTATAACTGAGAAAAATTTAATTATAAAATGTTAGAAAATAGAATCATAGTAAAATGTAGCTACTTTCCTTATATTTAAGTAGGTACTTAATATGAATTGGTAAAGGAACATAGATATACGAGTATGTATAAGTATAATGAATAGAAAAATATAAACAAATTGTGAGAATATCTGTAAAGAGCGATTAATGAAGCAACACGAAAGGAATAAATATTCGTGCAAGTATTGACAGGAGCAAATATATGGACTATGGTGTCTGGGTAATCATAAAAGTAAAACGTTTATCAGCCAGCAAATAAAAGGTAAGTGTATTATTATCAGTTTTTTTAATATATATATTTTTTTCAGATATACATACAATAATAAAAATATTACCATATGAAAACCATATAGAATGTGAATCTATGTATGTTTTTTATAATCATTAACATTAATTATGTACTAATTTTGCTTTAAAATTCAGATAATATTATGGTGTCTGGTTAATCATAAAAGTAAAACATTTATCAGCCAGCAAATAAAAGGGTAAGTGTATTATTATCAGTTTTTTCAATATATATTTTTTTTTTCAGATATACATATAATATTAAAAATGTTACCATATGAAAACCATATAGAATGTGAATCTATGTATGTATTTTATAATTATTAACATTAATTATGTATTAATTTTGCGTTAAATTCAGATAATAATGTATACATACATATATATTATAATAAACTCTGGAACACAATGAATAACAAAAATATAAATTATGGTATATTATCAAAGTACCTACAGCTACATGAAATAAGTACCTATACGGGATATGTCGAAATATGGTATGAAATAATCTACATTATAAATCATATTTATTTTCCTAATTCCAATAATTAGTTAAGAATTGTAACAATACTTGTATGTTGCTATAGAAATCACTTGCATATTATAAATTTTTATTATTTTTTTACTATGATTCCCTCCTGAATTATCTCATATATTATTGAATTTTATAGTCTATTAAAATTTTCTCAGTTTAAATTTGAAAAATATAATTACCAACGTACATTCTGAACAAAATACCAAAAGATTTTCTTTTGTTCCAGGTTGATGGATAGATTTATACACTTTTAGGTTACGTACACTAACGCTAAGCCCTAAACATTAGTTTTTAAGTTTAATTTTAAGTACAAACCTCTTAGATTTGGATAAGCGCTAACCTCCGTCCCAGAAGACATAGACGCTGCGTGGCGCCCAGTAGTAAACGCGACGCAGTACTATTAATCTTCTGGTAAGTAAATAATGTTTAATTTACTTACTGGTATTCATTCCTATAACTGAGAAAAATTTAATTATAAAATGTTAGAAAATAGAATCATAGTAAAATGTACCTACTTTCCTTATATTTAAGTAGGTACTTAATATGAATTGGTAAAGGAACATAGATATACGAGTATGTATAAGTATAATGAATAGAAAAATATAAACAAATTGTGAGAATATCTGTAAAGAGCGATTAATGAAGCAACACGAAAGGAATAAATATTCGTGCAAGTATTGACAGGAGCAAATATATGGACTATGGTGTATGGGTAATCATAAAAGTAAAACGTTTATCAGCCAGCAAATAAAAGGTAAGTGTATTATTATCAGTTTTTTTAATATATATATTTTTTTCAGATATACATACAATAATAAAAATATTACCATATGAAAACCATATAGAATGTGAATCTATGTATGTTTTTTATAATCATTAACATTAATTATGTACTAATTTTGCTTTAAAATTCAGATAATATTATGGTGTCTGGTTAATCATAAAAGTAAAACATTTATCAGCCAGCAAATAAAAGGGTAAGTGTATTATTATCAGTTTTTTCAATATATTTTTTTTTTCAGATATACATATAATATTAAAAATGTTACCATATGAAAACCATATAGAATGTGAATCTATGTATGTATTTTATAATTATTAACATTAATTATGTATTAATTTTGCGTTAAATTCAGATAATAATGTATACATACATATATATTATAATAAACTCTGGAACACAATGAATAACAAAAATATAAATTATGGTATATTATCAAAGTACCTACAGCTACATGAAATAAGTACCTATACGGGATATGTCGAAATATGGTATGAAATAATCTACATTATAAATCATATTTATTTTCCTAATTCCAATAATTAGTTAAGAATTGTAACAATACTTGTATGTTGCTATAGAAATCACTTGCATATTATAAATTTTTATTAT
Source organism: Harpalus rufipes (assembly GCA_951394225.1). Classification (NCBI taxonomy): domain Eukaryota; kingdom Metazoa; phylum Arthropoda; class Insecta; order Coleoptera; family Carabidae; genus Harpalus; species Harpalus rufipes. Next base: position 18,358,237 of record OX596285.1, read on the forward strand.
TTTTTTACTATGATTCCCTCCTGAATTATCTCATATATTATTGAATTTTATAGTCTATTAAAATTTTCTCAGTTTAAATTTGAAAAATATAATTACCAACGTACATTCTGAACAAAATACCAAAAGATTTTCTTTTGTTCCAGGTTGATGGATAGATTTATACACTTTTAGGTTACGTACACTAACGCTAAGCCCTAAACATTAGTTTTTAAGTTTAATTTTAAGTACAAACCTCTTAGATTTGGATAAGCGCTAACCTCCGTCCCAGAAGACATAGACGCTGCGTGGCGCCCAGTAGTAAACGCGACGCAGTACTATTCATCTTCTGGTAAGTAAATAATGTTTAATTTACTTACTGGTATTCATTCCTATAACTGAGAAAAATTTAATTATAAAATGTTAGAAAATAGAATCATAGTAAAATGTACCTACTTTCCTTATATTTAAGTAGGTACTTAATATGAATTGGTAAAGGAACATAGATATACGAGTATGTATAAGTATAATGAATAGAAAAATATAAACAAATTGTGAGAATATCTGTAAAGAGCGATTAATGAAGCAACACGAAAGGAATAAATATTCGTGCAAGTATTGACAGGAGCAAATATATGGACTATGGTGTCTGGGTAATCATAAAAGTAAAACGTTTATCAGCCAGCAAATAAAAGGTAAGTGTATTATTATCAGTTTTTTTAATATATATATATTTTTCAGATATACATACAATAATAAAAATATTACCATATGAAAACCATATAGAATGTGAATCTATGTATGTTTTTTATAATCATTAACATTAATTATGTACTAATTTTGCTTTAAAATTCAGATAATATTATGGTGTCTGGTTAATCATAAAAGTAAAACATTTATCAGCCAGCAAATAAAAGGGTAAGTGTATTATTATCAGTTTTTTCAATATATTTTTTTTTTCAGATATACATATAATATTAAAAATGTTACCATATGAAAACCATATAGAATGTGAATCTATGTATGTATTTTATAATTATTAACATTAATTATGTATTAATTTTGCGTTAAATTCAGATAATAATGTATACATACATATATATTATAATAAACTCTGGAACACAATGAATAACAAAAATATAAATTATGGTATATTATCAAAGTACCTACAGCTACATGAAATAAGTACCTATACGGGATATGTCGAAATATGGTATGAAATAATCTACATTATAAATCATATTTATTTTCCTAATTCCAATAATTAGTTAAGAATTGTAACAATACTTGTATGTTGCTATAGAAATCACTTGCATATTATAAATTTTTATTATTTTTTTACTATGATTCCCTCCTGAATTATCTCATATATTATTGAATTTTATAGTCTATTAAAATTTTCTCAGTTTAAATTTGAAAAATATAATTACCAACGTACATTCTGAACAAAATACCAAAAGATTTTCTTTTGTTCCAGGTTGATGGATAGATTTATACACTTTTAGGTTACGTACACTAACGCTAAGCCCTAAACATTAGTTTTTAAGTTTAATTTTAAGTACAAACCTCTTAGATTTGGATAAGCGCTAACCTCCGTCCCAGAAGACATAGACGCTGCGTGGCGCCCAGTAGTAAACGCGACGCAGTACTATTAATCTTCTGGTAAGTAAATAATGTTTAATTTACTTACTGGTATTCATTCCTATAACTGAGAAAAATTTAATTATAAAATGTTAGAAAATAGAATCATAGTAAAATGTACCTACTTTCCTTATATTTAAGTAGGTATTTAATATGAATTGGTAAAGGAACATAGATATACGAGTATGTATAAGTATAATGAATAGAAAAATATAAACAAATTGTGAGAATATCTGTAAAGAGCGATTAATGAAGCAACACGAAAGGAATAAATATTCGTGCAAGTATTGACAGGAGCAAATATATGGACTATGGTGTCTGGGTAATCATAAAAGTAAAACGTTTATCAGCCAGCAAATAAAAGGTAAGTGTATTATTATCAGTTTTTTTAATATATATATTTTTTTCAGATATACATACAATAATAAAAATATTACCATATGAAAACCATATAGAATGTGAATCTATGTATGTTTTTTATAATCATTAACATTAATTATGTACTAATTTTGCTTTAAAATTCAGATAATATTATGGTGTCTGGTTAATCATAAAAGTAAAACATTTATCAGCCAGCAAATAAAAGGGTAAGTGTATTATTATCAGTTTTTTCAATATATTTTTTTTTTCAGATATACATATAATATTAAAAATGTTACCATATGAAAACCATATAGAATGTGAATCTATGTATGTATTTTATAATTATTAACATTAATTATGTATTAATTTTGCGTTAAATTCAGATAATAATGTATACATACATATATATTATAATAAACTCTGGAACACAATGAATAACAAAAATATAAATTATGGTATATTATCAAAGTACCTACAGCTACATGAAATAAGTACCTATACGGGATATGTCGAAATATGGTATGAAATAATCTACATTATAAATCATATTTATTTTCCTAATTCCAATAATTAGTTAAGAATTGTAACAATACTTGTATGTTGCTATAGAAATCACTTGCATATTATAAATTTTTATTATTTTTTTACTATGATTCCCTCCTGAATTATCTCATATATTATTGAATTTTATAGTCTATTAAAATTTTCTCAGTTTAAATTTGAAAAATATAATTACCAACGTACATTCTGAACAAAATACCAAAAGATTTTCTTTTGTTCCAGGTTGATGGATAGATTTATACACTTTTAGGTTACGTACACTAACGCTAAGCCCTAAACATTAGTTTTTAAGTTTAATTTTAAGTACAAACCTCTTAGATTTGGATAAGCGCTAACCTCCGTCCCAGAAGACATAGACGCTGCGTGGCGCCTAGTAGTAAACGCGACGCAGTACTATTAATCTTCTGGTAAGTAAATAATGTTTAATTTACTTACTGGTATTCATTCCTATAACTGAGAAAAAATTAATTATAAAATGTTAGAAAATAGAATCATAGTAAAATGTACCTACTTTCCTTATATTTAAGTAGGTACTTAATATGAATTGGTAAAGGAACATAGATATACGAGTATGTATAAGTATAATGAATAGAAAAATATAAACAAATTGTGAGAATATCTGTAAAGAGCGATTAATGAAGCAACACGAAAGGAATAAATATTCGTGCAAGTATAGACAGGAGCAAATATATGGACTATGGTGTCTGGGTAATCATAAAAGTAAAACGTTTATCAGCCAGCAAATAAAAGGTAAGTGTATTATTATCAGTTTTTTTAATATATATATTTTTTTCAGATATACATACAATAATAAAAATATTACCATATGAAAACCATATAGAATGTGAATCTATGTATGTTTTTTATAATCATTAACATTAATTATGTACTAATTTTGCTTTAAAATTCAGATAATATTATGGTGTCTGGTTAATCATAAAAGTAAAACATTTATCAGCCAGCAAATAAAAGGGTAAGTGTATTATTATCAGTTTTTTCAATATATTTTTTTTTTTCAGATATACATATAATATTAAAAATGTTACCATATGAAAACCATATAGAATGTGAATCTATGTATGTATTTTATAATTATTAACATTAATTATGTATTAATTTTGCGTTAAATTCAGATAATAATGTATACATACATATATATTATAATAAACTCTGGAACACAATGAATAACAAAAATATAAATTATGGTATATTATCAAAGTACCTACAGCTACATGAAATAAGTACCTATACGGGATATGTCGAAATATGGTATGAAATAATCTACATTATAAATCATATTTATTTTCCTAATTCCAATAATTAGTTAAGAATTGTAACAATACTTGTATGTTGCTATAGAAATCACTTGCATATTATAAATTTTTATTATTTTTTTACTATGATTCCCTCCTGAATTATCTCATATATTATTGAATTTTATAGTCTATTAAAATTTTCTCAGTTTAAATTTGAAAAATATAATTACCAACGTACATTCTGAACAAAATACCAAAAGATTTTCTTTTGTTCCAGGTTGATGGATAGATTTATACACTTTTAGGTTACGTACACTAACGCTAAGCCCTAAACATTAGTTTTTAAGTTTAATTTTAAGTACAAACCTCTTAGATTTGGATAAGCGCTAACCTCCGTCCCAGAAGACATAGACGCTGCGTGGCGCCTAGTAGTAAACGCGACGCAGTACTATTAATCTTCTGGTAAGTAAATAATGTTTAATTTACTTACTGGTATTCATTCCTATAACTGAGAAAAAATTAATTATAAAATGTTAGAAAATAGAATCATAGTAAAATGTACCTACTTTCCTTATATTTAAGTAGGTACTTAATATGAATTGGTAAAGGAACATAGATATACGAGTATGTATAAGTATAATGAATAGAAAAATATAAACAAATTGTGAGAATATCTGTAAAGAGCGATTAATGAAGCAACACGAAAGGAATAAATATTCGTGCAAGTATAGACAGGAGCAAATATATGGACTATGGTGTCTGGGTAATCATAAAAGTAAAACGTTTATCAGCCAGCAAATAAAAGGTAAGTGTATTATTATCAGTTTTTTTAATATATATATTTTTTTCAGATATACATACAATAATAAAAATATTACCATATGAAAACCATATAGAATGTGAATCTATGTATGTTTTTTATAATCATTAACATTAATTATGTACTAATTTTGCTTTAAAATTCAGATAATATTATGGTGTCTGGTTAATCATAAAAGTAAAACATTTATCAGCCAGCAAATAAAAGGGTAAGTGTATTATTATCAGTTTTTTCAATATATTTTTTTTTTCAGATATACATATAATATTAAAAATGTTACCATATGAAAACCATATAGAATGTGAATCTATGTATGTATTTTATAATTATTAACATTAATTATGTATTAATTTTGCGTTAAATTCAGATAATAATGTATACATACATATATATTATAATAAACTCTGGAACACAATGAATAACAAAAATATAAATTATGGTATATTATCAAAGTACCTACAGCTACATGAAATAAGTACCTATACGGGATATGTCGAAATATGGTATGAAATAATCTACATTATAAATCATATTTATTTTCCTAATTCCAATAATTAGTTAAGAATTGTAACAATACTTGTATGTTGCTATAGAAATCACTTGCATTTTATAAATTTTTATTATTTTTTTACTATGATTCCCTCCTGAATTATCTCATATATTATTGAATTTTATAGTCTATTAAAATTTTCTCAGTTTAAATTTGAAAAATATAATTACCAACGTACATTCTGAACAAAATACCAAAAGATTTTCTTTTGTTCCAGGTTGATGGATAGATTTATACACTTTTAGGTTACGTACACTAACGCTAAGCCCTAAACATTAGTTTTTAAGTTTAATTTTAAGTACAAACCTCTTAGATTTAAATAAGCGCTAACCTCCGTCCCAGAAGACATAGACGCTGCGTGGCGCCCAGTAGTAAACGCGACGCAGTACTATTCATCTTCTGGTAAGTAAATAATGTTTAATTTACTTACTGGTATTCATTCCTATAACTGAGAAAAATTTAATTATAAAATGTTAGAAAATAGAATCATAGTAAAATGTACCTACTTTCCTTATATTTAAGTAGGTACTTAATATGAATTGGTAAAGGAACATAGATATACGAGTATGTATAAGTATAATGAATAGAAAAATATAAACAAATTGTGAGAATATCTGTAAAGAGCGATTAATGAAGCAACACGAAAGGAATAAATATTCGTGCAAGTATTGACAGGAGCAAATATATGGACTATGGTGTCTGGGTAATCATAAAAGTAAAACGTTTATCAGCCAGCAAATAAAAGGTAAGTGTATTATTATCAGTTTTTTTAATATATATATATTTTTTTCAGATATACATACAATAATAAAAATATTACCATATGAAAACCATATAGAATGTGAATCCATGTATGTTTTTTATAATCATTAACATTAATTATGTACTAATTTTGCTTTAAAATTCAGATAATATTATGGTGTCTGGTTAATCATAAAAGTAAAACATTTATCAGCCAGCAAATAAAAGGGTAAGTGTATTATTATCAGTTTTTTCAATATATTTTTTTTTTCAGATATACATATAATATTAAAAATGTTACCATATGAAAACCATATAGAATGTGAATCTATGTATGTATTTTATAATTATTAACATTAATTATGTATTAATTTTGCGTTAAATTCAGATAATAATGTATACATACATATATATTATAATAAACTCTGGAACACAATGAATAACAAAAATATAAATTATGGTATATTATCAAAGTACCTACAGCTACATGAAATAAGTACCTATACGGGATATGTCGAAATATGGTATGAAATAATCTACATTATAAATCATATTTATTTTCCTAATTCCAATAATTAGTTAAGAATTGTAACAATACTTGTATGTTGCTATAGAAATCACTTGCATATTATAAATTTTTATTATTTTTTTACTATGATTCCCTCCTGAATTATCTCATATATTATTGAATTTTATAGTCTATTAAAATTTTCTCAGTTTAAATTTGAAAAATATAATTACCAACGTACATTCTGAACAAAATACCAAAAGATTTTCTTTTGTTCCAGGTTGATGGATAGATTTATACACTTTTAGGTTACGTACACTAACGCTAAGCCCTAAACATTAGTTTTTAAGTTTAATTTTAAGTACAAACCTCTTAGATTTGGATAAGCGCTAACCTCCGTCCCAGAAGACATAGACGCTGCGTGGCGCCCAGTAGTAAACGCGACGCAGTACTATTAATCTTCTGGTAAGTAAATAATGTTTAATTTACTTACTGGTATTCATTCCTATAACTGAGAAAAATTTAATTATAAAATGTTAGGAAATAGAATCATAGTAAAATGTACCTACTTTCCTTATATTTAAGTAGGTACTTAATATGAATTGGTAAAGGAACATAGATATACGAGTATGTATAAGTATAATGAATAGAAAAATATAAACAAATTGTGAGAATATCTGTAAAGAGCGATTAATGAAGCAACACGAAAGGAATAAATATTCGTGCAAGTATTGACAGGAGCAAATATATGGACTATGGTGTCTGGGTAATCATAAAATAAAACGTTTATCAGCCAGCAAATAAAAGGTAAGTGTATTATTATCAGTTTTTTTAATATATATATTTTTTTCAGATATACATACAATAATAAAAATATTACCATATGAAAACCATATAGAATGTGAATCTATGTATGTTTTTTATAATCATTAACATTAATTATGTACTAATTTTGCTTTAAAATTCAGATAATATTATGGTGTCTGGTTAATCATAAAAGTAAAACATTTATCAGCCAGCAAATAAAAGGGTAAGTGTATTATTATCAGTTTTTTCAATATATTTTTTTTTTTCAGATATACATATAATATTAAAAATGTTACCATATGAAAACCATATAGAATGTGAATCTATGTATGTATTTTATAATTATTAACATTAATTATGTATTAATTTTGCGTTAAATTCAGATAATAATGTATACATACATATATATTATAATAAACTCTGGAACACAATGAATAACAAAAATATAAATTATGGTATATTATCAAAGTACCTACAGCTACATGAAATAAGTACCTATACGGGATATGTCGAAATATGGTATGAAATAATCTACATTATAAATCATATTTATTTTCCTAATTCCAATAATTAGTTAAGAATTGTAACAATACTTGTATGTTGCTATAGAAATCACTTGCATATTATAAATTTTTATTATTTTTTTACTATGATTCCCTCCTGAATTATCTCATATATTATTGAATTTTATAGTTATTAAAATTTTCTCAGTTTAAATTTGAAAAATATAATTACCAACGTACATTCTGAACAAAATACCAAAAGATTTTCTTTTGTTCCAGGTTGATGGATAGATTTATACACTTTTAGGTTACATACACTAACGCTAAGCCCTAAACATTAGTTTTTAAGTTTAATTTTAAGTACAAACCTCTTAGATTTGGATAAGCGCTAACCTCCGTCCCAGAAGACATAGACGCTGCGTGGCGCCCAGTAGTAAACGCGACGCAGTACTATTAATCTTCTGGTAAGTAAATAATGTTTAATTTACTTACTGGTATTCATTCCTATAACTGAGAAAAATTTAATTATAAAATGTTAGAAAATAGAATCATAGTAAAATGTACCTACTTTCCTTATATTTAAGTAGGTACTTAATATGAATTGGTAAAGGAACATAGATATACGAGTATGTATAAGTATAATGAATAGAAAAATATAAACAAATTGTGAGAATATCTGTAAAGAGCGATTAATGAAGCAACACGAAAGGAATAAATATTCGTGCAAGTATTGACAGGAGCAAATATATGGACTATGGTGTCTGGGTAATCATAAAAGTAAAACGTTTATCAGCCAGCAAATAAAAGGTAAGTGTATTATTATCAGTTTTTTTAATATATATATTTTTTTCAGATATACATACAATAATAAAAATATTACCATATGAAAACCATATAGAATGTGAATCTATGTATGTTTTTTATAATCATTAACATTAATTATGTACTAATTTTGCTTTAAAATTCAGATAATATTATGGTGTCTGGTTAATCATAAAAGTAAAACATTTATCAGCCAGCAAATAAAAGGGTAAGTGTATTATTATCAGTTTTTTCAATATATTTTTTTTTTCAGATATACATATAATATTAAAAATGTTACCATATGAAAACCATATAGAATGTGAATCTATGTATGTATTTTATAATTATTAACATTAATTATGTATTAATTTTGCGTTAAATTCAGATAATAATGTATACATACATATATATTATAATAAACTCTGGAACACAATGAATAACAAAAATATAAATTATGGTATATTATCAAAGTACCTACAGCTACATGAAATAAGTACCTATACGGGATATGTCGAAATATGGTATGAAATAATCTACATTATAAATCATATTTATTTTCCTAATTCCAATAATTAGTTAAGAATTGTAACAATACTTGTATGTTGCTATAGAAATCACTTGCATATTATAAATTTTTATTATTTTTTTACTATGATTCCCTCCTGAATTATCTCATATATTATTGAATTTTATAGTCTATTAAAATTTTCTCAGTTTAAATTTGAAAAATATAATTACCAACGTACATTCTGAACAAAATACCAAAAGATTTTCTTTTGTTCCAGGTTGATGGATAGATTTATACACTTTTAGGTTACGTACACTAACGCTAAGCCCTAAACATTAGTTTTTAAGTTTAATTTTAAGTACAAACCTCTTAGATTTGGATAAGCGCTAACCTCCGTCCCAGAAGACATAGACGCTGCGTGGCGCCAAGTATTAAACGCGACGCAGTACTATTAATCTTCTGGTAAGTAAATAATGTTTAATTTACTTACTGGTATTCATTCCTATAACTGAGAAAAATTTAATTATAAAATGTTAGAAAATAGAATCATAGTAAAATGTACCTACTTTCCTTATATTTAAGTAGGTACTTAATATGAATTGGTAAAGGAACATAGATATACGAGTATGTATAAGTATAATGAATAGAAAAATATAAACAAATTGTGAGAATATCTGTAAAGAGCGATTAATGAAGCAACACGAAAGGAATAAATATTCGTGCAATTATTGACAGGAGCAAATATATGGACTATGGTGTCTGGGTAATCATAAAAGTAAAACGTTTATTAGCCAGCAAATAAAAGGTAAGTGTATTATTATCAGTTTTTTTAATATATATATTTTTTTCAGATATACATACAATAATAAAAATATTACCATATGAAAACCATATAGAATGTGAATCTATGTATGTTTTTTATAATCATTAACATTAATTATGTACTAATTTTGCTTTAAAATTCAGATAATATTATGGTGTCTGGTTAATCATAAAAGTAAAACATTTATCAGCCAGCAAATAAAAGGGTAAGTGTATTATTATCAGTTTTTTCAATATATTTTTTTTTTTCAGATATACATATAATATTAAAAATGTTACCATATGAAAACCATATAGAATGTGAATCTATGTATGTATTTTATAATTATTAACATTAATTATGTATTAATTTTGTGTTAAATTCAGATAATAATGTATACATACATATATATTATAATAAACTCTGGAACACAATGAATAACAAAAATATAAATTATGGTATATTATCAAAGTACCTACAGCTACATGAAATAAGTACCTATACGGGATATGTCGAAATATGGTATGAAATAATCTACATTATAAATCATATTTATTTTCCTAATTCCAATAATTAGTTAAGAATTGTAACAATACTTGTATGTTGCTATAGAAATCACTTGCATATTATAAATTTTTATTATTTTTTTACTATGATTCCCTCCTGAATTATCTCATATATATTATTGAATTTTATAGTCTATTAAAATTTTCTCAGTTTAAATTTGAAAAATATAATTACCAACGTACATTCTGAACAAAATACCAAAAGATTTTCTTTTGTTCCAGGTTGATGGATAGATTTATACACTTTTAGGTTACGTACACTAACGCTAAGCCCTAAACATTAGTTTTTAAGTTTAATTTTAAGTACAAACCTCTTAGATTTGGATAAGCGCTAACCTCCGTCCCAGAAGACATAGACGCTGCGTGGCGCCCAGTAGTAAACGCGACGCAGTACTATTAATCTTCTGGTAAGTAAATAATGTTTAATTTACTTACTGGTATTCATTCCTATAACTGAGAAAAATTTAATTATAAAATGTTAGAAAATAGAATCATAGTAAAATGTACCTACTTTCCTTATATTTAAGTAGGTACTTAATATGAATTGGTAAAGGAACATAGATATACGAGTATGTGTAAGTATAATGAATAGAAAAATATAAACAAATTGTGAGAATATCTGTAAAGACTGATTAATGAAGCAACACGAAAGGAATAAATATTCGTGCAAGTATTGACAGGAGCAAATATATGGACTATGGTGTCTGGGTAATCATAAAAGTAAAACGTTTATCAGCCAGCAAATAAAAGGTAAGTGTATTATTATCAGTTTTTTTAATATATATATTTTTTTCAGATATACATACAATAATAAAAATATTACCATATGAAAACCATATAGAATGTGAATCTATGTATGTTTTTTATAATCATTAACATTAATTATGTACTAATTTTGCTTTAAAATTCAGATAATATTATGGTGTCTGGTTAATCATAAAAGTAAAACATTTATCAGCCAGCAAATAAAAGGGTAAGTGTATTATTATCAGTTTTTTCAATATATTTTTTTTTTTCAGATATACATATAATATTAAAAATGTTACCATATGAAAACCATATAGAATGTGAATCTATGTATGTATTTTATAATTATTAACATTAATTATGTATTAATTTTGCGTTAAATTCAGATAATAATGTATACATACATATATATTATAATAAACTCTGGAACACAATGAATAACAAAAATATAAATTATGGTATATTATCAAAGTACCTACAGCTACATGAAATAAGTACCTATACGGGATATGTCGAAATATGGTATGAAATAATCTACATTATAAATCATATTTATTTTCCTAATTCCAATAATTAGTTAAGAATTGTAACAATACTTGTATGTTGCTATAGAAATCACTTGCATATTATAAATTTTTATTATTTTTTTACTATGATTCCCTCCTGAATTATCTCATATATTATTGAATTTTATAGTCTATTAAAATTTTCTCAGTTTAAATTTGAAAAATATAATTACCAACGTACATTCTGAACAAAATACCAAAAGATTTTCTTTTGTTCCAGGTTGATGGATAGATTTATACACTTTTAGGTTACATACACTAACGCTAAGCCCTAAACATTAGTTTTTAAGTTTAATTTTAAGTACAAACCTCTTAGATTTGGATAAGCGCTAACCTCCGTCCCAGAAGACATAGACGCTGCGTGGCGCCCAGTAGTAAACGCGACGCAGTACTATTAATCTTCTGGTAAGTAAATAATGTTTAATTTACTTACTGGTATTCATTCCTATAACTGAGAAAAATTTAATTATAAAATGTTAGAAAATAGAATCATAGTAAAATGTACCTACTTTCCTTATATTTAAGTAGGTACTTAATATGAATTGGTAAAGGAACATAGATATACGAGTATGTATAAGTATAATGAATAGAAAAATATAAACAAATTGTGAGAATATCTGTAAAGAGCGATTAATGAAGCAACACGAAAGGAATAAATATTCGTGCAAGTATTGACAGGAGCAAATATATGGACTATGGTGTCTGGGTAATCATAAAAGTAAAACGTTTATCAGCCAGCAAATAAAAGGTAAGTGTATTATTATCAGTTTTTTTAATATATATATTTTTTTCAGATATACATACAATAATAAAAATATTACCATATGAAAACCATATAGAATGTGAATCTATGTATGTTTTTTATAATCATTAACATTAATTATGTACTAATTTTGCTTTAAAATTCAGATAATATTATGGTGTCTGGTTAATCATAAAAGTAAAACATTTATCAGCCAGCAAATAAAAGGGTAAGTGTATTATTATCAGTTTTTTCAATACATTTTTTTTTTCAGATATACATATAATATTAAAAATGTTACCATATGAAAACCATATAGAATGTGAATCTATGTATGTATTTTATAATTATTAACATTAATTATGTATTAATTTTGCGTTAAATTCAGATAATAATGTATACATACATATATATTATAATAAACTCTGGAACACATTGAATAACAAAAATATAAATTATGGTATATTATCAAAGTACCTACAGCTACATGAAATAAGTACCTATACGGGATATGTCGAAATATGGTATGAAATAATCTACATTATAAATCATATTTATTTTCCTAATTCCAATAATTAGTTAAGAATTGTAACAATACTTGTATGTTGCTATAGAAATCACTTGCATATTATAAATTTTTATTATTTTTTTACTATGATTCCCTCCTGAATTATCTCATATATTATTGAATTTTATAGTCTATTAAAATTTTCTCAGTTTAAATTTGAAAAATATAATTACCAACGTACATTCTGAACAAAATACCAAAAGATTTTCTTTTGTTCCAGGTTGATGGATAGATTTATACACTTTTAGGTTACGTACACTAACGCTAAGCCCTAAACATTAGTTTTTAAGTTTAATTTTAAGTACAAACCTCTTAGATTTGGATAAGCGCTAACCTCCGTCCCAGAAGACATAGACGCTGCGTGGCGCCAAGTATTAAACGCGACGCAGTACTATTAATCTTCTGGTAAGTAAATAATGTTTAATTTACTTACTGGTATTCATTCCTATAACTGAGAAAAATTTAATTATAAAATGTTAGAAAATAGAATCATAGTAAAATGTACCTACTTTCCTTATATTTAAGTAGGTACTTAATATGAATTGGTAAAGGAACATAGATATACGAGTATGTATAAGTATAATGAATAGAAAAATATAAACAAATTGTGAGAATATCTGTAAAGAGCGATTAATGAAGCAACACGAAAGGAATAAATATTCGTGCAATTATTGACAGGAGCAAATATATGGACTATGGTGTCTGGGTAATCATAAAAGTAAAACGTTTATTAGCCAGCAAATAAAAGGTAAGTGTATTATTATCAGTTTTTTTAATATATATATTTTTTTCAGATATACATACAATAATAAAAATATTACCATATGAAAACCATATAGAATGTGAATCTATGTATGTTTTTTATAATCATTAACATTAATTATGTACTAATTTTGCTTTAAAATTCAGATAATATTATGGTGTCTGGTTAATCATAAAAGTAAAACATTTATCAGCCAGCAAATAAAAGGGTAAGTGTATTATTATCAGTTTTTTCAATATATTTTTTTTTTTCAGATATACATATAATATTAAAAATGTTACCATATGAAAACCATATAGAATGTGAATCTATGTATGTATTTTATAATTATTAACATTAATTATGTATTAATTTTGTGTTAAATTCAGATAATAATGTATACATACATATATATTATAATAAACTCTGGAACACAATGAATAACAAAAATATAAATTATGGTATATTATCAAAGTACCTACAGCTACATGAAATAAGTACCTATACGGGATATGTCGAAATATGGTATGAAATAATCTACATTATAAATCATATTTATTTTCCTAATTCCAATAATTAGTTAAGAATTGTAACAATACTTGTATGTTGCTATAGAAATCACTTGCATATTATAAATTTTTATTATTTTTTTACTATGATTCCCTCCTGAATTATCTCATATATTATTGAATTTTATAGTCTATTAAAATTTTCTCAGTTTAAATTTGAAAAATATAATTACCAACGTACATTCTGAACAAAATACCAAAAGATTTTCTTTTGTTCCAGGTTGATGGATAGATTTATACACTTTTAGGTTACGTACACTAACGCTAAGCCCTAAACATTAGTTTTTAAGTTTAATTTTAAGTACAAACCTCTTAGATTTGGATAAGCGCTAACCTCCGTCCCAGAAGACATAGACGCTGCGTGGCGCCCAGTAGTAAACGCGACGCAGTACTATTAATCTTCTGGTAAGTAAATAATGTTTAATTTACTTACTGGTATTCATTCCTATAACTGAGAAAAATTTAATTATAAAATGTTAGAAAATAGAATCATAGTAAAATGTACCTACTTTCCTTATATTTAAGTAGGTACTTAATATGAATTGGTAAAGGAACATAGATATACGAGTATGTATAAGTATAATGAATAGAAAAATATAAACAACTTGTGAGAATATCTGTAAAGACTGATTAATGAAGCAACACGAAAGGAATAAATATTCGTGCAAGTATTGACAGGAGCAAATATATGGACTATGGTGTCTGGGTAATCATAAAAGTAAAACGTTTATCAGCCAGCAAATAAAAGGTAAGTGTATTATTATCAGTTTTTTTAATATATATATTTTTTTCAGATATACATACAATAATAAAAATATTACCATATGAAAACCATATAGAATGTGAATCTATGTATGTTTTTTATAATCATTAACATTAATTATGTACTAATTTTGCTTTAAAATTCAGATAATATTATGGTGTCTGGTTAATCATAAAAGTAAAACATTTATCAGCCAGCAAATAAAAGGGTAAGTGTATTATTATCAGTTTTTTCAATATATTTTTTTTTTCAGATATACATATAATATTAAAAATGTTACCATATGAAAACCATATAGAATGTGAATCTATGTATGTATTTTATAATTATTAACATTAATTATGTATTAATTTTGCGTTAAATTCAGATAATAATGTATACATACATATATATTATAATAAACTCTGGAACACAATGAATAACAAAAATATAAATTATGGTATATTATCAAAGTACCTACAGCTACATGAAATAAGTACCTATACGGGATATGTCGAAATATGGTATGAAATAATCTACATTATAAATCATATTTATTTTCCTAATTCCAATAATTAGTTAAGAATTGTAACAATACTTGTATGTTGCTATAGAAATCACTTGCATATTATAAATTTTTATTATTTTTTTACTATGATTCCCTCCTGAATTATCTCATATATTATTGAATTTTATAGTCTATTAAAATTTTCTCAGTTTAAATTTGAAAAATATAATTACCAACGTACATTCTGAACAAAATACCAAAAGATTTTCTTTTGTTCCAGGTTGATGGATAGATTTATACACTTTTAGGTTACGTACACTAACGCTAAGCCCTAAACATTAGTTTTTAAGTTTAATTTTAAGTACAAACCTCTTAGATTTGGATAAGTGCTAACCTCCGTCCCAGAAGACATAGACGCTGCGTGGCGCCCAGTAGTAAACGCGACGCAGTACTATTAATCTTCTGGTAAGTAAATGTTTAATTTACTTACTGGTATTCATTCCTATAACTGAGAAAAATTTAATTATAAAATGTTAGAAAATAGAATCATAGTAAAATGTACCTACTTTCCTTATATTTAAGTAGGTACTTAATATGAATTGGTAAAGGAACATAGATATACGAGTATGTATAAGTATAATGAATAGAAAAATATAAACAAATTGTGAGAATATCTGCAAAGAGCGATTAATGAAGCAACACGAAAGGAATAAATATTCGTGCAAGTATTGACAGGAGCAAATATATGGACTATGGTGTCTGGGTAATCATAAAAGTAAAACGTTTATCAGCCAGCAAATAAAAGGTAAGTGTATTATTATCAGTTTTTTTAATATATATATTTTTTTCAGATATACATACAATAATAAAAATATTACCATATGAAAACCATATAGAATGTGAATCTATGTATGTTTTTTATAATCATTAACATTAATTATGTACTAATTTTGCTTTAAAATTCAGATAATATTATGGTGTCTGGTTAATCATAAAAGTAAAACATTTATCAGCCAGCAAATAAAAGGGTAAGTGTATTATTATCAGTTTTTTCAATATATTTTTTTTTCAGATATACATATAATATTAAAAATGTTACCATATGAAAACCATATAGAATGTGAATCTATGTATGTATTTTATAATTATTAACATTAATTATGTATTAATTTTGCGTTAAATTCAGATAATAATGTATACATATATATATATTATAATAAACTCTGGAACACAATGAATAACAAAAATATAATTATGGTATATTATCAAAGTACCTACAGCTACATGAAATAAGTACCTATACGGGATATGTCGAAATATGGTATGAAATAATCTACATTATAAATCATATTTATTTTCCTAATTCCAATAATTAGTTAAGAATTGTAACAATACTTGTATGTTGCTATAGAAATCACTTGCATATTATAAATTTTTATTATTTTTTTACTATGATTCCCTCCTGAATTATCTCATATATTATTGAATTTTATAGTCTATTAAAATTTTCTCAGTTTAAATTTGAAAAATATAATTACCAACGTACATTCTGAACAAAATACCAAAAGATTTTCTTTTGTTCCAGGTTGATGGATAGATTTATACACTTTTAGGTTACGTACACTAACGCTAAGCCCTAAACATTAGTTTTTAAGTTTAATTTTAAGTACAAACCTCTTAGATTTGGATAAGCGCTAACCTCCGTCCCAGAAGACATAGACGCTGCGTGGCGCCCAGTAGTAAACGCGACGCAGTACTATTAATCTTCTGGTAAGTAAATAATGTTTAATTTACTTACTGGTATTCATTCCTATAACTGAGAAAAATTTAATTATAAAATGTTAGAAAATAGAATCATAGTAAAATGTACCTACTTTCCTTATATTTAAGTAGGTACTTAATATGAATTGGTAAAGGAACATAGATATACGAGTATGTATAAGTATAATGAATAGAAAAATATAAACAAATTGTGAGAATATCTGTAAAGAGCGATTAATGAAGCAACACGAAAGGAATAAATATTCGTGCAAGTATTGACAGGAGCAAATATATGGACTATGGTGTCTGGGTAATCATAAAAGTAAAACGTTTATCAGCCAGCAAATAAAAGGTAAGTGTATTATTATCAGTTTTTTTAATATATATATTTTTTTCAGATATACATACAATAATAAAAATATTACCATATGAAAACCATATAGAATGTGAATCTATGTATGTTTTTTATAATCATTAACATTAATTATGTACTAATTTTGCTTTAAAATTCAGATAATATTATGGTGTCTGGTTAATCATAAAAGTAAAACATTTATCAGCCAGCAAATAAAAGGGTAAGTGTATTATTATCAGTTTTTTCAATATATTTTTTTTTTCAGATATACATATAATATTAAAAATGTTACCATATGAAAACCATATAGAATGTGAATCTATGTATGTATTTTATAATTATTAACATTAATTATGTATTAATTTTGCGTTAAATTCAGATAATAATGTATACATACATATATATTATAATAAACTCTGGAACACAATGAATAACAAAAATATAAATTATGGTATATTATCAAAGTACCTACAGCTACATGAAATAAGTACCTATACGGGATATGTCGAAATATGGTATGAAATAATCTACATTATAAATCATATTTATTTTCCTAATTCCAATAATTAGTTAAGAATTGTAACAATACTTGTATGTTGCTATAGAAATCACTTGCATATTATAAATTTTTATTATTTTTTTACTATGATTCCCTCCTGAATTATCTCATATATTATTGAATTTTATAGTATATTAAAATTTTCTCAGTTTAAATTTGAAAAATATAATTACCAACGTACATTCTGAACAAAATACCAAAAGATTTTCTTTTGTTCCAGGTTGATGGATAGATTTATACACTTTTAGGTTACGTACACTAACGCTAAGCCCTAAACATTAGTTTTTAAGTTTAATTTTAAGTACAAACCTCTTAGATTTGGATAAGCGCTAACCTCCGTCCCAGAAGACATAGACGCTGCGTGGCGCCCAGTAGTAAACGCGACGCAGTACTATTAATCTTCTGGTAAGTAAATAATGTTTAATTTACTTACTGGTATTCATTCCTATAACTGAGAAAAATTTAATTATAAAATGTTAGAAAATAGAATCATAGTAAAATGTACCTACTTTCCTTATATTTAAGTAGGTACTTAATATGAATTGGTAAAGGAACATAGATATACGAGTATGTATAAGTATAATGAATAGAAAAATATAAACAAATTGTGAGAATATCTGTAAAGAGCGATTAATGAAGCAACACGAAAGGAATAAATATTCGTGCAAGTATTGACAGGAGCAAATATATGGACTATGGTGTCTGGGTAATCATAAAAGTAAAACGTTTATCAGCCAGCAAATAAAAGGTAAGTGTATTATTATCAGTTTTTTTAATATATATATTTTTTTCAGATATACATACAATAATAAAAATATTACCATATGAAAACCATATAGAATGTGAATCTATGTATGTTTTTTATAATCATTAACATTAATTATGTACTAATTTTGCTTTAAAATTCAGATAATATTATGGTGTCTGGTTAATCATAAAAGTAAAACATTTATCAGCCAGCAAATAAAAGGGTAAGTGTATTATTATTAGTTTTTTCAATATATATTTTTTTTTCAGATATACATATAATATTAAAAATGTTACCATATGAAAACCATATAGAATGTGAATCTATGTATGTATTTTATAATTATTAACATTAATTATGTATTAATTTTGCGTTAAATTCAGATAATAATGTATACATACATATATATTATAATAAACTCTGGAACACAATGAATAACAAAAATATAAATTATGGTATATTATCAAAGTACCTACAGCTACATGAAATAAGTACCTATACGGGATATGTCGAAATATGGTATGAAATAATCTACATTATAAATCATATTTATTTTCCTAATTCCAATAATTAGTTAAGAATTGTAACAATACTTGTATGTTGCTATAGAAATCACTTGCATATTATAAATTTTTATTATTTTTTTACTATGATTCCCTCCTGAATTATCTCATATATTATTGAATTTTATAGTCTATTAAAATTTTCTCAGTTTAAATTTGAAAAATATAATTACCAACGTACATTCTGAACAAAATACCAAAAGATTTTCTTTTGTTCCAGGTTGATGGATAGATTTATACACTTTTAGGTTACGTACACTAACGCTAAGCCCTAAACATTAGTTTTTAAGTTTAATTTTAAGTACAAACCTCTTAGATTTGGATAAGCGCTAACCTCCGTCCCAGAAGACATAGACGCTGCGTGGCGCCCAGTAGTAAACGCGACGCAGTACTATTAATCTTCTGGTAAGTAAATAATGTTTAATTTACTTACTGGTATTCATTCCTATAACTGAGAAAAATTTAATTATAAAATGTTAGAAAATAGAATCATAGTAAAATGTACCTACTTTCCTTATATTTAAGTAGGTACTTAATATGAATTGGTAAAGGAACATAGATATACGAGTATGTATAAGTATAATGAATAGAAAAATATAAACAAATTGTGAGAATATCTGTAAAGAGCGATTAATGAAGCAACACGAAAGGAATAAATATTCGTGCAAGTATTGACAGGAGCAAATATATGGACTATGGTGTCTGGGTAATCATAAAAGTAAAACGTTTATCAGCCAGCAAATAAAAGGTAAGTGTATTATTATCAGTTTTTTTAATATATATATTTTTTTCAGATATACATACAATAATAAAAATATTACCATATGAAAACCATATAGAATGTGAATCTATGTATGTTTTTTATAATCATTAACATTAATTATGTACTAATTTTGCTTTAAAATTCAGATAATATTATGGTGTCTGGTTAATCATAAAAGTAAAACATTTATCAGCCAGCAAATAAAAGGGTAAGTGTATTATTATTAGTTTTTTCAATATATATTTTTTTTTCAGATATACATATAATATTAAAAATGTTACCATATGAAAACCATATAGAATGTGAATCTATGTATGTATTTTATAATTATTAACATTAATTATGTATTAATTTTGCGTTAAATTCAGATAATAATGTATACATACATATATATTATAATAAACTCTGGAACACAATGAATAACAAAAATATAAATTATGGTATATTATCAAAGTACCTACAGCTACATGAAATAAGTACCTATACGGGATATGTCGAAATATGGTATGAAATAATCTACATTATAAATCATATTTATTTTCCTAATTCCAATAATTAGTTAAGAATTGTAACAATACTTGTATGTTGCTATAGAAATCACTTGCATATTATAAATTTTTATTATTTTTTTACTATGATTCCCTCCTGAATTATCTCATATATTATTGAATTTTATAGTCTATTAAAATTTTCTCAGTTTAAATTTGAAAAATATAATTACCAACGTACATTCTGAACAAAATACCAAAAGATTTTCTTTTGTTCCAGGTTGATGGATAGATTTATACACTTTTAGGTTACGTACACTAACGCTAAGCCCTAAACATTAGTTTTTAAGTTTAATTTTAAGTACAAACCTCTTAGATTTGGATAAGCGCTAACCTCCGTCCCAGAAGACATAGACGCTGCGTGGCGCCTAGTAGTAAACGCGACGCAGTACTATTAATCTTCTGGTAAGTAAATAATGTTTAATTTACTTACTGGTATTCATTCCTATAACTGAGAAAAAATTAATTATAAAATGTTAGAAAATAGAATCATAGTAAAATGTACCTACTTTCCTTATATTTAAGTAGGTACTTAATATGAATTGGTAAAGGAACATAGATATACGAGTATGTATAAGTATAATGAATAGAAAAATATAAACAAATTGTGAGAATATCTGTAAAGAGCGATTAATGAAGCAACACGAAAGGAATAAATATTCGTGCAAGTATAGACAGGAGCAAATATATGGACTATGGTGTCTGGGTAATCATAAAAATAAAACGTTTATCAGCCAGCAAATAAAAGGTAAGTGTATTATTATCAGTTTTTTTAATATATATATTTTTTTCAGATATACATACAATAATAAAAATATTACCATATGAAAACCATATAGAATGTGAATCTATGTATGTTTTTTATAATCATTAACATTAATTATGTACTAATTTTGCTTTAAAATTCAGATAATATTATGGTGTCTGGTTAATCATAAAAGTAAAACATTTATCAGCCAGCAAATAAAAGGGTAAGTGTATTATTATCAGTTTTTTCAATATATTTTTTTTTTCAGATATACATATAATATTAAAAATGTTACCATATGAAAACCATATAGAATGTGAATCTATGTATGTATTTTATAATTATTAACATTAATTATGTATTAATTTTGCGTTAAATTCAGATAATAATGTATACATACATATATATTATAATAAACTCTGGAACACAATGAATAACAAAAATATAAATTATGGTATATTATCAAAGTACCTACAGCTACATGAAATAAGTACCTATACGGGATATGTCGAAATATGGTATGAAATAATCTACATTATAAATCATATTTATTTTCCTAATTCCAATAATTAGTTAAGAATTGTAACAATACTTGTATGTTGCTATAGAAATCACTTGCATATTATAAATTTTTATTATTTTTTTACTATGATTCCCTCCTGAATTATCTCATATATTATTGAATTTTATAGTCTATTAAAATTTTCTCAGTTTAAATTTGAAAAATATAATTACCAACGTACATTCTGAACAAAATACCAAAAGATTTTCTTTTGTTCCAGGTTGATGGATAGATTTATACACTTTTAGGTTACGTACACTAACGCTAAGCCCTAAACATTAGTTTTTAAGTTTAATTTTAAGTACAAACCTCTTAGATTTGGATAAGCGCTAACCTCCGTCCCAGAAGACATAGACGCTGCGTGGCGCCCAGTAGTAAACGCGACGCAGTACTATTAATCTTCTGGTAAGTAAATAATGTTTAATTTACTTACTGGTATTCATTCCTATAACTGAGAAAAATTTAATTATAAAATGTTAGAAAATAGAATCATAGTAAAATGTACCTACTTTCCTTATATTTAAGTAGGTACTTAATATGAATTGGTAAAGGAACATAGATATACGAGTATGTATAAGTATAATGAATAGAAAAATATAAACAAATTGTGAGAATATCTGTAAAGAGCGATTAATGAAGCAACACGAAAGGAATAAATATTCGTGCAAGTATTGACAGGAGCAAATATATGGACTATGGTGTCTGGGTAATCATAAAAGTAAAACGTTTATCAGCCAGCAAATAAAAGGTAAGTGTATTATTATCAGTTTTTTTAATATATATATATATATATTTTTCAGATATACATACAATAATAAAAATATTACCATATGAAAACCATATAGAATGTGAATCCATGTATGTTTTTTATAATCATTAACATTAATTATGTACTAATTTTGCTTTAAAATTCAGATAATATTATGGTGTCTGGTTAATCATAAAAGTAAAACATTTATCAGCCAGCAAATAAAAGGGTAAGTGTATTATTATCAGTTTTTTCAATATATTTTTTTTTTCAGATATACATATAATATTAAAAATGTTACCATATGAAAACCATATAGAATGTGAATCTATGTATGTATTTTATAATTATTAACATTAATTATGTATTAATTTTGCGTTAAATTCAGATAATAATGTATACATACATATATATATTATAATAAACTCTGGAACACAATGAATAACAAAAATATAAATTATGGTATATTATCAAAGTACCTACAGCTACATGAAATAAGTACCTATACGGGATATGTCGAAATATGGTATGAAATAATCTACATTATAAATCATATTTATTTTCCTAATTCCAATAATTAGTTAAGAATTGTAACAATACTTGTATGTTGCTATAGAAATCACTTGCATATTATAAATTTTTATTATTTTTTTACTATGATTCCCTCCTGAATTATCTCATATATTATTGAATTTTATAGTCTATTAAAATTTTCTCAGTTTAAATTTGAAAAATATAATTACCAACGTACATTCTGAACAAAATACCAAAAGATTTTCTTTTGTTCCAGGTTGATGGATAGATTTATACACTTTTAGGTTACGTACACTAACGCTAAGCCCTAAACATTAGTTTTTAAGTTTAATTTTAAGTACAAACCTCTTAGATTTGGATAAGCGCTAACCTCCGTCCCAGAAGACATAGACGCTGCGTGGCGCCCAGTAGTAAACGCGACGCAGTACTATTAATCTTCTGGTAAGTAAATGTTTAATTTACTTACTGGTATTCATTCCTATAACTGAGAAAAATTTAATTATAAAATGTTAGAAAATAGAATCATAGTAAAATGTACCTACTTTCCTTATATTTAAGTAGGTACTTAATATGAATTGGTAAAGGAACATAGATATACGAGTATGTATAAGTATAATGAATAGAAAAATATAAACAAATTGTGAGAATATCTGTAAAGAGCGATTAATGAAGCAACACGAAAGGAATAAATATTCGTGCAAGTATTGACAGGAGCAAATATATGGACTATGGTGTCTGGGTAATCATAAAAGTAAAACGTTTATCAGCCAGCAAATAAAAGGTAAGTGTATTATTATCAGTTTTTTTAATATATATATTTTTTTCAGATATACATACAATAATAAAAATATTACCATATGAAAACCATATAGAATGTGAATCTATGTATGTTTTTTATAATCATTAACATTAATTATGTACTAATTTTGCTTTAAAATTCAGATAATATTATGGTGTCTGGTTAATCATAAAAGTAAAACATTTATCAGCCAGCAAATAAAAGGGTAAGTGTATTATTATCAGTTTTTTCAATATATTTTTTTTTCAGATATACATATAATATTAAAAATGTTACCATATGAAAACCATATAGAATGTGAATCTATGTATGTATTTTATAATTATTAACATTAATTATGTATTAATTTTGCGTTAAATTCAGATAATAATGTATACATACATATATATTATAATAAACTCTGGAACACAATGAATAACAAAAATATAATTATGGTATATTATCAAAGTACCTACAGCTACATGAAATAAGTACCTATACGGGATATGTCGAAATATGGTATGAAATAATCTACATTATAAATCATATTTATTTTCCTAATTCCAATAATTAGTTAAGAATTGTAACAATACTTGTATGTTGCTATAGAAATCACTTGCATATTATAAATTTTTATTATTTTTTTACTATGATTCCCTCCTGAATTATCTCATATATTATTGAATTTTATAGTCTATTAAAATTTTCTCAGTTTAAATTTGAAAAATATAATTACCAACGTACATTCTGAACAAAATACCAAAAGATTTTCTTTTGTTCCAGGTTGATGGATAGATTTATACACTTTTAGGTTACGTACACTAACGCTAAGCCCTAAACATTAGTTTTTAAGTTTAATTTTAAGTACAAACCTCTTAGATTTGGATAAGCGCTAACCTCCGTCCCAGAAGACATAGACGCTGCGTGGCGCCCAGTAGTAAACGCGACGCAGTACTATTAATCTTCTGGTAAGTAAATAATGTTTAATTTACTTACTGGTATTCATTCCTATAACTGAGAAAAATTTAATTATAAAATGTTAGAAAATAGAATCATAGTAAAATGTACCTACTTTCCTTATATTTAAGTAGGTACTTAATATGAATTGGTAAAGGAACATAGATATACGAGTATGTATAAGTATAATGAATAGAAAAATATAAACAAATTGTGAGAATATCTGTAAAGAGCGATTAATGAAGCAACACGAAAGGAATGAATATTCGTGCAAGTATTGACAGGAGCAAATATATGGACTATGGTGTCTGGGTAATCATAAAAGTAAAACGTTTATCAGCCAGCAAATAAAAGGTAAGTGTATTATTATCAGTTTTTTTAATATATATATATTTTTTTCAGATATACATACAATAATAAAAATATTACCATATGAAAACCATATAGAATGTGAATCCATGTATGTTTTTTATAATCATTAACATTAATTATGTACTAATTTTGCTTTAAAATTCAGATAATATTATGGTGTCTGGTTAATCATAAAAGTAAAACATTTATCAGCCAGCAAATAAAAGGGTAAGTGTATTATTATCAGTTTTTTCAATATATTTTTTTTTTCAGATATACATATAATATTAAAAATGTTACCATATGAAAACCATATAGAATGTGAATCTATGTATGTATTTTATAATTATTAACATTAATTATGTATTAATTTTGCGTTAAATTCAGATAATAATGTATACATACATATATATTATAATAAACTCTGGAACACAATGAATAACAAAAATATAAATTATGGTATATTATCAAAGTACCTACAGCTACATGAAATAAGTACCTATACGGGATATGTCGAAATATGGTATGAAATAATCTACATTATAAATCATATTTATTTTCCTAATTCCAATAATTAGTTAAGAATTGTAACAATACTTGTATGTTGCTATAGAAATCACTTGCATATTATAAATTTTTATTATTTTTTTACTATGATTCCCTCCTGAATTATCTCATATATTATTGAATTTTATAGTCTATTAAAATTTTCTCAGTTTAAATTTGAAAAATATAATTACCAACGTACATTCTGAACAAAATACCAAAAGATTTTCTTTTGTTCCAGGTTGATGGATAGATTTATACACTTTTAGGTTACGTACACTAACGCTAAGCCCTAAACATTAGTTTTTAAGTTTAATTTTAAGTACAAACCTCTTAGATTTGGATAAGCGCTAACCTCCGTCCCAGAAGACATAGACGCTGCGTGGCGCCCAGTAGTAAACGCGACGCAGTACTATTAATCTTCTGGTAAGTAAATAATGTTTAATTTACTTACTGGTATTCATTCCTATAACTGAGAAAAATTTAATTATAAAATGTTAGAAAATAGAATCATAGTAAAATGTACCTACTTTCCTTATATTTAAGTAGGTATTTAATATGAATTGGTAAAGGAACATAGATATACGAGTATGTATAAGTATAATGAATAGAAAAATATAAACAAATTGTGAGAATATCTGTAAAGAGCGATTAATGAAGCAACACGAAAGGAATAAATATTCGTGCAAGTATTGACAGGAGCAAATATATGGACTATGGTGTCTGGGTAATCATAAAAGTAAAACGTTTATCAGCCAGCAAATAAAAGGTAAGTGTATTATTATCAGTTTTTTTAATATATATATTTTTTTCAGATATACATACAATAATAAAAATATTACCATATGAAAACCATATAGAATGTGAATCTATGTATGTTTTTTATAATCATTAACATTAATTATGTACTAATTTTGCTTTAAAATTCAGATAATATTATGGTGTCTGGTTAATCATAAAAGTAAAACATTTATCAGCCAGCAAATAAAAGGGTAAGTGTATTATTATCAGTTTTTTCAATATATTTTTTTTTTCAGATATACATATAATATTAAAAATGTTACCATATGAAAACCATATAGAATGTGAATCTATGTATGTATTTTATAATTATTAACATTAATTATGTATTAATTTTGCGTTAAATTCAGATAATAATGTATACATACATATATATTATAATAAACTCTGGAACACAATGAATAACAAAAATATAAATTATGGTATATTATCAAAGTACCTACAGCTACATGAAATAAGTACCTATACGGGATATGTCGAAATATGGTATGAAATAATCTACATTATAAATCATATTTATTTTCCTAATTCCAATAATTAGTTAAGAATTGTAACAATACTTGTATGTTGCTATAGAAATCACTTGCATATTATAAATTTTTATTATTTTTTTACTATGATTCCCTCCTGAATTATCTCATATATTATTGAATTTTATAGTCTATTAAAATTTTCTCAGTTTAAATTTGAAAAATATAATTACCAACGTACATTCTGAACAAAATACCAAAAGATTTTCTTTTGTTCCAGGTTGATGGATAGATTTATACACTTTTAGGTTACGTACACTAACGCTAAGCCCTAAACATTAGTTTTTAAGTTTAATTTTAAGTACAAACCTCTTAGATTTGGATAAGCGCTAACCTCCGTCCCAGAAGACATAGACGCTGCGTGGCGCCCAGTAGTAAACGCGACGCAGTACTATTAATCTTCTGGTAAGTAAATAATGTTTAATTTACTTACTGGTATTCATTCCTATAACTGAGAAAAATTTAATTATAAAATGTTAGAAAATAGAATCATAGTAAAATGTACCTACTTTCCTTATATTTAAGTAGGTACTTAATATGAATTGGTAAAGGAACATAGATATACGAGTATGTATAAGTATAATGAATAGAAAAATATAAACAAATTGTGAGAATATCTGTAAAGAGCGATTAATGAAGCAACACGAAAGGAATAAATATTCGTGCAAGTATTGACAGGAGCAAATATATGGACTATGGTGTCTGGGTAATCATAAAAGTAAAACGTTTATCAGCCAGCAAATAAAAGGTAAGTGTATTATTATCAGTTTTTTTAATATATATATTTTTTTCAGATATACATACAATAATAAAAATATTACCATATGAAAACCATATAGAATGTGAATCTATGTATGTTTTTTATAATCATTAACATTAATTATGTACTAATTTTGCTTTAAAATTCAGATAATATTATGGTGTCTGGTTAATCATAAAAGTAAAACATTTATCAGCCAGCAAATAAAAGGGTAAGTGTATTATTATCAGTTTTTTCAATATATTTTTTTTTTCAGATATACATATAATATTAAAAATGTTACCATATGAAAACCATATAGAATGTGAATCTATGTATGTATTTTATAATTATTAACATTAATTATGTATTAATTTTGCGTTAAATTCAGATAATAATGTATACATACATATATATTATAATAAACTCTGGAACACAATGAATAACAAAAATATAAATTATGGTATATTATCAAAATACCTACAGCTACATGAAATAAGTACCTATACGGGATATGTCGAAATATGGTATGAAATAATCTACATTATAAATCATATTTATTTTCCTAATTCCAATAATTAGTTAAGAATTGTAACAATACTTGTATGTTGCTATAGAAATCACTTGCATATTATAAATTTTTATTATTTTTTTACTATGATTCCCTCCTGAATTATCTCATATATTATTGAATTTTATAGTCTATTAAAATTTTCTCAGTTTAAATTTGAAAAATATAATTACCAACGTACATTCTGAACAAAATACCAAAAGATTTTCTTTTGTTCCAGGTTGATGGATAGATTTATACACTTTTAGGTTACATACACTAACGCTAAGCCCTAAACATTAGTTTTTAAGTTTAATTTTAAGTACAAACCTCTTAGATTTGGATAAGCGCTAACCTCCGTCCCAGAAGACATAGACGCTGCGTGGCGCCCAGTAGTAAACGCGACGCAGTACTATTAATCTTCTGGTAAGTAAATAATGTTTAATTTACTTACTGGTATTCATTCCTATAACTGAGAAAAATTTAATTATAAAATGTTAGAAAATAGAATCATAGTAAAATGTACCTACTTTCCTTATATTTAAGTAGGTACTTAATATGAATTGGTAAAGGAACATAGATATACGAGTATGTATAAGTATAATGAATAGAAAAATATAAACAAATTGTGAGAATATCTGTAAAGAGCGATTAATGAAGCAACACGAAAGGAATAAATATTCGTGCAAGTATTGACAGGAGCAAATATATGGACTATGGTGTCTGGGTAATCATAAAAGTAAAACGTTTATCAGCCAGCAAATAAAAGGTAAGTGTATTATTATCAGTTTTTTTAATATATATATTTTTTTCAGATATACATACAATAATAAAAATATTACCATATGAAAACCATATAGAATGTGAATCTATGTATGTTTTTTATAATCATTAACATTAATTATGTACTAATTTTGCTTTAAAATTCAGATAATATTATGGTGTCTGGTTAATCATAAAAGTAAAACATTTATCAGCCAGCAAATAAAAGGGTAAGTGTATTATTATCAGTTTTTTCAATATATTTTTTTTTTCAGATATACATATAATATTAAAAATGTTACCATATGAAAACCATATAGAATGTGAATCTATGTATGTATTTTATAATTATTAACATTAATTATGTATTAATTTTGCGTTAAATTCAGATAATAATGTATACATACATATATATTATAATAAACTCTGGAACACAATGAATAACAAAAATATAAATTATGGTATATTATCAAAGTACCTACAGCTACATGAAATAAGTACCTATACGGGATATGTCGAAATATGGTATGAAATAATCTACATTATAAATCATATTTATTTTCCTAATTCCAATAATTAGTTAAGAATTGTAACAATACTTGTATGTTGCTATAGAAATCACTTGCATATTATAAATTTTTATTATTTTTTTACTATGATTCCCTCCTGAATTATCTCATATATTATTGAATTTTATAGTCTATTAAAATTTTCTCAGTTTAAATTTGAAAAATATAATTACCAACGTACATTCTGAACAAAATACCAAAAGATTTTCTTTTGTTCCAGGTTGATGGATAGATTTATACACTTTTAGGTTACGTACACTAACGCTAAGCCCTAAACATTAGTTTTTAAGTTTAATTTTAAGTACAAACCTCTTAGATTTGGATAAGCGCTAACCTCCGTCCCAGAAGACATAGACGCTGCGTGGCGCCCAGTAGTAAACGCGACGCAGTACTATTAATCTTCTGGTAAGTAAATAATGTTTAATTTACTTACTGGTATTCATTCCTATAACTGAGAAAAATTTAATTATAAAATGTTAGAAAATAGAATCATAGTAAAATGTACCTACTTTCCTTATATTTAAGTAGGTACTTAATATGAATTGGTAAAGGAACATAGATATACGAGTATGTATAAGTATAATGAATAGAAAAATATAAACAAATTGTGAGAATATCTGTAAAGAGCGATTAATGAAGCAACACGAAAGGAATAAATATTCGTGCAAGTATTGACAGGAGCAAATATATGGACTATGGTGTCTGGGTAATCATAAAAGTAAAACGTTTATCAGCCAGCAAATAAAAGGTAAGTGTATTATTATCAGTTTTTTTAATATATATATTTTTTTCAGATATACATACAATAATAAAAATATTACCATATGAAAACCATATAGAATGTGAATCTATGTATGTTTTTTATAATCATTAACATTAATTATGTACTAATTTTGCTTTAAAATTCAGATAATATTATGGTGTCTGGTTAATCATAAAAGTAAAACATTTATCAGCCAGCAAATAAAAGGGTAAGTGTATTATTATCAGTTTTTTCAATATATTTTTTTTTTTCAGATATACATATAATATTAAAAATGTTACCATATGAAAACCATATAGAATGTGAATCTATGTATGTATTTTATAATTATTAACATTAATTATGTATTAATTTTGCGTTAAATTCAGATAATAATGTATACATACATATATATTATAATAAACTCTGGAACACAATGAATAACAAAAATATAAATTATGGTATATTATCAAAGTACCTACAGCTACATGAAATAAGTACCTATACGGGATATGTCGAAATATGGTATGAAATAATCTACATTATAAATCATATTTATTTTCCTAATTCCAATAATTAGTTAAGAATTGTAACAATACTTGTATGTTGCTATAGAAATCACTTGCATATTATAAATTTTTATTATTTTTTTACTATGATTCCCTCCTGAATTATCTCATATATTATTGAATTTTATAGTCTATTAAAATTTTCTCAGTTTAAATTTGAAAAATATAATTACCAACGTACATTCTGAACAAAATACCAAAAGATTTCCTTTTGTTCCAGGTTGATGGATAGATTTATACACTTTTAGGTTACGTACACTAACGCTAAGCCCTAAACATTAGTTTTTAAGTTTAATTTTAAGTACAAACCTCTTAGATTTGGATAAGCGCTAACCTCCGTCCCAGAAGACATAGACGCTGCGTGGCGCCCAGTAGTAAACGCGACGCAGTACTATTAATCTTCTGGTAAGTAAATAATGTTTAATTTACTTACTGGTATTCATTCCTATAACTGAGAAAAATTTAATTATAAAATGTTAGAAAATAGAATCATAGTAAAATGTACCTACTTTCCTTATATTTAAGTAGGTACTTAATATGAATTGGTAAAGGAACATAGATATACGAGTATGTATAAGTATAATGAATAGAAAAATATAAACAAATTGTGAGAATATCTGTAAAGAGCGATTAATGAAGCAACACGAAAGGAATAAATATTCGTGCAAGTATTGACAGGAGCAAATATATGGACTATGGTGTCTGGGTAATCATAAAAGTAAAACGTTTATCAGCCAGCAAATAAAAGGTAAGTGTATTATTATCAGTTTTTTTAATATATATATTTTTTTCAGATATACATACAATAATAAAAATATTACCATATGAAAACCATATAGAATGTGAATCTATGTATGTTTTTTATAATCATTAACATTAATTATGTACTAATTTTGCTTTAAAATTCAGATAATATTATGGTGTCTGGTTAATCATAAAAGTAAAACATTTATCAGCCAGCAAATAAAAGGGTAAGTGTATTATTATCAGTTTTTTCAATATATTTTTTTTTTTTCAGATATACATATAATATTAAAAATGTTACCATATGAAAACCATATAGAATGTGAATCTATGTATGTATTTTATAATTATTAACATTAATTATGTATTAATTTTGCGTTAAATTCAGATAATAATGTATACATACATATATATTATAATAAACTCTGGAACACAATGAATAACAAAAATATAAATTATGGTATATTATCAAAGTACCTACAGCTACATGAAATAAGTACCTATACGGGATATGTCGAAATATGGTATGAAATAATCTACATTATAAATCATATTTATTTTCCTAATTCCAATAATTAGTTAAGAATTGTAACAATACTTGTATGTTGCTATAGAAATCACTTGCATATTATAAATTTTTATTATTTTTTTACTATGATTCCCTCCTGAATTATCTCATATATTATTGAATTTTATAGTCTATTAAAATTTTCTCAGTTTAAATTTGAAAAATATAATTACCAACGTACATTCTGAACAAAATACCAAAAGATTTTCTTTTGTTCCAGGTTGATGGATAGATTTATACACTTTTAGGTTACGTACACTAACGCTAAGCCCTAAACATTAGTTTTTAAGTTTAATTTTAAGTACAAACCTCTTAGATTTGGATAAGCGCTAACCTCCGTCCCAGAAGACATAGACGCTGCGTGGCGCCCAGTAGTAAACGCGACGCAGTACTATTAATCTTCTGGTAAGTAAATAATGTTTAATTTACTTACTGGTATTCATTCCTATAACTGAGAAAAATTTAATTATAAAATGTTAGAAAATAGAATCATAGTAAAATGTACCTACTTTCCTTATATTTAAGTAGGTACTTAATATGAATTGGTAAAGGAACATAGATATACGAGTATGTATAAGTATAATGAATAGAAAAATATAAACAAATTGTGAGAATATCTGTAAAGAGCGATTAATGAAGCAACACGAAAGGAATAAATATTCGTGCAAGTATTGACAGGAGCAAATATATGGACTATGGTGTCTGGGTAATCATAAAAGTAAAACGTTTATCAGCCAGCAAATAAAAGGTAAGTGTATTATTATCAGGTTTTTTAATATATATATTTTTTTCAGATATACATACAATAATAAAAATATTACCATATGAAAACCATATAGAATGTGAATCTATGTATGTTTTTTATAATCATTAACATTAATTATGTACTAATTTTGCTTTAAAATTCAGATAATATTATGGTGTCTGGTTAATCATAAAAGTAAAACATTTATCAGCCAGCAAATAAAAGGGTAAGTGTATTATTATCAGTTTTTTCAATATATTTTTTTTTTCAGATAAACATATAATATTAAAAATGTTACCATATGAAAACCATATAGAATGTGAATCTATGTATGTATTTTATAATTATTAACATTAATTATGTATTAATTTTGCGTTAAATTCAGATAATAATGTATACATACATATATATTATAATAAACTCTGGAACACAATGAATAACAAAAATATAAATTATGGTATATTATCAAAGTACCTACAGCTACATGAAATAAGTACCTATACGGGATATGTCGAAATATGGTATGAAATAATCTACATTATAAATCATATTTATTTTCCTAATTCCAATAATTAGTTAAGAATTGTAACAATACTTGTATGTTGCTATAGAAATCACTTGCATATTATAAATTTTTATTATTTTTTTACTATGATTCCCTCCTGAATTATCTCATATATTATTGAATTTTATAGTCTATTAAAATTTTCTCAGTTTAAATTTGAAAAATATAATTACCAACGTACATTCTGAACAAAATACCAAAAGATTTTCTTTTGTTCCAGGTTGATGGATAGATTTATACACTTTTAGGTTACGTACACTAACGCTAAGCCCTAAACATTAGTTTTTAAGTTTAATTTTAAGTACAAACCTCTTAGATTTGGATAAGCGCTAACCTCCGTCCCAGAAGACATAGACGCTGCGTGGCGCCCAGTAGTAAACGCGACGCAGTACTATTAATCTTCTGGTAAGTAAATAATGTTTAATTTACTTACTGGTATTCATTCCTATAACTGAGAAAAATTTAATTATAAAATGTTAGAAAATAGAATCATAGTAAAATGTACCTACTTTCCTTATATTTAAGTAGGTACTTAATATGAATTGGTAAAGGAACATAGATATACGAGTATGTATAAGTATAATGAATAGAAAAATATAAACAAATTGTGAGAATATCTGTAAAGAGCGATTAATGAAGCAACACGAAAGGAATAAATATTCGTGCAAGTATTGACAGGAGCAAATATATGGACTATGGTGTCTGGGTAATCATAAAAGTAAAACGTTTATCAGCCAGCAAATAAAAGGTAAGTGTATTATTATCAGTTTTTTTAATATATATATTTTTTTCAGATATACATACAATAATAAAAATATTACCATATGAAAACCATATAGAATGTGAATCTATGTATGTTTTTTATAATCATTAACATTAATTATGTACTAATTTTGCTTTAAAATTCAGATAATATTATGGTGTCTGGTTAATCATAAAAGTAAAACATTTATCAGCCAGCAAATAAAAGGGTAAGTGTATTATTATTAGTTTTTTCAATATATATTTTTTTTTCAGATATACATATAATATTAAAAATGTTACCATATGAAAACCATATAGAATGTGAATCTATGTATGTATTTTATAATTATTAACATTAATTATGTATTAATTTTGCGTTAAATTCAGATAATAATGTATACATACATATATATTATAATAAACTCTGGAACACAATGAATAACAAAAATATAAATTATGGTATATTATCAAAGTACCTACAGCTACATGAAATAAGTACCTATACGGGATATGTCGAAATATGGTATGAAATAATCTACATTATAAATCATATTTATTTTCCTAATTCCAATAATTAGTTAAGAATTGTAACAATACTTGTATGTTGCTATAGAAATCACTTGCATATTATAAATTTTTATTATTTTTTTACTATGATTCCCTCCTGAATTATCTCATATATTATTGAATTTTATAGTCTATTAAAATTTTCTCAGTTTAAATTTGAAAAATATAATTACCAACGTACATTCTGAACAAAATACCAAAAGATTTTCTTTTGTTCCAGGTTGATGGATAGCAGTGGCGGCTCGTGGTATTTTTGAGCGGGGGGGCAGTGGCGGCTCGTGGTATTTTTGAGCCGGGGGGGGGGGGGGGGCAAATTAATCTGTGGTCATGGAACAAGAACTAGTGGGGAGGTCCGGAGTTATTTCTCTTGTTAGGAAGAGAAACAATAGTAAAACAAATGAGTAGAGTTAAAGAAGAAAGTGTATGAGAGATTGTTAGGTAATAATAAACAAAGCATATCCTAGAATAATTCTTAAATATAATATAAATAAAATGAAAAAATCTGACTTGCATTCGACTATAACTATAAAAAATAAAAGAAAAACTCTAATAAGTAAAGAACACAAACTATTAATTATTAATATATTTGAAGAAAGCAATTCCCAAATACCTTATCTGCGAGAATGTCTTCAAATTAATAATTATAATTGTTTATATATTAAATCTATTCTTCTGTCTTTAGATTGAGCAAAATGATCAATTATTTTATCGAGAAAATCTGGCGATTTTCTTAAACATTTAATCAAATCTCTTTCAATTGAAATGAAAGACAGATTTGTGAAATGCTGTTGCGAGTAAAAGACTTAATGCGTTTAAGAGCTGAAAAACTTCTTTCAGTTGCTGCAGTTGTAGCCGGTAAAGATAAAATTAAACAAAATAATTTAAAAATTTCTGGTATATCACTTTGTAGTGAATGGGTTACAACAAATTTTAATTTATCTTGTAGATTTACTGAATCACCTAAAATATTTTTATCTGAATACAATACTTTCAACTCATTTTCTAACTTGTCTTTGTTGAACATTTTTGAATAATTTTTAACCAGAAGATCTAATAAATGTACGGGAAAATGTTTATTGAAAGACTCAAATTTACTACAATCTAAGAGTTCAAGAATTTTTAATTTTTCAAAATCTGAAAACCGGATTTCTATTTGAGTTATAATGATGTCTAAAACTTCATAATATAAACGTTTATATTGTCTGGCAATATCATCATCATTTTCAGAAATATTCAATCTTCTTCTTTTTGGAGCTGGAGGTGACCCTAGTACATTAACCGATGGATCATAAATTTCTTTAAATTGAGATTCGTCATTTCGGTAAGATTTAATTACAGCTGAAAGATTTTCTATTCGGGATTTACAATATAAAATGTCGCTAGTTTGAGATTGAATAATTGAGTAAACAAGATCAGTTTTCTGAAAAATTTTATTAAAAGTGTTCAGTAGAAACAAATTATTAAAATCTTTTAAAAAATTTATGAAACCAATAGCCTCACGAATTGTTATGAAATCTTTTGCAAATTCCGCACTCTGAGTTATTTCTTCAAATGTTTCAATTAACTCACTTCTATATTTTAAAACAGTAGTAATAATTCGCGATTTGAAATTCCAACGTGTTTGAGAGTTGCTTGGGATTTTTCTGTTACAAATATTATTAAGCACATTAGTACGTTTAGTTGATTTTGAGAAAAAGGCAGAAATTCCTGAAATTGTCGCAAAAAAAATTTTACATTCTTGGACTGAAGATACACTATCTTGCAAAATTAAATTCAAACGATGAGCATAACAATGTGTGAATAGTGTTTGTGGGGCTACCGTTTTAATGCGTGCCTGCAATCCATTTAAATCTCCAGACATTACTGAGGCTCCATCATATGTTTGCCCAACTAACTTATTTTTTATATCATATTTTTCATATTGGGCCACCAAAAAACTAAATAAATCGTCAGCAGTACGACCTTCACTGACATTAAAGAAACCAAGAAACCGTTCTATAATATTACCCTCATAGACATATCGAAAAATAATTGACAGTTGTGACTGACAAGTTATATCCGTTGTTTCATCAATTTGCCAAGAAAAACATACAGAATTAAAAATTTCTTTTTCAATATTGGAATACAATACATGATGTATTGAATTTATCAAATCATTTTGTATTGATTTTGAAATGCCGCTGAACACAGAAGATGATTTCAAAAATTCCTCAAATTTAGTATCATAAGTGCTTAACAAATATGCGAGTTCCTTAAAATTGCCTTGGTTGTCTGAGTCATCTTTTTCATTATGGCCACGGAAAGCTAATTCTTGTGTTGCTAGATAAATTGTCATATCTATTAAACGTTTGATAATTTCACGGTTTTCCTTCACCTTCTCATTATATTTTATTATACTGTTACGATGACCAACATCAAGAGCAGTTTGAATGTTACCTACACCAAATAACTTATATTTTAATGCGGAATATGTATGGTCTTTTGAGGTATTGTGACGTTCTATAGATCTGTATAATTGTTTCATGTTATCAATTCCTGTTGTATGCCATGGACTTTCGAACCTGGAGGATTAAATAATAAGCAGGGCCAACAATAAAGTTTATTTTTTATTTCACTACCAGTAAGCCATGCACATTTTTGATACCATGATGGACAAAATTTTCTGTTAGATGATTTAGAACTTTGATTTATAAGATTTTTTAAAGATGGAATTGGTCTGTTTATTTTTTTTAAAAAGTATTGATCGTCATATGATACAGGATGATTGTTTAATAAAAAATTAATAACATCTCCTCCACTTTCTACTACATCTTTTACATTTGTCATTTTTATAATACAGGCAACTGGCAACCAAATTAGACCGAATAAGAAACAGTGATAAAAAAAATCACCTCGAAATAAAATCCGTTAAAACAATTAACGGAAGAAAAAAAACTTCACTGGCTGTGATAAAATATAATATATATACAAAAAAACTAGAAGAAGACCTTAAAAAACATAAAAATAAAATGACATGAAAATCCCAAACAAAAGAACTAGAGGAATACCTGAACAAATGAAAATCCCATGCAATAGGAAAAAAACTAGAGGAAGACCTCAAAAAACATAAAAAATAAAAACAAATGGAAATCCCATACAATAGAAAAAACTAGAGGAAGACCTCCAAAAACACGAGATGACGATTCAAAAAGAATAAGTATTATATTGTAGTACTTAGTAGACATACAAACTCTCAACAACGCAAGTTATATACGACGACTTGACTGCTCCTCTTGCTACGCGAAACGCGAGGTACGAAGTGTTCCGAGTACGTCCGATTGTTTCCGAATCACAACGTGGGCTAGCCACCTATGGGGTTTCACTCACTCATATATTGGGATTATTTTTATGAATTAATTTACATCCATTTAGAAATTAAAATATCAATTTTGTTAAAAAAATTCATCGATGATTTTTTTTAAATACATGCATATTTATTTATTAAAATTCGTAAATATTTTTTTTTGAAAACACATGTATGTTATTACATAATATCAGTTAACAAAATGTTTACTTTCAATTATTATTTTGTTTTATACAAATTAATTCTGTATAACTCCATATTAATCATTAATATCATACAATTTATTTTAAGTATAATATATGTATAATTGTATACATATTTATTATTTAAATAATAAATCCAATGTTTAAATGCGAACAAACCGGTAACTAGATTTCATATTTTCATGAAAAGAAAAAGAATACTGAAAATATAGTGTACCTATTAGCACGGGTAATTATTTGCTGTAGTACATAAGTAAAGAATTCAGTATTATAGATGGGCAGAGGGGGCTTGCCGCCCCTGTATGCTGCGTGACCCGACGTACGTCTCACTTGTGCAGTCACTTGTGAGCGCTGTACTAGGACTGCACATGTTTGGAACGTATCGCTGAGTATAATGTCATAATTCTTCTCTGAAGGGGGCATGCCCCCTCAAGCAGAATTTGATGTATATTGCGCTGCTGAGCGACACAGCGCTAATTTCAATTTAAATAGTACATTGTTTAATGCTAACTATAGAATCAAATTGATACTTTTATGATAATTAATTTATAATATATTGACGTAAAATAATCTGAAATAATCTGAGGGGGCACTGCCCCCTCTGCCACCCTGGACGAGCCGCCACTGATGGATAGATTTATACACTTTTAGGTTACGTACACTAACGCTAAGCCCTAAACATTAGTTTTTAAGTTTAATTTTAAGTACAAACCTCTTAGATTTGGATAAGCGCTAACCTCCGTCCCAGAAGACATAGACGCTGCGTGGCGCCCAGTAGTAAACGCGACGCAGTACTATTAATCTTCTGGTAAGTAAATAATGTTTAATTTACTTACTGGTATTCATTCCTATAACTGAGAAAAATTTAATTATAAAATGTTAGAATAGAAATTGAGTTGGGAACAGTGACACGCGTAAGTGATCATCTCTAGCTAACTTTAAAAATAATCAAATAATCTTACCAAAAACAATCATAAAAACGTTAAAAGTGCAGTGAAGTGCATAATAGAGTGTCCAGAATAGTGACAATCAGTGATTTTCAGTGAACACTAAACACTAATGTGACATTCAATAGGTCAAAAAATTGTTCAAGTCAAACAGCACGTGCTAAATAAGTAGCGCGCACGCATCCGCGCGCAAGCGACAGAAGTTAAATCAGTGTTGCCAGTCGTTGGAAACCAAAAAACAAACCTTGAAACTATGCCGGAAACAAGTGGTGGATTTAACTCGACCACAACCACGGTGACAAACATAACGACAACTACAGCTACCACAACTCATTATAGATATTCTCCATCAGTTACCCAAACTACACCAATATGCAGCCCAATAAGACTAAACTCGCTTTCGCCCTTATTTACAAATATGGAAACCAGGCCAATATTACATCTGTCGCAAGCATCCACCTCCTCGGAAACACTCCCCTGGCAAACTATTTGCCAGAGAAACACAGCCAAAAGAACAAGAGAAAAGGAAACAGGTATATTGCATGAAAATGCAAAAAAGAGAAGTAACAAATCTAAAAGCGCGACACCAACATCTTCTATCTACAGCCCAAATAGATTCTCCGTATTAAACGAAGAAACCACTACTGCTGAAACCCAAGTTGACAAAAACTCTAAACCACCGCCAGTATTTGTGCAAGATGTATCAAACTACAAACTGATGTTAGAAACACTCAAAACAGTCTTAAACATATCGGAATTCATATGTAAAACACATACAAATAATAGTATTAAAATAAATACAATTTCTGCTGATTCTTACCGGAAACTAATCAGATTATTAGACACCAACAAAGTCGCATACCACACGTACCAACCCCGCGAAGAAAGATCATATAGGGTAGTCTTCAAAAACTTACATCAGTCTATCCCCGCGGAAGAGATAAAAATAGCATTGGAAGAAAAAGGATTTAAAATCAGAAACGTCACAAATATAAGAAGCTGGGAACACAAAAAACCCCTCCCTATGTTCTTTGTGGACCAAGAGCCAAACGAAGACAATATGAAGATATATAACTTAGAAC
Organism: Harpalus rufipes; assembly: GCA_951394225.1. Taxonomy (NCBI): domain Eukaryota; kingdom Metazoa; phylum Arthropoda; class Insecta; order Coleoptera; family Carabidae; genus Harpalus; species Harpalus rufipes. The sequence continues at coordinate 18,399,118 of OX596285.1, forward strand.
ATATACTCGGCACCAAAATTGTAGTAGAAGCGCCAAGAAGGAAAAATGTTATACCACAATGCATGCGCTGCCACACTAAACGATACTGCAAAAAACCTTACTACTGTGTAAAATGCGGAGACAACCATCCGACCACAGATTGCAAAAAAGAAAAAAACACGGCCGCACAATGCGCTTTGTGCACAGGTCCTCATCCAGCAAATTATAAAGGATGCAGCGTTTATAGGGACATTCAAAAATTGAGAAACAAAAATGTTCAAAACAAGCCGCAACAACAAACGTATCACTCATCAAACATCAACTATTCACAGATAAGGGAAAATGTAAGTTTTGCCGAAGCAACTAACAATAATTGGAATCAGCCTCCGCAACAATCCCAAACCGAAGACAATACTGCAATATCCAAATTCTTAAATAAATTTGAAGAAATGTTCAGGCAACTTATGCAGCAAAACACAATGATAATAAACCTATTAACAGCGCTCGTAAACAAAACAAATGGCTAACTCACTGAGAATTGCACTCTGGAATGCCAATGGCCTCCCGCAACATCGTAATGAAATTGAGATTTTTCTCAAAGAACAAAAAATTGACATAATGTTAGTAAGCGAAACTCATTTCACTCAAAGAAACTACTTCAATATTTACACTTATAAAACCTACCACACAAACCACCCAGACAAAACGGCACATGGAGGCACAGCGATAATAATAAAGGAAAAAATAAAACATTGTGAACTGAAAAATTTTGAAACAGAACATTTGCAAGCTACAAACGTAAAAATACAAGATGCCCACGGCTCACTCACCATTGCCGCAGTGTACTGTCCGCCTAAACACACTATCAAGGAAAACGACTTCAAAGAATACTTTAATACACTAGGAGACAGATTTATTTCAAGAGGGGACTACAATTCCAAGCATAATGACTGGGGTGCCAGAACAACGAACCCAAAAGGAATACAATTACGAAAAGTAATAAAGAATAAAGGATATAACCACATAAGTACGGGGAAACCCACATACTGGCCCACAGATCCTAACATACGTCCAGATCTCTTAGATTTCTTTATTGTGAAAAATATATCGACAAACTATACTAACATCGAAGACAACTACGACTTAACATCGGACCATTCTCCACTCATACTAACTATGAGCTCTACCCTCATTAAAAAGGAGAGAAAAGCGTCACTTTACAATAAAAACACCAACTGGGACAAGTTCTCAAAATACTTAAATGAGAACACATATCTTCACATACCGTTGAAGACAGCAAATGATTTAGACGAAGCAGTAGAAAGTATAACACAAATAATTCAGACCGCAGCATGGCACTCCACTCCAGAAATTGAAAACAAAAACGACAATGTCACCAACATACCCAAACAATTTCGGGATAAAATTGCTGAAAAAAGAAAAATTAGGCGCAAGTGGCAACAAACCCGACACCCAGAAGACAAAAACAAATTAAACCGCTTGTCAAGTGAAATAAAGAAATTAATACAAAAATATAAGAACGACTCATTCCAGGAGTACATAAGAAATCTCTCTACTCATCCCGAGAAAAATTACTCACTGTGGAAAGCTACGAAAAAAATGAAAAGGCCCACAACACATATTCCACCAATAACGAAAGAAGATGGAACTCAGGCCAGAGAGGACATAGAAAAGGTCGAAACTTTCGCCAAATACCTGACTGAAGTATTCGCACCTCACCCGCCAATAACTTCAACTGACGAAGAAAATTATATACACGAATTCCTGATGTCTCCAATACAACTCTCCCCACCAATCAAGCACTTCACCCCAAATGAAATTAAAAATGAAATAAAGAAATTAAACAATAAAAAATCTCCCGGATACGACCTAATAACTGCAAGAGTATTAAAAGAACTACCTAAGAGAACTGTAGTCTATCTGACACAAATTTACAATGCTATGATAAGAATATGCTACTACCCAGTACAGTGGAAACACGCGCAAATTATACTAATCCAAAAACCTGGAAAACCAGCTCACGAGACCACATCGTACAGACCGATATCGCTGTTACCACTGTTATCTAAGCTATTTGAGAAACTGCTACTCAGTAGATTAAAAACAATAATTGAAGACGAGGAACTAATCCCACCACATCAATTTGGCTTCAGGGAGAGACACTCCACAATCCAACAGGTTCACAGAATTACAAATGAAATAGAAAACAGTCTGCAATATGGTAAAATATGCGCCGGAGTCTTTATAGATATCAGCCAGGCCTTCGATAAAGTTTGGCACACAGGCTTATTATATAAAATAAAAAAGGTATTACCGTACCAATATTTCTTTCTAATAAAGTCATACCTAGAAGACAGATACTTTAAAGTAATCCACGAAGGAACAACCTCTCAGTTATACAAAATTCGAGCCGGTGTCCCTCAAGGCAGCGTATTGGGCCCAGTACTCTACCAGCTGTACACAGCCGACCTGCCCATCTCAAATAATGTAATTACCGCAACCTATGCTGATGATACGGCAATAATAGCGCAGCACATGGATCCTATTGTAGTGTCTCAACTGCTACAAAAATCTCTAGACAGTATCGAAAACTGGGCCAAAACGTGGAGGACGAAAATAAATGAAAACAAGACCACTCATGTAGTCTTCACAAACAGAAGGGTAACTTGTCCAAAAATAAAAATAAATAACAAACTAATAGACACGAAAGAGGATGTAAGATATCTAGGGATGACTTTAGATAAAGGGCTAACATGGAAAAAACACTTGAAAAATAAAAGGAAACAGTTAGATATAACAGCAAGAAAAATGTACTGGCTTCTAGGTCGCAAGTCGCAATTGCTTACAGAAAACAAAATTTTACTTTACAAAGCCATAATCATACCAATTTGGACTTATGGTATTCAGTTGTGGGGCTGCGCCAAAAAGTCCAATATAAATATTATACAACGGTTTCAAAACAAGACCTTGCGAACGATCGTAAACGCCCCCTGGTTCGTAAACAACCATACAATTCATAAGGATTTAAAGATAAAATATGTCCACGAACAGATAAAAATATTTGCTTCTAAATATGAAAATAAGCTCTATGACCACCCAAACCACCTGGCGCTAAACTTGCTAAACAACGAGGATGACCCTAGACGCCTGAACAAAAGCAAACCTATAGATTTAAAATTTCTATGATACGCACAAAAATTATGTATACATATATATTTATATAGAATAATATTCATTAAATAAATAGAGGAAATTCCAGTGGGAATTCACCTCACGCATGACATTGTAATATATATCAAATTTGCTGGTTGGCCCAAGCAGGCCAGTTGTAAATATAATTCTTTGTCAATAAAAAAAAAAAAAAAAAATGTTAGAAAATAGAATCATAGTAAAATGTACCTACTTTCCTTATATTTAAGTAGGTACTTAATATGAATTGGTAAAGGAACATAGATATACGAGTATGTATAAGTATAATGAATAGAAAAATATAAACAAATTGTGAGAATATCTGTAAAGAGCGATTAATGAAGCAACACGAAAGGAATAAATATTCGTGCAAGTATTGACAGGAGCAAATATATGGACTATGGTGTCTGGGTAATCATAAAAGTAAAACGTTTATCAGCCAGCAAATAAAAGGGTAAGTGTATTATTATCAGTTTTTTCAATATATATATTTTTTTCTAATTTTGCTTTAAAATTCAGATAATATTATGGTGTCTGGTTAATCATAAAAGTAAAACATTTATCAGCAAGCAAATAAAAGGGTAAGTGTATTATTATCAGTTTTTTCAATATATTTTTTTTTTCAGATATACATATAATATTAAAAATGTTACCATATGAAAACCATATAGAATGTGAATCTATGTATGTATTTTATAATTATTAACATTAATTATGTATTAATTTTGCGTTAAATTCAGATAATAATGTATACATACATATATATTATAATAAACTCTGGAACACAATGAATAACAAAAATATAAATTATGGTATATTATCAAAGTACCTACAGCTACATGAAATAAGTACCTATACGGGATATGTCGAAATATGGTATGAAATAATCTACATTATAAATCATATTTATTTTCCTAATTCCAATAATTAGTTAAGAATTGTAACAATACTTGTATGTTGCTATAGAAATCACTTGCATATTATAAATTTTTATTATTTTTTTACTATGATTCCCTCCTGAATTATCTCATATATTATTGAATTTTATAGTCTATTAAAATTTTCTCAGTTTAAATTTGAAAAATATAATTACCAACGTACATTCTGAACAAAATACCAAAATATTTCCTTTTGTTCCAGGTTGATGGATAGATTTATACACTTTTAGGTTACGTACACTAACGCTAAGCCCTAAACATTAGTTTTTAAGTTTAATTTTAAGTACAAACCTCTTAGATTTGGATAAGCGCTAACCTCCGTCCCAGAAGACATAGACGCTGCGTGGCGCCCAGTAGTAAACGCGACGCAGTACTATTAATCTTCTGGTAAGTAAATAATGTTTAATTTACTTACTGGTATTCATTCCTATAACTGAGAAAAATTTAATTATAAAATGTTAGAAAATAGAATCATAGTAAAATGTACCTACTTTCCTTATATTTAAGTAGGTACTTAATATGAATTGGTAAAGGAACATAGATATACGAGTATGTATAAGTATAATGAATAGAAAAATATAAACAAATTGTGAGAATATCTGTAAAGAGCGATTAATGAAGCAACACGAAAGGAATAAATATTCGTGCAAGTATTGACAGGAGCAAATATATGGACTATGGTGTCTGGGTAATCATAAAAGTAAAACGTTTATCAGCCAGCAAATAAAAGGGTAAGTGTATTATTATCAGTTTTTTCAATATATATATTTTTTTCTAATTTTGCTTTAAAATTCAGATAATATTATGGTGTCTGGTTAATCATAAAAGTAAAACATTTATCAGCAAGCAAATAAAAGGGTAAGTGTATTATTATCAGTTTTTTCAATATATTTTTTTTTTCAGATATACATATAATATTAAAAATGTTACCATATGAAAACCATATAGAATGTGAATCTATGTATGTATTTTATAATTATTAACATTAATTATGTATTAATTTTGCGTTAAATTCAGATAATAATGTATACATACATATATATTATAATAAACTCTGGAACACAATGAATAACAAAAATATAAATTATGGTATATTATCAAAGTACCTACAGCTACATGAAATAAGTACCTATACGGGATATGTCGAAATATGGTATGAAATAATCTACATTATAAATCATATTTATTTTCCTAATTCCAATAATTAGTTAAGAATTGTAACAATACTTGTATGTTGCTATAGAAATCACTTGCATATTATAAATTTTTATTATTTTTTTACTATGATTCCCTCCTGAATTATCTCATATATTATTGAATTTTATAGTCTATTAAAATTTTCTCAGTTTAAATTTGAAAAATATAATTACCAACGTACATTCTGAACAAAATACCAAAAGATTTTCTTTTGTTCCAGGTTGATGGATAGATTTATACACTTTTAGGTTACGTACACTAACGCTAAGCCCTAAACATTAGTTTTTAAGTTTAATTTTAAGTACAAACCTCTTAGATTTGGATAAGCGCTAACCTCCGTCCCAGAAGACATAGACGCTGCGTGGCGCCCAGTAGTAAACGCGACGCAGTACTATTAATCTTCTGGTAAGTAAATAATGTTTAATTTACTTACTGGTATTCATTCCTATAACTGAGAAAAATTTAATTATAAAATGTTAGAAAATAGAATCATAGTAAAATGTACCTACTTTCCTTATATTTAAGTAGGTACTTAATATGAATTGGTAAAGGAACATAGATATACGAGTATGTATAAGTATAATGAATAGAAAAATATAAACAAATTGTGAGAATATCTGTAAAGAGCGATTAATGAAGCAACACGAAAGGAATAAATATTCGTGCAAGTATTGACAGGAGCAAATATATGGACTATGGTGTCTGGGTAATCATAAAAGTAAAACGTTTATCAGCCAGCAAATAAAAGGTAAGTGTATTATTATCAGGTTTTTTAATATATATATTTTTTTCAGATATACATACAATAATAAAAATATTACCATATGAAAACCATATAGAATGTGAATCTATGTATGTTTTTTATAATCATTAACATTAATTATGTACTAATTTTGCTTTAAAATTCAGATAATATTATGGTGTCTGGTTAATCATAAAAGTAAAACATTTATCAGCCAGCAAATAAAAGGGTAAGTGTATTATTATCAGTTTTTTCAATATATTTTTTTTTTCAGATATACATATAATATTAAAAATGTTACCATATGAAAACCATATAGAATGTGAATCTATGTATGTATTTTATAATTATTAACATTAATTATGTATTAATTTTGCGTTAAATTCAGATAATAATGTATACATACATATATATTATAATAAACTCTGGAACACAATGAATAACAAAAATATAAATTATGGTATATTATCAAAGTACCTACAGCTACATGAAATAAGTACCTATACGGGATATGTCGAAATATGGTATGAAATAATCTACATTATAAATCATATTTATTTTCCTAATTCCAATAATTAGTTAAGAATTGTAACAATACTTGTATGTTGCTATAGAAATCACTTGCATATTATAAATTTTTATTATTTTTTTACTATGATTCCCTCCTGAATTATCTCATATATTATTGAATTTTATAGTCTATTAAAATTTTCTCAGTTTAAATTTGAAAAATATAATTACCAACGTACATTCTGAACAAAATACCAAAAGATTTTCTTTTGTTCCAGGTTGATGGATAGATTTATACACTTTTAGGTTACGTACACTAACGCTAAGCCCTAAACATTAGTTTTTAAGTTTAATTTTAAGTACAAACCTCTTAGATTTGGATAAGCGCTAACCTCCGTCCCAGAAGACATAGACGCTGCGTGGCGCCCAGTAGTAAACGCGACGCAGTACTATTAATCTTCTGGTAAGTAAATGTTTAATTTACTTACTGGTATTCATTCCTATAACTGAGAAAAATTTAATTATAAAATGTTAGAAAATAGAATCATAGTAAAATGTACCTACTTTCCTTATATTTAAGTAGGTACTTAATATGAATTGGTAAAGGAACATAGATATACGAGTATGTATAAGTATAATGAATAGAAAAATATAAACAAATTGTGAGAATATCTGTAAAGAGCGATTAATGAAGCAACACGAAAGGAATAAATATTCGTGCAAGTATTGACAGGAGCAAATATATGGACTATGGTGTCTGGGTAATCATAAAAGTAAAACGTTTATCAGCCAGCAAATAAAAGGTAAGTGTATTATTATCAGTTTTTTTAATATATATATTTTTTTCAGATATACATACAATAATAAAAATATTACCATATGAAAACCATATAGAATGTGAATCTATGTATGTTTTTTATAATCATTAACATTAATTATGTACTAATTTTGCTTTAAAATTCAGATAATATTATGGTGTCTGGTTAATCATAAAAGTAAAACATTTATCAGCCAGCAAATAAAAGGGTAAGTGTATTATTATCAGTTTTTTCAATATATTTTTTTTTTTCAGATATACATATAATATTAAAAATGTTACCATATGAAAACCATATAGAATGTGAATCTATGTATGTATTTTATAATTATTAACATTAATTATGTATTAATTTTGCGTTAAATTCAGATAATAATGTATACATACATATATATTATAATAAACTCTGGAACACAATGAATAACAAAAATATAAATTATGGTATATTATCAAAGTACCTACAGCTACATGAAATAAGTACCTATACGGGATATGTCGAAATATGGTATGAAATAATCTACATTATAAATCATATTTATTTTCCTAATTCCAATAATTAGTTAAGAATTGTAACAATACTTGTATGTTGCTATAGAAATCACTTGCATATTATAAATTTTTATTATTTTTTTACTATGATTCCCTCCTGAATTATCTCATATATTATTGAATTTTATAGTCTATTAAAATTTTCTCAGTTTAAATTTGAAAAATATAATTAGCAACGTACATTCTGAACAAAATACCAAAAGATTTTCTTTTGTTCCAGGTTGATGGATAGATTTATACACTTTTAGGTTACGTACGCTAACGCTAAGCCCTAAACATTAGTTTTTAAGTTTAATTTTAAGTACAAACCTCTTAGATTTGGATAAGCGCTAACCTCCGTCCCAGAAGACATAGACGCTGCGTGGCGCCCAGTAGTAAACGCGACGCAGTACTATTAATCTTCTGGTAAGTAAATAATGTTTAATTTACTTACTGGTATTCATTCCTATAACTGAGAAAAATTTAATTATAAAATGTTAGAAAATAGAATCATAGTAAAATGTACCTACTTTCCTTATATTTAAGTAGGTACTTAATATGAATTGGTAAAGGAACATAGATATACGAGTATGTATAAGTATAATGAATAGAAAAATATAAACAAATTGTGAGAATATCTGTAAAGAGCGATTAATGAAGCAACACGAAAGGAATAAATATTCGTGCAAGTATTGACAGGAGCAAATATATGGACTATGGTGTCTGGGTAATCATAAAAGTAAAACGTTTATCAGCCAGCAAATAAAAGGTAAGTGTATTATTATCAGGTTTTTTAATATATATATTTTTTTCAGATATACATACAATAATAAAAATATTACCATATGAAAACCATATAGAATGTGAATCTATGTATGTTTTTTATAATCATTAACATTAATTATGTACTAATTTTGCTTTAAAATTCAGATAATATTATGGTGTCTGGTTAATCATAAAAGTAAAACATTTATCAGCCAGCAAATAAAAGGGTAAGTGTATTATTATCAGTTTTTTCAATATATTTTTTTTTTCAGATATACATATAATATTAAAAATGTTACCATATGAAAACCATATAGAATGTGAATCTATGTATGTATTTTATAATTATTAACATTAATTATGTATTAATTTTGCGTTAAATTCAGATAATAATGTATACATACATATATATTATAATAAACTCTGGAACACAATGAATAACAAAAATATAAATTATGGTATATTATCAAAGTACCTACAGCTACATGAAATAAGTACCTATACGGGATATGTCGAAATATGGTATGAAATAATCTACATTATAAATCATATTTATTTTCCTAATTCCAATAATTAGTTAAGAATTGTAACAATACTTGTATGTTGCTATAGAAATCACTTGCATATTATAAATTTTTATTATTTTTTTACTATGATTCCCTCCTGAATTATCTCATATATTATTGAATTTTATAGTCTATTAAAATTTTCTCAGTTTAAATTTGAAAAATATAATTACCAACGTACATTCTGAACAAAATACCAAAAGATTTTCTTTTGTTCCAGGTTGATGGATAGATTTATACACTTTTAGGTTACGTACACTAACGCTAAGCCCTAAACATTAGTTTTTAAGTTTAATTTTAAGTACAAACCTCTTAGATTTGGATAAGCGCTAACCTCCGTCCCAGAAGACATAGACGCTGCGTGGCGCCCAGTAGTAAACGCGACGCAGTACTATTAATCTTCTGGTAAGTAAATGTTTAATTTACTTACTGGTATTCATTCCTATAACTGAGAAAAATTTAATTATAAAATGTTAGAAAATAGAATCATAGTAAAATGTACCTACTTTCCTTATATTTAAGTAGGTACTTAATATGAATTGGTAAAGGAACATAGATATACGAGTATGTATAAGTATAATGAATAGAAAAATATAAACAAATTGTGAGAATATCTGTAAAGAGCGATTAATGAAGCAACACGAAAGGAATAAATATTCGTGCAAGTATTGACAGGAGCAAATATATGGACTATGGTGTCTGGGTAATCATAAAAGTAAAACGTTTATCAGCCAGCAAATAAAAGGTAAGTGTATTATTATCAGTTTTTTTAATATATATATTTTTTTCAGATATACATACAATAATAAAAATATTACCATATGAAAATCATATAGAATGTGAATCTATGTATGTTTTTTATAATCATTAACATTAATTATGTACTAATTTTGCTTTAAAATTCAGATAATATTATGGTGTCTGGTTAATCATAAAAGTAAAACATTTATCAGCCAGCAAATAAAAGGGTAAGTGTATTATTATCAGTTTTTTCAATATATTTTTTTTTTCAGATATACATATAATATTAAAAATGTTACCATATGAAAACCATATAGAATGTGAATCTATGTATGTATTTTATAATTATTAACATTAATTATGTATTAATTTTGCGTTAAATTCAGATAATAATGTATACATACATATATATTATAATAAACTCTGGAACACAATGAATAACAAAAATATAAATTATGGTATATTATCAAAGTACCTACAGCTACATGAAATAAGTACCTATACGGGATATGTCGAAATATGGTATGAAATAATCTACATTATAAATCATATTTATTTTCCTAATTCCAATAATTAGTTAAGAATTGTAACAATACTTGTATGTTGCTATAGAAATCACTTGCATATTATAAATTTTTATTATTTTTTTACTATGATTCCCTCCTGAATTATCTCATATATTATTGAATTTTATAGTCTATTAAAATTTTCTCAGTTTAAATTTGAAAAATATAATTACCAACGTACATTCTGAACAAAATACCAAAAGATTTTCTTTTGTTCCAAGTTGATGGATAGATTTATACACTTTTAGGTTACGTACAATAACGCTAAGCCCTAAACATTAGTTTTTAAGTTTAATTTTAAGTACAAACCTCTTAGATTTGGATAAGCGCTAACCTCCGTCCCAGAAGACATAGACGCTGCGTGGCGCCCAGTAGTAAACGCGACGCAGTACTATTAATCTTCTGGTAAGTAAATAATGTTTAATTTACTTACTGGTATTCATTCCTATAACTGAGAAAAATTTAATTATAAAATGTTAGAAAATAGAATCATAGTAAAATGTACCTACTTTCCTTATATTTAAGTAGGTACTTAATATGAATTGGTAAAGGAACATAGATATACGAGTATGTATAAGTATAATGAATAGAAAAATATAAACAAATTGTGAGAATATCTGTAAAGAGCGATTAATGAAGCAACACGAAAGGAATAAATATTCGTGCAAGTATTGACAGGAGCAAATATATGGACTATGGTGTCTGGGTAATCATAAAAGTAAAACGTTTATCAGCCAGCAAATAAAAGGTAAGTGTATTATTATCAGGTTTTTTAATATATATATTTTTTTCAGATATACATACAATAATAAAAATATTACCATATGAAAACCATATAGAATGTGAATCTATGTATGTTTTTTATAATCATTAACATTAATTATGTACTAATTTTGCTTTAAAATTCAGATAATATTATGGTGTCTGGTTAATCATAAAAGTAAAACATTTATCAGCCAGCAAATAAAAGGGTAAGTGTATTATTATCAGTTTTTTCAATATATTTTTTTTTTTCAGATATACATATAATATTAAAAATGTTACCATATGAAAACCATATAGAATGTGAATCTATGTATGTATTTTATAATTATTAACATTAATTATGTATTAATTTTGCGTTAAATTCAGATAATAATGTATACATACATATATATTATAATAAACTCTGGAACACAATGAATAACAAAAATATAAATTATGGTATATTATCAAAGTACCTACAGCTACATGAAATAAGTACCTATACGGGATATGTCGAAATATGGTATGAAATAATCTACATTATAAATCATATTTATTTTCCTAATTCCAATAATTAGTTAAGAATTGTAACAATACTTGTATGTTGCTATAGAAATCACTTGCATATTATAAATTTTTATTATTTTTTTACTATGATTCCCTCCTGAATTATCTCATATATTATTGAATTTTATAGTCTATTAAAATTTTCTCAGTTTAAATTTGAAAAATATAATTACCAACGTACATTCTGAACAAAATACCAAAAGATTTTCTTTTGTTCCAGGTTGATGGATAGATTTATACACTTTTAGGTTACGTACACTAACGCTAAGCCCTAAACATTAGTTTTTAAGTTTAATTTTAAGTACAAACCTCTTAGATTTGGATAAGCGCTAACCTCCGTCCCAGAAGACATAGACGCTGCGTGGCGCCCAGTAGTAAACGCGACGCTGTACTATTAATCTTCTGGTAAGTAAATAATGTTTAATTTACTTACTGGTATTCATTCCTATAACTGAGAAAAATTTAATTATAAAATGTTAGAAAATAGAATCATAGTAAAATGTACCTACTTTCCTTATATTTAAGTAGGTACTTAATATGAATTGGTAAAGGAACATAGATATACGAGTATGTATAAGTATAATGAATAGAAAAATATAAACAAATTGTGAGAATATCTGTAAAGAGCGATTAATGAAGCAACACGAAAGGAATAAATATTCGTGCAAGTATTGACAGGAGCAAATATATGGACTATGGTGTCTGGGTAATCATAAAAGTAAAACGTTTATCAGCCAGCAAATAAAAGGTAAGTGTATTATTATCAGGTTTTTTAATATATATATTTTTTTCAGATATACATACAATAATAAAAATATTACCATATGAAAACCATATAGAATGTGAATCTATGTATGTTTTTTATAATCATTAACATTAATTATGTACTAATTTTGCTTTAAAATTCAGATAATATTATGGTGTCTGGTTAATCATAAAAGTAAAACATTTATCAGCCAGCAAATAAAAGGGTAAGTGTATTATTATCAGTTTTTTCAATATATTTTTTTTTTCAGATATACATATAATATTAAAAATGTTACCATATGAAAACCATATAGAATGTGAATCTATGTATGTATTTTATAATTATTAACATTAATTATGTATTAATTTTGCGTTAAATTCAGATAATAATGTATACATACATATATATTATAATAAACTCTGGAACACAATGAATAACAAAAATATAAATTATGGTATATTATCAAAGTACCTACAGCTACATGAAATAAGTACCTATACGGGATATGTCGAAATATGGTATGAAATAATCTACATTATAAATCATATTTATTTTCCTAATTCCAATAATTAGTTAAGAATTGTAACAATACTTGTATGTTGCTATAGAAATCACTTGCATATTATAAATTTTTATTATTTTTTTACTATGATTCCCTCCTGAATTATCTCATATATTATTGAATTTTATAGTCTATTAAAATTTTCTCAGTTTAAATTTGAAAAATATAATTACCAACGTACATTCTGAACAAAATACCAAAAGATTTTCTTTTGTTCCAGGTTGATGGATAGATTTATACACTTTTAGGTTACGTACACTAACGCTAAGCCCTAAACATTAGTTTTTAAGTTTAATTTTAAGTACAAACCTCTTAGATTTGGATAAGCGCTAACCTCCGTCCCAGAAGACATAGACGCTGCGTGGCGCCCAGTAGTAAACGCGACGCAGTACTATTAATCTTCTGGTAAGTAAATGTTTAATTTACTTACTGGTATTCATTCCTATAACTGAGAAAAATTTAATTATAAAATGTTAGAAAATAGAATCATAGTAAAATGTACCTACTTTCCTTATATTTAAGTAGGTACTTAATCTGAATTGGTAAAGGAACATAGATATACGAGTATGTATAAGTATAATGAATAGAAAAATATAAACAAATTGTGAGAATATCTGTAAAGAGCGATTAATGAAGCAACACGAAAGGAATAAATATTCGTGCAAGTATTGACAGGAGCAAATATATGGACTATGGTGTCTGGGTAATCATAAAAGTAAAACGTTTATCAGCCAGCAAATAAAAGGTAAGTGTATTATTATCAGTCTTTTTAATATATATTTTTCAGATATACATACAATAATAAAAATATTACCATAAGAAAACCATATAGAATGTGAATCTATGTATGTTTTTTATAATCATTAACATTAATTATGTACTAATTTTGCTTTAAAATTCAGATAATATTATGGTGTCTGGTTAATCATAAAAGTAAAACATTTATCAGCCAGCAAATAAAAGGGTAAGTGTATTATTATCAGTTTTTTCAATATATTTTTTTTTTCAGATATACATATAATATTAAAAATGTTACCATATGAAAACCATATAGAATGTGAATCTATGTATGTATTTTATAATTATTAACATTAATTATGTATTAATTTTGCGTTAAATTCAGATAATAATGTATACATACATATATATTATAATAAACTCTGGAACACAATGAATAACAAAAATATAAATTATGGTATATTATCAAAGTACCTACAGCTACATGAAATAAGTACCTATACGGGATATGTCGAAATATGGTATGAAATAATCTACATTATAAATCATATTTATTTTCCTAATTCCAATAATTAGTTAAGAATTGTAACAATACTTGTATGTTGCTATAGAAATCACTTGCATATTATAAATTTTTATTATTTTTTTACTATGATTCCCTCCTGAATTATCTCATATATTATTGAATTTTATAGTCTATTAAAATTTTCTCAGTTTAAATTTGAAAAATATAATTACCAACGTACATTCTGAACAAAATACCAAAAGATTTTCTTTTGTTCCAGGTTGATGGATAGATTTATACACTTTTAGGTTACGTACACTAACGCTAAGCCCTAAACATTAGTTTTTAAGTTTAATTTTAAGTACAAACCTCTTAGATTTGGATAAGCGCTAACCTCCGTCCCAGAAGACATAGACGCTGCGTGGCGCCCAGTAGTAAACGCGACGCAGTACTATTAATCTTCTGGTAAGTAAATGTTTAATTTACTTACTGGTATTCATTCCTATAACTGAGAAAAATTTAATTATAAAATGTTAGAAAATAGAATCATAGTAAAATGTACCTACTTTCCTTATATTTAAGTAGGTACTTAATATGAATTGGTAAAGGAACATAGATATACGAGTATGTATAAGTATAATGAATAGAAAAATATAAACAAATTGTGAGAATATCTGTAAAGAGCGATTAATGAAGCAACACGAAAGGAATAAATATTCGTGCAAGTATTGACAGGAGCAAATATATGGACTATGGTGTCTGGGTAATCATAAAAGTAAAACGTTTATCAGCCAGCAAATAAAAGGTAAGTGTATTATTATCAGGTTTTTTAATATATATATTTTTTTCAGATATACATACAATAATAAAAATATTACCATATGAAAACCATATAGAATGTGAATCTATGTATGTTTTTTATAATCATTAACATTAATTATGTACTAATTTTGCTTTAAAATTCAGATAATATTATGGTGTCTGGTTAATCATAAAAGTAAAACATTTATCAGCCAGCAAATAAAAGGGTAAGTGTATTATTATCAGTTTTTTCAATATATTTTTTTTTTCAGATATACATATAATATTAAAAATGTTACCATATGAAAACCATATAGAATGTGAATCTATGTATGTATTTTATAATTATTAACATTAATTATGTATTAATTTTGCGTTAAATTCAGATAATAATGTATACATACATATATATTATAATAAACTCTGGAACACAATGAATAACAAAAATATAAATTATGGTATATTATCAAAGTACCTACAGCTACATGAAATAAGTACCTATACGGGATATGTCGAAATATGGTATGAAATAATCTACATTATAAATCATATTTATTTTCCTAATTCCAATAATTAGTTAAGAATTGTAACAATACTTGTATGTTGCTATAGAAATCACTTGCATATTATAAATTTTTATTATTTTTTTACTATGATTCCCTCCTGAATTATCTCATATATTATTGAATTTTATAGTCTATTAAAATTTTCTCAGTTTAAATTTGAAAAATATAATTACCAACCTACATTCTGAACAAAATACCAAAAGATTTTCTTTTGTTCCAGGTTGATGGATAGATTTATACACTTTTAGGTTACGTACACTAACGCTAAGCCCTAAACATTAGTTTTTAAGTTTAATTTTAAGTACAAACCTCTTAGATTTGGATAAGCGCTAACCTCCGTCCCAGAAGACATAGACGCTGCGTGGCGCCCAGTAGTAAACGCGACGCAGTACTATTAATCTTCTGGTAAGTAAATAATGTTTAATTTACTTACTGGTATTCATTCCTATAACTGAGAAAAATTTAATTATAAAATGTTAGAAAATAGAATCATAGTAAAATGTACCTACTTTCCTTATATTTAAGTAGGTACTTAATATGAATTGGTAAAGGAACATAGATATACGAGTATGTATAAGTATAATGAATAGAAAAATATAAACAAATTGTGAGAATATCTGTAAAGAGCGATTAATGAAGCAACACGAAAGGAATAAATATTCGTGCAAGTATTGACAGGAGCAAATATATGGACTATGGTGTCTGGTTAATCATAAAAGTAAAACATTTATCAGCCAGCAAATAAAAGGGTAAGTGTATTATTATCAGTTTTTTCAATATATATATTTTTTTTCAGATATACATATAATATTAAAAATGTTACCATATGAAAACCATATAGAATGTGAATCTATGTATGTATTTTATAATTATTAACATTAATTATGTATTAATTTTGCGTTAAATTCAGATAATAATGTATACATACATATATGTTATAATAAACTCTGGAACACAATGAATAACAAAAATATAAATTATGGTATATTATCAAAGTACCTACAGCTACATGAAATAAGTACCTATACGGGATATGTCGAAATATGGTATGAAATAATCTACAGTATAAATCATATTTATTTTCCTAATTCCAATAATTAGTTAAGAATTGTAACAATACTTGTATGTTGCTATAGAAATCACTTG
Source organism: Harpalus rufipes (assembly GCA_951394225.1). Lineage (NCBI taxonomy): Eukaryota > Metazoa > Arthropoda > Insecta > Coleoptera > Carabidae > Harpalus > Harpalus rufipes. The sequence goes on from OX596285.1 coordinate 18,416,054, forward strand.
CATATTATAAATTTTTATTATTTTTTTACTATGATTCCCTCCTGAATTATCTCATATATTATTGAATTTTATAGTCTATTAAAATTTTCTCAGTTTAAATTTGAAAAATATAATTACCAACCTACATTCTGAACAAAATACCAAAAGATTTTCTTTTGTTCCAGGTTGATGGATAGATTTATACACTTTTAGGTTACGTACACTAACGCTAAGCCCTAAACATTAGTTTTTAAGTTTAATTTTAAGTACAAACCTCTTAGATTTGGATAAGCGCTAACCTCCGTCCCAGAAGACATAGACGCTGCGTGGCGCCCAGTAGTAAACGCGACGCAGTACTATTAATCTTCTGGTAAGTAAATAATGTTTAATTTACTTACTGGTATTCATTCCTATAACTGAGAAAAATTTAATTATAAAATGTTAGAAAATAGAATCATAGTAAAATGTACCTACTTTCCTTATATTTAAGTAGGTACTTAATATGAATTGGTAAAGGAACATAGATATACGAGTATGTATAAGTATAATGAATAGAAAAATATAAACAAATTGTGAGAATATCTGTAAAGAGCGATTAATGAAGCAACACGAAAGGAATAAATATTCGTGCAAGTATTGACAGGAGCAAATATATGGACTATGGTGTCTGGGTAATCATAAAAGTAAAACATTTATCAGCCAGCAAATAAAAGGGTAAGTGTATTATTATCAGTTTTTTCAATATATTTTTTTTTTTCAGATATACATATAATATTAAAAATGTTACCATATGAAAACCATATAGAATGTGAATCTATGTATGTATTTTATAATTATTAACATTAATTATGTATTAATTTTGCGTTAAATTCAGATAATAATGTATACATACATATATATTATAATAAACTCTGGAACACAATGAATAACAAAAATATAAATTATGGTATATTATCAAAGTACCTACAGCTACATGAAATAAGTACCTATACGGGATATGTCGAAATATGGTATGAAATAATCTACATTATAAATCATATTTATTTTCCTAATTCCAATAATTAGTTAAGAATTGTAACAATACTTGTATGTTGCTATAGAAATCACTTGCATATTATAAATTTTTATTATTTTTTTACTATGATTCCCTCCTGAATTATCTCATATATTATTGAATTTTATAGTCTATTAAAATTTTCTCAGTTTAAATTTGAAAAATATAATTACCAACGTACATTCTGAACAAAATACCAAAAGATTTTCTTTTGTTCCAGGTTGATGGATAGATTTATACACTTTTAGGTTACGTACACTAACGCTAAGCCCTAAACATTAGTTTTTAAGTTTAATTTTAAGTACAAACCTCTTAGATTTGGATAAGCGCTAACCTCCGTCCCAGAAGACATAGACGCTGCGTGGCGCCCAGTAGTAAACGCGACGCAGTACTATTAATCTTCTGGTAAGTAAATAATGTTTAATTTACTTACTGGTATTCATTCCTATAACTGAGAAAAATTTAATTATAAAATGTTAGAAAATAGAATCATAGTAAAATGTACCTACTTTCCTTATATTTAAGTAGGTACTTAATATGAATTGGTAAAGGAACATAGATATACGAGTATGTATAAGTATAATGAATAGAAAAATATAAACAAATTGTGAGAATATCTGTAAAGAGCGATTAATGAAGCAACACGAAAGGAATAAATATTCGTGCAAGTATTGACAGGAGCAAATATATGGATTATGGTGTCTGGGTAATCATAAAAGTAAAACGTTTATCAGCCAGCAAATAAAAGGTAAGTGTATTATTATCAGTTTTTTTAATATATATATTTTTTTCAGATATACATACAATAATAAAAATATTACCATATGAAAACCATATAGAATGTGAATCTATGTATGTTTTTTATAATCATTAACATTAATTATGTACTAATTTTGCTTTAAAATTCAGATAATATTATGGTGTCTGGTTAATCATAAAAGTAAAACATTTATCAGCCAGCAAATAAAAGGGTAAGTGTATTATTATCAGTTTTTTCAATATATATATATATTTTTTCAGATATACATATAATATTAAAAATGTTACCATATGAAAACCATATAGAATGTGAATCTATGTATGTATTTTATAATTATTAACATTAATTATGTATTAATTTTGCGTTAAATTCAGATAATAATGTATACATACATATATATTATAATAAACTCTGGAACACAATGAATAACAAAAATATAAATTATGGTATATTATCAAAGTACCTACAGCTACATGAAATAAGTACCTATATGGGATATGTCGAAATATGGTATGAAATAATCTACATTATAAATCATATTTATTTTCCTAATTCCAATAATTAGTTAAGAATTGTAACAATACTTGTATGTTGCTATAGAAATCACTTGCATATTATAAATTTTTATTATTTTTTTACTATGATTCCCTCCTGAATTATCTCATATATTATTGAATTTTATAGTCCATTAAAATTTTCTCAGTTTAAATTTGAAAAATATAATTACCAACGTACATTCTGAACAAAATACCAAAAGATTTTCTTTTGTTCCAGGTTGATGGATAGATTTATACACTTTTAGGTTACGTACACTAACGCTAAGCCCTAAACATTAGTTTTTAAGTTTAATTTTAAGTACAAACCTCTTAGATTTGGATAAGCGCTAACCTCCGTCCCAGAAGACATAGACGCTGCGTGGCGCCCAGTAGTAAACGCGACGCAGTACTATTAATCTTCTGGTAAGTAAATAATGTTTAATTTACTTACTGGTATTCATTCCTATAACTGAGAAAAATTTAATTATAAATTGTTAGAAAATAGAATCATAGTAAAATGTACCTACTTTCCTTATATTTAAGTAGGTACTTAATATGAATTGGTAAAGGAACATAGATATACGAGTATGTATAAGTATAATGAATAGAAAAATATAAACAAATTGTGAGAATATCTGTAAAGAGCGATTAATGAAGCAACACGAAAGGAATAAATTATTGACAGGAGCAAATATATGGACTATGGTGTCTGGGTAATCATAAAAGTAAAACGTTTATCAGCCAGCAAATAAAAGGTAAGTGTATTATTATCAGTTTTTTTAATATATATATATATATTTTTCAGATATACATACAATAATAAAAATATTACCATATGAAAACCATATAGAATGTGAATCTATGTATGTTTTTTATAATCATTAACATTAATTATGTACTAATTTTGCTTTAAAATTCAGATAATATTATGGTGTCTGGTTAATCATAAAAGTAAAACATTTATCAGCCAGCAAATAAAAGGGTAAGTGTAATATTATCAGTTTTTTCAATATATTTTTTTTTTCAGATATACATATAATATTAAAAATGTTACCATATGAAAACCATATAGAATGTGAATCTATGTATGTATTTTATAATTATTAACATTAATTATGTATTAATTTTGCGTTAAATTCAGATAATAATGTATACATACATATATATATATATATATATATATATATATATATATATATATATATATATATATATATATATATTATAATAAACTCTGGAACACAATGAATAACAAAAATATAAATTATGGTATATTATCAAAGTACCTACAGCTACATGAATTAAGTACCTATACGGGATATGTCGAAATATGGTATGAAATAATCTACATTATAAATCATATTTATTTTCCTAATTCCAATAATTAGTTAAGAATTGTAACAATACTTGTATGTTGCTATAGAAATCACTTGCATATTATAAATTTTTATTATTTTTTTACTATGATTCCCTCCTGAATTATCTCATATATTATTGAATTTTATAGTCTATTAAAATTTTCTCAGTTTAAATTTGAAAAATATAATTACCAACGTACATTCTGAACAAAATACCAAAAGATTTTCTTTTGTTCCAGGTTGATGGATAGATTTATACACTTTTAGGTTACGTACACTAACGCTAAGCCCTAAACATTAGTTTTTAAGTTTAATTTTAAGTACAAACCTCTTAGATTTGGATAAGCGCTAACCTCCGTCCCAGAAGACATAGACGCTGCGTGGCGCCCAGTAGTAAACGCGACGCAGTACTATTAATCTTCTGGTAAGTAAATAATGTTTAATTTACTTACTGGTATTCATTCCTATAACTGAGAAAAATTTAATTATAAAATGTTAGAAAATAGAATCATAGTAAAATGTACCTACTTTCCTTATATTTAAGTAGGTACTTAATATGAATTGGTAAAGGAACATAGATATACGAGTATGTATAAGTATAATGAATAGAAAAATATAAACAAATTGTGAGAATATCTGTAAAGAGCGATTAATGAAGCAACACGAAAGGAATAAATATTCGTGCAAGTATTGACAGGAGCAAATATATGGACTATGGTGTCTGGGTAATCATAAAAGTAAAACGTTTATCAGCCAGCAAATAAAAGGTAAGTGTATTATTATCAGTTTTTTTAATATATATATTTTTTTCAGATATACATACAATAATAAAAATATTACCATATGAAAACCATATAGAATGTGAATCTATGTATGTTTTTTATAATCATTAACATTAATTATGTACTAATTTTGCTTTAAAATTCAGATAATATTATGGTGTCTGGTTAATCATAAAAGTAAAACATTTATCAGCCAGCAAATAAAAGGGTAAGTGTATTATTATCAGTTTTTTCAATATATTTTTTTTTTCAGATATACATATAATATTAAAAATGTTACCATATGAAAACCGTATAGAATGTGAATCTATGTATGTATTTTATAATTATTAACATTAATTATGTATTAATTTTGCGTTAAATTCAGATAATAATGTATACATACATATATATTATAATAAACTCTGGAACACAATGAATAACAAAAATATAAATTATGGTATATTATCAAAGTACCTACAGCTACATGAAATAAGTACCTATACGGGATATGTCGAAATATGGTATGAAATAATCTACATTATAAATCATATTTATTTTCCTAATTCCAATAATTAGTTAAGAATTGTAACAATACTTGTATGTTGCTATAGAAATCACATGCATATTATAAATTTTTATTATTTTTTTACTATGATTCCCTCCTGAATTATCTCATATATTATTGAATTTTATAGTCCATTAAAATTTTCTCAGTTTAAATTTGAAAAATATAATTACCAACGTACATTCTGAACAAAATACCAAAAGATTTTCTTTTGTTCCAGGTTGATGGATAGATTTATACACTTTTAGGTTACGTACACTAACGCTAAGCCCTAAACATTAGTTTTTAAGTTTAATTTTAAGTACAAACCTCTTAGATTTGGATAAGCGCTAACCTCCGTCCCAGAAGACATAGACGCTGCGTGGCGCCCAGTAGTAAACGCGACGCAGTACTATTAATCTTCTGGTAAGTAAATAATGTTTAATTTACTTACTGGTATTCATTCCTATAACTGAGAAAAATTTAATTATAAAATGTTAGAAAATAGAATCATAGTAAAATGTACCTACTTTCCTTATATTTAAGTAGGTACTTAATATGAATTGGTAAAGGAACATAGATATACGAGTATGTATAAGTATAATGAATAGAAAAATATAAACAAATTGTGAGAATATCTGTAAAGAGCGATTAATGAAGCAACACGAAAGGAATAAATATTCGTGCAAGTATTGACAGGAGCAAATATATGGACTATGGTGTCTGGGTAATCATAAAAGTAAAACGTTTATCAGCCAGCAAATAAAAGGTAAGTGTATTATTATCAGTTTTTTTAATATATATATTTTTTTCAGATATACATACAATAATAAAAATATTACCATATGAAAACCATATAGAATGTGAATCTATGTATGTTTTTTATAATCATTAACATTAATTATGTACTAATTTTGCTTTAAAATTCAGATAATATTATGGTGTCTGGTTAATCATAAAAGTAAAACATTTATCAGCCAGCAAATAAAAGGGTAAGTGTATTATTATCAGTTTTTTCAATATATTTTTTTTTTTCAGATATACATATAATATTAAAAATGTTACCATATGAAAACCATATAGAATGTGAATCTATGTATGTATTTTATAATTATTAACATTAATTATGTATTAATTTTGCGTTAAATTCAGATAATAATGTATACATACATATATATTATAATAAACTCTGGAACACAATGAATAACAAAAATATATATTATGGTATATTATCAAAGTACCTACAGCTACATGAAATAAGTACCTATACGGGATATGTCGAAATATGGTATGAAATAATCTACATTATAAATCATATTTATTTTCCTAATTCCAATAATTAGTTAAGAATTGTAACAATACTTGTATGTTGCTATAGAAATCACTTGCATAGTATAAATTTTTATTATTTTTTTACTATGATTCCCTCCTGAATTATCTCATATATTATTGAATTTTATGTCCATTAAAATTTTCTCAGTTTAAATTTGAAAAATATAATTACCATCGTACATTCTGAACAAAATACCAAAAGATTTTCTTTTGTTCCAGGTTGATGGATAGATTTATACACTTTTAGGTTACGTACACTAACGCTAAGCCCTAAACATTAGTTTTTAAGTTTAATTTTAAGTACAAACCTCTTAGATTTGGATAAGCGCTAACCTCCGTCCCAGAAGACACAGACGCTGCGTGGCGCCCAGTAGTAAACGCGACGCAGTACTATTAATCTTCTGGTAAGTAAATAATGTTTAATTTACTTACTGGTATTCATTCCTATAACTGAGAAAAATTAAATTATAAAATGTTAGAAAATAGAATCATAGTAAAATGTACCTACTTTCCTTATATTTAAGTACTGAATATGAATTGGTAAAGGAACATAGATATACGAGTATGTATAAGTATAATGAATAGAAAAATATAAACAAATTGTGAGAATATCTGTAAAGAGCGATTAATGAAGCAACACGAAAGGAATAAATATTCGTGCAAGTATTGACAGGAGCAAATATATGGACTATGGTGTCTGGGTAATCATAAAAGTAAAACGTTTATCAGCCAGCAAATAAAAGGTAAGTGTATTATTATCAGTTTTTTTAATATATATATATTTTTTTCAGATATACATACAATAATAAAAATATTACCATATGAAAACCATATAGAATGTGAATCTATGTATGTTTTTTATAATCATTAACATTAATTATGTACTAATTTTGCTTTAAAATTCAGATAATATTATGGTGTCTGGTTAATCATAAAAGTAAAACATTTATCAGCCAGCAAATAAAAGGGTAAGTGTATTATTATCAGTTTTTTCAATATATTTTTTTTTTCAGATATACATATAATATTAAAAATGTTACCATATGAAAACCATATAGAATGTGAATCTATGTATGTATTTTATAATTATTAACATTAATTATGTATTAATTTTGCGTTAAATTCAGATAATAATGTATACATACATATATATTATAATAAACTCTGGAACACAATGAATAACAAAAATATAAATTATGGTATATTATCAAAGTACCTACAGCTACATGAAATAAGTACCTATACGGGATATGTCGAAATATGGTATGAAATAATCTACATTATAAATCATATTTATTTTCCTAATTCCAATAATTAGTTAAGAATTGTAACAATACTTGTATGTTGCTATAGAAATCACTTGCATATTATAAATTTTTATTATTTTTTTACTATGATTCCCTCCTGAATTATCTCATATATTATTGAATTTTATAGTCCATTAAAATTTTCTCAGTTTAAATTTGAAAAATATAATTACCAACGTACATTCTGAACAAAATACCAAAAGATTTTCTTTTGTTCCAGGTTGATGGATAGATTTATACACTTTTAGGTTACGTACACTAACGCTAAGCCCTAAACATTAGTTTTTAAGTTTAATTTTAAGTACAAACCTCTTAGATTTGGATAAGCGCTAACCTCCGTCCCAGAAGACATAGACGCTGCGTGGCGCCCAGTAGTAAACGCGACGCAGTACTATTAATCTTCTGGTAAGTAAATAATGTTTAATTTACTTACTGGTATTCATTCCTATAACTGAGAAAAATTTAATTATAAAATGTTAGAAAATAGAATCATAGTAAAATGTACCTACTTTCCTTATATTTAAGTAGGTACTTAATATGAATTGGTAAAGGAACATAGATATACGAGTATGTATAAGTATAATGAATAGAAAAATATAAACAAATTGTGAGAATATCTGTAAAGAGCGATTAATGAAGCAACACGAAAGGAATAAATATTCGTGCAAGTATTGACAGGAGCAAATATATGGACTATGGTGTCTGGGTAATCATAAAAGTAAAACGTTTATCAGCCAGCAAATAAAAGGTAAGTGTATTATTATCAGTTTTTTTAATATATATATTTTTTTCAGATATACATACAATAATAAAAATATTACCATATGAAAACCATATAGAATGTGAATCTATGTATGTTTTTTATAATCATTAACATTAATTATGTACTAATTTTGCTTTAAAATTCAGATAATATTATGGTGTCTGGTTAATCATAAAAGTAAAACATTTATCAGCCAGCAAATAAAAGGGTAAGTGTATTATTATCAGTTTTTTCAATATATTTTTTTTTTCAGATATACATATAATATTAAAAATGTTACCATATGAAAACCATATAGAATGTGAATCTATGTATGTATTTTATAATTATTAACATTAATTATGTATTAATTTTGCGTTAAATTCAGATAATAATGTATACATACATATTATAATAAACTCTGGAACACAATGAATAACAAAAATATAAATTATGGTATATTATCAAAGTACCTACAGCTACATGAAATAAGTACCTATACGGGATATGTCGAAATATGGTATGAAATAATCTACATTATAAATCATATTTATTTTCCTAATTCCAATAATTAGTTAAGAATTGTAACAATACTTGTATGTTGCTATAGAAATCACTTGCATATTATAAATTTTTATTATTTTTTTACTATGATTCCCTCCTGAATTATCTCATATATTATTGAATTTTATAGTCCATTAAAATTTTCTCAGTTTAAATTTGAAAAATATAATTACCAACGTACATTCTGAACAAAATACCAAAAGATTGTCTTTTGTTCCAGGTTGATGGATAGATTTATACACTTTTAGGTTACGTACACTAACGCTAAGCCCTAAACATTAGTTTTTAAGTTTAATTTTAAGTACAAACCTCTTTGATTTGGAGAAGCGCTAACCTCCGTCCCAGAAGACATAGACGCTGCGTGGCGCCCAGTAGTAAACGCGACGCAGTACTATTAATCTTCTGGTAAGTAAATAATGTTTAATTTACTTACTGGTATTCATTCCTATAACTGAGAAAAATTTAATTATAAAATGTTAGAAAATAGAATCATAGTAAAATGTACCTACTTTCCTTATATTTAAGTAGGTACTTAATATGAATTGGTAAAGGAACATAGATATACGAGTATGTATAAGTATAATGAATAGAAAAATATAAACAAATTGTGAGAATATCTGTAAAGAGCGATTAATGAAGCAACACGAAAGGAATAAATATTCGTGCAAGTATTGACAGGAGCAAATATATGGACTATGGTGTCTGGGTAATCATAAAAGTAAAACGTTTATCAGCCAGCAAATAAAAGGTAAGTGTATTATTATCAGTTTTTTTAATATATATATTTTTTTCAGATATACATACAATAATAAAAATATTACCATATGATAGAATGTGAATCTATGTATGTTTTTTATAATCATTAACATTAATTATGTACTAATTTTGCTTTAAAATTCAGATAATATTATGGTGTCTGGTTAATCATAAAAGTAAAACATTTATCAGCCAGCAAATAAAAGGGTAAGTGTATTATTATCAGTTTTTTCAATATATTTTTTTTTTTTCAGATATACATATAATATTAAAAATGTTACCATATGAAAACCATATAGAATGTGAATCTATGTATGTATTTTATAATTATTAACATTAATTATGTATTAATTTTGCGTTAAATTCAGATAATAATGTATACATACATATATATTATAATAAACTCTGGAACACAATGAATAACAAAAATATAAATTATGGTATATTATCAAAATACCTACAGCTACATGAAATAAGTACCTATACGGGATATGTCGAAATATGGTATGAAATAATCTACATTATAAATCATATTTATTTTCCTAATTCCAATAATTAGTTAAGAATTGTAACAATACTTGTATGTTGCTATAGAAATCACTTGCATATTATAAATTTTTATTATTTTTTTACTATGATTCCCTCCTGAATTATCTCATATATTATTGAATTTTATAGTCCATTAAAATTTTCTCAGTTTAAATTTGAAAAATATAATTACCAACGTACATTCTGAACAAAATACCAAAAGATTTTCTTTTGTTCCAGGTTGATGGATAGATTTATACACTTTTAGGTTACGTACACTAACGCTAAGCCCTAAACATTAGTTTTTAAGTTTAATTTTAAGTACAAACCTCTTAGATTTGGATAAGCGCTAACCTCCGTCCCAGAAGACATAGACGCTGCGTGGCGCCCAGTAGTAAACGCGACGCTGTACTATTAATCTTCTGGTAAGTAAATAATGTTTATTTTACTTACTGGTATTCATTCCTATAACTGAGAAAAATTTAATTATAAAATGTTAGAAAATAGAATCATAGTAAAATGTACCTACTGTCCTTATATTTAAGTAGGTACTTAATATGAATTGGTAAAGGAACATAGATATACGAGTATGTATAAGTATAATGAATAGAAAAATATAAACAAATTGTGAGAATATCTGTAAAGAGCGATTAATGAAGCAACACGAAAGGAATAAATATTCGTGCAAGTATTGACAGGAGCAAATATATGGACTATGGTGTCTGGGTAATCATAAAAGTAAAACGTTTATCAGCCAGCAAATAAAAGGTAAGTGTATTATTATCAGTTTTTTTAATATATATATTTTTTTCAGATATACATACAATAATAAAAATATTACCATATGATAGAATGTGATTCTATGTATGTTTTTTATAATCATTAACATTAATTATGTACTAATTTTGCTTTAAAATTCAGATAATATTATGGTGTCTGGTTAATCATAAAAGTAAAACATTTATCAGCCAGCAAATAAAAGGGTAAGTGTATTATTATCAGTTTTTTCAATATATTTTTTTTTTTTCAGATATACATATAATATTAAAAATGTTACCATATGAAAACCATATAGAATGTGAATCTATGTATGTATTTTATAATTATTAACATTAATTATGTATTAATTTTGCGTTAAATTCAGATAATAATGTATACATACATATATATTATAATAAACTCTGGAACACAATGAATAACAAAAATATAAATTATGGTATATTATCAAAGTACCTACAGCTACATGAAATAAGTACCTATACGGGATATGTCGAAATATGGTATGAAATAATCTACATTATAAATCATATTTATTTTCCTAATTCCAATAATTAGTTAAGAATTGTAACAATACTTGTATGTTGCTATAGAAATCACTTGCATATTATAAATTTTTATTATTTTTTTACTATGATTCCCTCCTGAATTATCTCATATATTATTGAATTTTATAGTCCATTAAAATTTTCTCAGTTTAAATTTGAAAAATATAATTACCAACGTACATTCTGAACAAAATACCAAAAGATTTTCTTTTGTTCCAGGTTGATGGATAGATTTATACACTTTTAGGTTACGTACACTAACGCTAAGCCCTAAACATTAGTTTTTAAGTTTAATTTTAAGTACAAACCTCTTTGATTTGGAGAAGCGCTAACCTCCATCCCAGAAGACATAGACGCTGCGTGGCGCCCAGTAGTAAACGCGACGCAGTACTATTAATCTTCTGGTAAGTAAATAATGTTTAATTTACTTACTGGTATTCATTCCTATAACTGAGAAAAATTTAATTATAAAATGTTAGAAAATAGAATCATAGTAAAATGTACCTACTTTCCTTATATTTAAGTACTGAATATGAATTGGTAAAGGAACATAGATATACGAGTATGTATAAGTATAATGAATAGAAAAATATAAACAAATTGTGAGAATATCTGTAAAGAGCGATTAATGAAGCAACACGAAAGGAATAAATATTCGTGCAAGTATTGACAGGAGCAAATATATGGACTATGGTGTCTGGGTAATCATAAAAGTAAAACGTTTATCAGCCAGCAAATAAAAGGTAAGTGTATTATTATCAGTTTTTTTAATATATATATTTTTTTCAGATATACATACAATAATAAAAATATTACCATATGAAAACCATATAGAATGTGAATCTATGTATGTTTTTTATAATCATTAACATTAATTATGTACTAATTTTGCTTTAAAATTCAGATAATATTATGGTGTCTGGTTAATCATAAAAGTAAAACATTTATCAGCCAGCAAATAAAAGGGTAAGTGTAATATTATCAGTTTTTTCAATATATTTTTTTTTTTCAGATATACATATAATATTAAAAATGTTACCATATGAAAACCATATAGAATGTGAATCTATGTATGTATTTTATAATTATTAACATTAATTATGTATTAATTTTGCGTTAAATTCAGATAATAATGTATACATACATATATATTATAATAAACTCTGGAACACAATGAATAACAAAAATATAAATTATGGTATATTATCAAAGTACCTACAGCTACATGAAATAAGTACCTATACGGGATATGTCGAAATATGGTATGAAATAATCTACATTATAAATCATATTTCTTTTCCTAATTCCAATAATTAGTTAAGAATTGTAACAATACTTGTATGTTGCTATAGAAATCACTTGCATATTATAAATTTTTATTATTTTTTTACTATGATTCCCTCCTGAATTATCTCATATATTATTGAATTTTATAGTCCATTAAAATTTTCTCAGTTTAAATTTGAAAAATATAATTACCAACGTACATTCTGAACAAAATACCAAAAGATTTTCTTTTGTTCCAGGTTGATGGATAGATTTATACACTTTTAGGTTACGTACACTAACGCTAAGCCCTAAACATTAGTTTTTAAGTTTAATTTTAAGTACAAACCTCTTAGATTTGGATAAGCGCTAACCTCCGTCCCAGAAGACATAGACGCTGCGTGGCGCCCAGTAGTAAACGCGACGGAGTACTATTAATCTTCTGGTAAGTAAATAATGTTTAATTTACTTACTGGTATTCATTCCTATAACTGAGAAAAATTTAATTATAAAATGTTAGAAAATAGAATCATAGTAAAATGTACCTACTTTCCTTATATTTAAGTACTGAATATGAATTGGTAAAGGAACATAGATATACGAGTATGTATAAGTATAATGAATAGAAAAATATAAACAAATTGTGAGAATATCTGTAAAGAGCGATTAATGAAGCAACACGAAAGGAATAAATATTCGTGCAAGTATTGACAGGAGCAAATATATGGACTATGGTGTCTGGGTAATCATAAAAGTAAAACGTTTATCAGCCAGCAAATAAAAGGTAAGTGTATTATTATCAGTTTTTTTAATATATATATTTTTTTCAGATATACATACAATAATAAAAATATTACCATATGAAAACCATATAGAATGTGAATCTATGTATGTTTTTTATAATCATTAACATTAATTATGTACTAATTTTGCTTTAAAATTCAGATAATATTATGGTGTCTGGTTAATCATAAAAGTAAAACATTTATCAGCCAGCAAATAAAAGGGTAAGTGTATTATTATCAGTTTTTTCAATATATTTTTTTTTTCAGATATACATATAATATTAAAAATGTTACCATATGAAAACCATATAGAATGTGAATCTATGTATGTATTTTATAATTATTAACATTAATTATGTATTAATTTTGCGTTAAATTCAGATAATAATGTATACATACATATATATTATAATAAACTCTGGAACACAATGAATAACAAAAATATAAATTATGGTATATTATCAAAGTACCTACAGCTACATGAAATAAGTACCTATACGGGATATGTCGAAATATGGTATGAAATAATCTACATTATAAATCATATTTATTTTCCTAATTCCAATAATTAGTTAAGAATTGTAACAATACTTGTATGTTGCTATAGAAATCACTTGCATATTATAAATTTTTATTATTTTTTACCTCTCGCTAAGAGAGGTATTGGATTCATGCTAAAAATCGCATATCCAGATTTTATTGAATAAGCACGTTTTAAGGTCCCTACAATCCGATTTTAACATTTTTACGATGATGTCTGTGTGTGTGTGTGTGTGTGTGTGTGTGTGTGTGTGTGTGTGGATGTGTGTGTGTGGGATGTTGGAAGGACGGTTACTCAAAAACTATAAGACTTAAAATTTGTTTAACAACGTATTTCCCAATCGGACATTCATGGGAAGATCTGAAAAGGTTTTGGTAACAATTGGACAACCGGAAGTAGAAGATTCTTGAAAAAAAATCTTCTAAATATTATTTTTTGAAAATTTTTCTTGATAATATTAAAGAAAAATAAATTCTCTTTCTGATACATTTAAATATTTTTATACATATTCCATAGATTTAGAGATAAAAGAAGTATAATATATAAAATAATGTTGTAATAAATTTGACAGCCGAAAGAATGCCATGAAAAATAGTTGATAATTTAAATTATTTGTAACTGACAGATAAATGTCAGTGTCAGAAATAATGAGTAATGAAAGAAAAATGTATTTGGAGAATCCCTTAATTCTTGATCTGTGACTATTATGGAGATGACAAGTCTAGGTTGAAGGACTTAAATTTGTTTCAAACATTATGGGACAATGTACATCAGTACTGTAGACTAGAGTAACTTTGAATTGCGAAAAAGCTATCAAATTCTTCTCAAGTAAGTTGTAAATATTGACAAAATTACACATCGATATAAGAATAATCGGAGTGCAATCTATCCGTCACTTTATTAAAGGGAATTAGTGTTATTTAGATATAACATGTATGAAAAAATAAAATGTAAAAGAAGATATGTAAGAATAGATGCACAATTCATATATACATTTTAGACCGCCCAAAATTAATGTTTTTACTAGAAGAATATGAAGAGAAAGTAAACAACGTTGTTCGAATTGAAAATTGCTGTTACCAGCCTAATATTTATATATGGTAAACTCTACTTTGTAATTTATTGTAACATAATTTATGGTAAAATATCTTCATGTTGTGACATGCTATTATTGAATAATAAAGAAGTTTATACGTCATAGATTTATATGAATATATTATTTGTATTTATAAAAATATTCTTTGCTTTATGCATACAGCCAGGTAAAATATACGGCGAGAGGTTATGTGCTGGCCACATCAGATTTTTTACTATGATTCCCTCCTGAATTATCTCATATATTATTGAATTTTATAGTCCATTAAAATTTTCTCAGTTTAAATTTGAAAAATATAATTACCAACGTACATTCTGAACAAAATACCAAAAGATTTTCTTTTGTTCCAGGTTGATGGATAGATTTATACACTTTTAGGTTACGTACACTAACGATAAGCCCTAAACATTAGTTTTTAAGTTTAATTTTAAGTACAAACCTCTTAGATTTGGATAAGCGCTAACCTCCGTCCCAGAAGACATAGACGCTGCGTGGCGCCCAGTAGTAAACGCGACGCAGTACTATTAATCTTCTGGTAAGTAAATAATGTTTAATTTACTTACTGGTATTCATTCCTATAACTGAGAAAAATTTAATTATAAAATGTTAGAAAATAGAATCATAGTAAAATGTACCTACTTTCCTTATATTTAAGTACTGAATATGAATTGGTAAAGGAACATAGATATACGAGTATGTATAAGTATAATGAATAGAAAAATATAAACAAATTGTGAGAATATCTGTAAAGAGCGATTAATGAAGCAACACGAAAGGAATAAATATTCGTGCAAGTATTGACAGGAGCAAATATATGGACTATGGTGTCTGGGTAATCATAAAAGTAAAACGTTTATCAGCCAGCAAATAAAAGGTAAGTGTATTATTATCAGTTTTTTTAATATATATATTTTTTTCAGATATACATTCAATAATAAAAATATTACCATATGAAAACCATATAGAATGTGAATCTATGTATGTTTTTTATAATCATTAACATTAATTATGTACTAATTTTGCTTTAAAATTCAGATAATATTATGGTGTCTGGTTAATCATAAAAGTAAAACATTTATCAGCCAGCAAATAAAACGGTAAGTGTATTATTATCAGTTTTTTCAATATATTTTTTTTTTCAGATATACATATAATATTAAAAATGTTACCATATGAAAACCATATAGAATGTGAATCTATGTATGTATTTTATAATTATTATTAACATTAATTATGTATTAATTTTGCGTTAAATTCAGATAATAATGTATACATACATATATATTATAATAAACTCTGGAACACAATGAATAACAAAAATATAAATTATGGTATATTATCAAAGTACCTACAGCTACATGAAATAAGTACCTATACGGGATATGTCGAAATATGGTATGAAATAATCTACATTATAAATCATATTTATTTTCCTAATTCCAATAATTAGTTAAGAATTGTAACAATACTTGTATGTTGCTATAGAAATCACTTGCATATTATAAATTTTTATTATTTTTTTACTATGATTCCCTCCTGAATTATCTCATATATTATTGAATTTTATAGTCCATTAAAATTTTCTCAGTTTAAATTTGAAAAATATAATTACCAACGTACATTCTGAACAAAATACCAAAAGATTTTCTTTTGTTCCAGGTTGATGGATAGATTTATACACTTTTAGGTTACGTACACTAACGCTAAGCCCTAAACATTAGTTTTTAAGTTTAATTTTAAGTACAAACCTCTTTGATTTGGAGAAGCGCTAACCTCCGTCCCAGAAGACATAGACGCTGCGTGGCGCCCAGTAGTAAACGCGACGCAGTACTATTAATCTTCTGGTAAGTAAATAATGTTTAATTTACTTACTGGTATTCATTCCTATAACTGAGAAAAATTTAATTATAAAATGTTAGAAAATAGAATCATAGTAAAATGTACCTACTTTCCTTATATTTAAGTACTGAATATGAATTGGTAAAGGAACATAGATATACGAGTATGTATAAGTATAATGAATAAAAAAATATAAACAAATTGTGAGAATATCTGTAAAGAGCGATTAATGAAGCAACACGAAAGGAATAAATATTCGTGCAAGTATTGACAGGAGCAAATATATGGACTATGGTGTCTGGGTAATCATAAAAGTAAAACGTTTATCAGCCAGCAAATAAAAGGTAAGTGTATTATTATCAGTTTTTTTAATATATATATTTTTTTCAGATATACATACAATAATAAAAATATTACCATATGAAAACCATATAGAATGTGAATCTATGTATGTTTTTTATAATCATTAACATTAATTATGTACTAATTTTGCTTTAAAATTCAGATAATATTATGGTGTCTGGTTAATCATAAAAGTAAAACATTTATCAGCCAGCAAATAAAACGGTAAGTGTATTATTATCAGTTTTTTCAATATATTTTTTTTTTCAGATATACATATAATATTAAAAATGTTACCATATGAAAACCATATAGAATGTGAATCTATGTATGTATTTTATAATTATTATTAACATTAATTATGTATTAATTTTGCGTTAAATTCAGATAATAATGTATACATACATATATATTATAATAAACTCTGGAACACAATGAATAACAAAAATATAAATTATGGTATATTATCAAAGTACCTACAGCTACATGAAATAAGTACCTATACGGGATATGTCGAAATATGGTATGAAATAATCTACATTATAAATCATATTTATTTTCCTAATTCCAATAATTAGTTAAGAATTGTAACAATACTTGTATGTTGCTATAGAAATCACTTGCATATTATAAATTTTTATTATTTTTTTACTATGATTCCCTCCTGAATTATCTCATATATTATTGAATTTTATAGTCCATTAAAATTTTCTCAGTTTAAATTTGAAAAATATAATTACCAACGTACATTCTGAACAAAATACCAAAAGATTTTCTTTTGTTCCAGGTTGATGGATAGATTTATACACTTTTAGGTTACGTACACTAACGCTAAGCCCTAAACATTAGTTTTTAAGTTTAATTTTAAGTACAAACCTCTTTGATTTGGAGAAGCGCTAACCTCCGTCCCAGAAGACATAGACGCTGCGTGGCGCCCAGTAGTAAACGCGACGCAGTACTATTAATCTTTTGGTAAGTAAATAATGTTTAAGTTACTTACTGGTATTCATTCCTATAACTGAGAAAAATTTAATTATAAAATGTTAGAAAATAGAATCATAGTAAAATGTACCTACTTTCCTTATATTTAAGTACTGAATATGAATTGGTAAAGGAACATAGATATACGAGTATGTATAAGTATAATGAATAGAAAAATATAAACAAATTGTGAGAATATCTGTAAAGAGCGATTAATGAAGCAACACGAAAGGAATAAATATTCGTGCAAGTATTGACAGGAGCAAATATATGGACTATGGTGTCTGGGTAATCATAAAAGTAAAACGTTTATCAGCCAGCAAATAAAAGGTAAGTGTATTATTATCAGTTTTTTTAATATATATATTTTTTTCAGATATACATACAATAATAAAAATATTACCATATGAAAACCATATAGAATGTGAATCTATGTATGTTTTTTATAATCATTAACATTAATTATGTACTAATTTTGCTTTAAAATTCAGATAATATTATGGTGTCTGGTTAATCATAAAAGTAAAACATTTATCAGCCAGCAAATAAAAGGGTAAGTGTATTATTATCAGTTTTTTCAATATATTTTTTTTTTTCAGATATACATATAATATTAAAAATGTTACCATATGAAAACCATATAGAATGTGAATCTATGTATGTATTTTATAATTATTAACATTAATTATGTATTAATTTTGCGTTAAATTCAGATAATAATGTATACATACATATATATTATAATAAACTCTGGAACACAATGAATAACAAAAATATAAATTATGGTATATTATCAAAGTACCTACAGCTACATGAAATAAGTACCTATACGGGATATGTCGAAATATGGTATGAAATAATCTACATTATAAATCATATTTATTTTCCTAATTCCAATAATTAGTTAAGAATTGTAACAATACTTGTATGTTGCTATAGAAATCACTTGCATATTATAAATTTTTATTATTTTTTTACTATGATTCCCTCCTGAATTATCTCATATATTATTGAATTTTATAGTCCATTAAAATTTTCTCAGTTTAAATTTGAAAAATATAATTACCAACGTACATTCTGAACAAAATACCAAAAGATTTTCTTTTGTTCCAGGTTGATGGATAGATTTATACACTTTTAGGTTACGTACACTAACGCTAAGCCCTAAACATTAGTTTTTAAGTTTAATTTTAAGTACAAACCTCTTTGATTTGGAGAAGCGCTAACCTCCGTCCCAGAAGACATAGACGCTGCGTGGCGCCCAGTAGTAAACGCGACGCAGTACTATTAATCTTCTGGTAAGTAAATAATGTTTAATTTACTTACTGGTATTCATTCCTATAACTGAGAAAAATTTAATTATAAAATGTTAGAAAATAGAATCATAGTAAAATGTACCTACTTTCCTTATATTTAAGTAGGTACTTAATATGAATTGGTAAAGGAACATAGATATACGAGTATGTATAAGTATAATGAATAGAAAAATATAAACAAATTGTGAGAATATCTGTAAAGAGCGATTAATGAAGCAACACGAAAGGAATAAATATTCGTGCAAGTATTGACAGGAGCAAATATATGGACTATGGTGTCTGGGTAATCATAAAAGTAAAACGTTTATCAGCCAGCAAATAAAAGGTAAGTGTATTATTATCAGTTTTTTTAATATATATATTTTTTTCAGATATACATACAATAATAAAAATATTACCATATGAAAACCATATAGAATGTGAATCTATGTATGTTTTTTATAATCATTAACATTAATTATGTACTAATTTTGCTTTAAAATTCAGATAATATATAATGGTGTCTGGTTAATCATAAAAGTAAAACATTTATCAGCCAGAAAATAAAAGGGTAAGTGTATTATTATCAGTTTTTTCAATATTTTTTTTTTTTCAGATATACATATAATATTAAAAATGTTACCATATGAAAACCATATAGAATGTGAATCTATGTATGTATTTTATAATTATTAACATTAATTATGTATTAATTTTGCGTTAAATTCAGATAATAATGTATACATACATATATATTATAATAAACTCTGGAACACAATGAATAACAAAAATATAAATTATGGTATATTATCAAAGTACCTACAGCTACATGAAATAAGTACCTATACGGGATATGTCGAAATATGGTATGAAATAATCTACATTATAAATCATATTTATTTTCCTAATTCCAATAATTAGTTAAGAATTGTAACAATACTTGTATGTTGCTATAGAAATCACTTGCATATTATAAATTTTTATTATTTTTTTACTATGATTCCCTCCTGAATTATCTCATATATTATTGAATTTTATAGTCCATTAAAATTTTCTCAGTTTAAATTTGAAAAATATAATTACCAACGTACATTCTGAACAAAATACCAAAAGATTTTCTTTTGTTCCAGGTTGATGGATAGATTTATACACTTTTAGGTTACGTACACTAACGCTAAGCCCTAAACATTAGTTTTTAAGTTTAATTTTAAGTACAAACCTCTTAGATTTGGATAAGCGCTAACCTCCGTCCCAGAAGACATAGACGCTGCGTGGCGCCCAGTAGTAAACGCGACGCAGTACTATTAATCTTCTGGTAAGTAAATAATGTTTAATTTACTTACTGGTATTCATTCCTATAACTGAGAAAAATTTAATTATAAAATGTTAGAAAATAGAATCATAGTAAAATGTACCTACTTTCCTTATATTTAAGTACTGAATATGAATTGGTAAAGGAACATAGATATACGAGTATGTATAAGTATAATGAATAGAAAAATATAAACAAATTGTGAGAATATCTGTAAAGAGCGATTAATGAAGCAACACGAAAGGAATAAATATTCGTGCAAATATTGACAGGAGCAAATATATGGACTATGGTGTCTGGGTAATCATAAAAGTAAAACGTTTATCAGCCAGCAAATAAAAGGTAAGTGTATTATTATCAGTTTTTTTAATATATATATTTTTTTCAGATATACATACAATAATAAAAATATTACCATATGAAAACCATATAGAATGTGAATCTATGTATGTTTTTTATAATCATTAACATTAATTATGTACTAATTTTGCTTTAAAATTCAGATAATATTATGGTGTCTGGTTAATCATAAAAGTAAAACATTTATCAGCCAGCAAATAAAAGGGTAAGTGTATTATTATCAGTTTTTTCAATATATTTTTTTTTTTCAGATATACATATAATATTAAAAATGTTACCATATGAAAACCATATAGAATGTGAATCTATGTATGTATTTTATAATTATTAACATTAATTATGTATTAATTTTGCGTTAAATTCAGATAATAATGTATACATACATATATATTATAATAAACTCTGGAACACAATGAATAACAAAAATATAAATTATGGTATATTATCAAAGTACCTACAGCTACATGAAATAAGTACCTATACGGGATATGTCGAAATATGGTATGAAATAATCTACATTATAAATCATATTTATTTTCCTAATTCCAATAATTAGTTAAGAATTGTAACAATACTTGTATGTTGCTATAGAAATCACTTGCATATTATAAATTTTTATTATTTTTTTACTATGATTCCCTCCTGAATTATCTCATATATTATTGAATTTTATAGTCCATTAAAATTTTCTCAGTTTAAATTTGAAAAATATAATTACCAACGTACATTCTGAACAAAATACCAAAAGATTTTCTTTTGTTCCAAGGTGATGGATAGATTTATACACTTTTAGGTTACGTACACTAACGCTAAGCCCTAAACATTAGTTTTTAAGTTTAATTTTAAGTACAAACCTCTTAGATTTGGATAACCGCTAACCTCCGTCCCAGAAGACATAGACGCTGCGTGGCGCCCAGTAGTAAACGCGACGCAGTACTATTAATCTTCTGGTAAGTAAATAATGTTTAATTTACTTACTGGTATTCATTCCTATAACTGAGAAAAATTTAATTATAAAATGTTAGAAAATAGAATCATAGTAAAATGTACCTACTTTCCTTATATTTAAGTACTGAATATGAATTGGTAAAGGAACATAGATATACGAGTATGTATAAGTATAATGAATAGAAAAATATAAACAAATTGTGAGAATATCTGTAAAGAGCGATTAATGAAGCAACACGAAAGGAATAAATATTCGTGCAAGTATTGACAGGAGCAAATATATGGACTATGGTGTCTGGGTAATCATAAAAGTAAAACGTTTATCAGCCAGCAAATAAAAGGTAAGTGTATTATTATCAGTTTTTTTAATATATATATTTTTTTCAGATATACATACAATAATAAAAATATTACCATATGAAAACCATATAGAATGTGAATCTATGTATGTTTTTTATAATCATTAACATTAATTATGTACTAATTTTGCTTTAAAATTCAGATAATATTATGGTGTCTGGTTAATCATAACAGTAAAACATTTATCAGCCAGCAAATAAAAGGGTAAGTGTATTATTATCAGTTTTTTCAATATATTTTTTTTTTCAGATATACATATAATATTAAAAATGTTACCATATGAAAATTATATAGAATGTGAATCTATGTATGTATTTTATAATTATTAACATTAATTATGTATTAATTTTGCGTTAAATTCAGATAATAATGTATACATACATATATATTATAATAAACTCTGGAACACAATGAATAACAAAAATATAAATTATGGTATATTATCAAAGTACCTACAGCTACATGAAATAAGTACCTATACGGGATATGTCGAAATATGGTATGAAATAATCTACATTATAAATCATATTTATTTTCCTAATTCCAATAATTAGTTAAGAATTGTAACAATACTTGTATGTTGCTATAGAAATCACTTGCATATTATAAATTTTTATTATTTTTTTACTATGATTCCCTCCTGAATTATCTCATATATTATTGAATTTTATAGTCCATTAAAATTTTCTCAGTTTAAATTTGAAAAATATAATTACCAACGTACATTCTGAACAAAATACCAAAAGATTTTCTTTTGTTCCAGGTTGATGGATAGATTTATACACTTTTAGGTTACGTACACTAACGCTAAGCCCTAAACATTAGTTTTTAAGTTTAATTTTAAGTACAAACCTCTTAGATTTGGATAAGCGCTAACCTCCGTCCCAGAAGACATAGACGCTGCGTGGCGCCCAGTAGTAAACGCGACGCAGTACTATTAATCTTCTGGTAAGTAAATAATGTTTAATTTACTTACTGGTATTCATTCCTATAACTGAGAAAAATTTAATTATAAAATGTTAGAAAATAGAATCATAGTAAAATGTACCTACTTTCCTTATATTTAAGTACTGAATATGAATTGGTAAAGGAACATAGATATACGAGTATGTATAAGTATAATGAATAGAAAAATATAAACAAATTGTGAGAATATCTGTAAAGAGCGATTAATGAAGCAACACGAAAGGAATAAATATTCGTGCAAGTATTGACAGGAGCAAATATATGGACTATGGTGTCTGGGTAATCATAAAAGTAAAACGTTTATCAGCCAGCAAATAAAAGGTAAGTGTATTATTATCAGTTTTTTTAATATATATATTTTTTTCAGATATACCTACAATAATAAAAATATTACCATATGAAAACCATATAGAATGTGAATCTATGTATGTTTTTTATAATCATTAACATTAATTATGTACTAATTTTGCTTTAAAATTCAGATAATATTATGGTGTCTGGTTAATCATAAAAGTAAAACATTTATCAGCCAGCAAATAAAAGGGTAAGTGTATTATTATCAGTTTTTTCAATATATTTTTTTTTTCAGATATACATATAATATTAAAAATGTTACCATATGAAAACCATATAGAATGTGAATCTATGTATGTATTTTATAATTATTAACATTAATTATGTATTAATTTTGCGTTAAATTCAGATAATAATGTATACATACATATATATTATAATAAACTCTGGAACACAATGAATAACAAAAATATAAATTATGGTATATTATCAAAGTACCTACAGCTACATGAAATAAGTACCTATACGGGATATGTCGAAATATGGTATGAAATAATCTACATTATAAATCATATTTATTTTCCTAATTCCAATAATTAGTTAAGAATTGTAACAATTCTTGTATGTTGCTATAGAAATCACTTGCATATTATAAATTTTTATTATTTTTTTACTATGATTCCCTCCTGAATTATCTCATATATTATTGAATTTTATAGTCTATTAAAATTTTCTCAGTTTAAATTTGAAAAATATAATTACCAACGTACATTCTGAACAAAATACCAAAAGATTTTCTTTTGTTCCAGGTTGATGGATAGATTTATACACTTTTAGGTTACGTACACTAACGCTAAGCCCTAAACATTAGTTTTTAAGTTTAATTTTAAGTACAAACCTCTTAGATTTGGATAAGCGCTAACCTCCGTCCCAGAAGACATAGACGCTGCGTGGCGCCCAGTAGTAAACGCGACGCAGTACTATTAATCTTCTGGTAAGTAAATAATGTTTAATTTACTTACTGGTATTCATTCCTATAACTGAGAAAAATTTAATTATAAAATGTTAGAAAATAGAATCATAGTAAAATGTACCTACTTTCCTTATATTTAAGTACTGAATATGAATTGGTAAAGGAACATAGATATACGAGTATGTATAAGTATAATGAATAGAAAAATATAAACAAATTGTGAGAATATCTGTAAAGAGCGATTAATGA
This sequence comes from Harpalus rufipes, assembly GCA_951394225.1. Classification (NCBI taxonomy): domain Eukaryota; kingdom Metazoa; phylum Arthropoda; class Insecta; order Coleoptera; family Carabidae; genus Harpalus; species Harpalus rufipes. Next base: position 18,441,210 of record OX596285.1, read on the forward strand.
AGCAACACGAAAGGAATAAATATTCGTGCAAGTATTGACAGGAGCAAATATATGGACTATGGTGTCTGGGTAATCATAAAAGTAAAACGTTTATCGGCCAGCAAATAAAAGGTAAGTGTATTATTATCAGTTTTTTTAATATATATTTTTTTTTCAGATATACATACAATAATAAAAATATTACCATATGAAAACCATATAGAATGTGAATCTATGTATGTTTTTTATAATCATTAACATTAATTATGTACTAATTTTGCTTTAAAATTCAGATAATATTATGGTGTCTGGTTAATCATAAAAGTAAAACATTTATCAGCCAGCAAATAAAAGGGTAAGTGTATTATTATCAGTTTTTTCAATATATTTTTTTTTTCAGATATACATATAATATTAAAAATGTTACCATATGAAAACCATATAGAATGTGAATCTATGTATGTATTTTATAATTATTAACATTAATTATGTATTAATTTTGCGTTAAATTCAGATAATAATGTATACATACATATATATTATAATAAACTCTGGAACACAATGAATAACAAAAATATAAATTATGGTATATTATCAAAGTACCTACAGCTACATGAAATAAGTACCTATACGGGATATGTCGAAATATGGTATGAAATAATCTACATTATAAATCATATTTATTTTCCTAACTCCAATAATTAGTTAAGAATTGTAACAATACTTGTATGTTGCTATAGAAATCACTTGCATATTATAAATTTTTATTATTTTTTTACTATGATTCCCTCCTGAATTATCTCATATATTATTGAATTTTATAGTCCATTAAAATTTTCTCAGTTTAAATTTGAAAAATATAATTACCAACGTACATTCTGAACAAAATACCAAAAGATTTTCTTTTGTTCCAGGTTGATGGATAGATTTATACACTTTTAGGTTACGTACACTAACGCTAAGCCCTAAACATTAGTTTTTAAGTTTAATTTTAAGTACAAACCTCTTAGATTTGGATAAGCGCTAACCTCCGTCCCAGAAGACATAGACGCTGCGTGGCGCCCAGTAGTAAACGCGACGCAGTACTATTAATCTTCTGGTAAGTAAATAATGTTTAATTTACTTACTGGTATTCATTCCTATAACTGAGAAAAATTTAATTATAAAATGTTAGAAAATAGAATCATAGTAAAATGTACCTACTTTCCTTATATTTAAGTACTGAATATGAATTGGTAAAGGAACATAGATATACGAGTATGTATAAGTATAATGAATAGAAAAATATAAACAAATTGTGAGAATATCTGTAAAGAGCGATTAATGAAGCAACACGAAAGGAATAAATATTCGTGCAAGTATTGACAGGAGCAAATATATGGACTATGGTGTCTGGGTAATCATAAAAGTAAAACGTTTATCAGCCAGCAAATAAAAGGTAAGTGTATTATTATCAGTTTTTTTAATATATATATTTTTTTCAGATATACCTACAATAATAAAAATATTACCATATGAAAACCATATAGAATGTGAATCTATGTATGTTTTTTATAATCATTAACATTAATTATGTACTAATTTTGCTTTAAAATTCAGATAATATTATGGTGTCTGGTTAATCATAAAAGTAAAACATTTATCAGCCAGCAAATAAAAGGGTAAGTGTATTATTATCAGTTTTTTCAATATATTTTTTTTTTCAGATATACATATAATATTAAAAATGTTACCATATGAAAACCATATAGAATGTGAATCTATGTATGTATTTTATAATTATTAACATTAATTATGTATTAATTTTGCGTTAAATTCAGATAATAATGTATACATACATATATATTATAATAAACTCTGGAACACAATGAATAACAAAAATATAAATTATGGTATATTATCAAAGTACCTACAGCTACATGAAATAAGTACCTATACGGGATATGTCGAAATATGGTATGAAATAATCTACATTATAAATCATATTTATTTTCCTAATTCCAATAATTAGTTAAGAATTGTAACAATTCTTGTATGTTGCTATAGAAATCACTTGCATATTATAAATTTTTATTATTTTTTTACTATGATTCCCTCCTGAATTATCTCATATATTATTGAATTTTATAGTCTATTAAAATTTTCTCAGTTTAAATTTGAAAAATATAATTACCAACGTACATTCTGAACAAAATACCAAAAGATTTTCTTTTGTTCCAGGTTGATGGATAGATTTATACACTTTTAGGTTACGTACACTAACGCTAAGCCCTAAACATTAGTTTTTAAGTTTAATTTTAAGTACAAACCTCTTAGATTTGGATAAGCGCTAACCTCCGTCCCAGAAGACATAGACGCTGCGTGGCGCCCAGTAGTAAACGCGACGCAGTACTATTAATCTTCTGGTAAGTAAATAATGTTTAATTTACTTACTGGTATTCATTCCTATAACTGAGAAAAATTTAATTATAAAATGTTAGAAAATAGAATCATAGTAAAATGTACCTACTTTCCTTATATTTAAGTACTGAATATGAATTGGTAAAGGAACATAGATATACGAGTATGTATAAGTATAATGAATAGAAAAATATAAACAAATTGTGAGAATATCTGTAAAGAGCGATTAATGAAGCAACACGAAAGGAATAAATATTCGTGCAAGTATTGACAGGAGCAAATATATGGACTATGGTGTCTGGGTAATCATAAAAGTAAAACGTTTATCGGCCAGCAAATAAAAGGTAAGTGTATTATTATCAGTTTTTTTAATATATATTTTTTTTTCAGATATACATACAATAATAAAAATATTACCATATGAAAACCATATAGAATGTGAATCTATGTATGTTTTTTATAATCATTAACATTAATTATGTACTAATTTTGCTTTAAAATTCAGATAATATTATGGTGTCTGGTTAATCATAAAAGTAAAACATTTATCAGCCAGCAAATAAAAGGGTAAGTGTATTATTATCAGTTTTTTCAATATATTTTTTTTTTCAGATATACATATAATATTAAAAATGTTACCATATGAAAACCATATAGAATGTGAATCTATGTATGTATTTTATAATTATTAACATTAATTATGTATTAATTTTGCGTTAAATTCAGATAATAATGTATACATACATATATATTATAATAAACTCTGGAACACAATGAATAACAAAAATATAAATTATGGTATATTATCAAAGTACCTACAGCTACATGAAATAAGTACCTATACGGGATATGTCGAAATATGGTATGAAATAATCTACATTATAAATCATATTTATTTTCCTAACTCCAATAATTAGTTAAGAATTGTAACAATACTTGTATGTTGCTATAGAAATCACTTGCATATTATAAATTTTTATTATTTTTTTACTATGATTCCCTCCTGAATTATCTCATATATTATTGAATTTTATAGTCCATTAAAATTTTCTCAGTTTAAATTTGAAAAATATAATTACCAACGTACATTCTGAACAAAATACCAAAAGATTTTCTTTTGTTCCAGGTTGATGGATAGATTTATACACTTTTAGGTTACGTACACTAACGCTAAGCCCTAAACATTAGTTTTTAAGTTTAATTTTAAGTACAAACCTCTTAGATTTGGATAAGCGCTAACCTCCGTCCCAGAAGACATAGACGCTGCGTGGCGCCCAGTAGTAAACGCGACGCAGTACTATTAATCTTCTGGTAAGTAAATAATGTTTAATTTACTTACTGGTATTCATTCCTATAACTGAGAAAAATTTAATTATAAAATGTTAGAAAATAGAATCATAGTAAAATGTACCTACTTTCCTTATATTTAAGTACTGAATATGAATTGGTAAAGGAACATAGATATACGAGTATGTATAAGTATAATGAATAGAAAAATATAAACAAATTGTGAGAATATCTGTAAAGAGCGATTAATGAAGCAACACGAAAGGAATAAATATTCGTGCAAGTATTGACAGGAGCAAATATATGGACTATGGTGTCTGGGTAATCATAAAAGTAAAACGTTTATCAGCCAGCAAATAAAAGGTAAGTGTATTATTATCAGTTTTTTTAATATATATATTTTTTTCAGATATACATACAATAATAAAATATTACCATATGAAAACCATATAGAATGTGAATCTATGTATGTTTTTTATAATCATTAACATTAATTATGTACTAATTTTGCTTTAAAATTCAGATAATATTATGGTGTCTGGTTAATCATAAAAGTAAAACATTTATCAGCCAGCAAATAAAAGGGTAAGTGTATTATTATCAGTTTTTTCAATATATTTTTTTTTTCAGATATACATATAATATTAAAAATGTTACCATATGAAAACCATATAGAATGTGAATCTATGTATGTATTTTATAATTATTATTAACATTAATTATGTATTAATTTTGCGTTAAATTCAGATAATAATGTATACATACATATATATTATAATAAACTCTGGAACACAATGAATAACAAAAATATAAATTATGGTATATTATCAAAGTACCTACAGCTACATGAAATAAGTACCTATACGGGATATGTCGAAATATGGTATGAAATAATCTACATTATAAATCATATTTATTTTCCTAATTCCAATAATTAGTTAAGAATTGTAACAATACTTGTATGTTGCTATAGAAATCACTTGCATATTATAAATTTTTATTATTTTTTTACTATGATTCCCTCCTGAATTATCTCATATATTATTGAATTTTATAGTCCATTAAAATTTTCTCAGTTTAAATTTGAAAAATATAATTACCAACGTACATTCTGAACAAAATACCAAAAGATTTTCTTTTGTTCCAGGTTGATGGATAGATTTATACACTTTTAGGTTACGTACACTAACGCTAAGCCCTAAACATTAGTTTTTAAGTTTAATTTTAAGTACAAACCTCTTAGATTTGGATAAGCGCTAACCTCCGTCCCAGAAGACATAGACGCTGCGTGGCGCCCAGTAGTAAACGCGACGCAGTACTATTAATCTTCTGGTAAGTAAATAATGTTTAATTTACTTACTGGTATTCATTCCTATAACTGAGAAAAATTTAATTATAAAATGTTAGAAAATAGAATCATAGTAAAATGTACCTACTTTCCTTATATTTAAGTACTGAATATGAATTGGTAAAGGAACATAGATATACGAGTATGTATAAGTATAATGAATAGAAAAATATAAACAAATTGTGAGAATATCTGTAAAGAGCGATTAATGAAGCAACACGAAAGGAATAAATATTCGTGCAAATATTGACAGGAGCAAATATATGGACTATGGTGTCTGGGTAATCATAAAAGTAAAACGTTTATCAGCCAGCAAATAAAAGGTAAGTGTATTATTATCAGTTTTTTTAATATATATATTTTTTTCAGATATACATACAATAATAAAAATATTACCATATGAAAACCATATAGAATGTGAATCTATGTATGTTTTTTATAATCATTAACATTAATTATGTACTAATTTTGCTTTAAAATTCAGATAATATTATGGTGTCTGGTTAATCATAAAAGTAAAACATTTATCAGCCAGCAAATAAAAGGGTAAGTGTATTATTATCAGTTTTTTCAATATTTTTTTTTTTTTCAGATATACATATAATATTAAAAATGTTACCATATGAAAACCATATAGAATGTGAATCTATGTATGTATTTTATAATTATTAACATTAATTATGTATTAATTTTGCGTTAAATTCAGATAATAATGTATACATACATATATATTATAATAAACTCTGGAACACAATGAATAACAAAAATATAAATTATGGTATATTATCAAAGTACCTACAGCTACATGAAATAAGTACCTATACGGGATATGTCGAAATATGGTATGAAATAATCTACATTATAAATCATATTTATTTTCCTAACTCCAATAATTAGTTAAGAATTGTAACAATACTTGTATGTTGCTATAGAAATCACTTGCATATTATAAATTTTTATTATTTTTTTACTATGATTCCCTCCTGAATTATCTCATATATTATTGAATTTTATAGTCCATTAAAATTTTCTCAGTTTAAATTTGAAAAATATAATTACCAACGTACATTCTGAACAAAATACCAAAAGATTTTCTTTTGTTCCAGGTTGATGGATAGATTTATACACTTTTAGGTTACGTACACTAACGCTAAGCCCTAAACATTAGTTTTTAAGTTTAATTTTAAGTACAAACCTCTTAGATTTGGATAAGCGCTAACCTCCGTCCCAGAAGACATAGACGCTGCGTGGCGCCCAGTAGTAAACGCGACGCAGTACTATTAATCTTCTGGTAAGTAAATAATGTTTAATTTACTTACTGGTATTCATTCCTATAACTGAGAAAAATTTAATTATAAAATGTTAGAAAATAGAATCATAGTAAAATGTACCTACTTTCCTTATATTTAAGTACTGAATATGAATTGGTAAAGGAACATAGATATACGAGTATGTATAAGTATAATGAATAGAAAAATATAAACAAATTGTGAGAATATCTGTAAAGAGCGATTAATGAAGCAACACGAAAGGAATAAATATTCGTGCAAGTATTGACAGGAGCAAATATATGGACTATGGTGTCTGGGTAATCATAAAAGTAAAACGTTTATCAGCCAGCAAATAAAAGGTAAGTGTATTATTATCAGTTTTTTTAATATATATATTTTTTTCAGATATACATACAATAATAAAATATTACCATATGAAAACCATATAGAATGTGAATCTATGTATGTTTTTTATAATCATTAACATTAATTATGTACTAATTTTGCTTTAAAATTCAGATAATATTATGGTGTCTGGTTAATCATAAAAGTAAAACATTTATCAGCCAGCAAATAAAAGGGTAAGTGTATTATTATCAGTTTTTTCAATATATTTTTTTTCTTCAGATATACATATAATATTAAAAATGTTACCATATGAAAACCATATAGAATGTGAATCTATGTATGTATTTTATAATTATTAACATTAATTATGTATTAATTTTGCGTTAAATTCAGATAATAATGTATACATACATATATATTATAATAAACTCTGGAACACAATGAATAACAAAAATATAAATTATGGTATATTATCAAAGTACCTACAGCTACATGAAATAAGTACCTATACGGGATATGTCGAAATATGGTATGAAATAATCTACATTATAAATCATATTTATTTTCCTAATTCCAATAATTAGTTAAGAATTGTAACAATACTTGTATGTTGCTATAGAAATCACTTGCATATTATAAATTTTTATTATTTTTTTACTATGATTCCCTCCTGAATTATCTCATATATTATTGAATTTTATAGTCCATTAAAATTTTCTCAGTTTAAATTTGAAAAATATAATTACCAACGTACATTCTGAACAAAATACCAAAAGATTTTCTTTTGTTCCAGGTTGATGGATAGATTTATACACTTTTAGGTTACGTACACTAACGCTAAGCCCTAAACATTAGTTTTTAAGTTTAATTTTAAGTACAAACCTCTTAGATTTGGATAAGCGCTAACCTCCGTCCCAGAAGACATAGACGCTGCGTGGCGCCCAGTAGTAAACGCGACGCAGTACTATTAATCTTCTGGTAAGTAAATAATGTTTAATTTACTTACTGGTATTCATTCCTATAACTGAGAAAAATTTAATTATAAAATGTTAGAAAATAGAATCATAGTAAAATGTACCTACTTTCCTTATATTTAAGTACTGAATATGAATTGGTAAAGGAACATAGATATACGAGTATGTATAAGTATAATGAATAGAAAAATATAAACAAATTGTGAGAATATCTGTAAAGAGCGATTAATGAAGCAACACGAAAGGAATAAATATTCGTGCAAATATTGACAGGAGCAAATATATGGACTATGGTGTCTGGGTAATCATAAAAGTAAAACGTTTATCAGCCAGCAAATAAAAGGTAAGTGTATTATTATCAGTTTTTTTAATATATATATTTTTTTCAGATATACATACAATAATAAAAATATTACCATATGAAAACCATATAGAATGTGAATCTATGTATGTTTTTTATAATCATTAACATTAATTATGTACTAATTTTGCTTTAAAATTCAGATAATATTATGGTGTCTGGTTAATCATAAAAGTAAAACATTTATCAGCCAGCAAATAAAAGGGTAAGTGTATTATTATCAGTTTTTTCAATATATTTTTTTTTTCAGATATACATATAATATTAAAAATGTTACCATATGAAAACCATATAGAATGTGAATCTATGTATGTATTTTATAATTATTAACATTAATTATGTATTAATTTTGCGTTAAATTCAGATAATAATGTATACATACATATATATTATAATAAACTCTGGAACACAATGAATAACAAAAATATAAATTATGGTATATTATCAAAGTACCTACAGCTACATGAAATAAGTACCTATACGGGATATGTCGAAATATGGTATGAAATAATCTACATTATAAATCATATTTATTTTCCTAATTCCAATAATTAGTTAAGAATTGTAACAATACTTGTATGTTGCTATAGAAATCACTTGCATATTATAAATTTTTATTATTTTTTTACTATGATTCCCTCCTGAATTATCTCATATATTATTGAATTTTATAGTCCATTAAAATTTTCTCAGTTTAAATTTGAAAAATATAATTACCAACGTACATTCTGAACAAAATACCAAAAGATTTTCTTTTGTTCCAGGTTGATGGATAGATTTATACACTTTTAGGTTACGTACACTAACGCTAAGCCCTAAACATTAGTTTTTAAGTTTAATTTTAAGTACAAACCTCTTAGATTTGGATAAGCGCTAACCTCCGTCCCAGAAGACATAGACGCTGCGTGGCGCCCAGTAGTAAACGCGACGCAGTACTATTAATCTTCTGGTAAGTAAATAATGTTTAATTTACTTACTGGTATTCATTCCTATAACTGAGAAAAATTTAATTATAAAATGTTAGAAAATAGAATCATAGTAAAATGTACCTACTTTCCTTATATTTAAGTACTGAATATGAATTGGTAAAGGAACATAGATATACGAGTATGTATAAGTATAATGAATAGAAAAATATAAACAAATTGTGAGAATATCTGTAAAGAGCGATTAATGAAGCAACACGAAAGGAATAAATATTCGTGCAAGTATTGACAGGAGCAAATATATGGACTATGGTGTCTGGGTAATCATAAAAGTAAAACGTTTATCAGCCAGCAAATAAAAGGTAAGTGTATTATTATCAGTTTTTTTAATATATATATTTTTTTCAGATATACATACAATAATAAAAATATTACCATATGAAAACCATATAGAATGTGAATCTATGTATGTTTTTTATAATCATTAACATTAATTATGTACTAATTTTGCTTTAAAATTCAGATAATATTATGGTGTCTGGTTAATCATAAAAGTAAAACATTTATCAGCCAGCAAATAAAAGGGTAAGTGTATTATTATCAGTTTTTTCAATATATTTTTTTTTTCAGATATACATATAATATTAAAAATGTTACCATATGAAAACCATATAGAATGTGAATCTATGTATGTATTTTATAATTATTAACATTAATTATGTATTAATTTTGCGTTAAATTCAGATAATAATGTATACATACATATATATATTATAATAAACTCTGGAACACAATGAATAACAAAAATATAAATTATGGTATATTATCAAAGTACCTACAGCTACATGAAATAAGTACCTATACGGGATATGTCGAAATATGGTATGAAATAATCTACATTATAAATCATATTTATTTTCCTAATTCCAATAATTAGTTAAGAATTGTAACAATACTTGTATGTTGCTATAGAAATCACTTGCATATTATAAATTTTTATTATTTTTTTACTATGATTCCCTCCTGAATTATCTCATATATTATTGAATTTTATAGTCCATTAAAATATTCTCAGTTTAAATTTGAAAAATATAATTACCAACGTACATTCTGAACAAAATACCAAAAGATTTTCTTTTGTTCCAGGTTGATGGATAGATTTATACACTTTTAGGTTACGTACACTAACGCTAAGCCCTAAACATTAGTTTTTAAGTTTAATTTTAAGTACAAACCTCTTAGATTTGGATAAGCGCTAACCTCCGTCCCAGAAGACATAGACGCTGCGTGGCGCCCAGTAGTAAACGCGACGCAGTACTATTAATCTTCTGGTAAGTAAATAATGTTTAATTTACTTACTGGTATTCATTCCTATAACTGAGAAAAATTTAATTATAAAATGTTAGAAAATAGAATCATAGTAAAATGTACCTACTTTCATTATATTTAAGTACTGAATATGAATTGGTAAAGGAACATAGATATACGAGTATGTATAAGTATAATGAATAGAAAAATATAAACAAATTGTGAGAATATCTGTAAAGAGCGATTAATGAAGCAACACGAAAGGAATAAATATTCGTGCAAGTATTGACAGGAGCAAATATATGGACTATGGTGTCTGGGTAATCATAAAAGTAAAACGTTTATCAGCCAGCAAATAAAAGGTAAGTGTATTATTATCAGTTTTTTTAATATATATATTTTTTTCAGATATACATACAATAATAAAAATATTACCATATGAAAACCATATAGAATGTGAATCTATGTATGTTTTTTATAATCATTAACATTAATTATGTACTAATTTTGCTTTAAAATTCAGATAATATTATGGTGTCTGGTTAATCATAAAAGTAAAACATTTATCAGCCAGCAAATAAAAGGGTAAGTGTATTATTATCAGTTTTTTCAATATATTTTTTTTTTCAGATATACATATAATATTAAAAATGTTACCATATGAAAACCATATAGAATGTGAATCTATGTATGTATTTTATAATTATTAACATTAATTATGTATTAATTTTGCGTTAAATTCAGATAATAATGTATACATACATATATATTATAATAAACTCTGGAACACAATGAATAACAAAAATATAAATTATGGTATATTATCAAAGTACCTACAGCTACATGAAATAAGTACCTATACGGGATATGTCGAAATATGGTATGAAATAATCTACATTATAAATCATATTTATTTTCCTAATTCCAATAATTAGTTAAGAATTGTAACAATACTTGTATGTTGCTATAGAAATCACTTGCATATTATAAATTTTTATTATTTTTTTACTATGATTCCCTCCTGAATTATCTCATATATTATTGAATTTTATAGTCCATTAAAATTTTCTCAGTTTAAATTTGAAAAATATAATTACCAACGTACATTCTGAACAAAATACCAAAAGATTTTCTTTTGTTCCAGGTTGATGGATAGATTTATACACTTTTAGGTTACGTACACTAACGCTAAGCCCTAAACATTAGTTTTTAAGTTTAATTTTAAGTACAAACCTCTTAGATTTGGATAAGCGCTAACCTCCGTCCCAGAAGACATAGACGCTGCGTGGCGCCCAGTAGTAAACGCGACGCAGTACTATTAATCTTCTGGTAAGTAAATAATGTTTAATTTACTTACTGGTATTCATTCCTATAACTGAGAAAAATTTAATTATAAAATGTTAGAAAATAGAATCATAGTAAAATGTACCTACTTTCCTTATATTTAAGTACTGAATATGAATTGGTAAAGGAACATAGATATACGAGTATGTATAAGTATAATGAATAGAAAAATATAAACAAATTGTGAGAATATCTGTAAAGAGCGATTAATGAAGCAACACGAAAGGAATAAATATTCGTGCAAGTATTGACAGGAGCAAATATATGGACTATGGTGTCTGGGTAATCATAAAAGTAAAACGTTTATCAGCCAGCAAATAAAAGGTAAGTGTATTATTATCAGTTTTTTTAATATATATATTTTTTTCAGATATACATACAATAATAAAAATATTACCATATGAAAACCATATAGAATGTGAATCTATGTATGTTTTTTATAATCATTAACATTAATTATGTACTAATTTTGCTTTAAAATTCAGATAATATTATGGTGTCTGGTTAATCATAAAAGTAAAACATTTATCAGCCAGCAAATAAAAGGGTAAGTGTATTATTATCAGTTTTTTCAATATATTTTTTTTTTCAGATATACATATAATATTAAAAATGTTACCATATGAAAACCATATAGAATGTGAATCTATGTATGTATTTTATAATTATTAACATTAATTATGTATTAATTTTGCGTTAAATTCAGATAATAATGTATACATACATATATATTATAATAAACTCTGGAACACAATGAATAACAAAAATATAAATTATGGTATATTATCAAAGTACCTACAGCTACATGAAATAAGTACCTATACGGGATATGTCGAAATATGGTATGAAATAATCTACATTATAAATCATATTTATTTTCCTAATTCCAATAATTAGTTAAGAATTGTAACAATACTTGTATGTTGCTATAGAAATCACTTGCATATTATAAATTTTTATTATTTTTTTACTATGATTCCCTCCTGAATTATCTCATATATTATTGAATTTTATAGTCCATTAAAATTTTCTCAGTTTAAATTTGAAAAATATAATTACCAACGTACATTCTGAACAAAATACCAAAAGATTTTCTTTTGTTCCAGGTTGATGGATAGATTTATACACTTTTAGGTTACGTACACTAACGCTAAGCCCTAAACATTAGTTTTTAAGTTTAATTTTAAGTACAAACCTCTTAGATTTGGATAAGCGCTAACCTCCGTCCCAGAAGACATAGACGCTGCGTGGCGCCCAGTAGTAAACGCGACGCAGTACTATTAATCTTCTGGTAAGTAAATAATGTTTAATTTACTTACTGGTATTCATTCCTATAACTGAGAAAAATTTAATTATAAAATGTTAGAAAATAGAATCATAGTAAAATGTACCTACTTTCCTTATATTTAAGTACTGAATATGAATTGGTAAAGGAACATAGATATACGAGTATGTATAAGTATAATGAATAGAAAAATATAAACAAATTGTGAGAATATCTGTAAAGAGCGATTAATGAAGCAACACGAAAGGAATAAATATTCGTGCAAATATTGACAGGAGCAAATATATGGACTATGGTGTCTGGGTAATCATAAAAGTAAAACGTTTATCAGCCAGCAAATAAAAGGTAAGTGTATTATTATCAGTTTTTTTAATATATATATTTTTTTCAGATATACATACAATAATAAAAATATTACCATATGAAAACCATATAGAATGTGAATCTATGTATGTTTTTTATAATCATTAACATTAATTATGTACTAATTTTGCTTTAAAATTCAGATAATATTATGGTGTCTGGTTAATCATAAAAGTAAAACATTTATCAGCCAGCAAATAAAAGGGTAAGTGTATTATTATCAGTTTTTTCAATATATTTTTTTTTTCAGATATACATATAATATTAAAAATGTTACCATATGAAAACCATATAGAATGTGAATCTATGTATGTATTTTATAATTATTAACATTAATTATGTATTAATTTTGCGTTAAATTCAGATAATAATGTATACATACATATATATTATAATAAACTCTGGAACACAATGAATAACAAAAATATAAATTATGGTATATTATCAAAGTACCTACAGCTACATGAAATAAGTACCTATACGGGATATGTCGAAATATGGTATGAAATAATCTACATTATAAATCATATTTATTTTCCTAATTCCAATAATTAGTTAAGAATTGTAACAATACTTGTATGTTGCTATAGAAATCACTTGCATATTATAAATTTTTATTATTTTTTTACTATGATTCCCTCCTGAATTATCTCATATATTATTGAATTTTATAGTCCATTAAAATTTTCTCAGTTTAAATTTGAAAAATATAATTACCAACGTACATTCTGAACAAAATACCAAAAGATTTTCTTTTGTTCCAGGTTGATGGATAGATTTATACACTTTTAGGTTACGTACACTAACGCTAAGCCCTAAACATTAGTTTTTAAGTTTAATTTTAAGTACTAACCTCTTAGATTTGGATAAGCGCTAACCTCCGTCCCAGAAGACATAGACGCTGCGTGGCGCCCAGTAGTAAACGCGACGCAGTACTATTAATCTTCTGGTAAGTAAATAATGTTTAATTTACTTACTGGTATTCATTCCTATAACTGAGAAAAATTTAATTATAAAATGTTAGAAAATAGAATCATAGTAAAATGTACCTACTTTCCTTATATTTAAGTACTGAATATGAATTGGTAAAGGAACATAGATATACGAGTATGTATAAGTATAATGAATAGAAAAATATAAACAAATTGTGAGAATATCTGTAAAGAGCGATTAATGAAGCAACACGAAAGGAATAAATATTCGTGCAAATATTGACAGGAGCAAATATATGGACTATGGTGTCTGGGTAATCATAAAAGTAAAACGTTTATCAGCCAGCAAATAAAAGGTAAGTGTATTATTATCAGTTTTTTTAATATATATATTTTTTTCAGATATACATACAATAATAAAAATATTACCATATGAAAACCATATAGAATGTAAATCTATGTATGTTTTTTATAATCATTAACATTAATTATGTACTAATTTTGCTTTAAAATTCAGATAATATTATGGTGTCTGGTTAATCATAAAAGTAAAACATTTATCAGCCAGCAAATAAAAGGGTAAGTGTATTATTATCAGTTTTTTCAATATATTTTTTTTTTTCAGATATACATATAATATTAAAAATGTTACCATATGAAAACCATATAGAATGTGAATCTATGTATGTATTTTATAATTATTAACATTAATTATGTATTAATTTTGCGTTAAATTCAGATAATAATGTATACATACATATATATTATAATAAACTCTGGAACACAATGAATAACAAAAATATAAATTATGGTATATTATCAAAGTACCTACAGCTACATGAAATAAGTACCTATACGGGATATGTCGAAATATGGTATGAAATAATCTACATTATAAATCATATTTATTTTCCTAATTCCAATAATTAGTTAAGAATTGTAACAATACTTGTATGTTGCTATAGAAATCACTTGCATATTATAAATTTTTATTATTTTTTTACTATGATTCCCTCCTGAATTATCTCATATATTATTGAATTTTATAGTCCATTAAAATTTTCTCAGTTTAAATTTGAAAAATATAATTACCAACGTACATTCTGAACAAAATACCAAAAGATTTTCTTTTGTTCCAGGTTGATGGATAGATTTATACACTTTTAGGTTACGTACACTAACGCTAAGCCCTAAACATTAGTTTTTAAGTTTAATTTTAAGTACAAACCTCTTAGATTTGGATAAGCGCTAACCTCCGTCCCAGAAGACATAGACGCTGCGTGGCGCCCAGTAGTAAACGCGACGCAGTACTATTAATCTTCTGGTAAGTAAATAATGTTTAATTTACTTACTGGTATTCATTCCTATAACTGAGAAAAATTTAATTATAAAATGTTAGAAAATAGAATCATAGTAAAATGTACCTACTTTCCTTATATTTAAGTACTGAATATGAATTGGTAAAGGAACATAGATATACGAGTATGTATAAGTATAATGAATAGAAAAATATAAACAAATTGTGAGAATATCTGTAAAGAGCGATTAATGAAGCAACACGAAAGGAATAAATATTCGTGCAAGTATTGACAGGAGCAAATATATGGACTATGGTGTCTGGGTAATCATAAAAGTAAAACGTTTATCAGCCAGCAAATAAAAGGTAAGTGTATTATTATCAGTTTTTTTAATATATATATATTTTTTTCAGATATACATACAATAATAAAAATATTACCATATGAAAACCATATAGAATGTGAATCTATGTATGTTTTTTATAATCATTAACATTAATTATGTACTAATTTTGCTTTAAAATTCAGATAATATTATGGTGTCTGGTTAATCATAAAAGTAAAACATTTATCAGCCAGCAAATAAAAGGGTAAGTGTATTATTATCAGTTTTTTCAATATATTTTTTTTTTCAGATATACATATAATATTAAAAATGTTACCATATGAAAACCATATAGAATGTGAATCTATGTATGTATTTTATAATTATTAACATTAATTATGTATTAATTTTGCGTTAAATTCAGATAATAATGTATACATACATATATATTATAATAAACTCTGGAACACAATGAATAACAAAAATATAAATTATGGTATATTATCAAAGTACCTACAGCTACATGAAATAAGTACCTATACGGGATATGTCGAAATATGGTATGAAATAATCTACATTATAAATCATATTTATTTTCCTAATTCCAATAATTAGTTAAGAATTGTAACAATACTTGTATGTTGCTATAGAAATCACTTGCATATTATAAATTTTTATTATTTTTTTACTATGATTCCCTCCTGAATTATCTCATATATTATTGAATTTTATAGTCCATTAAAATTTTCTCAGTTTAAATTTGAAAAATATAATTACCAACGTACATTCTGAACAAAATACCAAAAGATTTTCTTTTGTTCCAGGTTGATGGATAGATTTATACACTTTTAGGTTACGTACACTAACGCTAAGCCCTAAACATTAGTTTTTAAGTTTAATTTTAAGTACAAACCTCTTAGATTTGGATAAGCGCTAACCTCCGTCCCAGAAGACATAGACGCTGCGTGGCGCCCAGTAGTAAACGCGACGCAGTACTATTAATCTTCTGGTAAGTAAATAATGTTTAATTTACTTACTGGTATTCATTCCTATAACTGAGAAAAATTTAATTATAAAATGTTAGAAAATAGAATCATAGTAAAATGTACCTACTTTCCTTATATTTAAGTACTGAATATGAATTGGTAAAGGAACATAGATATACGAGTATGTATAAGTATATTGAATAGAAAAATATAAACAAATTGTGAGAATATCTGTAAAGAGCGATTAATGAAGTAACACGAAAGGAATAAATATTCGTGCAAATATTGACAGGAGCAAATATATGGACTATGGGGTCTGGGTAATCATAAAAGTAAAACGTTTATCAGCCAGCAAATAAAAGGTAAGTGTATTATTATCAGTTTTTTTAATATATATATTTTTTTCAGATATACATACAATAATAAAAATATTACCATATGAAAACCATATAGAATGTGAATCTATGTATGTTTTTTATAATCATTAACATTAATTATGTACTAATTTTGCTTTAAAATTCAGATAATATTATGGTGTCTGGTTAATCATAAAAGTAAAACATTTATCAGCCAGCAAATAAAAGGGTAAGTGTATTATTATCAGTTTTTTCAATATATTTTTTTTTTTCAGATATACATATAATATTAAAAATGTTACCATATGAAAACCATATAGAATGTGAATCTATGTATGTATTTTATAATTATTAACATTAATTATGTATTAATTTTGCGTTAAATTCAGATAATAATGTATACATACATATATATTATAATAAACTCTGGAACACAATGAATAACAAAAATATAAATTATGGTATACATATTATCAAAGTACCTACAGCTACATGAAATAAGTACCTATACGGGATATGTCGAAATATGGTATGAAATAATCTACATTATAAATCATATTTATTTTCCTAATTCCAATAATTAGTTAAGAATTGTAACAATACTTGTATGTTGCTATAGAAATCACTTGCATATTATAAATTTTTATTATTTTTTTACTATGATTCCCTCCTGAATTATCTCATATATTATTGAATTTTATAGTCCATTAAAATTTTCTCAGTTTAAATTTGAAAAATATAATTACCAACGTACATTCTGAACAAAATACCAAAAGATTTTCTTTTGTTCCAGGTTGATGGATAGATTTATACACTTTTAGGTTACGTACACTAACGCTAAGCCCTAAACATTAGTTTTTAAGTTTAATTTTAAGTACAAACCTCTTAGATTTGGATAAGCGCTAACCTCCGTCCCAGAAGACATAGACGCTGCGTGGCGCCCAGTAGTAAACGCGACGCAGTACTATTAATCTTCTGGTAAGTAAATAATGTTTAATTTACTTACTGGTATTCATTCCTATAACTGAGAAAAATTTAATTATAAAATGTTAGAAAATAGAATCATAGTAAAATGTACCTACTTTCCTTATATTTAAGTACTGAATATGAATTGGTAAAGGAACATAGATATACGAGTATGTATAAGTATAATGAATAGAAAAATATAAACAAATTGTGAGAATATTTGTAAAGAGCGATTAATGAAGCAACACGAAAGGAATAAATATTCGTGCAAATATTGACAGGAGCAAATATATGGACTATGGTGTCTGGGTAATCATAAAAGTAAAACGTTTATCAGCCAGCAAATAAAAGGTAAGTGTATTATTATCAGTTTTTTTAATATATATATTTTTTTCAGATATACATACAATAATAAAAATATTACCATATGAAAACCATATAGAATGTGAATCTATGTATGTTTTTTATAATCATTAACATTAATTATGTACTAATTTTGCTTTAAAATTCAGATAATATTATGGTGTCTGGTTAATCATAAAAGTAAAACATTTATCAGCCAGCAAATAAAAGGGTAAGTGTATTATTATCAGTTTTTTCAATATATTTTTTTTTTTCAGATATACATATAATATTAAAAATGTTACCATATGAAAACCATATAGAATGTGAATCTATGTATGTATTTTATAATTATTAACATTAATTATGTATTAATTTTGCGTTAAATTCAGATAATAATGTATACATACATATATATTATAATAAACTCTGGAACACAATGAATAACAAAAATATAAATTATGGTATATTATCAAAGTACCTACAGCTACATGAAATAAGTACCTATACGGGATATGTCGAAATATGGTATGAAATAATCTACATTATAAATCATATTTATTTTCCTAATTCCAATAATTAGTTAAGAATTGTAACAATACTTGTATGTTGCTATAGAAATCACTTGCATATTATAAATTTTTATTATTTTTTTACTATGATTCCCTCCTGAATTATCTCATATATTATTGAATTTTATAGTCCATTAAAATTTTCTCAGTTTAAATTTGAAAAATATAATTACCAACGTACATTCTGAACAAAATACCAAAAGATTTTCTTTTGTTCCAGGTTGATGGATAGATTTATACACTTTTAGGTTACGTACACTAACGCTAAGCCCTAAACATTAGTTTTTAAGTTTAATTTTAAGTACAAACCTCTTAGATTTGGATAAGCGCTAACCTCCGTCCCAGAAGACATAGACGCTGCGTGGCGCCCAGTAGTAAACGCGACGCTGTACTATTAATCTTCTGGTAAGTAAATAATGTTTAATTTACTTACTGGTATTCATTCCTATAACTGAGAAAAATTTAATTATAAAATGTTAGAAAATAGAATCATAGTAAAATGTACCTACTTTCCTTATATTTAAGTAGGTACTTAATATGAATTGGTAAAGGAACATAGATATACGAGTATGTATAAGTATAATGAATAGAAAAATATAAACAAATTGTGAGAATATCTGTAAAGAGCGATTAATGAAGCAACACGAAAGGAATAAATATTCGTGCAAATATTGACAGGAGCAAATATATGGACTATGGTGTCTGGGTAATCATAAAAGTAAAACATTTATCAGCCAGCAAATAAAAGGTAAGTGTATTATTATCAGTTTTTTCAATATATTTTTTTTTCAGATATACATATAATATTAATATTACCATATGAAAACCATATAGGATGTGAATCTATGTATGTATTTTATAATTATTAACATTAATTATGTATTAATTTTGCGTTAAATTCAGATAATAATGTATACATACATATATATTATAATAAACTCTGGAACACAATGAATAACAAAAATATAAATTATGGTATATTATCAAAGTACCTACAGCTACATGAAATAAGTACCTATACGGGATATGTCGAAATATGGTATGAAATAATCTACATTATAAATCATATTTATTTTCCTAATTCCAATAATTAGTTAAGAATTGTAACAATACTTGTATGTTGCTATAGAAATCACTTGCATATTATAAATTTTTATTATTTTTTTACTATGATTCCCTCCTGAATTATCTCATATATTATTGAATTTTATAGTCCATTAAAATTTTCTCAGTTTAAATTTGAAAAATATAATTACCAACGTACATTCTGAACAAAATACCAAAAGATTTTCTTTTGTTCCAGGTTGATGGATAGATTTATACACTTTTAGGTTACGTACACTAACGCTAAGCCCTAAACATTAGTTTTTAAGTTTAATTTTAAGTACAAACCTCTTAGATTTGGATAAGCGCTAACCTCCGTCCCAGAAGACATAGACGCTGCGTGGCGCCCAGTAGTAAACGCGTCGCAGTACTATTAATCTTCTGGTAAGTAAATAATGTTTAATTTACTTACTGGTATTCATTCCTATAACTGAGAAAAATTTAATTATAAAATGTTAGAAAATAGAATCATAGTAAAATGTACCTACTTTCCTTATATTTAAGTACTGAATATGAATTGGTAAAGGAACATAGATATACGAGTATGTATAAGTATAATGAATAGAAAAATATAAACAAATTGTGAGAATATCTGTAAAGAGCGATTAATGAAGCAACACGAAAGGAATAAATATTCGTGCAAATATTGACAGGAGCAAATATATGGACTATGGTGTCTGGGTAATCATAAAAGTAAAACATTTATCAGCCATCAAATAAAAGGTAAGTGTATTATTATCAGTTTTTTCAATATATTTTTTTTTCAGATATACATATAATATTAAAAATGTTACCATATGAAAACCATATAGAATGTGAATCTATGTATGTATTTTATAATTATTAACATTAATTATGTATTAATTTTGCGTTAAATTCAGATAATAATGTATACATACATATATATTATAATAAACTCTGGAACACAATGAATAACAAAAATATAAATTATGGTATATTATCAAAGTACCTACAGCTACATGAAATAAGTACCTATACGGGATATGTCGAAATATGGTATGAAATAATCTACATTATAAATCATATTTATTTTCCTAATTCCAATAATTAGTTAAGAATTGTAACAATACTTGTATGTTGCTATAGAAATCACTTGCATATTATAATTTTTTATTATTTTTTTACTATGATTCCCTCCTGAATTATCTCATATATTATTGAATTTTATAGTCCATTAAAATTTTCTCAGTTTAAATTTGAAAAATATAATTACCAACGTACATTCTGAACAAAATACCAAAAGATTTTCTTTTTTTCCAGGTTGATGGATAGATTTATACACTTTTAGGTTACGTACACTAACGCTAAGCCCTAAACATTAGTTTTTAAGTTTAATTTTAAGTACAAACCTCTTAGATTTGGATAAGCGCTAACCTCCGTCCCAGAAGACATAGACGCTGCGTGGCGCCCAGTAGTAAACGCGACGCAGTACTATTAATCTTCTGGTAAGTAAATAATGTTTAATTTACTTACTGGTATTCATTCCTATAACTGAGAAAAATTTAATTATAAAATGTTAGAAAATAGAATCATAGTAAAATGTACCTACTTTCCTTATATTTAAGTACTGAATATGAATTGGTAAAGGAACATAGATATACGAGTATGTATAAGTATAATGAATAGAAAAATATAAACAAATTGTGAGAATATCTGTAAAGAGCGATTAATGAAGCAACACGAAAGGAATAAATATTCGTGCAAATATTGACAGGAGCAAATATATGGACTATGGTGTCTGGGTAATCATAAAAGTAAAACGTTTATCAGCCAGCAAATAAAAGGTAAGTGTATTATTATCAGTTTTTTTAATATATATATTTTTTTCAGATATACATACAATAATAAAAATATTACCATATGAAAACCATATAGAATGTGAATCTATGTATGTTTTTTATAATCATTAACATTAATTATGTACTAATTTTGCTTTAAAATTCAGATAATATTATGGTGTCTGGTTAATCATAAAAGTAAAACATTTATCAGCCAGCAAATAAAAGGGTAAGTGTATTATTATCAGTTTTTTCAATATATTTTTTTTTTCAGATATACATATAATATTAAAAATGTTACCATATGAAAACCATATAGAATGTGAATCTATGTATGTATTTTATAATTATTAACATTAATTATGTATTAATTTTGCGTTAAATTCAGATAATAATGTATACATACATATATATTATAATAAACTCTGGAACACGATGAATAACAAAAATATAAATTATGGTATATTATCAAAGTACCTACAGCTACATGAAATAAGTACCTATACGGGATATGTCGAAATATGGTATGAAATAATCTACATTATAAATCATATTTATTTTCCTAATTCCAATAATTAGTTAAGAATTGTAACAATACTTGTATGTTGCTATAGAAATCACTTGCATATTATAAATTTTTATTATTTTTTTACTATGATTCCCTCCTGAATTATCTCATATATTATTGAATTTTATAGTCCATTAAAATTTTCTCAGTTTAAATTTGAAAAATATAATTACCAACGTACATTCTGAACAAAATACCAAAAGATTTTCTTTTGTTCCAGGTTGATGGATAGATTTATACACTTTTAGGTTACGTACACTAACGCTAAGCCCTAAACATTAGTTTTTAAGTTTAATTTTAAGTACAAACCTCTTAGATTTGGATAAGCGCTAACCTCCGTCCCAGAAGACATAGACGCTGCGTGGCGCCCAGTAGTAAACGCGACGCAGTACTATTAATCTTCTGGTAAGTAAATAATGTTTAATTTACTTACTGGTATTCATTCCTATAACTGAGAAAAATTTAATTATAAAATGTTAGAAAATAGAATCATAGTAAAATGTACCTACTTTCCTTATATTTAAGTACTGAATATGAATTGGTAAAGGAACATAGATATACGAGTATGTATAAGTATAATGAATAGAAAAATATAAACAAATTGTGAGAATATCTGTAAAGAGCGATTAATGAAGCAACACGAAAGGAATAAATATTCGTGCAAATATTGACAGGAGCAAATATATGGACTATGGTGTCTGGGTAATCATAAAAGTAAAACGTTTATCAGCCAGCAAATAAAAGGTAAGTGTATTATTATCAGTTTTTTTAATATATATATTTTTTTCAGATATACATACAATAATAAAAATATTACCATATGAAAACCATATAGAATGTGAATCTATGTATGTTTTTTATAATCATTAACATTAATTATGTACTAATTTTGCTTTAAAATTCAGATAATATTATGGTGTCTGGTTAATCATAAAAGTAAAACATTTATCAGCCAGCAAATAAAAGGGTAAGTGTATTATTATCAGTTTTTTCAATATATTTTTTTTTTCAGATATACATATAATATTAAAAATGTTACCATATGAAAACCATATAGAATGTGAATCTATGTATGTATTTTATAATTATTAACATTAATTATGTATTAATTTTGCGTTAAATTCAGTTAATAATGTATACATACATATATATTATAATAAACTCTGGAACACAATGAATAACAAAAATATAAATTATGGTATATTATCAAAGTACCTACAGCTACATGAAATAAGTACCTATACGGGATATGTCGAAATATGGTATGAAATAATCTACATTATAAATCATATTTATTTTCCTAATTCCAATAATTAGTTAAGAATTGTAACAATACTTGTATGTTGCTATAGAAATCACTTGCATATTATAAATTTTTATAATTTTTTTTACTATGATTCCCTCCAGAATTATCTCATATATTATTGAATTTTATAGTCCATTAAAATTTTCTCAGTTTAAATTTGAAAAATATAATTACCAACGTACATTCTGAACAAAATACCAAAAGATTTTCTTTTGTTCCAGGTTGATGGATAGATTTATACACATTTAGGTTACGTACACTAACGCTAAGCCCTAAACATTAGTTTTTAAGTTTAATTTTAAGTACAAACCTCTTAGATTTGGATAAGCGCTAACCTCCGTCCCAGAAGACATAGACGCTGCGTGGCGCCCAGTAGTAAACGCGACGCAGTACTATTAATCTTCTGGTAAGTAAATAATGTTTAATTTACTTACTGGTATTCATTCCTATAACTGAGAAAAATTTAATTATAAAATGTTAGAAAATAGAATCATAGTAAAATGTACCTACTTTCCTTATATTTAAGTACTGAATATGAATTGGTAAAGGAACATAGATATACGAGTATGTATAAGTATAATGAATAGAAAAATATAAACAAATTGTGAGAATATCTGCAAAGAGCGATTAATGAAGCAACATGAAAAGAATAAATATTCGTGCAAGTATTGACAGGAGCAAATATATGGACTATGGTGTCTGGGTAATCATAAAAGTAAAACGTTTATCAGCCAGCAAATAAAAGGTAAGTGTATTATTATCAGTTTTTTTAATATATATATTTTTTTCAGATATACATACAATAATAAAAATATTACCATATGAAAACCATATAGAATGTGAATCTATGTATGTTTTTTATAATCATTAACATTAATTATGTACTAATTTTGCTTTAAAATTCAGATAATATTATGGTGTCTGGTTAATCATAAAAGTAAAACATTTATCAGCCAGCAAATAAAAGGGTAAGTGTATTATTATCAGTTTTTTCAATATATTTTTTTTTTTCAGATATACATATAATATTAAAAATGTTACCATATGAAAACCATATAGAATGTGAATCTATGTATGTATTTTATAATTATTAACATTAATTATGTATTAATTTTGCGTTAAATTCAGATAATAATGTATACATACATATATATTATAATAAACTCTGGAACACAATGAATAACAAAAATATAAATTATGGTATATTATCAAAGTACCTACAGCTACATGAAATAAGTACCTATACGGGATATGTCGAAATATGGTATGAAATAATTTACATTATAAATCATATTTATTTTCCTAATTCCAATAATTAGTTAAGAATTGTAACAATACTTGTATGTTGCTATAGAAATCACTTGCATATTATAAATTTTTATTATTTTTTTTACTATGATTCCCTCCTGAATTATCTCATATATTATTGAATTTTATAGTCCATTAAAATTTTCTCAGTTTAAATTTGAAAAATATAATTACCAACGTACATTCTGAACAAAATACCAAAAGATTTTCTTTTGTTCCAGGTTGATGGATAGATTTATACACTTTTAGGTTACGTACACTAACGCTAAGCCCTAAACATTAGTTTTTAAGTTTAATTTTAAGTACAAACCTCTTAGATTTGGATAAGCGCTAACCTCCGTCCCAGAAGACATAGACGCTGCGTGGCGCCCAGTAGTAAACGCGACGCAGTACTATTAATCTTCTGGTAAGTAAATAATGTTTAATTTACTTACTGGTATTCATTCCTATAACTGAGAAAAATTTAATTATAAAATGTTAGAAAATAGAATCATAGTAAAATGTACCTACTTTCCTTATATTTAAGTACTGAATATGAATTGGTAAAGGAACATAGATATACGAGTATGTATAAGTATAATGAATAGAAAAATATAAACAAATTGTGAGAATATCTGTAAAGAGCGATTAATGAAGCAACACGAAAGGAATAAATATTCGTGCAAATATTGACAGGAGCAAATATATGGACTATGGTGTCTGGGTAATCATAAAAGTAAAACGTTTATCAGCCAGCAAATAAAAGGTAAGTGTATTATTATCAGTTTTTTTAATATATATATTTTTTTCAGATATACATACAATAATAAAAATATTACCATATGAAAACCATATAGAATGTGAATCTATGTATGTTTTTTATAATCATTAACATTAATTATGTACTAATTTTGCTTTAAAATTGAGATAATATTATGGTGTCTGGTTAATCATAAAAGTAAAACATTTATCAGCCAGCAAATAAAAGGGTAAGTGTATTATTATCAGTTTTTTCAATATATTTTTTTTTTCAGATATACATATAATATTAAAAATGTTACCATATGAAAACCATATAGAATGTGAATCTATGTATGTATTTTATAATTATTAACATTAATTATGTATTAATTTTGCGTTAAATTCAGATAATAATGTATACATACATATATATTATAATAAACTCTGGAACACAATGAATAACAAAAATATAAATTATGGTATATTATCAAAGTACCTACAGCTACATGAAATAAGTACCTATACGGGATATGTCGAAATATGGTATGAAATAATCTACATTATAAATCATATTTATTTTCCTAATTCCAATAATTAGTTAAGAATTGTAACAATACTTATATGTTGCTATAGAAATCACTTGCATATTATAAATTTTTATTATTTTTTTACTATGATTCCCTCCTGAATTATCTCATATATTATTGAATTTTATAGTCCATTAAAATTTTCTCAGTTTAAATTTGAAAAATATAATTACCAACGTACATTCTGAACAAAATACCAAAAGATTTTCTTTTGTTCCAGGTTGATGGATAGATTTATACACTTTTAGGTTACGTACACTAACGCTAAGCCCTAAACATTAGTTTTTAAGTTTAATTTTAAGTACAAACCTCTTAGATTTGGATAAGCGCTAACCTCCGTCCCAGAAGACATAGACGCTGCGTGGCGCCCAGTAGTAAACGCGACGCAGTACTATTAATCTTCTGGTAAGTAAATAATGTTTAATTTACTTACTGGTATTCATTCCTATAACTGAGAAAAATTTAATTATAAAATGTTAGAAAATAGAATCATAGTAAAATGTACCTACTTTCCTTATATTTAAGTACTGAATATGAATTGGTAAAGGAACATAGATATACGAGTATGTATAAGTATAATGAATAGAAAAATATAAACAAATTGTGAGAATATCTGTAAAGAGCGATTAATGAAGCAACACGAAAGGAATAAATATTCGTGCAAATATTGACAGGAGCAAATATATGGACTATGGTGTCTGGGTAATCATAAAAGTAAAACGTTTATCAGCCAGCAAATAAAAGGTAAGTGTATTATTATCAGTTTTTTTAATATACATATTTTTTTCAGATATACATACAATAATAAAAATATTACCATATGAAAACCATATAGAATGTGAATCTATGTATGTTTTTTATAATCATTAACATTAATTATGTACTAATTTTGCTTTAAAATTCAGATAATATTATGGTGTCTGGTTAATCATAAAAGTAAAACATTTATTAGCCAGCAAATAAAAGGGTAAGTGTATTATTATCAGTTTTTTCAATATATTTTTTTTTTCAGATATACATATAATATTAAAAATGTTACCATATGAAAACCATATAGAATGTGAATCTATGTATGTATTTTATAATTATTAACATTAATTATGTATTAATTTTGCGTTAAATTCAGATAATAATGTATACATACATATATATTATAATAAACTCTGGAACACAATGAATAACAAAAATATAAATTATGGTATATTATCAAAGTACCTACAGCTACATGAAATAAGTACCTATACGGGATATGTCGAAATATGGTATGAAATAATCTACATTATAAATCATATTTATTTTCCTAATTCCAATAATTAGTTAAGAATTGTAACAATACTTGTATGTTGCTATAGAAATCACTTGCATATTATAAATTTTTATTATTTTTTTACTATGATTCCCTCCTGAATTATCTCATATATTATTGAATTTTATAGTCCATTAAAATTTTCTCAGTTTAAATTTGAAAAATATAATTACCAACGTACATTCTGAACAAAATACCAAAAGATTTTCTTTTGTTCCAGGTTGATGGATAGATTTATACACTTTTAGGTTACGTACACTAACGCTAAGCCCTAAACATTAGTTTTTAAGTTTAATTTTAAGTACAAACCTCTTAGATTTGGATAAGCGCTAACTTCCGTCCCAGAAGACATAGACGCTGCGTGGCGCCCAGTAGTAAACGCGACGCAGTACTATTAATCTTCTGGTAAGTAAATAATGTTTAATTTACTTACTGGTATTCATTCCTATAACTGAGAAAAATTTAATTATAAAATGTTAGAAAATAGAATCATAGTAAAATGTACCTACTTTCCTTATATTTAAGTACTGAATATGAATTGGTAAAGGAACATAGATATACGAGTATGTATAAGTATAATGAATAGAAAAATATAAACAAATTGTGAGAATATCTGTAAAGAGCGATTAATGAAGCAACACGAAAGGAATAAATATTCGTGCAAATATTGACAGGAGCAAATATATGGACTATGGTGTCTGGGTAATCATAAAAGTAAAACGTTTATCAGCCAGCAAATAAAAGGTAAGTGTATTATTATCAGTTTTTTTAATATATATATTTTTTTCAGATATACATACAATAATAAAAATATTACCATATGAAAACCATATAGAATGTGAATCTATGTATGTTTTTTATAATCATTAACATTAATTATGTACTAA
Organism: Harpalus rufipes; assembly: GCA_951394225.1. NCBI lineage: Eukaryota > Metazoa > Arthropoda > Insecta > Coleoptera > Carabidae > Harpalus > Harpalus rufipes. The sequence goes on from OX596285.1 coordinate 18,469,766, forward strand.
TTTTGCTTTAAAATTCAGATAATATTATGGTGTCTGGTTAATCATAAAAGTAAAACATTTATCAGCCAGCAAATAAAAGGGTAAGTGTATTATTATCAGTTTTTTCAATATATTTTTTTTTTCAGATATACATATAATATTAAAAATGTTACCATATGAAAACCATATAGAATGTGAATCTATGTATGTATTTTATAATTATTAACATTAATTATGTATTAATTTTGCGTTAAATTCAGATAATAATGTATACATACATATATATTATAATAAACTCTGGAACACAATGAATAACAAAAATATAAATTATGGTATATTATCAAAGTACCTACAGCTACATGAAATAAGTACCTATACGGGATATGTCGAAATATGGTATGAAATAATCTACATTATAAATCATATTTATTTTCCTAATTCCAATAATTAGTTAAGAATTGTAACAATACTTGTATGTTGCTATAGAAATCACTTGCATATTATAAATTTTTATTAATTTTTTACTATGATTCCCTCCTGAATTATCTCATATATTATTGAATTTTATAGTCCATTAAAATTTTCTCAGTTTAAATTTGAAAAATATAATTACCAACGTACATTCTGAACAAAATACCAAAAGATTTTCTTTTGTTCCAGGTTGATGGATAGATTTATACACTTTTAGGTTACGTACACTAACGCTAAGCCCTAAACATTAGTTTTTAAGTTTAATTTTAAGTACAAACCTCTTAGATTTGGATAAGCGCTAACCTCCGTCCCAGAAGACATAGACGCTGCGTGGCGCCCAGTAGTAAACGCGACGCAGTACTATTAATCTTCTGGTAAGTAAATAATGTTTAATTTACTTACTGGTATTCATTCCTATAACTGAGAAAAATTTAATTATAAAATGTTAGAAAATAGAATCATAGTAAAATGTACCTACTTTCCTTATATTTAAGTACTGAATATGAATTGGTAAAGGAACATAGATATACGAGTATGTATAAGTATAATGAATAGAAAAATATAAACAAATTGTGAGAATATCTGTAAAGAGCGATTAATGAAGCAACACGAAAGGAATAAATATTCGTGCAAATATTGACAGGAGCAAATATATGGACTATGGTGTCTGGGTAATCATAAAAGTAAAACGTTTATCAGCCAGCAAATAAAAGGTAAGTGTATTATTATCAGTTTTTTTAATATATATATTTTTTTCAGATATACATACAATAATAAAAATATTACCATATGAAAACCATATAGAATGTGAATCTATGTATGTTTTTTATAATCATTAACATTAATTATGTACTAATTTTGTTTTAAAATTCAGATAATATTATGGTGTCTGGTTAATCATAAAAGTAAAACATTTATCAGCCAGCAAATAAAAGGGTAAGTGTATTATTATCAGTTTTTTCAATATATTTTTTTTTTCAGATATACATATAATATTAAAAATGTTACCATATGAAAACCATATAGAATGTGAATCTATGTATGTATTTTATAATTATTAACATTAATTATGTATTAATTTTGCGTTAAATTCAGATAATAATGTATACATACATATATATTATAATAAACTCTGGAACACAATGAATAACAAAAATATAAATTATGGTATATTATCAAAGTACCTACAGCTACATGAAATAAGTACCTATACGGGATATGTCGAAATATGGTATGAAATAATCTACATTATAAATCATATTTATTTTCCTAATTCCAATAATTAGTTAAGAATTGTAACAATACTTGTATGTTGCTATAGAAATCACTTGCATATTATAAATTTTTATTATTTTTTTACTATGATTCCCTCCTGAATTATCTCATATATTATTGAATTTTATAGTCCATTAAAATTTTCTCAGTTTAAATTTGAAAAATATAATTACCAACCTACATTCTGAACAAAATACCAAAAGATTTTCTTTTGTTCCAGGTTGATGGATAGATTTATACACTTTTAGGTTACGTACACTAACGCTAAGCCCTAAACATTAGTTTTTAAGTTTAATTTTAAGTACAAACCTCTTAGATTTGGATAAGCGCTAACCTCCGTCCCAGAAGACATAGACGCTGCGTGGCGCCCAGTAGTAAACGCGACGCTGTACTATTAATCTTCTGGTAAGTAAATAATGTTTAATTTACTTACTGGTATTCATTCCTATAACTGAGAAAAATTTAATTATAAAATGTTAGAAAATAGAATCATAGTAAAATGTACCTACTTTCCTTATATTTAAGTAGGTACTTAATATGAATTGGTAAAGGAACATAGATATACGAGTATGTATAAGTATAATGAATAGAAAAATATAAACAAATTGTGAGAATATCTGTAAAGAGCGATTAATGAAGCAACACGAAAGGAATAAATATTCGTGCAAATATTGACAGGAGCAAATATATGGACTATGGTGTCTGGGTAATCATAAAAGTAAAATAGCCAGCAAATAAAAGGTAAGTGTATTATTATCAGTTTTTTTAATATATATATTTTTTTCAGATATACATACAATAATAAAAATATTACCATATGAAAACCATATAGAATGTGAATCTATGTATGTTTTTTATAATCATTAACATTAATTATGTACTAATTTTGCTTTAAAATTCAGATAATATTATGGTGTCTGGTTAATCATAAAAGTAAAACATTTATCAGCCAGCAAATAAAAGGGTAAGTGTATTATTATCAGTTTTTTCAATATATTTTTTTTTTCAGATATACATATAATATTAAAAATGTTACCATATGAAAACCATATAGAATGTGAATCTATGTATGTATTTTATAATTATTAACATTAATTATGTATTAATTTTGCGTTAAATTCAGATAATAATGTATACATACATATATATTATAATAAACTCTGGAACACAATGAATAACAAAAATATAAATTATGGTATATTATCAAAGTACCTACAGCTACATGAAATAAGTACCTATACGGGATATGTCGAAATATGGTATGAAATAATCTACATTATAAATCATATTTATTTTCCTAATTCCAATAATTAGTTAAGAATTGTAACAATACTTGTATGTTGCTATAGAAATCACTTGCATATTATAAATTTTTATTATTTTTTTACTATGATTCCCTCCTGAATTATCTCATATATTATTGAATTTTATAGTCCATTAAAATTTTCTCAGTTTAAATTTGAAAAATATAATTACCAACGTACATTCTGAACAAAATACCAAAAGATTTTCTTTTGTTCCAGGTTGATGGATAGATTTATACACTTTTAGGTTACGTACACTAACGCTAAGCCCTAAACATTAGTTTTTAAGTTTAATTTTAAGTACAAACCTCTTAGATTTGGATAAGCGCTAACCTCCGTCCCAGAAGACATAGACGCTGCGTGGCGCCCAGTAGTAAACGCGACGCTGTACTATTAATCTTCTGGTAAGTAAATAATGTTTAATTTACTTACTGGTATTCATTCCTATAACTGAGAAAAATTTAATTATAAAATGTTAGAAAATAGAATCATAGTAAAATGTACCTACTTTCCTTATATTTAAGTAGGTACTTAATATGAATTGGTAAAGGAACATAGATATACGAGTATGTATAAGTATAATGAATAGAAAAATATAAACAAATTGTGAGAATATCTGTAAAGAGCGATTAATGAAGCAACACGAAAGGAATAAATATTCGTGCAAATATTGACAGGAGCAAATATATGGACTATGGTGTCTGGGTAATCATAAAAGTAAAACATTTATCAGCCAGCAAATAAAAGGTAAGTGTATTATTATCAGTTTTTTCAATATATTTTTTTTTTCAGATATACATATAATATTAATATTACCATATGAAAACCATATAGAATGTGAATCTATGTATGTTTTTTATAATCATTAACATTAATTATGTACTAATTTTGCTTTAAAATTCAGATAATATTATGGTGTCTGGTTAATCATAAAAGTAAAACATTTATCAGCCAGCAAATAAAAGGGTAAGTGTATTATTATCAGTTTTTTCAATATATTTTTTTTTTCAGATATACATATAATATTAAAAATGTTACCATATGAAAACCATATAGAATGTGAATCTATGTATGTATTTTATAATTATTAACATTAATTATGTATTAATTTTGCGTTAAATTCAGATAATAATGTATACATACATATATATTATAATAAACTCTGGAACACAATGAATAACAAAAATATAAATTATGGTATATTATCAAAGTACCTACAGCTACATGAAATAAGTACCTATACGGGATATGTCGAAATATGGTATGAAATAATCTACATTATAAATAATATTTATTTTCCTAATTCCAATAATTAGTTAAGAATTGTAACAATACTTGTATGTTGCTATAGAAATCACTTGCATATTATAAATTTTTATTATTTTTTTACTATGATTCCCTCCTGAATTATCTCATATATTATTGAATTTTATAGTCCATTAAAATTTTCTCAGTTTAAATTTGAAAAATATAATTACCAACGTACATTCTGAACAAAATACCAAAAGATTTTCTTTTGCTCCAGGTTGATGGATAGATTTATACACTTTTAGGTTACGTACACTAACGCTAAGCCCTAAACATTAGTTTTTAAGTTTAATTTTAAGTACAAATCTCTTAGATTTGGATAAGCGCTAACCTCCGTCCCAGAAGACATAGACGCTGCGTGGCGCCCAGTAGTAAACGCGACGCTGTACTATTAATCTTCTGGTAAGTAAATAATGTTTAATTTACTTACTGGTATTCATTCCTATAACTGAGAAAAATTTAATTATAAAATGTTAGAAAATAGAATCATAGTAAAATGTACCTACTTTCCTTATATTTAAGTAGGTACTTAATATGAATTGGTAAAGGAACATAGATATACGAGTATGTATAAGTATAATGAATAGAAAAATATAAACAAATTGTGAGAATATCTGTAAAGAGCGATTAATGAAGCAACACGAAAGGAATAAATATTCGTGCAAATATTGACAGGAGCAAATATATGGACTATGGTGTCTGGGTAATCATAAAAGTAAAACGTTTATCAGCCAGCAAATAAAAGGTAAGTGTATTATTATCAGTTTTTTTAATATATTTATTTTTTTCAGATATACATACAATAATAAAAATATTACCATATGAAAACCATATAGAATGTGAATCTATGTATGTTTTTTATAATCATTAACATTAATTATGTACTAATTTTGCTTTAAAATTCAGATAATATTATGGTGTCTGGTTAATCATAAAAGTAAAACATTTATCAGCCAGCAAATAAAAGGGTAAGTGTATTATTATCAGTTTTTTCAATATATTTTTTTTTTCAGATATACATATAATATTAAAAATGTTACCATATGAAAACCATATAGAATGTGAATCTATGTATGTATTTTATAATTATTAACATTAATTATGTATTAATTTTGCGTTAAATTCAGATAATAATGTATACATACATATATATTATAATAAACTCTGGAACACAATGAATAACAAAAATATAAATTATGGTATATTATCAAAGTACCTACAGCTACATGAAATAAGTACCTATACGGGATATGTCGAAATATGGTATGAAATAATCTACATTATAAATCATATTTATTTTCCTAATTCCAATAATTAGTTAAGAATTGTAACAATACTTGTATGTTGCTATAGAAATCACTTGCATATTATAAATTTTTATTATTTTTTTACTATGATTCCCTCCTGAATTATCTCATATATTATTGAATTTTATAGTCCATTAAAATTTTCTCAGTTTAAATTTGAAAAATATAATTACCAACGTACATTCTGAACAAAATACCAAAAGATTTTCTTTTGTTCCAGGTTGATGGATAGATTTATACACTTTTAGGTTACGTACACTAACGCTAAGCCCTAAACATTAGTTTTTAAGTTTAATTTTAAGTACAAACCTCTTAGATTTGGATAAGCGCTAACCTCCGTCCCAGAAGACATAGACGCTGCGTGGCGCCCAGTAGTAAACGCGACGCTGTACTATTAATCTTCTGGTAAGTAAATAATGTTTAATTTACTTACTGGTATTCATTCCTATAACTGAGAAAAATTTAATTATAAAATGTTAGAAAATAGAATCATAGTAAAATGTACCTACTTTCCTTATATTTAAGTAGGTACTTAATATGAATTGGTAAAGGAACATAGATATACGAGTATGTATAAGTATAATGAATAGAAAAATATAAACAAATTGTGAGAATATCTGTAAAGAGCGATTAATGAAGCAACACGAAAGGAATAAATATTCGTGCAAATATTGACAGGAGCAAATATATGGACTATGGTGTCTGGGTAATCATAAAAGTAAAACGTTTATCAGCCAGCAAATAAAAGGTAAGTGTATTATTATCAGTTTTTTTAATATATATATTTTTTTCAGATATACATACAATAATAAAAATATTACCATATGAAAACCATATAGAATGTGAATCTATGTATGTTTTTTATAATCATTAACATTAATTATGTACTAATTTTGCTTTAAAATTCAGATAATATTATGGTGTCTGGTTAATCATAAAAGTAAAACATTTATCAGCCAGCAAATAAAAGGGTAAGTGTATTATTATCAGTTTTTTCAATATATTTTTTTTTTCAGATATACATATAATATTAAAAATGTTACCATATGAAAACCATATAGAATGTGAATCTATGTATGTATTTTATAATTATTAACATTAATTATGTATTAATTTTGCGTTAAATTCAGATAATAATGTATACATACATATATATTATAATAAACTCTGGAACACAATGAATAACAAAAATATAAATTATGGTATATTATCAAAGTACCTACAGCTACATGAAATAAGTACCTATACGGGATATGTCGAAATATGGTATGAAATAATCTACATTATAAATCATATTTATTTTCCTAATTCCAATAATTAGTTAAGAATTGTAACAATACTTGTATGTTGCTATAGAAATCACTTGCATATTATAAATTTTTATTATTTTTTTACTATGATTCCCTCCTGAATTATCTCATATATTATTGAATTTTATAGTCCATTAAAATTTTCTCAGTTTAAATTTGAAAAATATAATTACCAACGTACATTCTGAACAAAATACCAAAAGATTTTCTTTTGTTCCAGGTTGATGGATAGATTTATACACTTTTAGGTTACGTACACTAACGCTAAGCCCTAAACATTAGTTTTTAAGTTTAATTTTAAGTACAAACCTCTTAGATTTGGATAAGCGCTAACCTCCGTCCCAGAAGACATAGACGCTGCGTGGCGCCCAGTAGTAAACGCGACGCTGTACTATTAATCTTCTGGTAAGTAAATAATGTTTAATTTACTTACTGGTATTCATTCCTATAACTGAGAAAAATTTAATTATAAAATGTTAGAAAATAGAATCATAGTAAAATGTACCTACTTTCCTTATATTTAAGTAGGTACTTAATATGAATTGGTAAAGGAACATAGATATACGAGTATGTATAAGTATAATGAATAGAAAAATATAAACAAATTGTGAGAATATCTGTAAAGAGCGATTAATGAAGCAACACGAAAGGAATAAATATTCGTGCAAATATTGACAGGAGCAAATATATGGACTATGGTGTCTGGGTAATCATAAAAGTAAAACGTTTATCAGCCAGCAAATAAAAGGTAAGTGTATTATTATCAGTTTTTTTAATATATTTATTTTTTTCAGATATACATACAATAATAAAAATATTACCATATGAAAACCATATAGAATGTGAATCTATGTATGTTTTTTATAATCATTAACATTAATTATGTACTAATTTTGCTTTAAAATTCAGATAATATTATGGTGTCTGGTTAATCATAAAAGTAAAACATTTATCAGCCAGCAAATAAAAGGGTAAGTGTATTATTATCAGTTTTTTCAATATATTTTTTTTTTCAGATATACATATAATATTAAAAATGTTACCATATGAAAACCATATAGAATGTGAATCTATGTATGTATTTTATAATTATTAACATTAATTATGTATTAATTTTGCGTTAAATTCAGATAATAATGTATACATACATATATATTATAATAAACTCTGGAACACAATGAATAACAAAAATATAAATTATGGTATATTATCAAAGTACCTACAGCTACATGAAATAAGTACCTATACGGGATATGTCGAAATATGGTATGAAATAATCTACATTATAAATCATATTTATTTTCCTAATTCCAATAATTAGTTAAGAATTGTAACAATACTTGTATGTTGCTATAGAAATCACTTGCATATTATAAATTTTTATTATTTTTTTACTATGATTCCCTCCTGAATTATCTCATATATTATTGAATTTTATAGTCCATTAAAATTTTCTCAGTTTAAATTTGAAAAATATAATTACCAACGTACATTCTGAACAAAATACCAAAAGATTTTCTTTTGTTCCAGGTTGATGGATAGATTTATACACTTTTAGGTTACGTACACTAACGCTAAGCCCTAAACATTAGTTTTTAAGTTTAATTTTAAGTACAAACCTCTTAGATTTGGATAAGCGCTAACCTCCGTCCCAGAAGACATAGACGCTGCGTGGCGCCCAGTAGTAAACGCGACGCTGTACTATTAATCTTCTGGTAAGTAAATAATGTTTAATTTACTTACTGGTATTCATTCCTATAACTGAGAAAAATTTAATTATAAAATGTTAGAAAATAGAATCATAGTAAAATGTACCTACTTTCCTTATATTTAAGTAGGTACTTAATATGAATTGGTAAAGGAACATAGATATACGAGTATGTATAAGTATAATGAATAGAAAAATATAAACAAATTGTGAGAATATCTGTAAAGAGCGATTAATGAAGCAACACGAAAGGAATAAATATTCGTGCAAATATTGACAGGAGCAAATATATGGACTATGGTGTCTGGGTAATCATAAAAGTAAAACGTTTATCAGCCAGCAAATAAAAGGTAAGTGTATTATTATCAGTTTTTTTAATATATATATTTTTTTCAGATATACATACAATAATAAAAATATTACCATATGAAAACCATATAGAATGTGAATCTATGTATGTTTTTTATAATCATTAACATTAATTATGTACTAATTTTGCTTTAAAATTCAGATAATATTATGGTGTCTGGTTAATCATAAAAGTAAAACATTTATCAGCCAGCAAATAAAAGGGTAAGTGTATTATTATCAGTTTTTTCAATATATTTTTTTTTTCAGATATACATATAATATTAAAAATGTTACCATATGAAAACCATATAGAATGTGAATCTATGTATGTATTTTATAATTATTAACATTAATTATGTATTAATTTTGCGTTAAATTCAGATAATAATGTATACATACATATATATTATAATAAACTCTGGAACACAATGAATAACAAAAATATAAATTATGGTATATTATCAAAGTACCTACAGCTACATGAAATAAGTACCTATACGGGATATGTCGAAATATGGTATGAAATAATCTACATTATAAATCATATTTATTTTCCTAATTCCAATAATTAGTTAAGAATTGTAACAATACTTGTATGTTGCTATAGAAATCACTTGCATATTATAAATTTTTATTATTTTTTTACTATGATTCCCTCCTGAATTATCTCATATATTATTGAATTTTATAGTCCATTAAAATTTTCTCAGTTTAAATTTGAAAAATATAATTACCAACGTACATTCTGAACAAAATACCAAAAGATTTTCTTTTGTTCCAGGTTGATGGATAGATTTATACACTTTTAGGTTACGTACACTAACGCTAAGCCCTAAACATTAGTTTTTAAGTTTAATTTTAAGTACAAACCTCTTAGATTTGGATAAGCGCTAACCTCCGTCCCAGAAGACATAGACGCTGCGTGGCGCCCAGTAGTAAACGCGACGCTGTACTATTAATCTTCTGGTAAGTAAATAATGTTTAATTTACTTACTGGTATTCATTCCTATAACTGAGAAAAATTTAATTATAAAATGTTAGAAAATAGAATCATAGTAAAATGTACCTACTTTCCTTATATTTAAGTAGGTACTTAATATGAATTGGTAAAGGAACATAGATATACGAGTATGTATAAGTATAATGAATAGAAAAATATAAACAAATTGTGAGAATATCTGTAAAGAGCGATTAATGAAGCAACACGAAAGGAATAAATATTCGTGCAAATATTGACAGGAGCAAATATATGGACTATGGTGTCTGGGTAATCATAAAAGTAAAACATTTATCAGCCAGCAAATAAAAGGTAAGTGTATTATTATCAGTTTTTTCAATATATTTTTTTTTCAGATATACATATAATATTAATATTACCATATGAAAACCATATAGAATGTGAATCTATGTATGTTTTTTATAATCATTAACATTAATTATGTACTAATTTTGCTTTAAAATTTAGATAATATTATGGTGTCTGGTTAATCATAAAAGTAAAACATTTATCAGCCAGCAAATAAAAGGGTAAGTGTATTATTATCAGTTTTTTCAATATATTTTTTTTTTCAGATATACATATAATATTAAAAATGTTACCATATGAAAACCATATAGAATGTGAATCTATGTATGTATTTTATAATTATTAACATTAATTATGTATTAATTTTGCGTTAAATTCAGATAATAATGTATACATACATATATATTATAATAAACTCTGGAACACAATGAATAACAAAAATATAAATTATGGTATATTATCAAAGTACCTACAGCTACATGAAATAAGTACCTATACGGGATATGTCGAAATATGGTATGAAATAATCTACATTATAAATCATATTTATTTTCCTAATTCCAATAATTAGTTAAGAATTGTAACAATACTTGTATGTTGCTATAGAAATCACTTGCATATTATAAATTTTTATTATTTTTTTACTATGATTCCCTCCTGAATTATCTCATATATTATTGAATTTTATAGTCCATTAAAATTTTCTCAGTTTAAATTTGAAAAATATAATTACCAACGTACATTCTGAACAAAATACCAAAAGATTTTCTTTTGTTCCAGGTTGATGGATAGATTTATACACTTTTAGGTTACGTACACTAACGCTAAGCCCTAAACATTAGTTTTTAAGTTTAATTTTAAGTACAAACCTCTTAGATTTGGATAAGCGCTAACCTCCGTCCCAGAAGACATAGACGCTGCGTGGCGCCCAGTAGTAAACGCGACGCTGTACTATTAATCTTCTGGTAAGTAAATAATGTTTAATTTACTTACTGGTATTCATTCCTGTAACTGAGAAAAATTTAATTATAAAATGTTAGAAAATAGAATCATAGTAAAATGTACCTACTTTCCTTATATTTAAGTAGGTACTTAATATGAATTGGTAAAGGAACATAGATATACGAGTATGTATAAGTATAATGAATAGAAAAATATAAACAAATTGTGAGAATATCTGTAAAGAGCGATTAATGAAGCAACACGAAAGGAATAAATATTCGTGCAAATATTGACAGGAGCAAATATATGGACTATGGTGTCTGGGTAATCATAAAAGTAAAACGTTTATCAGCCAGCAAATAAAAGGTAAGTGTATTATTATCAGTTTTTTTAATATATATATTTTTTTCAGATATACATACAATAATAAAAATATTACCATATGAAAACCATATAGAATGTGAATCTATGTATGTTTTTTATAATCATTAACATTAATTATGTACTAATTTTGCTTTAAAATTCAGATAATATTATGGTGTCTGGTTAATCATAAAAGTAAAACATTTATCAGCAAGCAAATAAAAGGGTAAGTGTATTATTATCAGTTTTTTCAATATATTTTTTTTTTCAGATATACATATAATATTAAAAATGTTACCATATGAAAACCATATAGAATGTGAATCTATGTATGTATTTTATAATTATTAACATTAATTATGTATTAATTTTGCGTTAAATTCAGATAATAATGTATACATACATATATATTATAATAAACTCTGGAACACAATGAATAACAAAAATATAAATTATGGTATATTATCAAAGTACCTACAGCTACATGAAATAAGTACCTATACGGGATATGTCGAAATATGGTATGAAATAATCTACATTATAAATCATATTTATTTTCCTAATTCCAATAATTAGTTAAGAATTGTAACAATACTTGTATGTTGCTATAGAAATCACTTGCATATTATAAATTTTTATTATTTTTTTACTATGATTCCCTCCTGAATTATCTCATATATTATTGAATTTTATAGTCCATTAAAATTTTCTCAGTTTAAATTTGAAAAATATAATTACCAACGTACATTCTGAACAAAATACCAAAAGATTTTCTTTTGTTCCAGGTTGATGGATAGATTTATACACTTTTAGGTTACGTACACTAACGCTAAGCCCTAAACATTAGTTTTTAAGTTTAATTTTAAGTACAAACCTCTTAGATTTGGATAAGCGCTAACCTCCGTCCCAGAAGACATAGACGCTGCGTGGCGCCCAGTAGTAAACGCGACGCAGTACTATTAATCTTCTGGTAAGTAAATAATGTTTAATTTACTTACTGGTATTCATTCCTATAACTGAGAAAAATTTAATTATAAAATGTTAGAAAATAGAATCATAGTAAAATGTACCTACTTTCCTTATATTTAAGTACTGAATATGAATTGGTAAAGGAACATAGATATACGAGTATGTATAAGTATAATGAATAGAAAAATATAAACAAATTGTGAGAATATCTGTAAAGAGCGATTAATGAAGCAACACGAAAGGAATAAATATTCGTGCAAATATTGACAGGAGCAAATATATGGACTATGGTGTCTGGGTAATCATAAAAGTAAAACGTTTATCAGCCAGCAAATAAAAGGTAAGTGTATTATTATCAGTTTTTTTAATATATATATTTTTTTCAGATATACATACAATAATAAAAATATTACCATATGAAAACCATATAGAATGTGAATCTATGTATGTTTTTTATAATCATTAACATTAATTATGTACTAATTTTGCTTTAAAATTCAGATAATATTATGGTGTCTGGTTAATCATAAAAGTAAAACATTTATCAGCCAGCAAATAAAAGGGTAAGTGTATTATTATCAGTTTTTTCAATATATTTTTTTTTTCAGATATACATATAATATTAAAAATGTTACCATATGAAAACCATATAGAATGTGAATCTATGTATGTATTTTATAATTATTAACATTAATTATGTATTAATTTTGCGTTAAATTCAGATAATAATGTATACATACATATATATTATAATAAACTCTGGAACACAATGAATAACAAAAATATAAATTATGGTATATTATCAAAGTACCTACAGCTACATGAAATAAGTACCTATACGGGATATGTCGAAATATGGTATGAAATAATCTACATTATAAATCATATTTATTTTCCTAATTCCAATAATTAGTTAAGAATTGTAACAATACTTGTATGTTGCTATAGAAATCACTTGCATATTATAAATTTTTATTATTTTTTTACTATGATTCCCTCCTGAATTATCTCATATATTATTGAATTTTATAGTCCATTAAAATTTTCTCAGTTTAAATTTGAAAAATATAATTACCAACGTACATTCTGAACAAAATACCAAAAGATTTTCTTTTGTTCCAGGTTGATGGATAGATTTATACACTTTTAGGTTACGTACACTAACGCTAAGCCCTAAACATTAGTTTTTAAGTTTAATTTTAAGTACAAACCTCTTAGATTTGGATAAGCGCTAACCTCCGTCCCAGAAGACATAGACGCTGCGTGGCGCCCAGTAGTAAACGCGACGCAGTACTATTAATCTTCTGGTAAGTAAATAATGTTTAATTTACTTACTGGTATTCATTCCTATAACTGAGAAAAATTTAATTATAAAATGTTAGAAAATAGAATCATAGTAAAATGTACCTACTTTCCTTATATTTAAGTACTGAATATGAATTGGTAAAGGAACATTGATATACGAGTATGTATAAGTATAATGAATAGAAAAATATAAACAAATTGTGAGAATATCTGTAAAGAGCGATTAATGAAGCAACACGAAAGGAATAAATATTCGTGCAAATATTGACAGGAGCAAATATATGGACTATGGTGTCTGGGTAATCATAAAAGTAAAACGTTTATCAGCCAGCAAATAAAAGGTAAGTGTATTATTATCAGTTTTTTTAATATATATATTTTTTTCAGATATACATACAATAATAAAAATATTACCATATGAAAACCATATAGAATGTGAATCTATGTATGTTTTTTATAATCATTAACATTAATTATGTACTAATTTTGCTTTAAAATTCAGATAATATTATGGTGTCTGGTTAATCATAAAAGTAAAACATTTATCAGCCAGCAAATAAAAGGGTAAGTGTATTATTATCAGTTTTTTCAATATATTTTTTTTTTCAGATATATATACATATAATATTAAAAATGTTACCATATGAAAACCATATAGAATGTGAATCTATGTATGTATTTTATAATTATTAACATTAATTATGTATTAATTTTGCGTTAAATTCAGATAATAATGTATACATACATATATATTATAATAAACTCTGGAACACAATGAATAACAAAAATATAAATTATGGTATATTATCAAAGTACCTACAGCTACATGAAATAAGTACCTATACGGGATATGTCGAAATATGGTATGAAATAATCTACATTATAAATCATATTTATTTTCCTAATTCCAATAATTAGTTAAGAATTGTAACAATACTTGTATGTTGCTATAGAAATCACTTGCATATTATAAATTTTTATTATTTTTTTACTATGATTCCCTCCTGAATTATCTCATATATTATTGAATTTTATAGTCCATTAAAATTTTCTCAGTTTAAATTTGAAAAATATAATTACCAACGTACATTCTGAACAAAATACCAAAAGATTTTCTTTTGTTCCAGGTTGATGGATAGATTTATACACTTTTAGGTTACGTACACTAACGCTAAGCCCTAAACATTAGTTTTTAAGTTTAATTTTAAGTACAAACCTCTTAGATTTGGATAAGCGCTAACCTCCGTCCCAGAAGACATAGACGCTGCGTGGCGCCCAGTAGTAAACGCGACGCTGTACTATTAATCTTCTGGTAAGTAAATAATGTTTAATTTACTTACTGGTATTCATTCCTATAACTGAGAAAAATTTAATTATAAAATGTTAGAAAATAGAATCATAGTAAAATGTACCTACTTTCCTTATATTTAAGTAGGTACTTAATATGAATTGGTAAAGGAACATAGATATACGAGTATGTATAAGTATAATGAATAGAAAAATATAAACAAATTGTGAGAATATCTGTAAAGAGCGATTAATGAAGCAACACGAAAGGAATAAATATTCGTGCAAATATTGACAGGAGCAAATATATGGACTATGGTGTCTGGGTAATCATAAAAGTAAAACGTTTATCAGCCAGCAAATAAAAGGTAAGTGTATTATTATCAGTTTTTTTAATATATTTATTTTTTTCAGATATACATACAATAATAAAAATATTACCATATGAAAACCATATAGAATGTGAATCTATGTATGTTTTTTATAATCATTAACATTAATTATGTACTAATTTTGCTTTAAAATTCAGATAATATTATGGTGTCTGTTTAATCATAAAAGTAAAACATTTATCAGCCAGCAAATAAAAGGGTAAGTGTATTATTATCAGTTTTTTCAATATATTTTTTTTTTCAGATATACATATAATATTAAAAATGTTACCATATGAAAACCATATAGAATGTGAATCTATGTATGTATTTTATAATTATTAACATTAATTATGTATTAATTTTGCGTTAAATTCAGATAATAATGTATACATACATATATATTATAATAAACTCTGGAACACAATGAATAACAAAAATATAAATTATGGTATATTATCAAAGTACCTACAGCTACATGAAATAAGTACCTATACGGGATATGTCGAAATATGGTATGAAATAATCTACATTATAAATCATATTTATTTTCCTAATTCCAATAATTAGTTAAGAATTGTAACAATACTTGTATGTTGCTATAGAAATCACTTGCATATTATAAATTTTTATTATTTTTTTACTATGATTCCCTCCTGAATTATCTCATATATTATTGAATTTTATAGTCCATTAAAATTTTCTCAGTTTAAATTTGAAAAATATAATTACCAACGTACATTCTGAACAAAATACCAAAAGATTTTCTTTTGTTCCAGGTTGATGGATAGATTTATACACTTTTAGGTTACGTACACTAACGCTAAGCCCTAAACATTAGTTTTTAAGTTTAATTTTAAGTACAAACCTCTTAGATTTGGATAAGCGCTAACCTCCGTCCCAGAAGACATAGACGCTGCGTGGCGCCCAGTAGTAAACGCGACGCTGTACTATTAATCTTCTGGTAAGTAAATAATGTTTAATTTACTTACTGGTATTCATTCCTATAACTGAGAAAAATTTAATTATAAAATGTTAGAAAATAGAATCATAGTAAAATGTACCTACTTTCCTTATATTTAAGTAGGTACTTAATATGAATTGGTAAAGGAACATAGATATACGAGTATGTATAAGTATAATGAATAGAAAAATATAAACAAATTGTGAGAATATCTGTAAAGAGCGATTAATGAAGCAACACGAAAGGAATAAATATTCGTGCAAATATTGACAGGAGCAAATATATGGACTATGGTGTCTGGGTAATCATAAAAGTAAAACGTTTATCAGCCAGCAAATAAAAGGTAAGTGTATTATTATCAGTTTTTTTAATATATATATTTTTTTCAGATATACATACAATAATAAAAATATTACCATATGAAAACCATATAGAATGTGAATCTATGTATGTTTTTTATAATCATTAACATTAATTATGTACTAATTTTGCTTTAAAATTCAGATAATATTATGGTGTCTGGTTAATCATAAAAGTAAAACATTTATCAGCCAGCAAATAAAAGGGTAAGTGTATTATTATCAGTTTTTTCAATATATTTTTTTTTTTCAGATATATATACATATAATATTAAAAATGTTACCATATGAAAACCATATAGAATGTGAATCTATGTATGTATTTTATAATTATTAACATTAATTATGTATTAATTTTGCGTTAAATTCAGATAATAATGTATACATACATATATATTATAATAAACTCTGGAACACAATGAATAACAAAAATATAAATTATGGTATATTATCAAAGTACCTACAGCTACATGAAATAAGTACCTATACGGGATATGTCGAAATATGGTATGAAATAATCTACATTATAAATCATATTTATTTTCCTAATTCCAATAATTAGTTAAGAATTGTAACAATACTTGTATGTTGCTATAGAAATCACTTGCATATTATAAATTTTTATTATTTTTTTACTATGATTCCCTCCTGAATTATCTCATATATTATTGAATTTTATAGTCCATTAAAATTTTCTCAGTTTAAATTTGAAAAATATAATTACCAACGTACATTCTGAACAAAATACCAAAAGATTTTCTTTTGTTCCAGGTTGATGGATAGATTTATACACTTTTAGGTTACGTACACTAACGCTAAGCCCTAAACATTAGTTTTTAAGTTTAATTTTAAGTACAAACCTCTTAGATTTGGATAAGCGCTAACCTCCGTCCCAGAAGACATAGACGCTGCGTGGCGCCCAGTAGTAAACGCGACGCTGTACTATTAATCTTCTGGTAAGTAAATAATGTTTAATTTACTTACTGGTATTCATTCCTATAACTGAGAAAAATTTAATTATAAAATGTTAGAAAATAGAATCATAGTAAAATGTACCTACTTTCCTTATATTTAAGTAGGTACTTAATATGAATTGGTAAAGGAACATAGATATACGAGTATGTATAAGTATAATGAATAGAAAAATATAAACAAATTGTGAGAATATCTGTAAAGAGCGATTAATGAAGCAACACGAAAGGAATAAATATTCGTGCAAATATTGACAGGAGCAAATATATGGACTATGGTGTCTGGGTAATCATAAAAGTAAAACGTTTATCAGCCAGCAAATAAAAGGTAAGTGTATTATTATCAGTTTTTTTAATATATTTATTTTTTTCAGATATACATACAATAATAAAAATATTACCATATGAAAACCATATAGAATGTGAATCTATGTATGTTTTTTATAATCATTAACATTAATTATGTACTAATTTTGCTTTAAAATTCAGATAATATTATGGTGTCTGGTTAATCATAAAAGTAAAACATTTATCAGCCAGCAAATAAAAGGGTAAGTGTATTATTATCAGTTTTTTCAATATATTTTTTTTTTCAGATATACATATAATATTAAAAATGTTACCATATGAAAACCATATAGAATGTGAATCTATGTATGTATTTTATAATTATTAACATTAATTATGTATTAATTTTGCGTTAAATTCAGATAATAATGTATACATACATATATATTATAATAAACTCTGGAACACAATGAATAACAAAAATATAAATTATGGTATATTATCAAAGTACCTACAGCTACATGAAATAAGTACCTATACGGGATATGTCGAAATATGGTATGAAATAATCTACATTATAAATCATATTTATTTTCCTAATTCCAATAATTAGTTAAGAATTGTAACAATACTTGTATGTTGCTATAGAAATCACTTGCATATTATAAATTTTTATTATTTTTTTACTATGATTCCCTCCTGAATTATCTCATATATTATTGAATTTTATAGTCCATTAAAATTTTCTCAGTTTAAATTTGAAAAATATAATTACCAACGTACATTCTGAACAAAATACCAAAAGATTTTCTTTTGTTCCAGGTTGATGGATAGATTTATACACTTTTAGGTTACGTAAACTAACGCTAAGCCCTAAACATTAGTTTTTAAGTTTAATTTTAAGTACAAACCTCTTAGATTTGGATAAGCGCTAACCTCCGTCCCAGAAGACATAGACGCTGCGTGGCGCCCAGTAGTAAACGCGACGCTGTACTATTAATCTTCTGGTAAGTAAATAATGTTTAATTTACTTACTGGTATTCATTCCTATAACTGAGAAAAATTTAATTATAAAATGTTAGAAAATAGAATCATAGTAAAATGTACCTACTTTCCTTATATTTAAGTAGGTACTTAATATGAATTGGTAAAGGAACATAGATATACGAGTATGTATAAGTATAATGAATAGAAAAATATAAACAAATTGTGAGAATATCTGTAAAGAGCGATTAATGAAGCAACACGAAAGGAATAAATATTCGTGCAAATATTGACAGGAGCAAATATATGGACTATGGTGTCTGGGTAATCATAAAAGTAAAACGTTTATCAGCCAGCAAATAAAAGGTAAGTGTATTATTATCAGTTTTTTTAATATATTTATTTTTTTCAGATATACATACAATAATAAAAATATTACCATATGAAAACCATATAGAATGTGAATCTATGTATGTTTTTTATAATCATTAACATTAATTATGTACTAATTTTGCTTTAAAATTCAGATAATATTATGGTGTCTGGTTAATCATAAAAGTAAAACATTTATCAGCCAGCAAATAAAAGGGTAAGTGTATTATTATCAGTTTTTTCAATATATTTTTTTTTTCAGATATACATATAATATTAAAAATGTTACCATATGAAAACCATATAGAATGTGAATCTATGTATGTATTTTATAATTATTAACATTAATTATGTATTAATTTTGCGTTAAATTCAGATAATAATGTATACATACATATATATTATAATAAACTCTGGAACACAATGAATAACAAAAATATAAATTATGGTATATTATCAAAGTACCTACAGCTACATGAAATAAGTACCTATACGGGATATGTCGAAATATGGTATGAAATAATCTACATTATAAATCATATTTATTTTCCTAATTCCAATAATTAGTTAAGAATTGTAACAATACTTGTATGTTGCTATAGAAATCACTTGCATATTATAAATTTTTATTATTTTTTTACTATGATTCCCTCCTGAATTATCTCATATATTATTGAATTTTATAGTCCATTAAAATTTTCTCAGTTTAAATTTGAAAAATATAATTACCAACGTACATTCTGAACAAAATACCAAAAGATTTTCTTTTGTTCCAGGTTGATGGATAGATTTATACACTTTTAGGTTACGTAAACTAACGCTAAGCCCTAAACATTAGTTTTTAAGTTTAATTTTAAGTACAAACCTCTTAGATTTGGATAAGCGCTAACCTCCGTCCCAGAAGACATAGACGCTGCGTGGCGCCCAGTAGTAAACGCGACGCTGTACTATTAATCTTCTGGTAAGTAAATAATGTTTAATTTACTTACTGGTATTCATTCCTATAACTGAGAAAAATTTAATTATAAAATGTTAGAAAATAGAATCATAGTAAAATGTACCTACTTTCCTTATATTTAAGTAGGTACTTAATATGAATTGGTAAAGGAACATAGATATACGAGTATGTATAAGTATAATGAATAGAAAAATATAAACAAATTGTGAGAATATCTGTAAAGAGCGATTAATGAAGCAACACGAAAGGAATAAATATTCGTGCAAATATTGACAGGAGCAAATATATGGACTATGGTGTCTGGGTAATCATAAAAGTAAAACGTTTATCAGCCAGCAAATAAAAGGTAAGTGTATTATTATCAGTTTTTTTAATATATATATTTTTTTCAGATATACATACAATAATAAAAATATTACCATATGAAAACCATATAGAATGTGAATCTATGTATGTTTTTTATAATCATTAACATTAATTATGTACTAATTTTGCTTTAAAATTCAGATAATATTATGGTGTCTGGTTAATCATAAAAGTAAAACATTTATCAGCAAGCAAATAAAAGGGTAAGTGTATTATTATCAGTTTTTTCAATATATTTTTTTTTTCAGATATACATATAATATTAATATTACCATATGAAAACCATATAGAATGTGAATCTATGTATGTTTTTTATAATCATTAACATTAATTATGTACTAATTTTGCTTTAAAATTCAGATAATATTATGGTGTCTGGTTAATCATAAAAGTAAAACATTTATCAGCCAGCAAATAAAAGGGTAAGTGTATTATTATCAGTTTTTTCAATATATTTTTATTTTCAGATATATATACATATAATATTAAAAATGTTACCATATGAAAACCATATAGAATGTGAATCTATGTATGTATTTTATAATTATTAACATTAATTATGTATTAATTTTGCGTTAAATTCAGATAATAATGTATACATACATATATATTATAATAAACTCTGGAACACAATGAATAACAAAAATATAAATTATGGTATATTATCAAAGTACCTACAGCTACATGAAATAAGTACCTATACGGGATATGTCGAAATATGGTATGAAATAATCTACATTATAAATCATATTTATTTTCCTAATTCCAATAATTAGTTAAGAATTGTAACAATACTTGTATGTTGCTATAGAAATCACTTGCATATTATAAATTTTTATTATTTTTTTACTATGATTCCCTCCTGAATTATCTCATATATTATTGAATTTTATAGTCCATTAAAATTTTCTCAGTTTAAATTTGAAAAATATAATTACCAACGTACATTCTGAACAAAATACCAAAAGATTTTCTTTTGTTCCAGGTTGATGGATAGATTTATACACTTTTAGGTTACGTACACTAACGCTAAGCCCTAAACATTAGTTTTTAAGTTTAATTTTAAGTACAAACCTCTTAGATTTGGATAAGCGCTAACCTCCGTCCCAGAAGACATAGACGCTGCGTGGCGCCCAGTAGTAAACGCGACGCTGTACTATTAATCTTCTGGTAAGTAAATAATGTTTAATTTACTTACTGGTATTCATTCCTATAACTGAGAAAAATTTAATTATAAAATGTTAGAAAATAGAATCATAGTAAAATGTACCTACTTTCCTTATATTTAAGTAGGTACTTAATATGAATTGGTAAAGGAACATAGATATACGAGTATGTATAAGTATAATGAATAGAAAAATATAAACAAATTGTGAGAATATCTGTAAAGAGCGATTAATGAAGCAACACGAAAGGAATAAATATTCGTGCAAATATTGACAGGAGCAAATATATGGACTATGGTGTCTGGGTAATCATAAAAGTAAAACGTTTATCAGCCAGCAAATAAAAGGTAAGTGTATTAATATCAGTTTTTTTAATATATATATTTTTTTCAGATATACATACAATAATAAAAATATTACCATATGAAAACCATATAGAATGTGAATCTATGTATGTTTTTTATAATCATTAACATTAATTATGTACTAATTTTGCTTTAAAATTCAGATAATATTATGGTGTCTGGTTAATCATAAAAGTAAAACATTTATCAGCCAGCAAATAAAAGGGTAAGTGTATTATTATCAGTTTTTTCAATATATTTTTTTTTTCAGATATATATACATATAATATTAAAAATGTTACCATATGAAAACCATATAGAATGTGAATCTATGTATGTATTTTATAATTATTAACATTAATTATGTATTAATTTTGCGTTAAATTCAGATAATAATGTATACATACATATATATTATAATAAACTCTGGAACACAATGAATAACAAAAATATAAATTATGGTATATTATCAAAGTACCTACAGCTACATGAAATAAGTACCTATACGGGATATGTCGAAATATGGTATGAAATAATCTACATTATAAATCATATTTATTTTCCTAATTCCAATAATTAGTTAAGAATTGTAACAATACTTGTATGTTGCTATAGAAATCACTTGCATATTATAAATTTTTATTATTTTTTTACTATGATTCCCTCCTGAATTATCTCATATATTATTGAATTTTATAGTCCATTAAAATTTTCTCAGTTTAAATTTGAAAAATATAATTACCAACGTACATTCTGAACAAAATACCAAAAGATTTTCTTTTGTTCCAGGTTGATGGATAGATTTATACACTTTTAGGTTACGTACACTAACGCTAAGCCCTAAACATTAGTTTTTAAGTTTAATTTTAAGTACAAACCTCTTAGATTTGGATAAGCGCTAACCTCCGTCCCAGAAGACATAGACGCTGCGTGGCGCCCAGTAGTAAACGCGACGCAGTACTATTAATCTTCTGGTAAGTAAATAATGTTTAATTTACTTACTGGTATTCATTCCTATAACTGAGAAAAATTTAATTATAAAATGTTAGAAAATAGAATCATAGTAAAATGTACCTACTTTCCTTATATTTAAGTACTGAATATGAATTGGTAAAGGAACATAGATATACGAGTATGTATAAGTATAATGAATAGAAAAATATAAACAAATTGTGAGAATATCTGTAAAGAGCGATTAATGAAGCAACACGAAAGGAATAAATATTCGTGCAAATATTGACAGGAGCAAATATATGGACTATGGTGTCTGGGTAATCATAAAAGTAAAACGTTTATCAGCCAGCAAATAAAAGGTAAGTGTATTATTATCAGTTTTTTTAATATATTTATTTTTTTCAGATATACATACAATAATAAAAATATTACCATATGAAAACCATATAGAATGTGAATCTATGTATGTTTTTTATAATCATTAACATTAATTATGTACTAATTTTGCTTTAAAATTCAGATAATATTATGGTGTCTGGTTAATCATAAAAGTAAAACATTTATCAGCCAGCAAATAAAAGGGTAAGTGTATTATTATCAGTTTTTTCAATATATTTTTTTTTTCAGATATACATATAATATTAAAAATGTTACCATATGAAAACCATATAGAATGTGAATCTATGTATGTATTTTATAATTATTAACATTAATTATGTATTAATTTTGCGTTAAATTCAGATAATAATGTATACATACATATATATTATAATAAACTCTGGAACACAATGAATAACAAAAATATAAATTATGGTATATTATCAAAGTACCTACAGCTACATGAAATAAGTACCTATACGGGATATGTCGAAATATGGTATGAAATAATCTACATTATAAATCATATTTATTTTCCTAATTCCAATAATTAGTTAAGAATTGTAACAATACTTGTATGTTGCTATAGAAATCACTTGCATATTATAAATTTTTATTATTTTTTTACTATGATTCCCTCCTGAATTATCTCATATATTATTGAATTTTATAGTCCATTAAAATTTTCTCAGTTTAAATTTGAAAAATATAATTACCAACGTACATTCTGAACAAAATACCAAAAGATTTTCTTTTGTTCCAGGTTGATGGATAGATTTATACACTTTTAGGTTACGTACACTAACGCTAAGCCCTAAACATTAGTTTTTAAGTTTAATTTTAAGTACAAACCTCTTAGATTTGGATAAGCGCTAACCTCCGTCCCAGAAGACATAGACGCTGCGTGGCGCCCAGTAGTAAACGCGACGCTGTACTATTAATCTTCTGGTAAGTAAATAATGTTTAATTTACTTACTGGTATTCATTCCTATAACTGAGAAAAATTTAATTATAAAATGTTAGAAAATAGAATCATAGTAAAATGTACCTACTTTCCTTATATTTAAGTAGGTACTTAATATGAATTGGTAAAGGAACATAGATATACGAGTATGTATAAGTATAATGAATAGAAAAATATAAACAAATTGTGAGAATATCTGTAAAGAGCGATTAATGAAGCAACACGAAAGGAATAAATATTCGTGCAAATATTGACAGGAGCAAATATATGGACTATGGTGTCTGGGTAATCATAAAAGTAAAACGTTTATCAGCCAGCAAATAAAAGGTAAGTGTATTATTATCAGTTTTTTTAATATATATATTTTTTTCAGATATACATACAATAATAAAAATATTACCATATGAAAACCATATAGAATGTGAATCTATGTATGTTTTTTATAATCATTAACATTAATTATGTACTAATTTTGCTTTAAAATTCAGATAATATTATGGTGTCTGGTTAATCATAAAAGTAAAACATTTATCAGCCAGCAAATAAAAGGGTAAGTGTATTATTATCAGTTTTTTCAATATATTTTTTTTTTCAGATATACATATAATATTAAAAATGTTACCATATGAAAACCATATAGAATGTGAATCTATGTATGTATTTTATAATTATTAACATTAATTATGTATTAATTTTGCGTTAAATTCAGATAATAATGTATACATACATATATATTATAATAAACTCTGGAACACAATGAATAACAAAAATATAAATTATGGTATATTATCAAAGTACCTACAGCTACATGAAATAAGTACCTATACGGGATATGTCGAAATATGGTATGAAATAATCTACATTATAAATCATATTTATTTTCCTAATTCCAATAATTAGTTAAGAATTGTAACAATACTTGTATGTTGCTATAGAAATCACTTGCATATTATAAATTTTTATTATTTTTTTACTATGATTCCCTCCTGAATTATCTCATATATTATTGAATTTTATAGTCCATTAAAATTTTCTCAGTTTAAATTTGAAAGATATAATTACCAACGTACATTCTGAACAAAATACCAAAAGATTTTCTTTTGTTCCAGGTTGATGGATAGATTTATACACTTTTAGGTTACGTACACTAACGCTAAGCCCTAAACATTAGTTTTTAAGTTTAATTTTAAGTACAAACCTCTTAGATTTGGATAAGCGCTAACCTCCGTCCCAGAAGACATAGACGCTGCGTGGCGCCCAGTAGTAAACGCGACGCAGTACTATTAATCTTCTGGTAAGTAAATAATGTTTAATTTACTTACTGGTATTCATTCCTATAACTGAGAAAAATTTAATTATAAAATGTTAGAAAATAGAATCATAGTAAAATGTACCTACTTTCCTTATATTTAAGTACTGAATATGAATTGGTAAAGGAACATAGATATACGAGTATTTATAAGTATAATGAATAGAAAAATATAAACAAATTGTGAGAATATCTGTAAAGAGCGATTAATGAAGCAACACGAAAGGAATAAATATTCGTGCAAATATTGACAGGAGCAAATATATGGACTATGGTGTCTGGGTAATCATAAAAGTAAAACGTTTATCAGCCAGCAAATAAAAGGTAAGTGTATTATTATCAGTTTTTTTAATTTATATATTTTTTTCAGATATACATACAATAATAAAAATATTACCATATGAAAACCATATAGAATGTGAATCTATGTATGTTTTTTATAGGCATTAACATTAATTATGTACTAATTTTGCTTTAAAATTCAGATAATATTATGGTGTCTGGTTAATCATAAAAGTAAAACATTTATCAGCCAGCAAATAAAAGGGTAAATGTATTATTATCAGTTTTTTCAATATATTTCTTTTTCAGATATACATATAATATTAAAAATGTTACCATATGAAAACCATATAGAATGTGAATCTATGTATGTATTTTATAATTATTAACATTAATTATGTATTAATTTTGCGTTAAATTCAGATAATAATGTATACATACATATATATTATAATAAACTCTGGAACACAATGAATAACAAAAATATAAATTATGGTATATTATCAAAGTACCTACAGCTACATGAAATAAGTACCTATACGGGATATGTCGAAATATGGTATGAAATAATCTACATTATAAATCATATTTATTTTCCTAATTCCAATAATTAGTTAAGAATTGTAACAATACTTGTATGTTGCTATAGAAATCACTTGCATATTATAAATTTTTATTATTTTTTTACTATGATTCCCTCCTGAATTATCTCATATATTATTGAATTTTATAGTCTATTAAAATTTTCTCAGTTTAAATTTGAAAAATATAATTACCAACGTACATTCTGAACAAAATACCAAAAGATTTTCTTTTGTTCCAGGTTGATGGATAGATTTATACACTTTTAGGTTACGTACACTAACGCTAAGCCCTAAACATTAGTTTTTAAGTTTAATTTTAAGTACAAACCTCTTAGATTTGGATAAGCGCTAACCTCCGTCCCAGAAGACATAGACGCTGCGTGGCGCCCAGTAGTAAACGCGACGCAGTACTATTAATCTTCTGGTAAGTAAATAATGTTTAATTTACTTACTGGTATTCATTCCTATAACTGAGAAAAATTTAATTATAAAATGTTAGAAAATAGAATCATAGTAAAATGTACCTACTTTCCTTATATTTAAGTACTGAATATGAATTGGTAAAGGAACATAGATATACGAGTATGTATAAGTATAATGAATAGAAAAATATAAACAAATTGTGAGAATATCTGTAAAGAGCGATTAATGAAGCAACACGAAAGGAATAAATATTCGTGCAAATATTGACAGGAGCAAATATATGGACTATGGTGTCTGGGTAATCATAAAAGTAAAACGTTTATCAGCCAGCAAATAAAAGGTAAGTGTATTATTATCAGTTTTTTTAATATATATATTTTTTTCAGATATACATACAATAATAAAAATATTACCATATGAAAACCATATAGAATGTGAATCTATGTATGTTTTTTATAATCATTAACATTAATTATGTACTAATTTTGCTTTAAAATTCAGATAATATTATGGTGTCTGATTAATCATAAAAGTAAAACATTTATCAGCCAGCAAATAAAAGGGTAAGTGTATTATTATCAGTTTTTTCAATATATTTTTTTTTTCAGATATACATATAATATTAAAAATGTTACCATATGAAAACCATATAGAATGTGAATCTATGTATGTATTTTATAATTATTAACATTAATTATGTATTAATTTTGCGTTAAATTCAGATAATAATGTATACATACATATATATTATAATAAACTCTGGAACACAATGAATAACAAAAATATAAATTATGGTATATTATCAAAGTACCTACAGCTACATGAAATAAGTACCTATACGGGATATGTCGAAATATGGTATGAAATAATCTACATTATAAATCATATTTATTTTCCTAATTCCAATAATTAGTTAAGAATTGTAACAATACTTGTATGTTGCTATAGAAATCACTTGCATATTATAAATTTTTATTATTTTTTTACTATGATTCCCTCCTGAATTATCTCATATATTATTGAATTTTATAGTCCATTAAAATTTTCTCAGTTTAAATTTGAAAAATATAATTACCAACGTACATTCTGAACAAAATACCAAAAGATTTTCTTTTGTTCCAGGTTGATGGATAGATTTATACACTTTTAGGTTACGTACACTAACGCTAAGCCCTAAACATTAGTTTTTAAGTTTAATTTTAAGTACAAACCTCTTAGATTTGGATAAGCGCTAACCTCCGTCCCAGAAGACATAGACGCTGCGTGGCGCCCAGTAGTAAACGCGACGCTGTACTATTAATCTTCTGGTAAGTAAATAATGTTTAATTTACTTACTGGTATTCATTCCTATAACTGAGAAAAATTTAATTATAAAATGTTAGAAAATAGAATCATAGTAAAATGTACCTACTTTCCTTATATTTAAGTAGGTACTTAATATGAATTGGTAAAGGAACATAGATATACGAGTATGTATAAGTATAATGAATAGAAAAATATAAACAAATTGTGAGAATATCTGTAAAGAGCGATTAATGAAGCAACACGAAAGGAATAAATATTCGTGCAAATATTGACAGGAGCAAATATATGGACTATGGTGTCTGGGTAATCATAAAAGTAAAACATTTATCAGCCAGCAAATAAAAGGTAAGTGTATTATTATCAGTTTTTTCAATATATTTTTTTTTCAGATATACATATAATATTAATATTACCATATGAAAACCATATAGAATGTGAATCTATGTATGTTTTTTATAATCATTAACATTAATTATGTACTAATTTTGCTTTAAAATTCAGATAATATTATGGTGTCTGGTTAATCATAAAAGTAAAACATTTATCAGCCAGCAAATAAAAGGGTAAGTGTATTATTATCAGTTTTTTCAATATATTTTTTTTTTCAGATATACATATAATATTAAAAATGTTACCATATGAAAACCATATAGAATGTGAATCTATGTATGTATTTTATAATTATTAACATTAATTATGTATTAATTTTGCGTTAAATTCAGATAATAATGTATACATACATATATATTATAATAAACTCTGGAACACAATGAATAACAAAAATATAAATTATGGTATATTATCAAAGTACCTACAGCTACATGAAATAAGTACCTATACGGGATATGTCGAAATATGGTATGAAATAATCTACATTATAAATCATATTTATTTTCCTAATTCCAATAATTAGTTAAGAATTGTAACAATACTTGTATGTTGCTATAGAAATCACTTGCATATTATAAATTTTTATTATTTTTTTACTATGATTCCCTCCTGAATTATCTCATATATTATTGAATTTTATAGTCCATTAAAATTTTCTCAGTTTAAATTTGAAAAATATAATTACCAACGTACATTCTGAACAAAATACCAAAAGATTTTCTTTTGTTCCAGGTTGATGGATAGATTTATACACTTTTAGGTTACGTACACTAACGCTAAGCCCTAAACATTAGTTTTTAAGTTTAATTTTAAGTACAAACCTCTTAGATTTGGATAAGCGCTAACCTCCGTCCCAGAAGACATAGACGCTGCGTGGCGCCCAGTAGTAAACGCGACGCTGTACTATTAATCTTCTGGTAAGTAAATAATGTTTAATTTACTTACTAGTATTCATTCCTATAACTGAGAAAAATTTAATTATAAAATGTTAGAAAATAGAATCATAGTAAAATGTACCTACTTTCCTTATATTTAAGTAGGTACTTAATATGAATTGGTAAAGGAACATAGATATACGAGTATGTATAAGTATAATGAATAGAAAAATATAAACAAATTGTGAGAATATCTGTAAAGAGCGATTAATGAAGCAACACGAAAGGAATAAATATTCGTGCAAATATTGACAGGAGCAAATATATGGACTATGGTGTCTGGGTAATCATAAAAGTAAAACGTTTATCAGCCAGCAAATAAAAGGTAAGTGTATTATTATCAGTTTTTTTAATATATATATTTTTTTCAGATATACATACAATAATAAAAATATTACCATATGAAAACCATATAGAATGTGAATCTATGTATGTTTTTTATAATCATTAACATTAATTATGTACTAATTTTGCTTTAAAATTCAGATAATATTATGGTGTCTGGTTAATCATAAAAGTAAAACATTTATCAGCCAGCAAATAAAAGGGTAAGTGTATTATTATCAGTTTTTTCAATATATTTTTTTTTCAGATATACATATAATATTAAAAATGTTACCATATGAAAACCATATAGAATGTGAATCTATGTATGTATTTTATAATTATTAACATTAATTATGTATTAATTTTGCGTTAAATTCAGATAATAATGTATACATACATATATATTATAATAAACTCTGGAACACAATGAATAACAAAAATATAAATTATGGTATATTATCAAAGTACCTACAGCTACATGAAATAAGTACCTATACGGGATATGTCGAAATATGGTATGAAATAATCTACATTATAAATCATATTTATTTTCCTAATTCCAATAATTAGTTAAGAATTGTAACAATACTTGTATGTTGCTATAGAAATCACTTGCATATTATAAATTTTTATTATTTTTTTACTATGATTCCCTCCTGAATTATCTCATATATTATTGAATTTTATAGTCCATTAAAATTTTCTCAGTTTAAATTTGAAAGATATAATTACCAACGTACATTCTGAACAAAATACCAAAAGATTTTCTTTTGTTCCAGGTTGATGGATAGATTTATACACTTTTAGGTTACGTACACTAACGCTAAGCCCTAAACATTAGTTTTTAAGTTTAATTTTAAGTACAAACCTCTTAGATTTGGATAAGCGCTAACCTCCGTCCCAGAAGACATAGACGCTGCGTGGCGCCCAGTAGTAAACGCGACGCAGTACTATTAATCTTCTGGTAAGTAAATAATGTTTAATTTACTTACTGGTATTCATTCCTATAACTGAGAAAAAATTAATTATAAAATGTTAGAAAATAGAATCATAGTAAAATGTACCTACTTTCCTTATATTTAAGTAGGTACTTAATATGAATTGGTAAAGGAACATAGATATACGAGTATGTATAAGTATAATGAATAGAAAAATATAAACAAATTGTGAGAATATCTGTAAAGAGCGATTAATGAAGCAACACGAAAGGAATAAATATTCGTGCAAGTATTGACAGGAGCAAATATATGGACTATGGTGTCTGGGTAATCATAAAAGTAAAACGTTTATCAGCCAGCAAATAAAAGGTAAGTGTATTATTATCAGTTTTTTTAATATATATATTTTTTTCAGATATACATACAATAATAAAAATATTACCATATGAAAACCATATAGAATGTGAATCTATGTATGTTTTTTATAGTCATTAACATTAATTATGTACTAATTTTGCTTTAAAATTCAGATAATATTATGGTGTCTGGTTAATCATAAAAGTAAAACATTTATCAGCCAGCAAATAAAAGGGTAAGTGTATTATTATCAGTTTTTTCAATATATTTTTTTTTTCAGATATACATATAATATTAAAAATGTTACCATATGAAAACCATATAGAATGTGAATCTATGTATGTATTTTATAATTATTAACATTAATTATGTATTAATTTTGCGTTAAATTCAGATAATAATGTATACATACATATATATTATAATAAACTCTGGAACACAATGAATAACAAAAATATAAATTATGGTATATTATCAAAGTACCTACAGCTACATGAAATAAGTACCTATACGGGATATGTCGAAATATGGTATGAAATAATCTACATTATAAATCATATTTATTTTCCTAATTCCAATAATTAGTTAAGAATTGTAACAATACTTGTATGTTGCTATAGAAATCACTTGCATATTATAAATTTTTATTATTTTTTTACTATGATTCCCTCCTGAATTATCTCATATATTATTGAATTTTATAGTCCATTAAAATTTTCTCAGTTTAAATTTGAAAAATATAATTACCAACGTACATTCTGAACAAAATACCAAAAGATTTTCTTTTGTTCCAGGTTGATGGATAGATTTATACACTTTTAGGTTACGTACACTAACGCTAAGCCCTAAACATTAGTTTTTAAGTTTAATTTTAAGTACAAACCTCTTAGATTTGGATAAGCGCTAACCTCCGTCCCAGAAGACATAGACGCTGCGTGGCGCCCAGTAGTAAACGCGACGCTGTACTATTAATCTTCTGGTAAGTAAATAATGTTTAATTTACTTACTGGTATTCATTCCTATAACTGAGAAAAATTTAATTATAAAATGTTAGAAAATAGAATCATAGTAAAATGTACCTACTTTCCTTATATTTAAGTAGGTACTTAATATGAATTGGTAAAGGAACATAGATATACGAGTATGTATAAGTATAATGAATAGAAAAATATAAACAAATTGTGAGAATATCTGTAAAGAGCGATTAATGAAGCAACACGAAAGGAATAAATATTCGTGCAAATATTGACAGGAGCAAATATATGGACTATGGTGTCTGGGTAATCATAAAAGTAAAACATTTATCAGCCAGCAAATAAAAGGTAAGTGTATTATTATCAGTTTTTTCAATATATTTTTTTTTTCAGATATACATATAATATTAATATTACCATATGAAAACCATATAGAATGTGAATCTATGTATGTTTTTTATAATCATTAACATTAATTATGTACTAATTTTGCTTTAAAATTCAGATAATATTATGGTGTCTGGTTAATCATAAAAGTAAAACATTTATCAGCCAGCAAATAAAAGGGTAAGTGTATTATTATCAGTTTTTTCAATATATTTTTTTTTTCAGATATACATATAATATTAAAAATGTTACCATATGAAAACCATATAGAATGTGAATCTATGTATGTATTTTATAATTATTAACATTAATTATGTATTAATTTTGCGTTAAATTCAGATAATAATGTATACATACATATATATTATAATAAACTCTGGAACACAATGAATAACAAAAATATAAATTATGGTATATTATCAAAGTACCTACAGCTACATGAAATAAGTACCTATACGGGATATGTCGAAATATGGTATGAAATAATCTACATTATAAATCATATTTATTTTCCTAATTCCAATAATTAGTTAAGAATTGTAACAATACTTGTATGTTGCTATAGAAATCACTTGCATATTATAAATTTTTATTATTTTTTTACTATGATTCCCTCCTGAATTATCTCATATATTATTGAATTTTATAGTCCATTAAAATTTTCTCAGTTTAAATTTGAAAAATATAATTACCAACGTACATTCTGAACAAAATACCAAAAGATTTTCTTTTGTTCCAGGTTGATGGATAGATTTATACACTTTTAGGTTACGTACACTAACGCTAAGCCCTAAACATTAGTTTTTAAGTTTAATTTTAAGTACAAACCTCTTAGATTTGGATAAGCGCTAACCTCCGTCCCAGAAGACATAGACGCTGCGTGGCGCCCAGTAGTAAACGCGACGCTGTACTATTAATCTTCTGGTAAGTAAATAATGTTTAATTTACTTACTGGTATTCATTCCTATAACTGAGAAAAATTTAATTATAAAATGTTAGAAAATAGAATCATAGTAAAATGTACCTACTTTCCTTATATTTAAGTAGGTACTTAATATGAATTGGTAAAGGAACATAGATATACGAGTATGTATAAGTATAATGAATAGAAAAATATAAACAAATTGTGAGAATATCTGTAAAGAGCGATTAATGAAGCAACACGAAAGGAATAAATATTCGTGCAAATATTGACAGGAGCAAATATATGGACTATGGTGTCTGGGTAATCATAAAAGTAAAACATTTATCAGCCAGCAAATAAAAGGTAAGTGTATTATTATCAGTTTTTTCAATATATTTTTTTTTTCAGATATACATATAATATTAATATTACCATATGAAAACCATATAGAATGTGAATCTATGTATGTTTTTTATAATCATTAACATTAATTATGTACTAATTTTGCTATAAAATTCAGATAATATTATGGTGTCTGGTTAATCATAAAAGTAAAACATTTATCAGCCAGCAAATAAAAGGGTAAGTGTATTATTATCAGTTTTTTCAATATATTTTTTTTTTCAGATATACATATAATATTAAAAATGTTACCATATGAAAACCATATAGAATGTGAATCTATGTATGTATTTTATAATTATTAACATTAATTATGTATTAATTTTGCGTTAAATTCAGATAATAATGTATACATACATATATATTATAATAAACTCTGGAACACAATGAATAACAAAAATATAAATTATGGTATATTATCAAAGTACCTACAGCTACATGAAATAAGTACCTATACGGGATATGTCGAAATATGGTATGAAATAATCTACATTATAAATCATATTTATTTTCCTAATTCCAATAATTAGTTAAGAATTGTAACAATACTTGTATGTTGCTATAGAAATCACTTGCATATTATAAATTTTTATTATTTTTTTACTATGATGCCCTCCTGAATTATCTCATATATTATTGAATTTTATAGTCCATTAAAATTTTCTCAGTTTAAATTTGAAAAATATAATTACCAACGTACATTCTGAACAAAATACCAAAAGATTTTCTTTTGTTCCAGGTTGATGGATAGATTTATACACTTTTAGGTTACGTACACAAACGCTAAGCCCTAAACATTAGTTTTTAAGTTTAATTTTAAGTACAAACCTCTTAGATTTGGATAAGCGCTAACCTCCGTCCCAGAAGACATAGACGCTGCGTGGCGCCCAGTAGTAAACGCGACGCTGTACTATTAATCTTCTGGTAAGTAAATAATGTTTAATTTACTTACTGGTATTCATTCCTATAACTGAGAAAAATTTAATTATAAAATGTTAGAAAATAGAATCATAGTAAAATGTACCTACTTTCCTTATATTTAAGTAGGTACTTAATATGAATTGGTAAAGGAACATAGATATACGAGTATGTATAAGTATAATGAATAGAAAAATATAAACAAATTGTGAGAATATCTGTAAAGAGCGATTAATGAAGCAACACGAAAGGAATAAATATTCGTGCAAATATTGACAGGAGCAAATATATGGACTATGGTGTCTGGGTAATCATAAAAGTAAAACGTTTATCAGCCAGCAAATAAAAGGTAAGTGTATTATTATCAGTTTTTTTAATATATATATTTTTTTCAGATATACATACAATAATAAAAATATTACCATATGAAAACCATATAGAATGTGAATCTATGTATGTTTTTTATAATCATTAACATTAATTATGTACTAATTTTGCTTTAAAATTCAGATAATATTATGGTGTCTGGTTAATCATAAAAGTAAAACATTTATCAGCCAGCAAATAAAAGGGTAAGTGTATTATTATCAGTTTTTTCAATATATTTTTTTTTCAGATATACATATAATATTAAAAATGTTACCATATGAAAACCATATAGAATGTGAATCTATGTATGTATTTTATAATTATTAACATTAATTATGTATTAATTTTGCGTTAAATTCAGATAATAATGTATACATACATATATATTATAATAAACTCTGGAACACAATGAATAACAAAAATATAAATTATGGTATATTATCAAAGTACCTACAGCTACATGAAATAAGTACCTATACGGGATATGTCGAA
Organism: Harpalus rufipes; assembly: GCA_951394225.1. NCBI lineage: Eukaryota > Metazoa > Arthropoda > Insecta > Coleoptera > Carabidae > Harpalus > Harpalus rufipes. Next base: position 18,505,686 of record OX596285.1, read on the forward strand.
ATATGGTATGAAATAATCTACATTATAAATCATATTTATTTTCCTAATTCCAATAATTAGTTAAGAATTGTAACAATACTTGTATGTTGCTATAGAAATCACTTGCATATTATAAATTTTTATTATTTTTTTACTATGATTCCCTCCTGAATTATCTCATATATTATTGAATTTTATAGTCCATTAAAATTTTCTCAGTTTAAATTTGAAAAATATAATTACCAACGTACATTCTGAACAAAGTACCAAAAGATTTTCTTTTGTTCCAGGTTGATGGATAGATTTATACACTTTTAGGTTACGTACACTAACGCTAAGCCCTAAACATTAGTTTTTAAGTTTAATTTTAAGTACAAACCTCTTAGATTTGGATAAGCGCTAACCTCCGTCCCAGAAGACATAGACGCTGCGTGGCGCCCAGTAGTAAACGCGACGCTGTACTATTAATCTTCTGGTAAGTAAATAATGTTTAATTTACTTACTGGTATTCATTCCTATAACTGAGAAAAATTTAATTATAAAATGTTAGAAAATAGAATCATAGTAAAATGTACCTACTGTCCTTATATTTAAGTAGGTACTTAATATGAATTGGTAAAGGAACATAGATATACGAGTATGTATAAGTATAATGAATAGAAAAATATAAACAAATTGTGAGAATATCTGTAAAGAGCGATTAATGAAGCAACACGAAAGGAATAAATATTCGTGCAAATATTGACAGGAGCAAATATATGGACTATGGTGTCTGGGTAATCATAAAAGTAAAACGTTTATCAGCCAGCAAATAAAAGGTAAGTGTATTATTATCAGTTTTTTTAATATATATATTTTTTTCAGATATACATACAATAATAAAAATATTACCATATGAAAACCATATAGAATGTGAATCTATGTATGTTTTTTATAATCATTAACATTAATTATGTACTAATTTTGCTTTAAAATTCAGATAATATTATGGTGTCTGGTTAATCATAAAAGTAAAACATTTATCAGCCAGCAAATAAAAGGGTAAGTGTATTATTATCAGTTTTTTCAATATATTTTTTTTTTCAGATATACATATAATATTAAAAATGTTACCATATGAAAACCATATAGAATGTGAATCTATGTATGTATTTTATAATTATTAACATTAATTATGTATTAATTTTGCGTTAAATTCAGATAATAATGTATACATACATATATATTATAATAAACTCTGGAACACAATGAATAACAAAAATATAAATTATGGTATATTATCAAAGTACCTACAGCTACATGAAATAAGTACCTATACGGGATATGTCGAAATATGGTATGAAATAATCTACATTATAAATCATATTTATTTTCCTAATTCCAATAATTAGTTAAGAATTGTAACAATACTTGTATGTTGCTATAGAAATCACTTGCATATTATAAATTTTTATTATTTTTTTACTATGATTCCCTCCTGAATTATTTCATATATTATTGAATTTTATAGTCCATTAAAATTTTCTCAGTTTAAATTTGAAAAATATAATTACCAACGTACATTCTGAACAAAATACCAAAAGATTTTCTTTTGTTCCAGGTTGATGGATAGATTTATACACTTTTAGGTTACGTACACTAACGCTAAGCCCTAAACATTAGTTTTTAAGTTTAATTTTAAGTACAAACCTCTTAGATTTGGATAAGCGCTAACCTCCGTCCCAGAAGACATAGACGCTGCGTGGCGCCCAGTAGTAAACGCGACGCTGTACTATTAATCTTCTGGTAAGTAAATAATGTTTAATTTACTTACTGGTATTCATTCCTATAACTGAGAAAAATTTAATTATAAAATGTTAGAAAATAGAATCATAGTAAAATGTACCTACTGTCCTTATATTTAAGTAGGTACTTAATATGAATTGGTAAAGGAACATAGATATACGAGTATGTATAAGTATAATGAATAGAAAAATATAAACAAATTGTGAGAATATCTGTAAAGAGCGATTAATGAAGCAACACGAAAGGAATAAATATTCGTGCAAATATTGACAGGAGCAAATATATGGACTATGGTGTCTGGGTAATCATAAAAGTAAAACGTTTATCAGCCAGCAAATAAAAGGTAAGTGTATTATTATCAGTTTTTTTAATATATATATTTTTTTCAGATATACATACAATAATAAAAATATTACCATATGAAAACCATATAGAATGTGAATCTATGTATGTTTTTTATAATCATTAACATTAATTATGTACTAATTTTGCTTTAAAATTCAGATAATATTATGGTGTCTGGTTAATCATAAAAGTAAAACATTTATCAGCCAGCAAATAAAAAGGTAAGTGTATTATTATCAGTTTTTTCAATATATTTTTTTTTCAGATATACATATAATATTAAAAATGTTACCATATGAAAACCATATAGAATGTGAATCTATGTATGTATTTTATAATTATTAACATTAATTATGTATTAATTTTGCGTTAAATTCAGATAATAATGTATACATACATATATATTATAATAAACTCTGGAACACAATGAATAACAAAAATATAAATTATGGTATATTATCAAAGTACCTACAGCTACATGAAATAAGTACCTATACGGGATATGTCGAAATATGGTATGAAATAATCTACATTATAAATCATATTTATTTTCCTAATTCCAATAATTAGTTAAGAATTGTAACAATACTTGTATGTTGCTATAGAAATCACTTGCATATTATAAATTTTTATTATTTTTTTACTATGATTCCCTCCTGAATTATCTCATATATTATTGAATTTTATAGTCCATTAAAATTTTCTCAGTTTAAATTTGAAAAATATAATTACCAACGTACATTCTGAACAAAATACCAAAAGATTTTCTTTTGTTCCAGGTTGATGGATAGATTTATACACTTTTAGGTTACGTACACAAACGCTAAGCCCTAAACATTAGTTTTTAAGTTTAATTTTAAGTACAAACCTCTTAGATTTGGATAAGCGCTAACCTCCGTCCCAGAAGACATAGACGCTGCGTGGCGCCCAGTAGTAAACGCGACGCTGTACTATTAATCTTCTGGTAAGTAAATAATGTTTAATTTACTTACTGGTATTCATTCCTATAACTGAGAAAAATTTAATTATAAAATGTTAGAAAATAGAATCATAGTAAAATGTACCTACTTTCCTTATATTTAAGTAGGTACTTAATATGAATTGGTAAAGGAACATAGATATACGAGTATGTATAAGTATAATGAATAGAAAAATATAAACAAATTGTGAGAATATCTGTAAAGAGCGATTAATGAAGCAACACGAAAGGAATAAATATTCGTGCAAATATTGACAGGAGCAAATATATGGACTATGGTGTCTGGGTAATCATAAAAGTAAAACATTTATCAGCCAGCAAATAAAAGGTAAGTGTATTATTATCAGTTTTTTCAATATATTTTTTTTTTCAGATATACATATAATATTAATATTACCATATGAAAACCATATAGAATGTGAATCTATGTATGTTTTTTATAATCATTAACATTAATTATGTACTAATTTTGCTTTAAAATTCAGATAATATTATGGTGTCTGGTTAATCATAAAAGTAAAACATTTATCAGCCAGCAAATAAAAGGGTAAGTGTATTATTATCAGTTTTTTCAATATATATTTTTTTTCAGATATACATATAATATTAAAAATGTTACCATATGAAAACCATATAGAATGTGAATCTATGTATGTATTTTATAATTATTAACATTAATTATGTATTAATTTTGCGTTAAATTCAGATAATAATGTATACATACATATATATTATAATAAACTCTGGAACACAATGAATAACAAAAATATAAATTATGGTATATTATCAAAGAACCTACAGCTACATGAAATAAGTACCTATACGGGATATGTCGAAATATGGTATGAAATAATCTACATTATAAATCATATTTATTTTCCTAATTCCAATAATTAGTTAAGAATTGTAACAATACTTGTATGTTGCTATAGAAATCACTTGCATATTATAAATTTTTATTATTTTTTTACTATGATTCCCTCCTGAATTATCTCATATATTATTGAATTTTATAGTCCATTAAAATTTTCTCAGTTTAAATTTGAAAAATATAATTACCAACGTACATTCTGAACAAAATACCAAAAGATTTTCTTTTGTTCCAGGTTGATGGATAGATTTATACACTTTTAGGTTACGTACACTAACGCTAAGCCCTAAACATTAGTTTTTAAGTTTAATTTTAAGTACAAACCTCTTAGATTTGGATAAGCGCTAACCTCCGTCCCAGAAGACATAGACGCTGCGTGGCGCCCAGTAGTAAACGCGACGCTGTACTATTAATCTTCTGGTAAGTAAATAATGTTTATTTTACTTACTGGTATTCATTCCTATAACTGAGAAAAATTTAATTATAAAATGTTAGAAAATAGAATCATAGTAAAATGTACCTACTGTCCTTATATTTAAGTAGGTACTTAATATGAATTGGTAAAGGAACATAGATATACGAGTATGTATAAGTATAATGAATAGAAAAATATAAACAAATTGTGAGAATATCTGTAAAGAGCGATTAATGAAGCAACACGAAAGGAATAAATATTCGTGCAAATATTGACAGGAGCAAATATATGGACTATGGTGTCTGGGTAATCATAAAAGTAAAACGTTTATCAGCCAGCAAATAAAAGGTAAGTGTATTATTATCAGTTTTTTTAATATATATATTTTTTTCAGATATACATACAATAATAAAAATATTACCATATGAAAACCATATAGAATGTGAATCTATGTATGTTTTTTATAATCATTAACATTAATTATGTACTAATTTTGCTTTAAAATTCAGATAATATTATGGTGTCTGGTTAATCATAAAAGTAAAACATTTATCAGCCAGAAAATAAAAGGGTAAGTGTATTATTATCAGTTTTTTCAATATATTTTTTTTTTTTCAGATATACATATAATATTAAAAATGTTACCATATGAAAACCATATAGAATGTGAATCTATGTATGTATTTTATAATTATTAACATTAATTATGTATTAATTTTGCGTTAAATTCAGATAATAATGTATACATACATATATATTATAATAAACTCTGGAACACAATGAATAACAAAAATATAAATTATGGTATATTATCAAAGTACCTACAGCTACATGAAATAAGTACCTATACGGGATATGTCGAAATATGGTATGAAATAATCTACATTATAAATCATATTTATTTTCCTAATTCCAATAATTAGTTAAGAATTGTAACAATACTTGTATGTTGCTATAGAAATCACTTGCATATTATAAATTTTTATTATTTTTTTACTATGATTCCCTCCTGAATTATCTCATATATTATTGAATTTTATAGTCCATTAAAATTTTCTCAGTTTAAATTTGAAAAATATAATTACCAACGTACATTCTGAACAAAATACCAAAAGATTTTCTTTTGTTCCAGGTTGATGGATAGATTTATACACTTTTAGGTTACGTACACTAACGCTAAGCCCTAAACATTAGTTTTTAAGTTTAATTTTAAGTACAAACCTCTTAGATTTGGATAAGCGCTAACCTCCGTCCCAGAAGACATAGACGCTGCGTGGCGCCCAGTAGTAAACGCGACGCTGTACTATTAATCTTCTGGTAAGTAAATAATGTTTAATTTACTTACTGGTATTCATTCCTATAACTGAGAAAAATTTAATTATAAAATGTTAGAAAATAGAATCATAGTAAAATGTACCTACTTTCCTTATATTTAAGTAGGTACTTAATATGAATTGGTAAAGGAACATAGATATACGAGTATGTATAAGTATAATGAATAGAAAAATATAAACAAATTGTGAGAATATCTGTAAAGAGCGATTAATGAAGCAACACGAAAGGAATAAATATTCGTGCAAATATTGACAGGAGCAAATATATGGACTATGGTGTCTGGGTAATCATAAAAGTAAAACGTTTATCAGCCAGCAAATAAAAGGTAAGTGTATTATTATCAGTTTTTTTAATATATATATTTTTTTCAGATATACATACAATAATAAAAATATTACCATATGAAAACCATATAGAATGTGAATCTATGTATGTTTTTTATAATCATTAACATTAATTATGTACTAATTTTGCTTTAAAATTCAGATAATATTATGGTGTCTGGTTAATCATAAAAGTAAAACATTTATCAGCCAGCAAATAAAAGGGTAAGTGTATTATTATCAGTTTTTTCAATATATTTTTTTTTTCAGATATACATATAATATTAAAAATGTTACCATATGAAAACCATATAGAATGTGAATCTATGTATGTATTTTATAATTATTAACATTAATTATGTATTAATTTTGCGTTAAATTCAGATAATAATGTATACATACATATATATTATAATAAACTCTGGAACACAATGAATAACAAAAATATAAATTATGGTATATTATCAAAATACCTACAGCTACATGAAATAAGTACCTATACGGGATATGTCGAAATATGGTATGAAATAATCTACATTATAAATCATATTTATTTTCCTAATTCCAATAATTAGTTAAGAATTGTAACAATACTTGTATGTTGCTATAGAAATCACTTGCATATTATAAATTTTTATTATTTTTTTACTATGATTCCCTCCTGAATTATCTCATATATTATTGAATTTTATAGTCCATTAAAATTTTCTCAGTTTAAATTTGAAAAATATAATTACCAACGTACATTCTGAACAAAATACCAAAAGATTTTCTTTTGTTCCAGGTTGATGGATAGATTTATACACTTTTAGGTTACGTACACTAACGCTAAGCCCTAAACATTAGTTTTTAAGTTTAATTTTAAGTACAAACCTCTTAGATTTGGATAAGCGCTAACCTCCGTCCCAGAAGACATAGACGCTGCGTGGCGCCCAGTAGTAAACGCGACGCTGTACTATTAATCTTCTGGTAAGTAAATAATGTTTATTTTACTTACTGGTATTCATTCCTATAACTGAGAAAAATTTAATTATAAAATGTTAGAAAATAGAATCATAGTAAAATGTACCTACTGTCCTTATATTTAAGTAGGTACTTAATATGAATTGGTAAAGGAACATAGATATACGAGTATGTATAAGTATAATGAATAGAAAAATATAAACAAATTGTGAGAATATATGTAAAGAGCGATTAATGAAGCAACACGAAAGGAATAAATATTCGTGCAAATATTGACAGGAGCAAATATATGGACTATGGTGTCTGGGTAATCATAAAAGTAAAACGTTTATCAGCCAGCAAATAAAAGGTAAGTGTATTATTATCAGTTTTTTTAATATATATATTTTTTTCAGATATACATACAATAATAAAAATATTACCATATGAAAACCATATAGAATGTGAATCTATGTATGTTTTTTATAATCATTAACATTAATTATGTACTAATTTTGCTTTAAAATTCAGATAATATTATGGTGTCTGGTTAATCATAAAAGTAAAACATTTATCAGCCAGCAAATAAAAGGGTAAGTGTATTATTATCAGTTTTTTCAATATATTTTTTTTTTTCAGATATACATATAATATTAAAAATGTTACCATATGAAAACCATATAGAATGTGAATCTATGTATGTATTTTATAATTATTAACATTAATTATGTATTAATTTTGCGTTAAATTCAGATAATAATGTATACATACATATATATTATAATAAACTCTGGAACACAATGAATAACAAAAATATAAATTATGGTATATTATCAAAGTACCTACAGCTACATGAAATAAGTACCTATACGGGATATGTCGAAATATGGTATGAAATAATCTACATTATAAATCATATTTATTTTCCTAATTCCAATAATTAGTTAAGAATTGTAACAATACTTGTATGTTGCTATAGAAATCACTTGCATATTATAAATTTTTATTATTTTTTTACTATGATTCCCTCCTGAATTATCTCATATATTATTGAATTTTATAGTCCATTAAAATTTTCTCAGTTTAAATTTGAAAAATATAATTACCAACGTACATTCTGAACAAAATACCAAAAGATTTTCTTTTGTTCCAGGTTGATGGATAGATTTATACACTTTTAGGTTACGTACACTAACGCTAAGCCCTAAACATTAGTTTTTAAGTTTAATTTTAAGTACAAACCTCTTAGATTTGGATAAGCGCTAACCTCCGTCCCAGAAGACATAGACGCTGCGTGGCGCCCAGTAGTAAACGCGACGCTGTACTATTAATCTTCTGGTAAGTAAATAATGTTTATTTTACTTACTGGTATTCATTCCTATAACTGAGAAAAATTTAATTATAAAATGTTAGAAAATAGAATCATAGTAAAATGTACCTACTGTCCTTATATTTAAGTAGGTACTTAATATGAATTGGTAAAGGAACATAGATATACGAGTATGTATAAGTATAATGAATAGAAAAATATAAACAAATTGTGAGAATATATGTAAAGAGCGATTAATGAAGCAACACGAAAGGAATAAATATTCGTGCAAATATTGACAGGAGCAAATATATGGACTATGGTGTCTGGGTAATCATAAAAGTAAAACGTTTATCAGCCAGCAAATAAAAGGTAAGTGTATTATTATCAGTTTTTTTAATATATATATTTTTTTCAGATATACATACAATAATAAAAATATTACCATATGAAAACCATATAGAATGTGAATCTATGTATGTTTTTTATAATCATTAACATTAATTATGTACTAATTTTGCTTTAAAATTCAGATAATATTATGGTGTCTGGTTAATCATAAAAGTAAAACATTTATCAGCCAGCAAATAAAAGGGTAAGTGTATTATTATCAGTTTTTTCAATATATTTTTTTTTTTCAGATATACATATAATATTAAAAATGTTACCATATGAAAACCATATAGAATGTGAATCTATGTATGTATTTTATAATTATTAACATTAATTATGTATTAATTTTGCGTTAAATTCAGATAATAATGTATACATACATATATATTATAATAAACTCTGGAACACAATGAATAACAAAAATATAAATTATGGTATATTATCAAAGTACCTACAGCTACATGAAATAAGTACCTATACGGGATATGTCGAAATATGGTATGAAATAATCTACATTATAAATCATATTTATTTTCCTAATTCCAATAATTAGTTAAGAATTGTAACAATACTTGTATGTTGCTATAGAAATCACTTGCATATTATAAATTTTTATTATTTTTTTACTATGATTCCCTCCTGAATTATCTCATATATTATTGAATTTTATAGTCCATTAAAATTTTCTCAGTTTAAATTTGAAAAATATAATTACCAACGTACATTCTGAACAAAATACCAAAAGATTTTCTTTTGTTCCAGGTTGATGGATAGATTTATACACTTTTAGGTTACGTACACTAACGCTAAGCCCTAAACATTAGTTTTTAAGTTTAATTTTAAGTACAAACCTCTTAGATTTGGATAAGCGCTAACCTCCGTCCCAGAAGACATAGACGCTGCGTGGCGCCCAGTAGTAAACGCGACGCTGTACTATTAATCTTCTGGTAAGTAAATAATGTTTAATTTACTTACTGGTATTCATTCCTATAACTGAGAAAAATTTAATTATAAAATGTTAGAAAATAGAATCATAGTAAAATGTACCTACTTTCCTTATATTTAAGTAGGTACTTAATATGAATTGGTAAAGGAACATAGATATACGAGTATGTATAAGTATAATGAATAGAAAAATATAAACAAATTGTGAGAATATCTGTAAAGAGCGATTAATGAAGCAACACGAAAGGAATAAATATTCGTGCAAATATTGACAGGAGCAAATATATGGACTATGGTGTCTGGGTAATCATAAAAGTAAAACATTTATCAGCCAGCAAATAAAAGGTAAGTGTATTATTATCAGTTTTTTCAATATATATTTTTTTTCAGATATACATATAATATTAATATTACCATATGAAAACCATATAGAATGTGAATCTATGTATGTTTTTTATAATCATTAACATTAATTATGTACTAATTTTGCTTTAAAATTCAGATAATATTATGGTGTCTAGTTAATCATAAAAGTAAAACATTTATCAGCCAGCAAATAAAAGGGTAAGTGTATTATTATCAGTTTTTTCAATATATTTTTTTTTTCAGATATACATATAATATTAAAAATGTTACCATATGAAAACCATATAGAATGTGAATCTATGTATGTATTTTATAATTATTAACATTAATTATGTATTAATTTTGCGTTAAATTCAGATAATAATGTATACATACATATATATTATAATAAACTCTGGAACACAATGAATAACAAAAATATAAATTATGGTATATTATCAAAGTACCTACAGCTACATGAAATAAGTACCTATACGGGATATGTCGAAATATGGTATGAAATAATCTACATTATAAATCATATTTATTTTCCTAATTCCAATAATTAGTTAAGAATTGTAACAATACTTGTATGTTGCTATAGAAATCACTTGCATATTATAAATTTTTATTATTTTTTTACTATGATTCCCTCCTGAATTATCTCATATATTATTGAATTTTATAGTCCATTAAAATTTTCTCAGTTTAAATTTGAAAAATATAATTACCAACGTACATTCTGAACAAAATACCAAAAGATTTTCTTTTGTTCCAGGTTGATGGATAGATTTATACACTTTTAGTTTACGTACACTAACGCTAAGCCCTAAACATTAGTTTTTAAGTTTAATTTTAAGTACAAACCTCTTAGATTTGGATAAGCGCTAACCTCCGTCCCAGAAGACATAGACGCTGCGTGGCGCCAAGTAGTAAACTCGACGCTGTACTATTAATCTTCTGGTAAGTAAATAATGTTTAATTTACTTACTGGTATTCATTCCTATAACTGAGAAAAATTTAATTATAAAATGTTAGAAAATAGAATCATAGTAAAATGTACCTATTTTCCTTATATTTAAGTAGGTACTTAATATGAATTGGTAAAGGAACATAGATATACGAGTATGTATAAGTATAATGAATAGAAAAATATAAACAAATTGTGAGAATATCTGTAAAGAGCGATTAATGAAGCAACACGAAAGGAATAAATATTCGTGCAAGTATTGACAGGAGCAAATATATGGACTATGGTGTCTGGGTAATCATAAAAGTAAAACGTTTATCAGCCAGCAAATAAAAGGTAAGTGTATTATTATCAGTTTTTTTAATATATATATTTTTTTCAGATATACATACAATAATAAAAATATTACCATATGAAAACCATATAGAATGTGAATCTATGTATGTTTTTTATAATCATTAACATTAATTATGTACTAATTTTGCTTTAAAATTCAGATAATATTATGGTGTCTGGTTAATCATAAAAGTAAAACATTTATCAGCCAGCAAATACAAGGGTAAGTGTATTATTATCAGTTTTTTCAATATATTTTTTTTTTCAGATATACATATAATATTAAAAATGTTACCATATGAAAACCATATAGAATGTGAATCTATGTATGTATTTTATAATTATTAACATTAATTATGTATTAATTTTGCGTTAAATTCAGATAATAATGTATACATACATATATATTATAATAAACTCTGGAACACAATGAATAACAAAAATATAAATTATGGTATATTATCAAAGTACCTACAGCTACATGAAATAAGTACCTATACGGGATATGTCGAAATATGGTATGAAATAATCTACATTATAAATCATATTTATTTTCCTAATTCCAATAATTAGTTAAGAATTGTAACAATACTTGTATGTTGCTATAGAAATCACTTGCATATTATAAATTTTTATTATTTTTTTACTATGATTCCCTCCTGAATTATCTCATATATTATTGAATTTTATAGTCCATTAAAATTTTCTCAGTTTAAATTTGAAAAATATAATTACCAACGTACATTCTGAACAAAATACCAAAAGATTTTCTTTTGTTCCAGGTTGATGGATAGATTTATACACTTTTAGGTTACGTACACTAACGCTAAGCCCTAAACATTAGTTTTTAAGTTTAATTTTAAGTACAAACCTCTTAGATTTGGATAAGCGCTAACCTCCGTCCCAGAAGACATAGACGCTGCGTGGCGCCCAGTAGTAAACGCGACGCTGTACTATTAATCTTCTGGTAAGTAAATAATGTTTAATTTACTTACTGGTATTCATTCCTATAACTGAGAAAAATTTAATTATAAAATGTTAGAAAATAGAATCATAGTAAAATGTACCTATTTTCCTTATATTTAAGTAGGTACTTAATATGAATTGGTAAAGGAACATAGATATACGAGTATGTATAAGTATAATGAATAGAAAAATATAAACAAATTGTGAGAATATCTGTAAAGAGCGATTAATGAAGCAACACGAAAGGAATAAATATTCGTGCAAATATTGACAGGAGCAAATATATGGACTATGGTGTCTGGGTAATCATAAAAGTAAAACATTTATCAGCCAGCAAATAAAAGGTAAGTGTATTATTATCAGTTTTTTCAATATATTTTTTTTTTCAGATATACATATAATATTAAAAATGTTACCATATGAAAACCATATAGAATGTGAATCTATGTATGTATTTTATAATTATTAACATTAATTATGTATTAATTTTGCGTTAAATTCAGATAATAATGTATACATACATATATATTATAATAAACTCTGGAACACAATGAATAACAAAAATATAAATTATGGTATATTATCAAAGTACCTACAGCTACATGAAATAAGTACCTATACGGGATATGTCGAAATATGGTATGAAATAATCTACATTATAAATCATATTTATTTTCCTAATTCCAATAATTAGTTAAGAATTGTAACAATACTTGTATGTTGCTATAGAAATCACTTGCATATTATAAATTTTTATTATTTTTTTACTATGATTCCCTCCTGAATTATCTCATATATTATTGAATTTTATAGTCCATTAAAATTTTCTCAGTTTAAATTTGAAAAATATAATTACCAACGTACATTCTGAACAAAATACCAAAAGATTTTCTTTTGTTCCAGGTTGATGGATAGATTTATACACTTTTAGGTTACGTACACTAACGCTAAGCCCTAAACATTAGTTTTTAAGTTTAATTTTAAGTACAAACCTCTTAGATTTGGATAAGCGCTAACCTCCGTCCCAGAAGACATAGACGCTGCGTGGCGCCCAGTAGTAAACGCGACGCTGTACTATTAATCTTCTGGTAAGTAAATAATGTTTAATTTACTTACTGGTATTCATTCCTATAACTGAGAAAAATTTAATTATAAAATGTTAGAAAATAGAATCATAGTAAAATGTACCTATTTTCCTTATATTTAAGTAGGTACTTAATATGAATTGGTAAAGGAACATAGATATACGAGTATGTATAAGTATAATGAATAGAAAAATATAAACAAATTGTGAGAATATCTGTAAAGAGCGATTAATGAAGCAACACGAAAGGAATAAATATTCGTGCAAATATTGACAGGAGCAAATATATGGACTATGGTGTCTGGGTAATCATAAAAGTAAAACATTTATCAGCCAGCAAATAAAAGGTAAGTGTATTATTATCAGTTTTTTCAATATATTTTTTTTTCAGATATACATATAATATTAATATTACCATATGAAAACCATATAGAATGTGAATCTATGTATGTTTTTTATAATCATTAACATTAATTATGTACTAATTTTGCTTTAAAATTCAGATAATATTATGGTGTCTGGTTAATCATAAAAGTAAAACATTTATCAGCCAGCAAATAAAAGGGTAAGTGTATTATTATCAGATTTTTCAATATATTTTTTTTTTCAGATATACATATAATATTAAAAATGTTACCATATGAAAACCATATAGAATGTGAATCTATGTATGTATTTTATAATTATTAACATTAATTATGTATTAATTTTGCGTTAAATTCAGATAATAATGTATACATACATATATATTATAATAAACTCTGGAACACAATGAATAACAAAAATATAAATTATGGTATATTATCAAAGTACCTACAGCTACATGAAATAAGTACCTATACGGGATATGTCGAAATATGGTATGAAATAATCTACATTATAAATCATATTTATTTTCCTAATTCCAATAATTAGTTAAGAATTGTAACAATACTTGTATGTTGCTATAGAAATCACTTGCATATTATAAATTTTTATTATTTTTTTACTATGATTCCCTCCTGAATTATCTCATATATTATTGAATTTTATAGTCCATTAAAATTTTCTCAGTTTAAATTTGAAAAATATAATTACCAACGTACATTCTGAACAAAATACCAAAAGATTTTCTTTTGTTCCAGGTTGATGGATAGATTTATACACTTTTAGGTTACGTACACTAACGCTAAGCCCTAAACATTAGTTTTTAAGTTTAATTTTAAGTACAAACCTCTTAGATTTGGATAAGCGCTAACCTCCGTCCCAGAAGACATAGACGCTGCGTGGCGCCCAGTAGTAAACGCGACGCTGTACTATTAATCTTCTGGTAAGTAAATAATGTTTAATTTACTTACTGGTATTCATTCCTATAACTGAGAAAAATTTAATTATAAAATGTTAGAAAATAGAATCATAGTAAAATGTACCTATTTTCCTTATATTTAAGTAGGTACTTAATATGAATTGGTAAAGGAACATAGATATACGAGTATGTATAAGTATAATGAATAGAAAAATATAAACAAATTGTGAGAATATCTGTAAAGAGCGATTAATGAAGCAACACGAAAGGAATAAATATTCGTGCAAATATTGACAGGAGCAAATATATGGACTATGGTGTCTGGGTAATTATAAAAGTAAAACATTTATCAGCCAGCAAATAAAAGGTAAGTGTATTATTATCAGTTTTTTCAATATATTTTTTTTTTCAGATATACATATAATATTAATATTACCATATGAAAACCATATAGAATGTGAATCTATGTATGTTTTTTATAATCATTAACATTAATTATGTACTAATTTTGCTTTAAAATTCAGATAATATTATGGTGTCTGGTTAATCAAAAAAGTAAAACATTTATCAGCCAGCAAATAAAAGGGTAAGTGTATTATTATCAGTTTTTTCAATATATTTTTTTTTTCAGATATACATATAATATTAAAAATGTTACCATATGAAAACCATATAGAATGTGAATCTATGTATGTATTTTATAATTATTAACATTAATTATGTATTAATTTTGCGTTAAATTCAGATAATAATGTATACATACATATATATTATAATAAACTCTGGAACACAATGAATAACAAAAATATAAATTATGGTATATTATCAAAGTACCTACAGCTACATGAAATAAGTACCTATACGGGATATGTCGAAATATGGTATGAAATAATCTACATTATAAATCATATTTATTTTCCTAATTCCAATAATTAGTTAAGAATTGTAACAATACTTGTATGTTGCTATAGAAATCACTTGCATATTATAAATTTTTATTATTTTTTTACTATGATTCCCTCCTGAATTATCTCATATATTATTGAATTTTATAGTCCATTAAAATTTTCTCAGTTTAAATTTGAAAAATATAATTACCAACGTACATTCTGAACAAAATACCAAAAGATTTTCTTTTGTTCCAGGTTGATGGATAGATTTATACACTTTTAGGTTACGTACACTAACGCTAAGCCCTAAACATTAGTTTTTAAGTTTAATTTTAAGTACAAACCTCTTAGATTTGGATAAGCGCTAACCTCCGTCCCAGAAGACATAGACGCTGCGTGGCGCCCAGTAGTAAACGCGACGCTGTACTATTAATCTTCTGGTAAGTAAATAATGTTTAATTTACTTACTGGTATTCATTCCTATAACTGAGAAAAATTTAATTATAAAATGTTAGAAAATAGAATCATAGTAAAATGTACCTATTTTCCTTATATTTAAGTAGGTACTTAATATGAATTGGTAAAGGAACATAGATATACGAGTATGTATAAGTATAATGAATAGAAAAATATAAACAAATTGTGAGAATATCTGTAAAGAGCGATTAATGAAGCAACACGAAAGGAATAAATATTCGTGCAAATATTGACAGGAGCAAATATATGGACTATGGTGTCTGGGTAATCATAAAAGTAAAACGTTTATCAGCCAGCAAATAAAAGGTAAGTGTATTATTATCAGTTTTTTTAATATATATATTTTTTTCAGATATACATACAATAATAAAAATATTACCATATGAAAACCATATAGAATGTGAATCTATGTATGTTTTTTATAATCATTAACATTAATTATGTACTAATTTTGCTTTAAAATTCAGATAATATTATGGTGTCTGGTTAATCATAAAAGTAAAACATTTATCAGCCAGCAAATAAAAGGGTAAGTGTATTATTATCAGTTTTTTCAATATATTTTTTTTTTCAGATATACATATAATATTAAAAATGTTACCATATGAAAACCATATAGAATGTGAATCTATGTATGTATTTTATAATTATTAACATTAATTATGTATTAATTTTGCGTTAAATTCAGATAATAATGTATACATACATATATATTATAATAAACTCTGGAACACAATGAATAACAAAAATATAAATTATGGTATATTATCAAAGTACCTACAGCTACATGAAATAAGTACCTATACGGGATATGTCGAAATATGGTATGAAATAATCTACATTATAAATCATATTTATTTTCCTAATTCCAATAATTAGTTAAGAATTGTAACAATACTTGTATGTTGCTATAGAAATCACTTGCATATTATAAATTTTTATTATTTTTTTACTATGATTCCCTCCTGAATTATCTCATATATTATTGAATTTTATAGTCCATTAAAATTTTCTCAGTTTAAATTTGAAAAATATAATTACCAACGTACATTCTGAACAAAATACCAAAAGATTTTCTTTTGTTCCAGGTTGATGGATAGATTTATACACTTTTAGGTTACGTACACTAACGCTAAGCCCTAAACATTAGTTTTTAAGTTTAATTTTAAGTACAAACCTCTTAGATTTGGATAAGCGCTAACCTCCGTCCCAGAAGACATAGACGCTGCGTGGCGCCCAGTAGTAAACGCGACGCTGTACTATTAATCTTCTGGTATGTAAATAATGTTTAATTTACTTACTGGTATTCATTCCTATAACTGAGAAAAATTTAATTATAAAATGTTAGAAAATAGAATCATAGTAAAATGTACCTACTGTCCTTATATTTAAGTAGGTACTTAATATGAATTGGTAAAGGAACATAGATATACGAGTATGTATAAGTATAATGAATAGAAAAATATAAACAAATTGTGAGAATATCTGTAAAGAGCGATTAATGAAGCAACACGAAAGGAATAAATATTCGTGCAAATATTGACAGGAGCAAATATATGGACTATGGTGTCTGGGTAATCATAAAAGTAAAACATTTATCAGCCAGCAAATAAAAGGTAAGTGTATTATTATCAGTTTTTTCAATATATTTTTTTTTCAGATATACATATAATATTAATATTACCATATGAAAACCATATAGAATGTGAATCTATGTATGTTTTTTATAATCATTAACATTAATTATGTACTAATTTTGCTTTAAAATTCAGATAATATTATGGTGTCTGGTTAATCATAAAAGTAAAACATTTATCAGCCAGCAAATAAAAGGGTAAGTGTATTATTATCAGTTTTTTCAATATATTTTTTTTTTCAGATATACATATAATATTAAAAATGTTACCATATGAAAACCATATAGAATGTGAATCTATGTATGTATTTTATAATTATTAACATTAATTATGTATTAATTTTGCGTTAAATTCAGATAATAATGTATACATACATATATATTATAATAAACTCTGGAACACAATGAATAACAAAAATATAAATTATGGTATATTATCAAAGTACCTACAGCTACATGAAATAAGTACCTATACGGGATATGTCGAAATATGGTATGAAATAATCTACATTATAAATCATATTTATTTTCCTAATTCCAATAATTAGTTAAGAATTGTAACAATACTTGTATGTTGCTATAGAAATCACTTGCATATTATAAATTTTTATTATTTTTTTACTATGATTCCCTCCTGAATTATCTCATATATTATTGAATTTTATAGTCCATTAAAATTTTCTCAGTTTAAATTTGAAAAATATAATTACCAACGTACATTCTGAACAAAATACCAAAAGATTTTCTTTTGTTCCAGGTTGATGGATAGATTTATACACTTTTAGGTTACGTACACTAACGCTAAGCCCTAAACATTAGTTTTTAAGTTTAATTTTAAGTACAAACCTCTTAGATTTGGATAAGCGCTAACCTCCGTCCCAGAAGACATAGACGCTGCGTGGCGCCCAGTAGTAAACGCGACGCTGTACTATTAATCTTCTGGTAAGTAAATAATGTTTAATTTACTTACTGGTATTCATTCCTATAACTGAGAAAAATTTAATTATAAAATGTTAGAAAATAGAATCATAGTAAAATGTACCTACTTTCCTTATATTTAAGTAGGTACTTAATATGAATTGGTAAAGGAACATAGATATACGAGTATGTATAAGTATAATGAATAGAAAAATATAAACAAATTGTGAGAATATCTGTAAAGAGCGATTAATGAAGCAACACGAAAGGAATAAATATTCGTGCAAATATTGACAGGAGCAAATATATGGACTATGGTGTCTGGGTAATCATAAAAGTAAAACGTTTATCAGCCAGCAAATAAAAGGTAAGTGTATTATTATCAGTTTTTTTAATATATATATTTTTTTCAGATATACATACAATAATAAAAATATTACCATATGAAAACCATATAGAATGTGAATCTATGTATGTTTTTTATAATCATTAACATTAATTATGTACTAATTTTGCTTTAAAATTCAGATAATATTATGGTGTCTGGTTAATCATAAAAGTAAAACATTTATCAGCCAGCAAATAAAAGGGTAAGTGTATTATTATCAGTTTTTTCAATATATTTTTTTTTTCAGATATACATATAATATTAAAAATGTTACCATATGAAAACCATATAGAATGTGAATCTATGTATGTATTTTATAATTATTAACATTAATTATGTATTAATTTTGCGTTAAATTCAGATAATAATGTATACATACATATATATTATAATAAACTCTGGAACACAATGAATAACAAAAATATAAATTATGGTATATTATCAAAGTACCTACAGCTACATGAAATAAGTACCTATACGGGATATGTCGAAATATGGTATGAAATAATCTACATTATAAATCATATTTATTTTCCTAATTCCAATAATTAGTTAAGAATTGTAACAATACTTGTATGTTGCTATAGAAATCACTTGCATATTATAAATTTTTATTATTTTTTTACTATGATTCCCTCCTGAATTATCTCATATATTATTGAATTTTATAGTCCATTAAAATTTTCTCAGTTTAAATTTGAAAAATATAATTACCAACGTACATTCTGAACAAAATACCAAAAGATTTTCTTTTGTTCCAGGTTGATGGATAGATTTATACACTTTTAGGTTACGTACACTAACGCTAAGCCCTAAACATTAGTTTTTAAGTTTAATTTTAAGTACAAACCTCTTAGATTTGGATAAGCGCTAACCTCCGTCCCAGAAGACATAGACGCTGCGTGGCGCCCAGTAGTAAACGCGACGCTGTACTATTAATCTTCTGGTAAGTAAATAATGTTTAATTTACTTACTGGTATTCATTCCTATAACTGAGAAAAATTTAATTATAAAATGTTAGAAAATAGAATCATAGTAAAATGTACCTATTTTCCTTATATTTAAGTAGGTACTTAATATGAATTGGTAAAGGAACATAGATATACGAGTATGTATAAGTATAATGAATAGAAAAATATAAACAAATTGTGAGAATATCTGTAAAGAGCGATTAATGAAGCAACACGAAAGGAATAAATATTCGTGCAAATATTGACAGGAGCAAATATATGGACTATGGTGTCTGGGTAATCATAAAAGTAAAACATTTATCAGTCAGCAAATAAAAGGTAAGTGTATTATTATCAGTTTTTTCAATATATTTTTTTTTTCAGATATACATATAATATTAATATTACCATATGAAAACCATATAGAATGTGAATCTATGTATGTTTTTTATAATCATTAACATTAATTATGTACTAATTTTGCTTTAAAATTCAGATAATATTATGGTGTCTGGTTAATCATAAAAGTAAAACATTTATCAGCCAGCAAATAAAAGGGTAAGTGTATTATTATCAGTTTTTTCAATATATTTTTTTTTTCAGATATACATATAATATTAAAAATGTTACCATATGAAAACCATATAGAATGTGAATCTATGTATGTATTTTATAATTATTAACATTAATTATGTATTAATTTTGCGTTAAATTCAGATAATAATGTATACATACATATATATTATAATAAACTCTGGAACACAATGAATAACAAAAATATAAATTATGGTATATTATCAAAGTACCTACAGCTACATGAAATAAGTACCTATACGGGATATGTCGAAATATGGTATGAAATAATCTACATTATAAATCATATTTATTTTCCCAATTCCAATAATTAGTTAAGAATTGTAACAATACTTGTATGTTGCTATAGAAATCACTTGCATATTATAAATTTTTATTATTTTTTTACTATGATTCCCTCCTGAATTATCTCATATATTATTGAATTTTATAGTCCATTAAAATTTTCTCAGTTTAAATTTGAAAAATATAATTACCAACGTACATTCTGAACAAAATACCAAAAGATTTTCTTTTGTTCCAGGTTGATGGATAGATTTATACACTTTTAGGTTACGTACACTAACGCTAAGCCCTAAACATTAGTTTTTAAGTTTAATTTTAAGTACAAACCTCTTAGATTTGGATAAGCGCTAACCTCCGTCCCAGAAGACATAGACGCTGCGTGGCGCCCAGTAGTAAACGCGACGCTGTACTATTAATCTTCTGGTAAGTAAATAATGTTTAATTTACTTACTGGTATTCATTCCTATAACTGAGAAAAATTTAATTATAAAATGTTAGAAAATAGAATCATAGTAAAATGTACCTATTTTCCTTATATTTAAGTAGGTACTTAATATGAATTGGTAAAGGAACATAGATATACGAGTATGTATAAGTATAATGAATAGAAAAATATAAACAAATTGTGAGAATATCTGTAAAGAGCGATTAATGAAGCAACACGAAAGGAATAAATATTCGTGCAAATATTGACAGGAGCAAATATATGGACTATGGTGTCTGGGTAATCATAAAAGTAAAACATTTATCAGCCAGCAAATAAAAGGTAAGTGTATTATTATCAGTTTTTTCAATATATTTTTTTTTTCAGATATACATATAATATTAATATTACCATATGAAAACCATATAGAATGTGAATCTATGTATGTTTTTTATAATCATTAACATTAATTATGTACTAATTTTGCTTTAAAATTCAGATAATATTATGGTGTCTGGTTAATCATAAAAGTAAAACATTTATCAGCCAGCAAATAAAAGGGTAAGTGTATTATTATCAGTTTTTTCAATATATTTTTTTTTTCAGATATACATATATTATTAAAAATGTTACCATATGAAAACCATATAGAATGTGAATCTATGTATGTATTTTATAATTATTAACATTAATTATGTATTAATTTTGCGTTAAATTCAGATAATAATGTATACATACATATATATTATAATAAACTCTGGAACACAATGAATAACAAAAATATAAATTATGGTATATTATCAAAGTACCTACAGCTACATGAAATAAGTACCTATACGGGATATGTCGAAATATGGTATGAAATAATCTACATTATAAATCATATTTATTTTCCTAATTCCAATAATTAGTTAAGAATTGTAACAATACTTGTATGTTGCTATAGAAATCACTTGCATATTATAAATTTTTATTATTTTTTTACTATGATTCCCTCCTGAATTATCTCATATATTATTGAATTTTATAGTCCATTAAAATTTTCTCAGTTTAAATTTGAAAAATATAATTACCAACGTACATTCTGAACAAAATACCAAAAGATTTTCTTTTGTTCCAGGTTGATGGATAGATTTATACACTTTTAGGTTACGTACACTAACGCTAAGCCCTAAACATTAGTTTTTAAGTTTAATTTTAAGTACAAACCTCTTAGATTTGGATAAGCGCTAACCTCCGTCCCAGAAGACATAGACGCTGCGTGGCGCCCAGTAGTAAACGCGACGCTGTACTATTAATCTTCTGGTAAGTAAATAATGTTTAATTTACTTACTGGTATTCATTCCTATAACTGAGAAAAATTTAATTATAAAATGTTAGAAAATAGAATCATAGTAAAATGTACCTACTTTCCTTATATTTAAGTAGGTACTTAATATGAATTGGTAAAGGAACATAGATATACGAGTATGTATAAGTATAATGAATAGAAAAATATAAACAAATTGTGAGAATATCTGTAAAGAGCGATTAATGAAGCAACACGAAAGGAATAAATATTCGTGCAAATATTGACAGGAGCAAATATATGGACTATGGTGTCTGGGTAATCATAAAAGTAAAACATTTATCAGCCAGCAAATAAAAGGTAAGTGTATTATTATCAGTTTTTTCAATATATTTTTTTTTTCAGATATACATATAATATTAATATTACCATATGAAAACCATATAGAATGTGAATCTATGTATGTTTTTTATAATCATTAACATTAATTATGTACTAATTTTGCTTTAAAATTCAGATAATATTATGGTGTCTGGTTAATCATAAAAGTAAAACATTTATCAGCCAGCAAATAAAAGGGTAAGTGTATTATTATCAGTTTTTTCAATATATTTTTTTTTTCAGATATACATATATTATTAAAAATGTTACCATATGAAAACCATATAGAATGTGAATCTATGTATGTATTTTATAATTATTAACATTAATTATGTATTAATTTTGCGTTAAATTCAGATAATAATGTATACATACATATATATTATAATAAACTCTGGAACACAATGAATAACAAAAATATAAATTATGGTATATTATCAAAGTACCTACAGCTACATGAAATAAGTACCTATACGGGATATGTCGAAATATGGTATGAAATAATCTACATTATAAATCATATTTATTTTCCTAATTCCAATAATTAGTTAAGAATTGTAACAATACTTGTATGTTGCTATAGAAATCACTTGCATATTATAAATTTTTATTATTTTTTTACTATGATTCCCTCCTGAATTATCTCATATATTATTGAATTTTATAGTCCATTAAAATTTTCTCAGTTTAAATTTGAAAAATATAATTACCAACGTACATTCTGAACAAAATACCAAAAGATTTTCTTTTGTTCCAGGTTGATGGATAGATTTATACACTTTTAGGTTACGTACACTAACGCTAAGCCCTAAACATTAGTTTTTAAGTTTAATTTTAAGTACAAACCTCTTAGATTTGGATAAGCGCTAACCTCCGTCCCAGAAGACATAGACGCTGCGTGGCGCCCAGTAGTAAACGCGACGCTGTACTATTAATCTTCTGGTAAGTAAATAATGTTTAATTTACTTACTGGTATTCATTCCTATAACTGAGAAAAATTTAATTATAAAATGTTAGAAAATAGAATCATAGTAAAATGTACCTACTTTCCTTATATTTAAGTAGGTACTTAATATGAATTGGTAAAGGAACATAGATATACGAGTATGTATAAGTATAATGAATAGAAAAATATAAACAAATTGTGAGAATATCTGTAAAGAGCGATTAATGAAGCAACACGAAAGGAATAAATATTCGTGCAAATATTGACAGGAGCAAATATATGGACTATGGTGTCTGGGTAATCATAAAAGTAAAACATTTATCAGCCAGCAAATAAAAGGTAAGTGTATTATTATCAGTTTTTTCAATATATTTTTTTTTCAGATATACATATAATATTAATAATACCATATGAAAACCATATAGAATGTGAATCTATGTATGTTTTTTATAATCATTAACATTAATTATGTACTAATTTTGCTTTAAAATTCAGATAATATTATGGTGTCTGGTTAATCATAAAAGTAAAACATTTATCAGCCAGCAAATAAAAGGGTAAGTGTATTATTTAGTTTTTTCAATATATTTTTTTTTTTCAGATATACATATAATATTAAAAATGTTACCATATGAAAACCATATAGAATGTGAATCTATGTATGTATTTTATAATTATTAACATTAATTATGTATTAATTTTGCGTTAAATTCAGATAATAATGTATACATACATATATATTATAATAAACTCTGGAACACAATGAATAACAAAAATATAAATTATGGTATATTATCAAAGTACCTACAGCTACATGAAATAAGTACCTATACGGGATATGTCGAAATATGGTATGAAATAATCTACATTATAAATCATATTTATTTTCCTAATTCCAATAATTAGTTAAGAATTGTAACAATACTTGTATGTTGCTATAGAAATCACTTGCATATTATAAATTTTTATTATTTTTTTACTATGATTCCCTCCTGAATTATCTCATATATTATTGAATTTTATAGTCCATTAAAATTTTCTCAGTTTAAATTTGAAAAATATAATTACCAACGTACATTCTGAACAAAATACCAAAAGATTTTCTTTTGTTCCAGGTTGATGGATAGATTTATACACTTTTAGGTTACGTACACTAACGCTAAGCCCTAAACATTAGTTTTTAAGTTTAATTTTAAGTACAAACCTCTTAGATTTGGATAAGCGCTAACCTCCGTCCCAGAAGACATAGACGCTGCGTGGCGCCCAGTAGTAAACGCGACGCTGTACTATTAATCTTCTGGTAAGTAAATAATGTTTAATTTACTTACTGGTATTCATTCCTATAACTGAGAAAAATTTAATTATAAAATGTTAGAAAATAGAATCATAGTAAAATGTACCTATTTTCCTTATATTTAAGTAGGTACTTAATATGAATTGGTAAAGGAACATAGATATACGAGTATGTATAAGTATAATGAATAGAAAAATATAAACAAATTGTGAGAATATCTGTAAAGAGCGATTAATGAAGCAACACGAAAGGAATAAATATTCGTGCAAATATTGACAGGAGCAAATATATGGACTATGGTGTCTGGGTAATCATAAAAGTAAAACATTTATCAGCCAGCAAATAAAAGGTAAGTGTATTATTATCAGTTTTTTCAATATATTTTTTTTTTCAGATATACATATAATATTAATATTACCATATGAAAACCATATAGAATGTGAATCTATGTATGTTTTTTATAATCATTAACATTAATTATGTACTAATTTTGCTTTAAAATTCAGATAATATTATGGTGTCTGGTTAATCATAAAAGTAAAACATTTATCAGCCAGCAAATAAAAGGGTAAGTGTATTATTATCAGTTTTTTCAATATATTTTTTTTTTCAGATATACATATAATATTAAAAATGTTACCATATGAAAACCATATAGAATGTGAATCTATGTATGTATTTTATAATTATTAACATTAATTATGTATTAATTTTGCGTTAAATTCAGATAATAATGTATACATACATATATATTATAATAAACTCTGGAACACAATGAATAACAAAAATATAAATTATGGTATATTATCAAAGTACCTACAGCTACATGAAATAAGTACCTATACGGGATATGTCGAAATATGGTATGAAATAATCTACATTATAATTCATATTTATTTTCCTAATTCCAATAATTAGTTAAGAATTGTAACAATACTTGTATGTTGCTATAGAAATCACTTGCATATTATAATTTTTTTTATTTTTTTACTATGATTCCCTCCTGAATTATCTCATATATTATTGAATTTTATAGTCCATTAAAATTTTCTCAGTTTAAATTTGAAAAATATAATTACCAACGTACATTCTGAACAAAATACCAAAAGATTTTCTTTTGTTCCAGGTTGATGGATAGATTTATACACTTTTAGGTTACGTACACTAACGCTAAGCCCTAAACATTAGTTTTTAAGTTTAATTTTAAGTACAAACCTCTTAGATTTGGATAAGCGCTAACCTCCGTCCCAGAAGACATAGACGCTGCGTGGCGCCCAGTCGTAAACGCGACGCTGTACTATTAATCTTCTGGTAAGTAAATAATGTTTAATTTACTTACTGGTATTCATTCCTATAACTGAGAAAAATTTAATTATAAAATGTTAGAAAATAGAATCATAGTAAAATGTACCTATTTTCCTTATATTTAAGTAGGTACTTAATATGAATTGGTAAAGGAACATAGATATACGAGTATGTATAAGTATAATGAATAGAAAAATATAAACAAATTGTGAGAATATCTGTAAAGAGCGATTAATGAAGCAACACGAAAGGAATAAATATTCGTGCAAATATTGACAGGAGCAAATATATGGACTATGGTGTCTGGGTAATCATAAAAGTAAAACATTTATCAGCCAGCAAATAAAAGGTAAGTGTATTATTATCAGTTTTTTCAATATATTTTTTTTTTCAGATATACATATAATATTAAAAATGTTACCATATGAAAACCATATAGAATGTGAATCTATGTATGTATTTTATAATTATTAACATTAATTATGTATTAATTTTGCGTTAAATTCAGATAATAATGTATACATACATATATATTATAATAAACTCTGGAACACAATGAATAACAAAAATATAAATTATGGTATATTATCAAAGTACCTACAGCTACATGAAATAAGTACCTATACGGGATATGTCGAAATATGGTATGAAATAATCTACATTATAAATCATATTTATTTTCCTAATTCCAATAATTAGTTAAGAATTGTAACAATACTTGTATGTTGCTATAGAAATCACTTGCATATTATAAATTTTTATTATTTTTTTACTATGATTCCCTCCTGAATTATCTCATATATTATTGAATTTTATAGTCCATTAAAATTTTCTCAGTTTAAATTTGAAAAATATAATTACCAACGTACATTCTGAACAAAATACCAAAAGATTTTCTTTTGTTCCAGGTTGATGGATAGATTTATACACTTTTAGGTTACGTACACTAACGCTAAGCCCTAAACATTAGTTTTTAAGTTTAATTTTAAGTACAAACCTCTTAGATTTGGATAAGCGCTAACCTCCGTCCCAGAAGACATAGACGCTGCGTGGCGCCCAGTAGTAAACGCGACGCTGTACTATTAATCTTCTGGTAAGTAAATAATGTTTAATTTACTTACTGGTATTCATTCCTATAACTGAGAAAAATTTAATTATAAAATGTTAGAAAATAGAATCATAGTAAAATGTACCTACTGTCCTTATATTTAAGTAGGTACTTAATATGAATTGGTAAAGGAACATAGATATACGAGTATGTATAAGTATAATGAATAGAAAAATATAAACAAATTGTGAGAATATCTGTAAAGAGCGATTAATGAAGCAACACGAAAGGAATAAATATTCGTGCAAATATTGACAGGAGCAAATATATGGACTATGGTGTCTGGGTAATCATAAAAGTAAAACATTTATCAGCCAGCAAATAAAAGGTAAGTGTATTATTATCAGTTTTTTCAATATATTTTTTTTTTTCAGATATACATATAATATTAATATTACCATATGAAAACCATATAGAATGTGAATCTATGTATGTTTTTTATAATCATTAACATTAATTATGTACTAATTTTGCTTTAAAATTCAGATAATATTATGGTGTCTGGTTAATCATAAAAGTAAAACATTTATCAGCCAGCAAATAAAAGGGTAAGTGTATTATTATCAGTTTTTTCAATATATTTTTTTTTTCAGATATACATATAATATTAAAAATGTTACCATATGAAAACCATATAGAATGTGAATCTATGTATGTATTTTATAATTATTAACATTAATTATGTATTAATTTTGCGTTAAATTCAGATAATAATGTATACATACATATATATTATAATAAACTCTGGAACACAATGAATAACAAAAATATAAATTATGGTATATTATCAAAGTACCTACAGCTACATGAAATAAGTACCTATACGGGATATGTCGAAATATGGTATGAAATAATCTACATTATAAATCATATTTATTTTCCTAATTCCAATAATTAGTTAAGAATTGTAACAATACTTGTATGTTGCTATAGAAATCACTTGCATATTATAAATTTTTATTATTTTTTTACTATGATTCCCTCCTGAATTATCTCATATATTATTGAATTTTATAGTCCATTAAAATTTTCTCAGTTTAAATTTGAAAAATATAATTACCAACGTACATTCTGAACAAAATACCAAAAGATTTTCTTTTGTTCCAGGTTGATGGATAGATTTATACACTTTTAGGTTACGTACACTAACGCTAAGCCCTAAACATTAGTTTTTAAGTTTAATTTTAAGTACAAACCTCTTAGATTTGGATAAGCGCTAACCTCCGTCCCAGAAGACATAGACGCTGCGTGGCGCCCAGTAGTAAACGCGACGCTGTACTATTAATCTTCTGGTAAGTAAATAATGTTTAATTTACTTACTGGTATTCATTCCTATAACTGAGAAAAATTTAATTATAAAATGTTAGAAAATAGAATCATAGTAAAATGTACCTATTTTCCTTATATTTAAGTAGGTACTTAATATGAATTGGTAAAGGAACATAGATATACGAGTATGTATAAGTATAATGAATAGAAAAATATAAACAAATTGTGAGAATATCTGTAAAGAGCGATTAATGAAGCAACACGAAAGGAATAAATATTCGTGCAAATATTGACAGGAGCAAATATATGGACTATGGTGTCTGGGTAATCATAAAAGTAAAACATTTATCAGCCAGCAAATAAAAGGTAAGTGTATTATTATCAGTTTTTTCAATATATTTTTTTTTCAGATATACATATAATATTAATATTACCATATGAAAACCATATAGAATGTGAATCTATGTATGTTTTTTATAATCATTAACATTAATTATGTACTAATTTTGCTTTAAAATTCAGATAATATTATGGTGTCTGGTTAATCATAAAAGTAAAACATTTATCAGCCAGCAAATAAAAGGGTAAGTGTATTATTATCAGTTTTTTCAATATATTTTTTTTTTCAGATATACATATAATATTAAAAATGTTACCATATGAAAACCATATAGAATGTGAATCTATGTATGTATTTTATAATTATTAACATTAATTATGTATTAATTTTGCGTTAAATTCAGATAATAATGTATACATACATATATATTATAATAAACTCTGGAACACAATGAATAACAAAAATATAAATTATGGTATATTATCAAAGTACCTACAGCTACATGAAATAAGTACCTATACGGGATATGTCGAAATATGGTATGAAATAATCTACATTATAAATCATATTTATTTTCCTAATTCCAATAATTAGTTAAGAATTGTAACAATACTTGTATGTTGCTATAGAAATCACTTGCATATTATAAATTTTTATTATTTTTTTACTATGATTCCCTCCTGAATTATCTCATATATTATTGAATTTTATAGTCCATTAAAATTTTCTCAGTTTAAATTTGAAAAATATAATTACCAACGTACATTCTGAACAAAATACCAAAAGATTTTCTTTTGTTCCAGGTTGATGGATAGATTTATACACTTTTAGGTTACGTACACTAACGCTAAGCCCTAAACATTAGTTTTTAAGTTTAATTTTAAGTACAAACCTCTTAGATTTGGATAAGCGCTAACCTCCGTCCCAGAAGACATAGACGCTGCGTGGCGCCCAGTAGTAAACGCGACGCTGTACTATTAATCTTCTGGTAAGTAAATAATGTTTAATTTACTTACTGGTATTCATTCCTATAACTGAGAAAAATTTAATTATAAAATGTTAGAAAATAGAATCATAGTAAAATGTACCTATTTTCCTTATATTTAAGTAGGTACTTAATATGAATTGGTAAAGGAACATAGATATACGAGTATGTATAAGTATAATGAATAGAAAAATATAAACAAATTGTGAGAATATCTGTAAAGAGCGATTAATGAAGCAACACGAAAGGAATAAATATTCGTGCAAATATTGACAGGAGCAAATATATGGACTATGGTGTCTGGGTAATCATAAAAGTAAAACATTTATCAGCCAGCAAATAAAAGGTAAGTGTATTATTATCAGTTTTTTCAATATATTTTTTTTTCAGATATACATATAATATTAATATTACCATATGAAAACCATATAGAATGTGAATCTATGTATGTTTTTTATAATCATTAACATTAATTATGTACTAATTTTGCTTTAAAATTCAGATAATATTATGGTGTCTGGTTAATCATAAAAGTAAAACATTTATCAGCCAGCAAATAAAAGGGTAAGTGTATTATTATCAGTTTTTTCAATATATTTTTTTTTTCAGATATACATATAATATTAAAAATGTTACCATATGAAAACCATATAGAATGTGAATCTATGTATGTATTTTATAATTATTAACATTAATTATGTATTAATTTTGCGTTAAATTCAGATAATAATGTATACATACATATATATTATAATAAACTCTGGAACACAATGAATAACAAAAATATAAATTATGGTATATTATCAAAGTACCTACAGCTACATGAAATAAGTACCTATACGGGATATGTCGAAATATGGTATGAAATAATCTACATTATAAATCATATTTATTTTCCTAATTCCAATAATTAGTTAAGAATTGTAACAATACTTGTATGTTGCTATAGAAATCACTTGCATATTATAAATTTTTATTATTTTTTTACTATGATTCCCTCCTGAATTATCTCATATATTATTGAATTTTATAGTCCATTAAAATTTTCTCAGTTTAAATTTGAAAAATATAATTACCAACGTACATTCTGAACAAAATACCAAAAGATTTTCTTTTGTTCCAGGTTGATGGATAGATTTATACACTTTTAGGTTACGTACACTAACGCTAAGCCCTAAACATTAGTTTTTAAGTTTAATTTTAAGTACAAACCTCTTAGATTTGGATAAGCGCTAACCTCCGTCCCAGAAGACATAGACGCTGCGTGGCGCCCAGTAGTAAACGCGACGCTGTACTATTAATCTTCTGGTAAGTAAATAATGTTTAATTTACTTACTGGTATTCATTCCTATAACTGAGAAAAATTTAATTATAAAATGTTAGAAAATAGAATCATAGTAAAATGTACCTACTGTCCTTATATTTAAGTAGGTACTTAATATGAATTGGTAAAGGAACATAGATATACGAGTATGTATAAGTATAATGAATAGAAAAATATAAACAAATTGTGAGAATATCTGTAAAGAGCGATTAATGAAGCAACACGAAAGGAATAAATATTCGTGCAAATATTGACAGGAGCAAATATATGGACTATGGTGTCTGGGTAATCATAAAAGTAAAACATTTATCAGCCAGCAAATAAAAGGTAAGTGTATTATTATCAGTTTTTTCAATATATTTTTTTTTTCAGATATACATATAATATTAATATTACCATATGAAAACCATATAGAATGTGAATCTATGTATGTTTTTTATAATCATTAACATTAATTATGTACTAATTTTGCTTTAAAATTCAGATAATATTATGGTGTCTGGTTAATCATAAAAGTAAAACATTTATCAGCCAGCAAATAAAAGGGTAAGTGTATTATTATCAGTTTTTTCAATATATTTTTTTTTTCAGATATACATATAATATTAAAAATG
The DNA here is from genome assembly GCA_951394225.1 of Harpalus rufipes. Lineage (NCBI taxonomy): Eukaryota > Metazoa > Arthropoda > Insecta > Coleoptera > Carabidae > Harpalus > Harpalus rufipes. The sequence goes on from OX596285.1 coordinate 18,537,709, forward strand.
TTACCATATGAAAACCATATAGAATGTGAATCTATGTATGTATTTTATAATTATTAACATTAATTATGTATTAATTTTGCGTTAAATTCAGATAATAATGTATACATACATATATATTATAATAAACTCTGGAACACAATGAATAACAAAAATATAAATTATGGTATATTATCAAAGTACCTACAGCTACATGAAATAAGTACCTATACGGGATATGTCGAAATATGGTATGAAATAATCTACATTATAAATCATTTATTTTCCTAATTCCAATAATTAGTTAAGAATTGTAACAATACTTGTATGTTGCTATAGAAATCACTTGCATATTATAAATTTTTATTATTTTTTTACTATGATTCCCTCCTGAATTATCTCATATATTATTGAATTTTATAGTCCATTAAAATTTTCTCAGTTTAAATTTGAAAAATATAATTACCAACGTACATTCTGAACAAAATACCAAAAGATTTTCTTTTGTTCCAGGTTGATGGATAGATTTATACACTTTTAGGTTACGTACACTAACGCTAAGCCCTAAACATTAGTTTTTAAGTTTAATTTTAAGTACAAACCTCTTAGATTTGGATAAGCGCTAACCTCCGTCCCAGAAGACATAGACGCTGCGTGGCGCCCAGTAGTAAACGCGACGCTGTACTATTAATCTTCTGGTAAGTAAATAATGTTTAATTTACTTACTGGTATTCATTCCTATAACTGAGAAAAATTTAATTATAAAATGTTAGAAAATAGAATCATAGTAAAATGTACCTACTGTCCTTATATTTAAGTAGGTACTTAATATGAATTGGTAAAGGAACATAGATATACGAGTATGTATAAGTATAATGAATAGAAAAATATAAACAAATTGTGAGAATATCTGTAAAGAGCGATTAATGAAGCAACACGAAAGGAATAAATATTCGTGCAAATATTGACAGGAGCAAATATATGGACTATGGTGTCTGGGTAATCATAAAAGTAAAACATTTATCAGCCAGCAAATAAAAGGTAAGTGTATTATTATCAGTTTTTTCAATATATTTTTTTTTTCAGATATACATATAATATTAATATTACCATATGAAAACCATATAGAATGTGAATCTATGTATGTTTTTTATAATCATTAACATTAATTATGTACTAATTTTGCTTTAAAATTCAGATAATATTATGGTGTCTGGTTAATCATAAAAGTAAAACATTTATCAGCCAGCAAATAAAAGGGTAAGTGTATTATTATCAGTTTTTTCAATATATTTTTTTTTTCAGATATACATATAATATTAAAAATGTTACCATATGAAAACCATATAGAATGTGAATCTATGTATGTATTTTATAATTATTAACATTAATTATGTATTAATTTTACGTTAAATTCAGATAATAATGTATACATACATATATATTATAATAAACTCTGGAACACAATGAATAACAAAAATATAAATTATGGTATATTATCAAAGTACCTACAGCTACATGAAATAAGTACCTATACGGGATATGTCGAAATATGGTATGAAATAATCTACATTATAAATCATATTTATTTTCCTAATTCCAATAATTAGTTAAGAATTGTAACAATACTTGTATGTTGCTATAGAAATCACTTGCATATTATAAATTTTTATTATTTTTTTACTATGATTCCCTCCTGAATTATCTCATATATTATTGAATTTTATAGTCCATTAAAATTTTCTCAGTTTAAATTTGAAAAATATAATTACCAACGTACATTCTGAACAAAATACCAAAAGATTTTCTTTTGTTCCAGGTTGATGGATAGATTTATACACTTTTAGGTTACGTACACTAACGCTAAGCCCTAAACATTAGTTTTTAAGTTTAATTTTAAGTACAAACCTCTTAGATTTGGATAAGCGCTAACCTCCGTCCCAGAAGACATAGACGCTGCGTGGCGCCCAGTAGTAAACGCGACGCTGTACTATTAATCTTCTGGTAAGTAAATAATGTTTAATTTACTTACTGGTATTCATTCCTATAACTGAGAAAAATTTAATTATAAAATGTTAGAAAATAGAATCATAGTAAAATGTACCTATTTTCCTTATATTTAAGTAGGTACTTAATATGAATTGGTAAAGGAACATAGATATACGAGTATGTATAAGTATAATGAATAGAAAAATATAAACAAATTGTGAGAATATCTGTAAAGAGCGATTAATGAAGCAACACGAAAGGAATAAATATTCGTGCAAATATTGACAGGAGCAAATATATGGACTATGGTGTCTGGGTAATCATAAAAGTAAAACATTTATCAGCCAGCAAATAAAAGGTAAGTGTATTATTATCAGTTTTTTCAATATATATTTTTTTTCAGATATACATATAATATTAATATTACCATATGAAAACCATATAGAATGTGAATCTATGTATGTTTTTTATAATCATTAACATTAATTATGTACTAATTTTGCTTTAAAATTCAGATAATATTATGGTGTCTGGTTAATCATAAAAGTAAAACATTTATCAGCCAGCAAATAAAAGGGTAAGTGTATTATTATCAGTTTTTTCAATATATTTTTTTTTTTCAGATATACATATAATATTAAAAATGTTACCATATGAAAACCATATAGAATGTGAATCTATGTATGTATTTTATAATTATTAACATTAATTATGTATTAATTTTGCGTTAAATTCAGATAATAATGTATACATACATATATATTATAATAAACTCTGGAACACAATGAATAACAAAAATATAAATTATGGTATATTATCAAAGTACCTACAGCTACATGAAATAAGTACCTATACGGGATATGTCGAAATATGGTATGAAATAATCTACATTATAAATCATATTTATTTTCCTAACTCCAATAATTAGTTAAGAATTGTAACAATACTTGTATGTTGCTATAGAAATCACTTGCATATTATAAATTTTTATTATTTTTTTACTATGATTCCCTCCTGAATTATCTCATATATTATTGAATTTTATAGTCCATTAAAATTTTCTCAGTTTAAATTTGAAAAATATAATTACCAACGTACATTCTGAACAAAATACCAAAAGATTTTCTTTTGTTCCAGGTTGATGGATAGATTTATACACTTTTAGGTTACGTACACTAACGCTAAGCCCTAAACATTAGTTTTTAAGTTTAATTTTAAGTACAAACCTCTTAGATTTGGATAAGCGCTAACCTCCGTCCCAGAAGACATAGACGCTGCGTGGCGCCCAGTAGTAAACGCGACGCAGTACTATTAATCTTCTGGTAAGTAAATAATGTTTAATTTACTTACTGGTATTCATTCCTATAACTGAGAAAAATTTAATTATAAAATGTTAGAAAATAGAATCATAGTAAAATGTACCTACTTTCCTTATATTTAAGTACTGAATATGAATTGGTAAAGGAACATAGATATACGAGTATGTATAAGTATAATGAATAGAAAAATATAAACAAATTGTGAGAATATCTGTAAAGAGCGATTAATGAAGCAACACGAAAGGAATAAATATTCGTGCAAGTATTGACAGGAGCAAATATATGGACTATGGTGTCTGGGTAATCATAAAAGTAAAACGTTTATCAGCCAGCAAATAAAAGGTAAGTGTATTATTATCAGTTTTTTTAATATATATATTTTTTTCAGATATACATACAATAATAAAAATATTACCATATGAAAACCATATAGAATGTGAATCTATGTATGTTTTTTATAATCATTAACATTAATTATGTACTAATTTTGCTTTAAAATTCAGATAATATTATGGTGTCTGGTTAATCATAAAAGTAAAACATTTATCAGCCAGCAAATAAAAGGGTAAGTGTATTATTATCAGTTTTTTCAATATATTTTTTTTTTCAGATATACATATAATATTAAAAATGTTACCATATGAAAACCATATAGAATGTGAATCTATGTATGTATTTTATAATTATTAACATTAATTATGTATTAATTTTGCGTTAAATTCAGATAATAATGTATACATACATATATATTATAATAAACTCTGGAACACAATGAATAACAAAAATATAAATTATGGTATATTATCAAAGTACCTACAGCTACATGAAATAAGTACCTATACGGGATATGTCGAAATATGGTATGAAATAATCTACATTATAAATCATATTTATTTTCCTAATTCCAATAATTAGTTAAGAATTGTAACAATACTTGTATGTTGCTATAGAAATCACTTGCATATTATAAATTTTTATTATTTTTTTACTATGATTCCCTCCTGAATTATCTCATATATTATTGAATTTTATAGTCCATTAAAATTTTCTCAGTTTAAATTTGAAAAATATAATTACCAACGTACATTCTGAACAAAATACCAAAAGATTTTCTTTTGTTCCAGGTTGATGGATAGATTTATACACTTTTAGGTTACGTCCACTAACGCTAAGCCCTAAACATTAGTTTTTAAGTTTAATTTTAAGTACAAACCTCTTAGATTTGGATAAGCGCTAACCTCCGTCCCAGAAGACATAGACGCTGCGTGGCGCCCAGTAGTAAACGCGACGCAGTACTATTAATCTTCTGGTAAGTAAATAATGTTTAATTTACTTACTGGTATTCATTCCTATAACTGAGAAAAATTTAATTATAAAATGTTAGAAAATAGAATCATAGTAAAATGTACCTACTTTCCTTATATTTAAGTACTGAATATGAATTGGTAAAGGAACATAGATATACGAGTATGTATAAGTATAATGAATAGAAAAATATAAACAAATTGTGAGAATATCTGTAAAGAGCGATTAATGAAGCAACACGAAAGGAATAAATATTCGTGCAAGTATTGACAGGAGCAAATATATGGACTATGGTGTCTGGGTAATCATAAAAGTAAAACGTTTATCAGCCAGCAAATAAAAGGTAAGTGTATTATTATCAGTTTTTTTAATATATATATTTTTTTCAGATATACATACAATAATAAAAATATTACCATATGAAAACCATATAGAATGTGAATCTATGTATGTTTTTTATAATCATTAACATTAATTATGTACTAATTTTGCTTTAAAATTCAGATAATATTATGGTGTCTGATTAATCATAAAAGTAAAACATTTATCAGCCAGCAAATAAAAGGGTAAGTGTATTATTATCAGTTTTTTCAATATATTTTTTTTTTCAGATATACATATAATATTAAAAATGTTACCATATGAAAACCATATAGAATGTGAATCTATGTATGTATTTTATAATTATTAACATTAATTATGTATTAATTTTGCGTTAAATTCAGATAATAATGTATACATACATATATATTATAATAAACTCTGGAACACAATGAATAACAAAAATATAAATTATGGTATATTATCAAAGTACCTACAGCTACATGAAATAAGTACCTATACGGGATATGTCGAAATATGGTATGAAATAATCTACATTATAAATCATATTTATTTTCCTAATTCCAATAATTAGTTAAGAATTGTAACAATACTTGTATGTTGCTATAGAAATCACTTGCATATTATAAATTTTTATTATTTTTTTACTATGATTCCCTCCTGAATTATCTCATATATTATTGAATTTTATAGTCCATTAAAATTTTCTCAGTTTAAATTTGAAAAATATAATTACCAACGTACATTCTGAAAAAAATACCAAAAGATTTTCTTTTGTTCCAGGTTGATGGATAGATTTATACACTTTTAGGTTACGTACACTAACGCTAAGCCCTAAACATTAGTTTTTAAGTTTAATTTTAAGTACAAACCTCTTAGATTTGGATAAGCGCTAACCTCCGTCCCAGAAGACATAGACGCTGCGTGGCGCCCAGTAGTAAACGCGACGCAGTACTATTAATCTTCTGGTAAGTAAATAATGTTTAATTTACTTACTGGTATTCATTCCTATAACTGAGAAAAATTTAATTATAAAATGTTAGAAAATAGAATCATAGTAAAATGTACCTACTTTCCTTATATTTAAGTACTGAATATGAATTGGTAAAGGAACATAGATATACGAGTATGTATAAGTATAATGAATAGAAAAATATAAACAAATTGTGAGAATATCTGTAAAGAGCGATTAATGAAGCAACACGAAATGAATAAATATTCGTGCAAGTATTGACAGGAGCAAATATATGGACTATGGTGTCTGGGTAATCATAAAAGTAAAACGTTTATCAGCCAGCAAATAAAAGGTAAGTGTATTATTATCAGTTTTTTTAATATATATATTTTTTTCAGATATTATTATACATACAATAATAAAAATATTACCATATGAAAACCATATAGAATGTGAATCTATGTATGTTTTTTATAATCATTAACATTAATTATGTACTAATTTTGCTTTAAAATTCAGATAATATTATGGTGTCTGGTTAATCATAAAAGTAAAACATTTATCAGCCAGCAAATAAAAGGGTAAGTGTATTATTATCAGTTTTTTCAATATATTTTTTTTTTCAGATATACATATAATATTAAAAATGTTACCATATGAAAACCATATAGAATGTGAATCTATGTATGTATTTTATAATTATTAACATTAATTATGTATTAATTTTGCGTTAAATTCAGATAATAATGTATACATACATATATATTATAATAAACTCTGGAACACAATGAATAACAAAAATATAAATTATGGTATATTATCAAAGTACCTACAGCTACATGAAATAAGTACCTATACGGGATATGTCGAAATATGGTATGAAATAATCTACATTATAAATCATATTTATTTTCCTAATTCCAATAATTAGTTAAGAATTGTAACAATACTTGTATGTTGCTATAGAAATCACTTGCATATTATAAATTTTTATTATTTTTTTACTATGATTCCCTCCTGAATTATCTCATATATTATTGAATTTTATAGTCCATTAAAATTTTCTCAGTTTAAATTTGAAAAATATAATTACCAACGTACATTCTGAACAAAATACCAAAAGATTTTCTTTTGTTCCAGGTTGATGGATAGATTTATACACTTTTAGGTTACGTACACTAACGCTAAGCCCTAAACATTAGTTTTTAAGTTTAATTTTAAGTACAAACCTCTTAGATTTGGATAAGCGCTAACCTCCGTCCCAGAAGACATAGACGCTGCGTGGCGCCCAGTAGTAAACGCGACGCAGTACTATTAATCTTCTGGTAAGTAAATAATGTTTAATTTACTTACTGGTATTCATTCCTATAACTGAGAAAAATTTAATTATAAAATGTTAGAAAATAGAATCATAGTAAAATGTACCTACTTTCCTTATATTTAAGTACTGAATATGAATTGGTAAAGGAACATAGATATACGAGTATGTATAAGTATAATGAATAGAAAAATATAAACAAATTGTGAGAATATCTGTAAAGAGCGATTAATGAAGCAACACGAAAGGAATAAATATTCGTGCAAATATTGACAGGAGCAAATATATGGACTATGGTGTCTGGGTAATCATAAAAGTAAAACGTTTATCAGCCAGCAAATAAAAGGTAAGTGTATTATTATCAGTTTTTTTAATATATATATTTTTTTCAGATATACATACAATAATAAAAATATTACCATATGAAAACCATATAGAATGTGAATCTATGTATGTTTTTTATAATCATTAACATTAATTATGTACTAATTTTGCTTTAAAATTCAGATAATATTATGGTGTCTGATTAATCATAAAAGTAAAACATTTATCAGCCAGCAAATAAAAGGGTAAGTGTATTATTATCAGTTTTTTCAATATATTTTTTTTTTCAGATATACATATAATATTAAAAATGTTACCATATGAAAACCATATAGAATGTGAATCTATGTATGTATTTTATAATTATTAACATTAATTATGTATTAATTTTGCGTTAAATTCAGATAATAATGTATACATACATATATATTATAATAAACTCTGGAACACAATGAATAACAAAAATATAAATTATGGTATATTATCAAAGTACCTACAGCTACATGAAATAAGTACCTATACGGGATATGTCGAAATATGGTATGAAATAATCTACATTATAAATCATATTTATTTTCCTAATTCCAATAATTAGTTAAGAATTGTAACAATACTTGTATGTTGCTATAGAAATCACTTGCATATTATAAATTTTTATTATTTTTTTACTATGATTCCCTCCTGAATTATCTCATATATTATTGAATTTTATAGTCCATTAAAATTTTCTCAGTTTAAATTTGAAAAATATAATTACCAACGTACATTCTGAAAAAAATACCAAAAGATTTTCTTTTGTTCCAGGTTGATGGATAGATTTATACACTTTTAGGTTACGTACACTAACGCTAAGCCCTAAACATTAGTTTTTAAGTTTAATTTTAAGTACAAACCTCTTAGATTTGGATAAGCGCTAACCTCCGTCCCAGAAGACATAGACGCTGCGTGGCGCCCAGTAGTAAACGCGACGCAGTACTATTAATCTTCTGGTAAGTAAATAATGTTTAATTTACTTACTGGTATTCATTCCTATAACTGAGAAAAATTTAATTATAAAATGTTAGAAAATAGAATCATAGTAAAATGTACCTACTTTCCTTATATTTAAGTACTGAATATGAATTGGTAAAGGAACATAGATATACGAGTATGTATAAGTATAATGAATAGAAAAATATAAACAAATTGTGAGAATATCTGTAAAGAGCGATTAATGAAGCAACACGAAATGAATAAATATTCGTGCAAGTATTGACAGGAGCAAATATATGGACTATGGTGTCTGGGTAATCATAAAAGTAAAACGTTTATCAGCCAGCAAATAAAAGGTAAGTGTATTATTATCAGTTTTTTTAATATATATATTTTTTTCAGATATTATTATACATACAATAATAAAAATATTACCATATGAAAACCATATAGAATGTGAATCTATGTATGTTTTTTATAATCATTAACATTAATTATGTACTAATTTTGCTTTAAAATTCAGATAATATTATGGTGTCTGGTTAATCATAAAAGTAAAACATTTATCAGCCAGCAAATAAAAGGGTAAGTGTATTATTATCAGTTTTTTCAATATATTTTTTTTTTCAGATATACATATAATATTAAAAATGTTACCATATGAAAACCATATAGAATGTGAATCTATGTATGTATTTTATAATTATTAACATTAATTATGTATTAATTTTGCGTTAAATTCAGATAATAATGTATACATACATATATATTATAATAAACTCTGGAACACAATGAATAACAAAAATATAAATTATGGTATATTATCAAAGTACCTACAGCTACATGAAATAAGTACCTATACGGGATATGTCGAAATATGGTATGAAATAATCTACATTATAAATCATATTTATTTTCCTAATTCCAATAATTAGTTAAGAATTGTAACAATACTTGTATGTTGCTATAGAAATCACTTGCATATTATAAATTTTTATTATTTTTTTACTATGATTCCCTCCTGAATTATCTCATATATTATTGAATTTTATAGTCCATTAAAATTTTCTCAGTTTAAATTTGAAAAATATAATTACCAACGTACATTCTGAACAAAATACCAAAAGATTTTCTTTTGTTCCAGGTTGATGGATAGATTTATACACTTTTAGGTTACGTACACTAACGCTAAGCCCTAAACATTAGTTTTTAAGTTTAATTTTAAGTACAAACCTCTTAGATTTGGATAAGCGCTAACCTCCGTCCCAGAAGACATAGACGCTGCGTGGCGCCCAGTAGTAAACGCGACGCAGTACTATTAATCTTCTGGTAAGTAAATAATGTTTAATTTACTTACTGGTATTCATTCCTATAACTGAGAAAAATTTAATTATAAAATGTTAGAAAATAGAATCATAGTAAAATGTACCTACTTTCCTTATATTTAAGTACTGAATATGAATTGGTAAAGGAACATAGATATACGAGTATGTATAAGTATAATGAATAGAAAAATATAAACAAATTGTGAGAATATCTGTAAAGAGCGATTAATGAAGCAACACGAAAGGAATAAATATTCGTGCAAATATTGACAGGAGCAAATATATGGACTATGGTGTCTGGGTAATCATAAAAGTAAAACGTTTATCAGCCAGCAAATAAAAGGTAAGTGTATTATTATCAGTTTTTTTAATATATATATTTTTTTCAGATATACATACAATAATAAAAATATTACCATATGAAAACCATATAGAATGTGAATCTATGTATGTTTTTTATAATCATTAACATTAATTATGTACTAATTTTGCTTTAAAATTCAGATAATATTATGGTGTCTGGTTAATCATAAAAGTAAAACATTTATCAGCCAGCAAATAAAAGGGTAAGTGTATTATTATCAGTTTTTTCAATATATTTTTTTTTCAGATATACATATAATATTAAAAATGTTACCATATGAAAACCATATAGAATGTGAATCTATGTATGTATTTTATAATTATTAACATTAATTATGTATTAATTTTGCGTTAAATTCAGATAATAATGTATACATACATATATATTATAATAAACTCTGGAACACAATGAATAACAAAAATATAAATTATGGTATATTATCAAAGTACCTACAGCTACATGAAATAAGTACCTATACGGGATATGTCGAAATATGGTATGAAATAATCTACATTATAAATCATATTTATTTTCCTAATTCCAATAATTAGTTAAGAATTGTAACAATACTTGTATGTTGCTATAGAAATCACTTGCATATTATAAATTTTTATTATTTTTTTACTATGATTCCCTCCTGAATTATCTCATATATTATTGAATTTTATAGTCCATTAAAATTTTCTCAGTTTAAATTTGAAAAATATAATTACCAACGTACATTCTGAACAAAATACCAAAAGATTTTCTTTTGTTCCAGGTTGATGGATAGATTTATACACTTTTAGGTTACGTACACTAACGCTAAGCCCTAAACATTAGTTTTTAAGTTTAATTTTAAGTACAAACCTCTTAGATTTGGATAAGCGCTAACCTCCGTCCCAGAAGACATAGACGCTGCGTGGCGCCCAGTAGTAAACGCGACGCAGTACTATTAATCTTCTGGTAAGTAAATAATGTTTAATTTACTTACTGGTATTCATTCCTATAACTGAGAAAAATTTAATTATAAAATGTTAGAAAATAGAATCATAGTAAAATGTACCTACTTTCCTTATATTTAAGTACTGAATATGAATTGGTAAAGGAACATAGATATACGAGTATGTATAAGTATAATGAATAGAAAAATATAAACAAATTGTGAGAATATCTGTAAAGAGCGATTAATGAAGCAACACGAAAGGAATAAATATTCGTGCAAGTATTGACAGGAGCAAATATATGGACTATGGTGTCTGGGTAATCATAAAAGTAAAACGTTTATCAGCCAGCAAATAAAAGGTAAGTGTATTATTATCAGTTTTTTTAATATATATATTTTTTTCAGATATACATACAATAATAAAAATATTACCATATGAAAACCATATAGAATGTGAATCTATGTATGTTTTTTATAATCATTAACATTAATTATGTACTAATTTTGCTTTAAAATTCAGATAATATTATGGTGTCTGGTTAATCATAAAAGTAAAACATTTATCAGCCAGCAAATAAAAGGGTAAGTGTATTATTATCAGTTTTTTCAATATATTTTTTTTTTCAGATATACATATAATATTAAAAATGTTACCATATGAAAACCATATAGAATGTGAATCTATGTATGTATTTTATAATTATTAACATTAATTATGTATTAATTTTGCGTTAAATTCAGATAATAATGTATACATACATATATATTATAATAAACTCTGGAACACAATGAATAACAAAAATATAAATTATGGTATATTATCAAAGTACCTACAGCTACATGAAATAAGTACCTATACGGGATATGTCGAAATATGGTATGAAATAATCTACATTATAAATCATATTTATTTTCCTAATTCCAATAATTAGTTAAGAATTGTAACAATACTTGTATGTTGCTATAGAAATCACTTGCATATTATAAATTTTTATTATTTTTTTACTATGATTCCCTCCTGAATTATCTCATATATTATTGAATTTTATAGTCCATTAAAATTTTCTCAGTTTAAATTTGAAAAATATAATTACCAACGTACATTCTGAACAAAATACCAAAAGATTTTCTTTTGTTCCAGGTTGATGGATAGATTTATACACTTTTAGGTTACGTACACTAACGCTAAGCCCTAAACATTAGTTTTTAAGTTTAATTTTAAGTACAAACCTCTTAGATTTGGATAAGCGCTAACCTCCGTCCCAGAAGACATAGACGCTGCGTGGCGCCCAGTAGTAAACGCGACGCAGTACTATTAATCTTCTGGTAAGTAAATAATGTTTAATTTACTTACTGGTATTCATTCCTATAACTGAGAAAAATTTAATTATAAAATGTTAGAAAATAGAATCATAGTAAAATGTACCTACTTTCCTTATATTTAAGTACTGAATATGAATTGGTAAAGGAACATAGATATACGAGTATGTATAAGTATAATGAATAGAAAAATATAAACAAATTGTGAGAATATCTGTAAAGAGCGATTAATGAAGCAACACGAAAGGAATAAATATTCGTGCAAATATTGACAGGAGCAAATATATGGACTATGGTGTCTGGGTAATCATAAAAGTAAAACGTTTATCAGCCAGCAAATAAAAGGTAAGTGTATTATTATCAGTTTTTTTAATATATATATTTTTTTCAGATATACATACAATAATAAAAATATTACCATATGAAAACCATATAGAATGTGAATCTATGTATGTTTTTTATAATCATTAACATTAATTATGTACTAATTTTGCTTTAAAATTCAGATAATATTATGGTGTCTGGTTAATCATAAAAGTAAAACATTTATCAGCCAGCAAATAAAAGGGTAAGTGTATTATTATCAGTTTTTTCAATATATTTTTTTTTTCAGATATACATATAATATTAAAAATGTTACCATATGAAAACCATATAGAATGTGAATCTATGTATGTATTTTATAATTATTAACATTAATTATGTATTAATTTTGCGTTAAATTCAGATAATAATGTATACATACATATATATTATAATAAACTCTGGAACACAATGAATAACAAAAATATAAATTATGGTATATTATCAAAGTACCTACAGCTACATGAAATAAGTACCTATACGGGATATGTCGAAATATGGTATGAAATAATCTACATTATAAATCATATTTATTTTCCTAATTCCAATAATTAGTTAAGAATTGTAACAATACTTGTATGTTGCTATAGAAATCACTTGCATATTATAAATTTTTATTATTTTTTTACTATGATTCCCTCCTGAATTATCTCATATATTATTGAATTTTATAGTCCATTAAAATTTTCTCAGTTTAAATTTGAAAAATATAATTACCAACGTACATTCTGAACAAAATACCAAAAGATTTTCTTTTGTTCCAGGTTGATGGATAGATTTATACACTTTTAGGTTACGTACACTAACGCTAAGCCCTAAACATTAGTTTTTAAGTTTAATTTTAAGTACAAACCTCTTAGATTTGGATAAGCGCTAACCTCCGTCCCAGAAGACATAGACGCTGCGTGGCGCCCAGTAGTAAACGCGACGCAGTACTATTAATCTTCTGGTAAGTAAATAATGTTTAATTTACTTACTGGTATTCATTCCTATAACTGAGAAAAATTTAATTATAAAATGTTAGAAAATAGAATCATAGTAAAATGTACCTACTTTCCTTATATTTAAGTACTGAATATGAATTGGTAAAGGAACATAGATATACGAGTATGTATAAGTATAATGAATAGAAAAATATAAACAAATTGTGAGAATATCTGTAAAGAGCGATTAATGAAGCAACACGAAAGGAATAAATATTCGTGCAAGTATTGACAGGAGCAAATATATGGACTATGGTGTCTGGGTAATCATAAAAGTAAAACGTTTATCAGCCAGCAAATAAAAGGTAAGTGTATTATTATCAGTTTTTTTAATATATATATTTTTTTCAGATATACATACAATAATAAAAATATTACCATATGAAAACCATATAGAATGTGAATCTATGTATGTTTTTTATAATCATTAACATTAATTATGTACTAATTTTGCTTTAAAATTCAGATAATATTATGGTGTCTGGTTAATCATAAAAGTAAAACATTTATCAGCCAGAAAATAAAAGGGTAAGTGTATTATTATCAGTTTTTTCAATATATTTTTTTTTTCAGATATACATATAATATTAAAAATGTTACCATATGAAAACCATATAGAATGTGAATCTATGTACGTATTTTATAATTATTAACATTAATTATGTATTAATTTTGCGTTAAATTCAGATAATAATGTATACATACATATATATTATAATAAACTCTGGAACACAATGAATAACAAAAATACAAATTATGGTATATTATCAAAGTACCTACAGCTACATGAAATAAGTACCTATACGGGATATGTCGAAATATGGTATGAAATAATCTACATTATAAATCATATTTATTTTCCTAATTCCAATAATTAGTTAAGAATTGTAACAATACTTGTATGTTGCTATAGAAATCACTTGCATATTATAAATTTTTATTATTTTTTTACTATGATTCCCTCCTGAATTATCTCATATATTATTGAATTTTATAGTCCATTAAAATTTTCTCAGTTTAAATTTGAAAAATATAATTACCAACGTACATTCTGAACAAAATACCAAAAGATTTTCTTTTGTTCCAGGTTGATGGATAGATTTATACACTTTTAGGTTACGTACACTAACGCTAAGCCCTAAACATTAGTTTTTAAGTTTAATTTTAAGTACAAACCTCTTAGATTTGGATAAGCGCTAACCTCCGTCCCAGAAGACATAGACGCTGCGTGGCGCCCAGTAGTAAACGCGACGCAGTACTATTAATCTTCTGGTAAGTAAATAATGTTTAATTTACTTACTGGTATTCATTCCTATAACTGAGAAAAATTTAATTATAAAATGTTAGAAAATAGAATCATAGTAAAATGTACCTACTTTCCTTATATTTAAGTACTGAATATGAATTGGTAAAGGAACATAGATATACGAGTATGTATAAGTATATTGAATAGAAAAATATAAACAAATTGTGAGAATATCTGTAAAGAGCGATTAATGAAGTAACACGAAAGGAATAAATATTCGTGCAAATATTGACAGGAGCAAATATATGGACTATGGGGTCTGGGTAATCATAAAAGTAAAACGTTTATCAGCCAGCAAATAAAAGGTAAGTGTATTATTATCAGTTTTTTTAATATATATATTTTTTTCAGATATACATACAATAATAAAAATATTACCATATGAAAACCATATAGAATGTGAATCTATGTATGTTTTTTATAATCATTAACATTAATTATGTACTAATTTTGCTTTAAAATTCAGATAATATTATGGTGTCTGGTTAATCATAAAAGTAAAACATTTATCAGCCAGCAAATAAAAGGGTAAGTGTATTATTATCAGTTTTTTCAATATATTTTTTTTTTTCAGATATACATATAATATTAAAAATGTTACCATATGAAAACCATATAGAATGTGAATCTATGTATGTATTTTATAATTATTAACATTAATTATGTATTAATTTTGCGTTAAATTCAGATAATAATGTATACATACATATATATTATAATAAACTCTGGAACACAATGAATAACAAAAATATAAATTATGGTATATGTATTATCAAAGTACCTACAGCTACATGAAATAAGTACCTATACGGGATATGTCGAAATATGGTATGAAATAATCTACATTATAAATCATATTTATTTTCCTAATTCCAATAATTAGTTAAGAATTGTAACAATACTTGTATGTTGCTATAGAAATCACTTGCATATTATAAATTTTTATTATTTTTTTACTATGATTCCCTCCTGAATTATCTCATATATTATTGAATTTTATAGTCCATTAAAATTTTCTCAGTTTAAATTTGAAAAATATAATTACCAACGTACATTCTGAACAAAATACCAAAAGATTTTCTTTTGTTCCAGGTTGATGGATAGATTTATACACTTTTAGGTTACGTACACTAACGCTAAGCCCTAAACATTAGTTTTTAAGTTTAATTTTAAGTACAAACCTCTTAGATTTGGATAAGCGCTAACCTCCGTCCCAGAAGACATAGACGCTGCGTGGCTCCCAGTAGTAAACGCGACGCAGTACTATTAATCTTCTGGTAAGTAAATAATGTTTAATTTACTTACTGGTATTCATTCCTATAACTGAGAAAAATTTAATTATAAAATGTTAGAAAATAGAATCATAGTAAAATGTACCTACTTTCCTTATATTTAAGTACTGAATATGAATTGGTAAAGGAACATAGATATACGAGTATGTATAAGTATAATGAATAGAAAAATATAAACAAATTGTGAGAATATCTGTAAAGAGCGATTAATGAAGCAACACGAAAGGAATAAATATTCGTGCAAATATTGACAGGAGCAAATATATGGACTATGGTGTCTGGGTAATCATAAAAGTAAAACGTTTATCAGCCAGCAAATAAAAGGTAAGTGTATTATTATCAGTTTTTTTAATATATATATTTTTTTCAGATATACATACAATAATAAAAATATTACCATATGAAAACCATATAGAATGTGAATCTATGTATGTTTTTTATAATCATTAACATTAATTATGTACTAATTTTGCTTTAAAATTCAGATAATATTATGGTGTCTGGTTAATCATAAAAGTAAAACATTTATCAGCCAGCAAATAAAAGGGTAAGTGTATTATTATCAGTTTTTTCAATATATTTTTTTTTTCAGATATACATATAATATTAAAAATGTTACCATATGAAAACCATATAGAATGTGAATCTATGTATGTATTTTATAATTATTAACATTAATTATGTATTAATTTTGCGTTAAATTCAGATAATAATGTATACATACATATATATTATAATAAACTCTGGAACACAATGAATAACAAAAATATAAATTATGGTATATTATCAAAGTACCTACAGCTACATGAAATAAGTACCTATACGGGATATGTCGAAATATGGTATGAAATAATCTACATTATAAATCATATTTATTTTCCTAATTCCAATAATTAGTTAAGAATTGTAACAATACTTGTATGTTGCTATAGAAATCACTTGCATATTATAAATTTTTATTATTTTTTTACTATGATTCCCTCCTGAATTATCTCATATATTATTGAATTTTATAGTCCATTAAAATTTTCTCAGTTTAAATTTGAAAAATATAATTACCAACGTACATTCTGAACAAAATACCAAAAGATTTTCTTTTGTTCCAGGTTGATGGATAGATTTATACACTTTTAGGTTACGTACACTAACGCTAAGCCCTAAACATTAGTTTTTAAGTTTAATTTTAAGTACAAACCTCTTAGATTTGGATAAGCGCTAACCTCCGTCCCAGAAGACATAGACGCTGCGTGGCGCCCAGTAGTAAACGCGACGCTGTACTATTAATCTTCTGGTAAGTAAATAATGTTTAATTTACTTACTGGTATTCATTCCTATAACTGAGAAAAATTTAATTATAAAATGTTATAAAATAGAATCATAGTAAAATGTACCTACTTTCCTTATATTTAAGTAGGTACTTAATATGAATTGGTAAAGGAACATAGATATACGAGTATGTATAAGTATAATGAATAGAAAAATATAAACAAATTGTGAGAATATCTGTAAAGAGCGATTAATGAAGCAACACGAAAGGAATAAATATTCGTGCAAATATTGACAGGAGCAAATATATGGACTATGGTGTCTGGGTAATCATAAAAGTAAAACATTTATCAGCCAGCAAATAAAAGGTAAGTGTATTATTATCAGTTTTTTCAATATATTTTTTTTTCAGATATACATATAATATTAATATTACCATATGAAAACCATATAGGATGTGAATCTATGTATGTATTTTATAATTATTAACATTAATTATGTATTAATTTTGCGTTAAATTCAGATAATAATGTATACATACATATATATTATAATAAACTCTGGAACACAATGAATAACAAAAATATAAATTATGGTATATTATCAAAGTACCTACAGCTACATGAAATAAGTACCTATACGGGATATGTCGAAATATGGTATGAAATAATCTACATTATAAATCATATTTATTTTCCTAATTCCAATAATTAGTTAAGAATTGTAACAATACTTGTATGTTGCTATAGAAATCACTTGCATATTATAATTTTTTATTATTTTTTTACTATGATTCCCTCCTGAATTATCTCATATATTATTGAATTTTATAGTCCATTAAAATTTTCTCAGTTTAAATTTGAAAAATATAATTACCAACGTACATTCTGAACAAAATACCAAAAGATTTTCTTTTGTTCCAGGTTGATGGATAGATTTATACACTTTTAGGTTACGTACACTAACGCTAAGCCCTAAACATTAGTTTTTAAGTTTAATTTTAAGTACAAACCTCTTAGATTTGGATAAGCGCTAACCTCCGTCCCAGAAGACATAGACGCTGCGTGGCGCCCAGTAGTAAACGCGTCGCAGTACTATTAATTTTCTGGTAAGTAAATAATGTTTAATTTACTTACTGGTATTCATTCCTATAACTGAGAAAAATTTAATTATAAAATGTTAGAAAATAGAATCATAGTAAAATGTACCTACTTTCCTTATATTTAAGTACTGAATATGAATTGGTAAAGGAACATAGATATACGAGTATGTATAAGTATAATGAATAGAAAAATATAAACAAATTGTGAGAATATCTGTAAAGAGCGATTAATGAAGCAACACGAAAGGAATAAATATTCGTGCAAATATTGACAGGAGCAAATATATGGACTATGGTGTCTGGGTAATCATAAAATTAAAACATTTATCAGCCATCAAATAAAAGGTAAGTGTATTATTATCAGTTTTTTCAATATATTTTTTTTCAGATATACATATAATATTAATATTACCATATGAAAACCATATAGAATGTGAATCTATGTATGTATTTTATAATTATTAACATTAATTATGTATTAATTTTGCGTTAAATTCAGATAATAATGTATACATACATATATATTATAATAAACTCTGGAACACAATGAATAACAAAAATATAAATTATGGTATATTATCAAAGTACCTACAGCTACATGAAATAAGTACCTATACGGGATATGTCGAAATATGGTATGAAATAATCTACATTATAAATCATATTTATTTTCCTAATTCCAATAATTAGTTAAGAATTGTAACAATACTTGTATGTTGCTATAGAAATCACTTGCATATTATAATTTTTTATTATTTTTTTACTATGATTCCCTCCTGAATTATCTCATATATTATTGAATTTTATAGTCCATTAAAATTTTCTCAGTTTAAATTTGAAAAATATAATTACCAACGTACATTCTGAACAAAATACCAAAAGATTTTCTTTTTTTCCAGGTTGATGGATAGATTTATACACTTTTAGGTTACGTACACTAACGCTAAGCCCTAAACATTAGTTTTTAAGTTTAATTTTAAGTACAAACCTCTTAGATTTGGATAAGCGCTAACCTCCGTCCCAGAAGACATAGACGCTGCGTGGCGCCCAGTAGTAAACGCGACGCAGTACTATTAATCTTCTGGTAAGTAAATAATGTTTAATTTACTTACTGGTATTCATTCCTATAACTGAGAAAAATTTAATTATAAAATGTTAGAAAATAGAATCATAGTAAAATGTACCTACTTTCCTTATATTTAAGTACTGAATATGAATTGGTAAAGGAACATAGATATACGAGTATGTATAAGTATAATGAATAGAAAAATATAAACAAATTGTGAGAATATCTGTAAAGAGCGATTAATGAAGCAACACGAAAGGAATAAATATTCGTGCAAATATTGACAGGAGCAAATATATGGACTATGGTGTCTGGGTAATCATAAAAGTAAAACGTTTATTAGCCAGCAAATAAAAGGTAAGTGTATTATTATCAGTTTTTTTAATATATATATTTTTTTCAGATATACATACAATAATAAAAATATTACCATATGAAAACCATATAGAATGTGAATCTATGTATGTTTTTTATAATCATTAACATTAATTATGTACTAATTTTGCTTTAAAATTCAGATAATATTATGGTGTCTGGTTAATCATAAAAGTAAAACATTTATCAGCCAGCAAATAAAAGGGTAAGTGTATTATTATCAGTTTTTTCAATATATTTTTTTTTCAGATATACATATAATATTAAAAATGTTACCATATGAAAACCATATAGAATGTGAATCTATGTATGTATTTTATAATTATTAACATTAATTATGTATTAATTTTGCGTTAAATTCAGATAATAATGTATACATACATATATATTATAATAAACTCTGGAACACAATGAATAACAAAAATATAAATTATGGTATATTATCAAAGTACCTACAGCTACATGAAATAAGTACCTATACGGGATATGTCGAAATATGGTATGAAATAATCTACATTATAAATCATATTTATTTTCCTAATTCCAATAATTAGTTAAGAATTGTAACAATACTTGTATGTTGCTATAGAAATCACTTGCATATTATAATTTTTTATTATTTTTTTACTATGATTCCCTCCTGAATTATCTCATATATTATTGAATTTTATAGTCCATTAAAATTTTCTCAGTTTAAATTTGAAAAATATAATTACCAACGTACATTCTGAACAAAATACCAAAAGATTTTCTTTTGTTCCAGGTTGATGGATAGATTTATACACTTTTAGGTTACGTACACTAACGCTAAGCCCTAAACATTAGTTTTTAAGTTTAATTTTAAGTACAAACCTCTTAGATTTGGATAAGCGCTAACCTCCGTCCCAGAAGACATAGACGCTGCGTGGCGCCCAGTAGTAAACGCGACGCAGTACTATTAATCTTCTGGTAAGTAAATAATGTTTAATTTACTTACTGGTATTCATTCCTATAACTGAGAAAAATTTAATTATAAAATGTTAGAAAATAGAATCATAGTAAAATGTACCAACTTTCCTTATATTTAAGTACTGAATATGAATTGGTAAAGGAACATAGATATACGAGTGTGTATAAGTATAATGAATAGAAAAATATAAACAAATTGTGAGAATATCTGTAAAGAGCGATTAATGAAGCAACACGAAAGGAATAAATATTCGTGCAAATATTGACAGGAGCAAATATATGGACTATGGTGTCTGGGTAATCATAAAAGTAAAACGTTTATCAGCCAGCAAATAAAAGGTAAGTGTATTATTATCAGTTTTTTTAATATATATATTTTTTTCAGATATACATACAATAATAAAAATATTACCATATGAAAACCATATAGAATGTGAATCTATGTATGTTTTTTATAATCATTAACATTAATTATGTACTAATTTTGCTTTAAAATTCAGATAATATTATGGTGTCTGGTTAATCATAAAAGTAAAACATTTATCAGCCATCAAATAAAAGGTAAGTGTATTATTATCAGTTTTTTCAATATATTTTTTTTCAGATATACATATAATATTAATATTACCATATGAAAACCATATAGAATGTGAATCTATGTATGTATTTTATAATTATTAACATTAATTATGTATTAATTTTGCGTTAAATTCAGATAATAATGTATACATACATATATATTATAATAAACTCTGGAACACAATGAATAACAAAAATATAAATTATGGTATATTATCAAAGTACCTACAGCTACATGAAATAAGTACCTATACGGGATATGTCGAAATATGGTATGAAATAATTTACATTATAAATCATATTTATTTTCCTAATTCCAATAATTAGTTAAGAATTGTAACAATACTTGTATGTTGCTATAGAAATCACTTGCATATTATAAATTTTTATTATTTTTTTACTATGATTCCCTCCTGAATTATCTCATATATTATTGAATTTTATAGTCCATTAAAATTTTCTCAGTTTAAATTTGAAAAATATAATTACCAACGTACATTCTGAACAAAATACCAAAAGATTTTCTTTTGTTCCAGGTTGATGGATAGATTTATACACTTTTAGGTTACGTACACTAACGCTAAGCCCTAAACATTAGTTTTTAAGTTTAATTTTAAGTACAAACCTCTTAGATTTGGATAAGCGCTAACCTCCGTCCCAGAAGACATAGACGCTGCGTGGCGCCCAGTAGTAAACGCGACGCAGTACTATTAATCTTCTGGTAAGTAAATAATGTTTAATTTACTTACTGGTATTCATTCCTATAACTGAGAAAAATTTAATTATAAAATGTTAGAAAATAGAATCATAGTAAAATGTACCTACTTTCCTTATATTTAAGTACTGAATATGAATTGGTAAAGGAACATAGATATACGAGTATGTATAAGTATAATGAATAGAAAAATATAAACAAATTGTGAGAATATCTGTAAAGAGCGATTAATGAAGCAACACGAAAGGAATAAATATTCGTGCAAATATTGACAGGAGCAAATATATGGACTATGGTGTCTGGGTAATCATAAAAGTAAAACGTTTATCAGCCAGCAAATAAAAGGTAAGTGTATTATTATCAGTTTTTTTAATATATATATTTTTTTCAGATATACATACAATAATAAAAATATTACCATATGAAAACCATATAGAATGTGAATCTATGTATGTTTTTTATAATCATTAACATTAATTATGTACTAATTTTGCTTTAAAATTCAGATAATATTATGGTGTCTGGTTAATCATAAAAGTAAAACATTTATCAGCCAGCAAATAAAAGGGTAAGTGTATTATTATCAGTTTTTTCAATATATTTTTTTTTCAGATATACATATAATATTAAAAATGTTACCATATGAAAACCATATAGAATGTGAATCTATGTATGTATTTTATAATTATTAACATTAATTATGTATTAATTTTGCGTTAAATTCAGATAATAATGTATACATACATATATATTATAATAAACTCTGGAACACAATGAATAACAAAAATATAAATTATGGTATATTATCAAAGTACCTACAGCTACATGAAATAAGTACCTATACGGGATATGTCGAAATATGGTATGAAATAATCTACATTATAAATCATATTTATTTTCCTAATTCCAATAATTAGTTAAGAATTGTAACAATACTTGTATGTTGCTATAGAAATCACTTGCATATTATAATTTTTTATTATTTTTTTACTATGATTCCCTCCTGAATTATCTCATATATTATTGAATTTTATAGTCCATTAAAATTTTCTCAGTTTAAATTTGAAAAATATAATTACCAACGTACATTCTGAACAAAATACCAAAAGATTTTCTTTTTTTCCAGGTTGATGGATAGATTTATACACTTTTAGGTTACGTACACTAACGCTAAGCCCTAAACATTAGTTTTTAAGTTTAATTTTAAGTACAAACCTCTTAGATTTGGATAAGCGCTAACCTCCGTCCCAGAAGACATAGACGCTGCGTGGCGCCCAGTAGTAAACGCGACGCAGTACTATTAATCTTCTGGTAAGTAAATAATGTTTAATTTACTTACTGGTATTCATTCCTATAACTGAGAAAAATTTAATTATAAAATGTTAGAAAATAGAATCATAGTAAAATGTACCTACTTTCCTTATATTTAAGTACTGAATATGAATTGGTAAAGGAACATAGATATACGAGTATGTATAAGTATAATGAATAGAAAAATATAAACAAATTGTGAGAATATCTGTAAAGAGCGATTAATGAAGCAACACGAAAGGAATAAATATTCGTGCAAATATTGACAGGAGCAAATATATGGACTATGGTGTCTGGGTAATCATAAAAGTAAAACGTTTATTAGCCAGCAAATAAAAGGTAAGTGTATTATTATCAGTTTTTTTAATATATATATTTTTTTCAGATATACATACAATAATAAAAATATTACCATATGAAAACCATATAGAATGTGAATCTATGTATGTTTTTTATAATCATTAACATTAATTATGTACTAATTTTGCTTTAAAATTCAGATAATATTATGGTGTCTGGTTAATCATAAAAGTAAAACATTTATCAGCCAGCAAATAAAAGGGTAAGTGTATTATTATCAGTTTTTTCAATATATTTTTTTTTCAGATATACATATAATATTAAAAATGTTACCATATGAAAACCATATAGAATGTGAATCTATGTATGTATTTTATAATTATTAACATTAATTATGTATTAATTTTGCGTTAAATTCAGATAATAATGTATACATACATATATATTATAATAAACTCTGGAACACAATGAATAACAAAAATATAAATTATGGTATATTATCAAAGTACCTACAGCTACATGAAATAAGTACCTATACGGGATATGTCGAAATATGGTATGAAATAATCTACATTATAAATCATATTTATTTTCCTAATTCCAATAATTAGTTAAGAATTGTAACAATACTTGTATGTTGCTATAGAAATCACTTGCATATTATAAATTTTTATTATTTTTTTACTATGATTCCCTCCTGAATTATCTCATATATTATTGAATTTTATAGTCCATTAAAATTTTCTCAGTTTAAATTTGAAAAATATAATTACCAACGTACATTCTGAACAAAATACCAAAAGATTTTCTTTTGTTCCAGGTTGATGGATAGATTTATACACTTTTAGGTTACGTACACTAACGCTAAGCCCTAAACATTAGTTTTTAAGTTTAATTTTAAGTACAAACCTCTTAGATTTGGATAAGCGCTAACCTCCGTCCCAGAAGACATAGACGCTGCGTGGCGCCCAGTAGTAAACGCGACGCAGTACTATTAATCTTCTGGTAAGTAAATAATGTTTAATTTACTTACTGGTATTCATTCCTATAACTGAGAAAAATTTAATTATAAAATGTTAGAAAATAGAATCATAGTAAAATGTACCAACTTTCCTTATATTTAAGTACTGAATATGAATTGGTAAAGGAACATAGATATACGAGTGTGTATAAGTATAATGAATAGAAAAATATAAACAAATTGTGAGAATATCTGTAAAGAGCGATTAATGAAGCAACACGAAAGGAATAAATATTCGTGCAAATATTGACAGGAGCAAATATATGGACTATGGTGTCTGGGTAATCATAAAAGTAAAACGTTTATCAGCCAGCAAATAAAAGGTAAGTGTATTATTATCAGTTTTTTTAATATATATATTTTTTTCAGATATACATACAATAATAAAAATATTACCATATGAAAACCATATAGAATGTGAATCTATGTATGTTTTTTATAATCATTAACATTAATTATGTACTAATTTTGCTTTAAAATTCAGATAATATTATGGTGTCTGGTTAATCATAAAAGTAAAACATTTATCAGCCAGCAAATAAAAGGGTAAGTGTATTATTATCAGTTTTTTCAATATATTTTTTTTTCAGATATACATATAATATTAAAAATGTTACCATATGAAAACCATATAGAATGTGAATCTATGTATGTATTTTATAATTATTAACATTAATTATGTATTAATTTTGCGTTAAATTCAGATAATAATGTATACATACATATATATTATAATAAACTCTGGAACACAATGAATAACAAAAATATAAATTATGGTATATTATCAAAGTACCTACAGCTACATGAAATAAGTACCTATACGGGATATGTCGAAATATGGTATGAAATAATCTACATTATAAATCATATTTATTTTCCTAATTCCAATAATTAGTTAAGAATTGTAACAATACTTGTATGTTGCTATAGAAATCACTTGCATATTATAAATTTTTATTATTTTTTTACTATGATTCCCTCCAGAATTATCTCATATATTATTGAATTTTATAGTCCATTAAAATTTTCTCAGTTTAAATTTGAAAAATATAATTACCAACGTACATTCTGAACAAAATACCAAAAGATTTTCTTTTGTTCCAGGTTGATGGATAGATTTATACACATTTAGGTTACGTACACTAACGCTAAGCCCTAAACATTAGTTTTTAAGTTTAATTTTAAGTACAAACCTCTTAGATTTGGATAAGCGCTAACCTCCGTCCCAGAAGACATAGACGCTGCGTGGCGCCCAGTAGTAAACGCGACGCAGTACTATTAATCTTCTGGTAAGTAAATAATGTTTAATTTACTTACTGGTATTCATTCCTATAACTGAGAAAAATTTAATTATAAAATGTTAGAAAATAGAATCATAGTAAAATGTACCTACTTTCCTTATATTTAAGTACTGAATATGAATTGGTAAAGGAACATAGATATACGAGTATGTATAAGTATAATGAATAGAAAAATATAAACAAATTGTGAGAATATCTGTAAAGAGCGATTAATGAAGCAACACGAAAAGAATAAATATTCGTGCAAGTATTGACAGGAGCAAATATATGGACTATGGTGTCTGGGTAATCATAAAAGTAAAACGTTTATCAGCCAGCAAATAAAAGGTAAGTGTATTATTATCAGTTTTTTTAATATATATATTTTTTTCAGATATACATACAATAATAAAAATATTACCATATGAAAACCATATAGAATGTGAATCTATGTATGTTTTTTATAATCATTAACATTAATTATGTACTAATTTTGCTTTAAAATTCAGATAATATTATGGTGTCTGGTTAATCATAAAAGTAAAACATTTATCAGCCAGCAAATAAAAGGGTAAGTGTATTATTATCAGTTTTTTCAATATATTTTTTTTTTCAGATATACATATAATATTAAAAATGTTACCATATGAAAACCATATAGAATGTGAATCTATGTATGTATTTTATAATTATTAACATTAATTATGTATTAATTTTGCGTTAAATTCAGATAATAATGTATACATACATATATATTATAATAAACTCTGGAACACAATGAATAACAAAAATATAAATTATGGTATATTATCAAAGTACCTACAGCTACATGAAATAAGTACCTATACGGGATATGTCGAAATATGGTATGAAATAATCTACATTATAAATCATATTTATTTTCCTAATTCCAATAATTAGTTAAGAATTGTAACAATACTTGTATGTTGCTATAGAAATCACTTGCATATTATAAATTTTTATTATTTTTTTACTATGATTCCCTCCTGAATTATCTCATATATTATTGAATTTTATAGTCCATTAAAATTTTCTCAGTTTAAATTTGAAAAATATAATTACCAACGTACATTCTGAACAAAATACCAAAAGATTTTCTTTTGTTCCAGGTTGATGGATAGATTTATACACTTTTAGGTTACGTACACTAACGCTAAGCCCTAAACATTAGTTTTTAAGTTTAATTTTAAGTACAAACCTCTTAGATTTGGATAAGCGCTAACCTCCGTCCCAGAAGACATAGACGCTGCGTGGCGCCCAGTAGTAAACGCGACGCAGTACTATTAATCTTCTGGTAAGTAAATAATGTTTAATTTACTTACTGGTATTCATTCCTATAACTGAGAAAAATTTAATTATAAAATGTTAGAAAAGAGAATCATAGTAAAATGTACCTACTTTCCTTATATTTAAGTACTGAATATGAATTGGTAAAGGAACATAGATATACGAGTATGTATAAGTATAATGAATAGAAAAATATAAACAAATTGTGAGAATATCTGTAAAGAGCGATTAATGAAGCAACACGAAAGGAATAAATATTCGTGCAAATATTGACAGGAGCAAATATATGGACTATGGTGTCTGGGTAATCATAAAAGTAAAACGTTTATCAGCCAGCAAATAAAAGGTAAGTGTATTATTATCAGTTTTTTTAATATATATATTTTTTTCAGATATACATACAATAATAAAAATATTACCATATGAAAACCATATAGAATGTGAATCTATGTATGTTTTTTATAATCATTAACATTAATTATGTACTAATTTTGCTTTAAAATTCAGATAATATTATGGTGTCTGGTTAATCATAAAAGTAAAACATTTATTAGCCAGCAAATAAAAGGGTAAGTGTATTATTATCAGTTTTTTCAATATATTTTTTTTTCAGATATACATATAATATTAAAAATGTTACCATATGAAAACCATATAGAATGTGAATCTATGTATGTATTTTATAATTATTAACATTAATTATGTATTAATTTTGCGTTAAATTCAGATAATAATGTATACATACATATATATTATAATAAACTCTGGAACACAATGAATAACAAAAATATAAATTATGGTATATTATCAAAGTACCTACAGCTACATGAAATAAGTACCTATACGGGATATGTCGAAATATGGTATGAAATAATCTACATTATAAATCATATTTATTTTCCTAATTCCAATAATTAGTTAAGAATTGTAACAATACTTGTATGTTGCTATAGAAATCACTTGCATATTATAAATTTTTATTATTTTTTTACTATGATTCCCTCCTGAATTATCTCATATATTATTGAATTTTATAGTCCATTAAAATTTTCTCAGTTTAAATTTGAAAAATATAATTACCAACGTACATTCTGAACAAAATACCAAAAGATTTTCTTTTGTTCCAGGTTGATGGATAGATTTATACACTTTTAGGTTACGTACACTAACGCTAAGCCCTAAACATTAGTTTTTAAGTTTAATTTTAAGTACAAACCTCTTAGATTTGGATAAGCGCTAACCTCCGTCCCAGAAGACATAGACGCTGCGTGGCGCCCAGTAGTAAACGCGACGCAGTACTATTAATCTTCTGGTAAGTAAATAATGTTTAATTTACTTACTGGTATTCATTCCTATAACTGAGAAAAATTTAATTATAAAATGTTAGAAAATAGAATCATAGTAAAATGTACCTACTTTCCTTATATTTAAGTACTGAATATGAATTGGTAAAGGAACATAGATATACGAGTATGTATAAGTATAATGAATAGAAAAATATAAACAAATTGTGAGAATATCTGTAAAGAGCGATTAATGAAGCAACACGAAAGGAATAAATATTCGTGCAAATATTGACAGGAGCAAATATATGGACTATGGTGTCTGGGTAATCATAAAAGTAAAACGTTTATCAGCCAGCAAATAAAAGGTAAGTGTATTATTATCAGTTTTTTTAATATATATATTTTTTTCAGATATACATACAATAATAAAAATATTACCATATGAAAACCATATAGAATGTGAATCTATGTATGTTTTTTATAATCATTAACATTAATTATGTACTAATTTTGCTTTAAAATTCAGATAATATTATGGTGTCTGGTTAATCATAAAAGTAAAACATTTATCAGCCAGCAAATAAAAGGGTAAGTGTATTATTATCAGTTTTTTCAATATATTTTTTTTTTCAGATATACATATAATATTAAAAATGTTACCATATGAAAACCATATAGAATGTGAATCTATGTATGTATTTTATAATTATTAACATTAATTATGTATTAATTTTGCGTTAAATTCAGATAATAATGTATACATACATATATATTATAATAAACTCTGGAACACAATGAATAACAAAAATATAAATTATGGTATATTATCAAAGTACCTACAGCTACATGAAATAAGTACCTATACGGGATATGTCGAAATATGGTATGAAATAATCTACATTATAAATCATATTTATTTTCCTAATTCCAATAATTAGTTAAGAATTGTAACAATACTTGTATGTTGCTATAGAAATCACTTGCATATTATAAATTTTTATTATTTTTTTACTATGATTCCCTCCTGAATTATCTCA
The DNA here is from genome assembly GCA_951394225.1 of Harpalus rufipes. NCBI lineage: Eukaryota > Metazoa > Arthropoda > Insecta > Coleoptera > Carabidae > Harpalus > Harpalus rufipes. The sequence goes on from OX596285.1 coordinate 18,567,681, forward strand.
TATATTATTGAATTTTATAGTCCATTAAAATTTTCTCAGTTTAAATTTGAAAAATATAATTACCAACGTACATTCTGAACAAAATACCAAAAGATTTTCTTTTGTTCCAGGTTGATGGATAGATTTATACACTTTTAGGTTACGTACACTAACGCTAAGCCCTAAACATTAGTTTTTAAGTTTAATTTTAAGTACAAACCTCTTAGATTTGGATAAGCGCTAACCTCCGTCCCAGAAGACATAGACGCTGCGTGGCGCCCAGTAGTAAACGCGACGCAGTACTATTAATCTTCTGGTAAGTAAATAATGTTTAATTTACTTACTGGTATTCATTCCTATAACTGAGAAAAATTTAATTATAAAATGTTAGAAAATAGAATCATAGTAAAATGTACCTACTTTCCTTATATTTAAGTACTGAATATGAATTGGTAAAGGAACATAGATATACGAGTATGTATAAGTATAATGAATAGAAAAATATAAACAAATTGTGAGAATATCTGTAAAGAGCGATTAATGAAGCAACACGAAAGGAATAAATATTCGTGCAAATATTGACAGGAGCAAATATATGGACTATGGTGTCTGGGTAATCATAAAAGTAAAACGTTTATCAGCCAGCAAATAAAAGGTAAGTGTATTATTATCAGTTTTTTTAATATATATATTTTTTTCAGATATACATACAATAATAAAAATATTACCATATGAAAACCATATAGAATGTGAATCTATGTATGTTTTTTATAATCATTAACATTAATTATGTACTAATTTTGCTTTAAAATTCAGATAATATTATGGTGTCTGGTTAATCATAAAAGTAAAACATTTATCAGCCAGCAAATAAAAGGGTAAGTGTATTATTATCAGTTTTTTCAATATATTTTTTTTTCAGATATACATATAATATTAAAAATGTTACCATATGAAAACCATATAGAATGTGAATCTATGTATGTATTTTATAATTATTAACATTAATTATGTATTAATTTTGCGTTAAATTCAGATAATAATGTATACATACATATATATTATAATAAACTCTGGAACACAATGAATAACAAAAATATAAATTATGGTATATTATCAAAGTACCTACAGCTACATGAAATAAGTACCTATACGGGATATGTCGAAATATGGTATGAAATAATCTACATTATAAATCATATTTATTTTCCTAATTCCAATAATTAGTTAAGAATTGTAACAATACTTGTATGTTGCTATAGAAATCACTTGCATATTATAAATTTTTATTATTTTTTTACTATGATTCCCTCCTGAATTATCTCATATATTATTGAATTTTATAGTCCATTAAAATTTTCTCAGTTTAAATTTGAAAAATATAATTACCAACGTACATTCTGAACAAAATACCAAAAGATTTTCTTTTGTTCCAGGTTGATGGATAGATTTATACACTTTTAGGTTACGTACACTAACGCTAAGCCCTAAACATTAGTTTTTAAGTTTAATTTTAAGTACAAACCTCTTAGATTTGGATAAGCGCTAACCTCCGTCCCAGAAGACATAGACGCTGCGTGGCGCCCAGTAGTAAACGCGACGCTGTACTATTAATCTTCTGGTAAGTAAATAATGTTTAATTTACCTACTGGTATTCATTCCTATAACTGAGAAAAATTTAATTATAAAATGTTAGAAAATAGAATCATAGTAAAATGTACCTACTTTCCTTATATTTAAGTAGGTACTTAATATGAATTGGTAAAGGAACATAGATATACGAGTATGTATAAGTATAATGAATAGAAAAATATAAACAAATTGTGAGAATATCTGTAAAGAGCGATTAATGAAGCAACACGAAAGGAATAAATATTCGTGCAAATATTGACAGGAGCAAATATATGGACTATGGTGTCTGGGTAATCATAAAAGTAAAACGTTTATCAGCCAGCAAATAAAAGGTAAGTGTATTATTATCAGTTTTTTTAATATATATATTTTTTTCAGATATACATACAATAATAAAAATATTACCATATGAAAACCATATAGAATGTGAATCTATGTATGTTTTTTATAATCATTAACATTAATTATGTACTAATTTTGCTTTAAAATTCAGATAATATTATGGTGTCTGGTTAATCATAAAAGTAAAACATTTATCAGCCAGCAAATAAAAGGGTAAGTGTATTATTATCAGTTTTTTCAATATATTTTTTTTTCAGATATACATATAATATTAAAAATGTTACCATATGAAAACCATATAGAATGTGAATCTATGTATGTATTTTATAATTATTAACATTAATTATGTATTAATTTTGCGTTAAATTCAGATAATAATGTATACATACATATATATTATAATAAACTCTGGAACACAATGAATAACAAAAATATAAATTATGGTATATTATCAAAGTACCTACAGCTACATGAAATAAGTACCTATACGGGATATGTCGAAATATGGTATGAAATAATCTACATTATAAATCATATTTATTTTCCTAATTCCAATAATTAGTTAAGAATTGTAACAATACTTGTATGTTGCTATAGAAATCACTTGCATATTATAAATTTTTATTATTTTTTTACTATGATTCCCTCCTGAATTATCTCATATATTATTGAATTTTATAGTCCATTAAAATTTTCTCAGTTTAAATTTGAAAAATATAATTACCAACGTACATTCTGAACAAAATACCAAAAGATTTTCTTTTGTTCCAGGTTGATGGATAGATTTATACACTTTTAGGTTACGTACACTAACGCTAAGCCCTAAACATTAGTTTTTAAGTTTAATTTTAAGTACAAACCTCTTAGATTTGGATAAGCGCTAACCTCCGTCCCAGAAGACATAGACGCTGCGTGGCGCCCAGTAGTAAACGCGACGCTGTACTATTAATCTTCTGGTAAGTAAATAATGTTTAATTTACTTACTGGTATTCATTCCTATAACTGAGAAAAATTTAATTATAAAATGTTAGAAAATAGAATCATAGTAAAATGTACCTACTTTCCTTATATTTAAGTAGGTACTTAATATGAATTGGTAAAGGAACATAGATATACGAGTATGTATAAGTATAATGAATAGAAAAATATAAACAAATTGTGAGAATATCTGTAAAGAGCGATTAATGAAGCAACACGAAAGGAATAAATATTCGTGCAAATATTGACAGGAGCAAATATATGGACTATGGTGTCTGGGTAATCATAAAAGTAAAACATTTATCAGCCAGCAAATAAAAGGTAAGTGTATTATTATCAGTTTTTTCAATATATTTTTTTTTTCAGATATACATATAATATTAATATTACCATATGAAAACCATATAGAATGTGAATCTATGTATGTTTTTTATAATCATTAACATTAATTATGTACTAATTTTGCTTTAAAATTCAGATAATATTATGGTGTCTGGTTAATCATAAAAGTAAAACATTTATCAGCCAGCAAATAAAAGGGTAAGTGTATTATTATCAGTTTTTTCAATATATTTTTTTTTTCAGATATACATATAATATTAAAAATGTTACCATATGAAAACCATATAGAATGTGAATCTATGTATGTATTTTATAATTATTAACATTAATTATGTATTAATTTTGCGTTAAATTCAGATAATAATGTATACATACATATATATTATAATAAACTCTGGAACACAATGAATAACAAAAATATAAATTATGGTATATTATCAAAGTACCTACAGCTACATGAAATAAGTACCTATACGGGATATGTCGAAATATGGTATGAAATAATCTACATTATAAATAATATTTATTTTCCTAATTCCAATAATTAGTTAAGAATTGTAACAATACTTGTATGTTGCTATAGAAATCACTTGCATATTATAAATTTTTATTATTTTTTTACTATGATTCCCTCCTGAATTATCTCATATATTATTGAATTTTATAGTCCATTAAAATTTTCTCAGTTTAAATTTGAAAAATATAATTACCAACGTACATTCTGAACAAAATACCAAAAGATTTTCTTTTGTTCCAGGTTGATGGATAGATTTATACACTTTTAGGTTACGTACACTAACGCTAAGCCCTAAACATTAGTTTTTAAGTTTAATTTTAAGTACAAACCTCTTAGATTTGGATAAGCGCTAACCTCCGTCCCAGAAGACATAGACGCTGCGTGGCGCCCAGTAGTAAACGCGACGCTGTACTATTAATCTTCTGGTAAGTAAATAATGTTTAATTTACTTACTGGTATTCATTCCTATAACTGAGAAAAATTTAATTATAAAATGTTAGAAAATAGAATCATAGTAAAATGTACCTACTTTCCTTATATTTAAGTAGGTACTTAATATGAATTGGTAAAGGAACATAGATATACGAGTATGTATAAGTATAATGAATAGAAAAATATAAACAAATTGTGAGAATATCTGTAAAGAGCGATTAATGAAGCAACACGAAAGGAATAAATATTCGTGCAAATATTGACAGGAGCAAATATATGGACTATGGTGTCTGGGTAATCATAAAAGTAAAACGTTTATCAGCCAGCAAATAAAAGGTAAGTGTATTATTATCAGTTTTTTTTAATATATATATTTTTTTCAGATATACATACAATAATAAAAATATTACCATATGAAAACCATATAGAATGTGAATCTATGTATGTTTTTTATAATCATTAACATTAATTATGTACTAATTTTGCTTTAAAATTCAGATAATATTATGGTGTCTGGTTAATCATAAAAGTAAAACATTTATCAGCCAGCAAATAAAAGGGTAAGTGTATTATTATCAGTTTTTTCAATATATTTTTTTTTTCAGATATACATATAATATTAAAAATGTTACCATATGAAAACCATATAGAATGTGAATCTATGTATGTATTTTATAATTATTAACATTAATTATGTATTAATTTTGCGTTAAATTCAGATAATAATGTATACATACATATATATTATAATAAACTCTGGAACACAATGAATAACAAAAATATAAATTATGGTATATTATCAAAGTACCTACAGCTACATGAAATAAGTACCTATACGGGATATGTCGAAATATGGTATGAAATAATCTACATAATAAATCATATTTATTTTCCTAATTCCAATAATTAGTTAAGAATTGTAACAATACTTGTATGTTGCTATAGAAATCACTTGCATATTATAAATTTTTATTATTTTTTTACTATGATTCCCTCCTGAATTATCTCATATATTATTGAATTTTATAGTCCATTAAAATTTTCTCAGTTTAAATTTGAATAATATAATTACCAACGTACATTCTGAACAAAATACCAAAAGATTTTCTTTTGTTCCAGGTTGATGGATAGATTTATACACTTTTAGGTTACGTACACTAACGCTAAGCCCTAAACATTAGTTTTTAAGTTTAATTTTAAGTACAAACCTCTTAGATTTGGATAAGCGCTAACCTCCGTCCCAGAAGACATAGACGCTGCGTGGCGCCCAGTAGTAAACGCGACGCTGTACTATTAATCTTCTGGTAAGTAAATAATGTTTAATTTACTTACTGGTATTCATTCCTATAACTGAGAAAAATTTAATTATAAAATGTTAGAAAATAGAATCATAGTAAAATGTACCTACTTTCCTTATATTTAAGTAGGTACTTAATATGAATTGGTAAAGGAACATAGATATACGAGTATGTATAAGTATAATGAATAGAAAAATATAAACAAATTGTGAGAATATCTGTAAAGAGCGATTAATGAAGCAACACGAAAGGAATAAATATTCGTGCAAATATTGACAGGAGCAAATATATGGACTATGGTGTCTGGGTAATCATAAAAGTAAAACGTTTATCAGCCAGCAAATAAAAGGTAAGTGTATTATTATCAGTTTTTTTAATATATATATTTTTTTCAGATATACATACAATAATAAAAATATTACCATATGAAAACCATATAGAATGTGAATCTATGTATGTTTTTTATAATCATTAACATTAATTATGTACTAATTTTGCTTTAAAATTCAGATAATATTATGGTGTCTGGTTAATCATAAAAGTAAAACATTTATCAGCCAGCAAATAAAAGGGTAAGTGTATTATTATCAGTTTTTTCAATATATTTTTTTTTTCAGATATACATATAATATTAAAAATGTTACCATATGAAAACCATATAGAATGTGAATCTATGTATGTATTTTATAATTATTAACATTAATTATGTATTAATTTTGCGTTGAATTCAGATAATAATGTATACATACATATATATTATAATAAACTCTGGAACACAATGAATAACAAAAATATAAATTATGGTATATTATCAAAGTACCTACAGCTACATGAAATAAGTACCTATACGGGATATGTCGAAATATGGTATGAAATAATCTACATTATAAATCATATTTATTTTCCTAATTCCAATAATTAGTTAAGAATTGTAACAATACTTGTATGTTGCTATAGAAATCACTTGCATATTATAAATTTTTATTATTTTTTTACTATGATTCCCTCCTGAATTATCTCATATATTATTGAATTTTATAGTCCATTAAAATTTTCTCAGTTTAAATTTGAAAAATATAATTACCAACGTACATTCTGAACAAAATACCAAAAGATTTTCTTTTGTTCCAGGTTGATGGATAGATTTATACACTTTTAGGTTACGTACACTAACGCTAAGCCCTAAACATTAGTTTTTAAGTTTAATTTTAAGTACAAACCTCTTAGATTTGGATAAGCGCTAACCTCCGTCCCAGAAGACATAGACGCTGCGTGGCGCCCAGTAGTAAACGCGACGCTGTACTATTAATCTTCTGGTAAGTAAATAATGTTTAATTTACTTACTGGTATTCATTCCTATAACTGAGAAAAATTTAATTATAAAATGTTAGAAAATAGAATCATAGTAAAATGTACCTACTTTCCTTATATTTAAGTAGGTACTTAATATGAATTGGTAAAGGAACATAGATATACGAGTATGTATAAGTATAATGAATAGAAAAATATAAACAAATTGTGAGAATATCTGTAAAGAGCGATTAATGAAGCAACACGAAAGGAATAAATATTCGTGCAAATATTGACAGGAGCAAATATATGGACTATGGTGTCTGGGTAATCATAAAAGTAAAACGTTTATCAGCCAGCAAATAAAAGGTAAGTGTATTATTATCAGTTTTTTTAATATATATATTTTTTTCAGATATACATACAATAATAAAAATATTACCATATGAAAACCATATAGAATGTGAATCTATGTATGTTTTTTATAATCATTAACATTAATTATGTACTAATTTTGCTTTAAAATTCAGATAATATTATGGTGTCTGGTTAATCATAAAAGTAAAACATTTATCAGCCAGCAAATAAAAGGGTAAGTGTATTATTATCAGTTTTTTCAATATATTTTTTTTTTCAGATATACATATAATATTAAAAATGTTACCATATGAAAACCATATAGAATGTGAATCTATGTATGTATTTTATAATTATTAACATTAATTATGTATTAATTTTGCGTTGAATTCAGATAATAATGTATACATACATATATATTATAATAAACTCTGGAACACAATGAATAACAAAAATATAAATTATGGTATATTATCAAAGTACCTACAGCTACATGAAATAAGTACCTATACGGGATATGTCGAAATATGGTATGAAATAATCTACATTATAAATCATATTTATTTTCCTAATTCCAATAATTAGTTAAGAATTGTAACAATACTTGTATGTTGCTATAGAAATCACTTGCATATTATAAATTTTTATTATTTTTTTACTATGATTCCCTCCTGAATTATCTCATATATTATTGAATTTTATAGTCCATTAAAATTTTCTCAGTTTAAATTTGAAAAATATAATTACCAACGTACATTCTGAACAAAATACCAAAAGATTTTCTTTTGTTCCAGGTTGATGGATAGATTTATACACTTTTAGGTTACGTACACTAACGCTAAGCCCTAAACATTAGTTTTTAAGTTTAATTTTAAGTACAAACCTCTTAGATTTGGATAAGCGCTAACCTCCGTCCCAGAAGACATAGACGCTGCGTGGCGCCCAGTAGTAAACGCGACGCTGTACTATTAATCTTCTGGTAAGTAAATAATGTTTAATTTACTTACTGGTATTCATTCCTATAACTGAGAAAAATTTAATTATAAAATGTTAGAAAATAGAATCATAGTAAAATGTACCTACTTTCCTTATATTTAAGTAGGTACTTAATATGAATTGGTAAAGGAACATAGATATACGAGTATGTATAAGTATAATGAATAGAAAAATATAAACAAATTGTGAGAATATCTGTAAAGAGCGATTAATGAAGCAACACGAAAGGAATAAATATTCGTGCAAATATTGACAGGAGCAAATATATGGACTATGGTGTCTGGGTAATCATAAAAGTAAAACATTTATCAGCCAGCAAATAAAAGGTAAGTGTATTATTATCAGTTTTTTCAATATATTTTTTTTTTCAGATATACATATAATATTAATATTACCATATGAAAACCATATAGAATGTGAATCTATGTATGTTTTTTATAATCATTAACATTAATTATGTACTAATTTTGCTTTAAAATTCAGATAATATTATGGTGTCTGGTTAATCATAAAAGTAAAACATTTATCAGCCAGCAAATAAAAGGGTAAGTGTATTATTATCAGTTTTTTCAATATATTTTTTTTTTCAGATATACATATAATATTAAAAATGTTACCATATGAAAACCATATAGAATGTGAATCTATGTATGTATTTTATAATTATTAACATTAATTATGTATTAATTTTGCGTTAAATTCAGATAATAATGTATACATACATATATATTATAATAAACTCTGGAACACAATGAATAACAAAAATATAAATTATGGTATATTATCAAAGTACCTACAGCTACATGAAATAAGTACCTATACGGGATATGTCGAAATATGGTATGAAATAATCTACATTATAAATCATATTTATTTTCCTAATTCCAATAATTAGTTAAGAATTGTAACAATACTTGTATGTTGCTATAGAAATCACTTGCATATTATAAATTTTTATTATTTTTTTACTATGATTCCCTCCTGAATTATCTCATATATTATTGAATTTTATAGTCCATTAAAATTTTCTCAGTTTAAATTTGAAAAATATAATTACCAACGTACATTCTGAACAAAATACCAAAAGATTTTCTTTTGTTCCAGGTTGATGGATAGATTTATACACTTTTAGGTTACGTACACTAACGCTAAGCCCTAAACATTAGTTTTTAAGTTTAATTTTAAGTACAAACCTCTTAGATTTGGATAAGCGCTAACCTCCGTCCCAGAAGACATAGACGCTGCGTGGCGCCCAGTAGTAAACGCGACGCTGTACTATTAATCTTCTGGTAAGTAAATAATGTTTAATTTACTTACTGGTATTCATTCCTATAACTGAGAAAAATTTAATTATAAAATGTTAGAAAATAGAATCATAGTAAAATGTACCTACTTTCCTTATATTTAAGTAGGTACTTAATATGAATTGGTAAAGGAACATAGATATACGAGTATGTATAAGTATAATGAATAGAAAAATATAAACAAATTGTGAGAATATCTGTAAAGAGCGATTAATGAAGCAACACGAAAGGAATAAATATTCGTGCAAATATTGACAGGAGCAAATATATGGACTATGGTGTCTGGGTAATCATAAAAGTAAAACATTTATCAGCCAGCAAATAAAAGGTAAGTGTATTATTATCAGTTTTTTCAATACATTTTTTTTTTCAGATATACACATAATATTAATATTACCATATGAAAACCATATAGAATGTGAATCTATGTATGTTTTTTATAATCATTAACATTAATTATGTACTAATTTTGCTTTAAAATTTAGATAATATTATGGTGTCTGGTTAATCATAAAAGTAAAACATTTATCAGCCAGCAAATAAAAGGGTAAGTGTATTATTATCAGTTTTTTCAATATATTTTTTTTTTCAGATATACATATAATATTAAAAATGTTACCATATGAAAACCATATAGAATGTGAATCTATGTATGTATTTTATAATTATTAACATTAATTATGTATTAATTTTGCGTTAAATTCAGATAATAATGTATACATACATATATATTATAATAAACTCTGGAACACAATGAATAACAAAAATATAAATTATGGTATATTATCAAAGTACCTACAGCTACATGAAATAAGTACCTATACGGGATATGTCGAAATATGGTATGAAATAATCTACATTATAAATCATATTTATTTTCCTAATTCCAATAATTAGTTAAGAATTGTAACAATACTTGTATGTTGCTATAGAAATCACTTGCATATTATAAATTTTTATTATTTTTTTACTATGATTCCCTCCTGAATTATCTCATATATTATTGAATTTTATAGTCCATTAAAATTTTCTCAGTTTAAATTTGAAAAATATAATTACCAACGTACATTCTGAACAAAATACCAAAAGATTTTCTTTTGTTCCAGGTTGATGGATAGATTTATACACTTTTAGGTTACGTACACTAACGCTAAGCCCTAAACATTAGTTTTTAAGTTTAATTTTAAGTACAAACCTCTTAGATTTGGATAAGCGCTAACCTCCGTCCCAGAAGACATAGACGCTGCGTGGCGCCCAGTAGTAAACGCGACGCTGTACTATTAATCTTCTGGTAAGTAAATAATGTTTAATTTACTTACTGGTATTCATTCCTGTAACTGAGAAAAATTTAATTATAAAATGTTAGAAAATAGAATCATAGTAAAATGTACCTACTTTCCTTATATTTAAGTAGGTACTTAATATGAATTGGTAAAGGAACATAGATATACGAGTATGTATAAGTATAATGAATAGAAAAATATAAACAAATTGTGAGAATATCTGTAAAGAGCGATTAATGAAGCAACACGAAAGGAATAAATATTCGTGCAAATATTGACAGGAGCAAATATATGGACTATGGTGTCTGGGTAATCATAAAAGTAAAACGTTTATCAGCCAGCAAATAAAAGGTAAGTGTATTATTATCAGTTTTTTTAATATATATATTTTTTTCAGATATACATACAATAATAAAAATATTACCATATGAAAACCATATAGAATGTGAATCTATGTATGTTTTTTATAATCATTAACATTAATTATGTACTAATTTTGCTTTAAAATTCAGATAATATTATGGTGTCTGGTTAATCATAAAAGTAAAACATTTATCAGCAAGCAAATAAAAGGGTAAGTGTATTATTATCAGTTTTTTCAATATATTTTTTTTTTCAGATATACATATAATATTAAAAATGTTACCATATGAAAACCATATAGAATGTGAATCTATGTATGTATTTTATAATTATTAACATTAATTATGTATTAATTTTGCGTTAAATTCAGATAATAATGTATACATACATATATATTATAATAAACTCTGGAACACAATGAATAACAAAAATATAAATTATGGTATATTATCAAAGTACCTACAGCTACATGAAATAAGTACCTATACGGGATATGTCGAAATATGGTATGAAATAATCTACATTATAAATCATATTTATTTTCCTAATTCCAATAATTAGTTAAGAATTGTAACAATACTTGTATGTTGCTATAGAAATCACTTGCATATTATAAATTTTTATTATTTTTTTACTATGATTCCCTCCTGAATTATCTCATATATTATTGAATTTTATAGTCCATTAAAATTTTCTGTTTAAATTTGAAAAATATAATTACCAACGTACATTCTGAACAAAATACCAAAAGATTTTCTTTTGTTCCAGGTTGATGGATAGATTTATACACTTTTAGGTTACGTACACTAACGCTAAGCCCTAAACATTAGTTTTTAAGTTTAATTTTAAGTACAAACCTCTTAGATTTGGATAAGCGCTAACCTCCGTCCCAGAAGACATAGACGCTGCGTGGCGCCCAGTAGTAAACGCGACGCTGTACTATTAATCTTCTGGTAAGTAAATAATGTTTAATTTACTTACTGGTATTCATTCCTATAACTGAGAAAAATTTAATTATAAAATGTTAGAAAATAGAATCATAGTAAAATGTACCTACTTTCCTTATATTTAAGTAGGTACTTAATATGAATTGGTAAAGGAACATAGATATACGAGTATGTATAAGTATAATGAATAGAAAAATATAAACAAATTGTGAGAATATCTGTAAAGAGCGATTAATGAAGCAACACGAAAGGAATAAATATTCGTGCAAATATTGACAGGAGCAAATATATGGACTATGGTGTCTGGGTAATCATAAAAGTAAAACATTTATCAGCCAGCAAATAAAAGGTAAGTGTATTATTATCAGTTTTTTCAATATATTTTTTTTTCAGATATACATATAATATTAATATTACCATATGAAAACCATATAGAATGTGAATCTATGTATGTTTTTTATAATCATTAACATTAATTATGTACTAATTTTGCTTTAAAATTCAGATAATATTATGGTGTCTGGTTAATCATAAAAGTAAAACATTTATCAGCCAGCAAATAAAAGGGTAAGTGTATTATTATCAGTTTTTTCAATATATTTTTTTTTTCAGATATATATACATATAATATTAAAAATGTTACCATATGAAAACCATATAGAATGTGAATCTATGTATGTATTTTATAATTATTAACATTAATTATGTATTAATTTTGCGTTAAATTCAGATAATAATGTATACATACATATATATTATAATAAACTCTGGAACACAATGAATAACAAAAATATAAATTATGGTATATTATCAAAGTACCTACAGCTACATGAAATAAGTACCTATACGGGATATGTCGAAATATGGTATGAAATAATCTACATTATAAATCATATTTATTTTCCTAATTCCAATAATTAGTTAAGAATTGTAACAATACTTGTATGTTGCTATAGAAATCACTTGCATATTATAAATTTTTATTATTTTTTTACTATGATTCCCTCCTGAATTATCTCATATATTATTGAATTTTATAGTCCATTAAAATTTTCTCAGTTTAAATTTGAAAAATATAATTACCAACGTACATTCTGAACAAAATACCAAAAGATTTTCTTTTGTTCCAGGTTGATGGATAGATTTATACACTTTTAGGTTACGTACACTAACGCTAAACCCTAAACATTAGTTTTTAAGTTTAATTTTAAGTACAAACCTCTTAGATTTGGATAAGCGCTAACCTCCGTCCCAGAAGACATAGACGCTGCGTGGCGCCCAGTAGTAAACGCGACGCAGTACTATTAATCTTCTGGTAAGTAAATAATGTTTAATTTACTTACTGGTATTCATTCCTATAACTGAGAAAAATTTAATTATAAAATGTTAGAAAATAGAATCATAGTAAAATGTACCTACTTTCCTTATATTTAAGTACTGAATATGAATTGGTAAAGGAACATAGATATACGAGTATGTATAAGTATAATGAATAGAAAAATATAAACAAATTGTGAGAATATCTGTAAAGAGCGATTAATGAAGCAACACGAAAGGAATAAATATTCGTGCAAATATTGACAGGAGCAAATATATGGACTATGGTGTCTGGGTAATCATAAAAGTAAAACGTTTATCAGCCAGCAAATAAAAGGTAAGTGTATTATTATCAGTTTTTTTAATATATATATTTTTTTCAGATATACATACAATAATAAAAATATTACCATATGAAAACCATATAGAATGTGAATCTATGTATGTTTTTTATAATCATTAACATTAATTATGTACTAATTTTGCTTTAAAATTCAGATAATATTATGGTGTCTGGTTAATCATAAAAGTAAAACATTTATCAGCCAGCAAATAAAAGGGTAAGTGTATTATTATCAGTTTTTTCAATATATTTTTTTTTTCAGATATACATATAATATTAAAAATGTTACCATATGAAAACCATATAGAATGTGAATCTATGTATGTATTTTATAATTATTAACATTAATTATGTATTAATTTTGCGTTAAATTCAGATAATAATGTATACATACATATATATTATAATAAACTCTGGAACACAATGAATAACAAAAATATAAATTATGGTATATTATCAAAGTACCTACAGCTACATGAAATAAGTAACTATACGGGATATGTCGAAATATGGTATGAAATAATCTACATTATAAATCATATTTATTTTCCTAATTCCAATAATTAGTTAAGAATTGTAACAATACTTGTATGTTGCTATAGAAATCACTTGCATATTATAAATTTTTATTATTTTTTTACTATGATTCCCTCCTGAATTATCTCATATATTATTGAATTTTATAGTCCATTAAAATTTTCTCAGTTTAAATTTGAAAAATATAATTACCAACGTACATTCTGAACAAAATACCAAAAGATTTTCTTTTGTTCCAGGTTGATGGATAGATTTATACACTTTTAGGTTACGTACACTAACGCTAAGCCCTAAACATTAGTTTTTAAGTTTAATTTTAAGTACAAACCTCTTAGATTTGGATAAGCGCTAACCTCCGTCCCAGAAGACATAGACGCTGCGTGGCGCCCAGTAGTAAACGCGACGCTGTACTATTAATCTTCTGGTAAGTAAATAATGTTTAATTTACTTACTGGTATTCATTCCTATAACTGAGAAAAATTTAATTATAAAATGTTAGAAAATAGAATCATAGTAAAATGTACCTACTTTCCTTATATTTAAGTAGGTACTTAATATGAATTGGTAAAGGAACATAGATATACGAGTATGTATAAGTATAATGAATAGAAAAATATAAACAAATTGTGAGAATATCTGTAAAGAGCGATTAATGAAGCAACACGAAAGGAATAAATATTCGTGCAAATATTGACAGGAGCAAATATATGGACTATGGTGTCTGGGTAATCATAAAAGTAAAACGTTTATCAGCCAGCAAATAAAAGGTAAGTGTATTATTATCAGTTTTTTTAATATATATATATTTTTCAGATATACATACAATAATAAAAATATTACCATATGAAAACCATATAGAATGTGAATCTATGTATGTTTTTTATAATCATTAACATTAATTATGTACTAATTTTGCTTTAAAATTCAGATAATATTATGGTGTCTGGTTAATCATAAAAGTAAAACATTTATCAGCCAGCAAATAAAAGGGTAAGTGTATTATTATCAGTTTTTTCAATATATTTTTTTTTTCAGATATACATATAATATTAAAAATGTTACCATATGAAAACCATATAGAATGTGAATCTATGTATGTATTTTATAATTATTAACATTAATTATGTATTAATTTTGCGTTAAATTCAGATAATAATGTATACATACATATATATTATAATAAACTCTGGAACACAATGAATAACAAAAATATAAATTATGGTATATTATCAAAGTACCTACAGCTACATGAAATAAGTACCTATACGGGATATGTCGAAATATGGTATGAAATAATCTACATTATAAATCATATTTATTTTCCTAATTCCAATAATTAGTTAAGAATTGTAACAATACTTGTATGTTGCTATAGAAATCACTTGCATATTATAAATTTTTATTATTTTTTTACTATGATTCACTCCTGAATTATCTCATATATTATTGAATTTTATAGTCCATTAAAATTTTCTCAGTTTAAATTTGAAAGATATAATTACCAACGTACATTCTGAACAAAATACCAAAAGATTTTCTTTTGTTCCAGGTTGATGGATAGATTTATACACTTTTAGGTTACGTACACTAACGCTAAGCCCTAAACATTAGTTTTTAAGTTTAATTTTAAGTACAAACCTCTTAGATTTGGATAAGCGCTAACCTCCGTCCCAGAAGACATAGACGCTGCGTGGCGCCCAGTAGTAAACGCGACGCAGTACTATTAATCTTCTGGTAAGTAAATAATGTTTAATTTACTTACTGGTATTCATTCCTATAACTGAGAAAAATTTAATTATAAAATGTTAGAAAATAGAATCATAGTAAAATGTACCTACTTTCCTTATATTTAAGTACTGAATATGAATTGGTAAAGGAACATAGATATACGAGTATGTATAAGTATAATGAATAGAAAAATATAAACAAATTGTGAGAATATCTGTAAAGAGCGATTAATGAAGCAACACGAAAGGAATAAATATTCGTGCAAATATTGACAGGAGCAAATATATGGACTATGGTGTCTGGGTAATCATAAAAGTAAAACGTTTATCAGCCAGCAAATAAAAGGTAAGTGTATTATTATCAGTTTTTTTAATATATATATTTTTTTCAGATATACATACAATAATAAAAATATTACCATATGAAAACCATATAGAATGTGAATCTATGTATGTTTTTTATAGTCATTAACATTAATTATGTACTAATTTTGCTTTAAAATTCAGATAATATTATGGTGTCTGGTTAATCATAAAAGTAAAACATTTATCAGCCAGCAAATAAAAGGGTAAGTGTATTATTATCAGTTTTTTCAATATATTTTTTTTTTCAGATATACATATAATATTAAAAATGTTACCATATGAAAACCATATAGAATGTGAATCTATGTATGTATTTTATAATTATTAACATTAATTACGTATTAATTTTGCGTTAAATTCAGATAATAATGTATACATACATATATATTATAATAAACTCTGGAACACAATGAATAACAAAAATATAAATTATGGTATATTATCAAAGTACCTACAGCTACATGAAATAAGTACCTATACGGGATATGTCGAAATATGGTATGAAATAATCTACATTATAAATCATATTTATTTTCCTAATTCCAATAATTAGTTAAGAATTGTAACAATACTTGTATGTTGCTATAGAAATCACTTGCATATTATAAATTTTTATTATTTTTTTACTATGATTCCCTCCTGAATTATCTCATATATTATTGAATTTTATAGTCCATTAAAATTTTCTCAGTTTAAATTTGAAAAATATAATTACCAACGTACATTCTGAACAAAATACCAAAAGATTTTCTTTTGTTCCAGGTTGATGGATAGATTTATACACTTTTAGGTTACGTACACTAACGCTAAGCCCTAAACATTAGTTTTTAAGTTTAATTTTAAGTACAAACCTCTTAGATTTGGATAAGCGCTAACCTCCGTCCCAGAAGACATAGACGCTGCGTGGCGCCCAGTAGTAAACGCGACGCTGTACTATTAATCTTCTGGTAAGTAAATAATGTTTAATTTACTTACTGGTATTCATTCCTATAACTGAGAAAAATTTAATTATAAAATGTTAGAAAATAGAATCATAGTAAAATGTACCTACTTTCCTTATATTTAAGTAGGTACTTAATATGAATTGGTAAAGGAACATAGATATACGAGTATGTATAAGTATAATGAATAGAAAAATATAAACAAATTGTGAGAATATCTGTAAAGAGCGATTAATGAAGCAACACGAAAGGAATAAATATTCGTGCAAATATTGACAGGAGCAAATATATGGACTATGGTGTCTGGGTAATCATAAAAGTAAAACATTTATCAGCCAGCAAATAAAAGGTAAGTGTATTATTATCAGTTTTTTCAATATATTTTTTTTTTCAGATATACATATAATATTAATATTACCATATGAAAACCATATAGAATGTGAATCTATGTATGTTTTTTATAATCATTAACATTAGTTATGTACTAATTTTGCTTTAAAATTCAGATAATATTATGGTGTCTGGTTAATCATAAAAGTAAAACATTTATCAGCCAGCAAATAAAAGGGTAAGTGTATTATTATCAGTTTTTTCAATATATTTTTTTTTTCAGATATACATATAATATTAAAAATGTTACCATATGAAAACCATATAGAATGTGAATCTATGTATGTATTTTATAATTATTAACATTAATTATGTATTAATTTTGCGTTAAATTCAGATAATAATGTATACATACATATATATTATAATAAACTCTGGAACACAATGAATAACAAAAATATAAATTATGGTATATTATCAAAGTACCTACAGCTACATGAAATAAGTACCTATACGGGATATGTCGAAATATGGTATGAAATAATCTACATTATAAATCATATTTATTTTCCTAATTCCAATAATTAGTTAAGAATTGTAACAATACTTGTATGTTGCTATAGAAATCACTTGCATATTATAAATTTTTATTATTTTTTTACTATGATTCCCTCCTGAATTATCTCATATATTATTGAATTTTATAGTCCATTAAAATTTTCTCAGTTTAAATTTGAAAAATATAATTACCAACGTACATTCTGAACAAAATACCAAAAGATTTTCTTTTGTTCCAGGTTGATGGATAGATTTATACACTTTTAGGTTACGTACACTAACGCTAAGCCCTAAACATTAGTTTTTAAGTTTAATTTTAAGTACAAACCTCTTAGATTTGGATAAGCGCTAACCTCCGTCCCAGAAGACATAGACGCTGCGTGGCGCCCAGTAGTAAACGCGACGCTGTACTATTAATCTTCTGGTAAGTAAATAATGTTTAATTTACTTACTGGTATTCATTCCTATAACTGAGAAAAATTTAATTATAAAATGTTAGAAAATAGAATCATAGTAAAATGTACCTACTTTCCTTATATTTAAGTAGGTACTTAATATGAATTGGTAAAGGAACATAGATATACGAGTATGTATAAGTATAATGAATAGAAAAATATAAACAAATTGTGAGAATATCTGTAAAGAGCGATTAATGAAGCAACACGAAAGGAATAAATATTCGTGCAAATATTGACAGGAGCAAATATATGGACTATGGTGTCTGGGTAATCATAAAAGTAAAACGTTTATCAGCCAGCAAATAAAAGGTAAGTGTATTATTATCAGTTTTTTTAATATATATATTTTTTTCAGATATACATACAATAATAAAAATATTACCATATGAAAACCATATAGAATGTGAATCTATGTATGTTTTTTATAATCATTAACATTAATTATGTACTAATTTTGCTTTAAAATTCAGATAATATTATGGTGTCTGGTTAATCATAAAAGTAAAACATTTATCAGCCAGCAAATAAAAGGGTAAGTGTATTATTATCAGTTTTTTCAATATATTTTTTTTTTCAGATATACATATAATATTAAAAATGTTACCATATGAAAACCATATAGAATGTGAATCTATGTATGTATTTTATAATTATTAACATTAATTATGTATTAATTTTGCGTTAAATTCAGATAATAATGTATACATACATATATATTATAATAAACTCTGGAACACAATGAATAACAAAAATATAAATTATGGTATATTATCAAAGTACCTACAGCTACATGAAATAAGTACCTATACGGGATATGTCGAAATATGGTATGAAATAATCTACATTATAAATCATATTTATTTTCCTAATTCCAATAATTAGTTAAGAATTGTAACAATACTTGTATGTTGCTATAGAAATCACTTGCATATTATAAATTTTTATTATTTTTTTACTATGATTCCCTCCTGAATTATCTCATATATTATTGAATTTTATAGTCCATTAAAATTTTCTCAGTTTAAATTTGAAAAATATAATTACCAACGTACATTCTGAACAAAATACCAAAAGATTTTCTTTTGTTCCAGGTTGATGGATAGATTTATACACTTTTAGGTTACGTACACTAACGCTAAGCCCTAAACATTAGTTTTTAAGTTTAATTTTAAGTACAAACCTCTTAGATTTGGATAAGCGCTAACCTCCGTCCCAGAAGACATAGACGCTGCGTGGCGCCCAGTAGTAAACGCGACGCAGTACTATTAATCTTCTGGTAAGTAAATAATGTTTAATTTACTTACTGGTATTCATTCCTATAACTGAGAAAAATTTAATTATAAAATGTTAGAAAATAGAATCATAGTAAAATGTACCTACTTTCCTTATATTTAAGTAGGTACTTAATATGAATTGGTAAAGGAACATAGATATACGAGTATGTATAAGTATAATGAATAGAAAAATATAAACAAATTGTGAGAATATCTGTAAAGAGCGATTAATGAAGCAACACGAAAGGAATAAATATTCGTGCAAATATTGACAGGAGCAAATATATGGACTATGGTGTCTGGGTAATCATAAAAGTAAAACATTTATCAGCCAGCAAATAAAAGGTAAGTGTATTATTATCAGTTTTTTCAATATATTTTTTTTTTCAGATATACATATAATATTAATATTACCATATGAAAACCATATAGAATGTGAATCTATGTATGTTTTTTATAATCATTAACATTAGTTATGTACTAATTTTGCTTTAAAATTCAGATAATATTATGGTGTCTGGTTAATCATAAAAGTAAAACATTTATCAGCCAGCAAATAAAAGGGTAAGTGTATTATTATCAGTTTTTTCAATATATTTTTTTTTTTCAGATATACATATAATATTAAAAATGTTACCATATGAAAACCATATAGAATGTGAATCTATGTATGTATTTTATAATTATTAACATTAATTATGTATTAATTTTGCGTTAAATTCAGATAATAATGTATACATACATATATATTATAATAAACTCTGGAACACAATGAATAACAAAAATATAAATTATGGTATATTATCAAAGTACCTACAGCTACATGAAATAAGTACCTATACGGGATATGTCGAAATATGGTATGAAATAATCTACATTATAAATCATATTTATTTTCCTAATTCCAATAATTAGTTAAGAATTGTAACAATACTTGTATGTTGCTATAGAAATCACTTGCATATTATAAATTTTTATTATTTTTTTACTATGATTCCCTCCTGAATTATCTCATATATTATTGAATTTTATAGTCCATTAAAATTTTCTCAGTTTAAATTTGAAAAATATAATTACCAACGTACATTCTGAACAAAATACCAAAAGATTTTCTTTTGTTCCAGGTTGATGGATAGATTTATACACTTTTAGGTTACGTACACTAACGCTAAGCCCTAAACATTAGTTTTTAAGTTTAATTTTAAGTACAAACCTCTTAGATTTGGATAAGCGCTAACCTCCGTCCCAGAAGACATAGACGCTGCGTGGCGCCCAGTAGTAAACGCGACGCTGTACTATTAATCTTCTGGTAAGTAAATAATGTTTAATTTACTTACTGGTATTCATTCCTATAACTGAGAAAAATTTAATTATAAAATGTTAGAAAATAGAATCATAGTAAAATGTACCTACTTTCCTTATATTTAAGTAGGTACTTAATATGAATTGGTAAAGGAACATAGATATACGAGTATGTATAAGTATAATGAATAGAAAAATATAAACAAATTGTGAGAATATCTGTAAAGAGCGATTAATGAAGCAACACGAAAGGAATAAATATTCGTGCAAATATTGACAGGAGCAAATATATGGACTATGGTGTCTGGGTAATCATAAAAGTAAAACGTTTATCAGCCAGCAAATAAAAGGTAAGTGTATTATTATCAGTTTTTTTAATATATATATTTTTTTCAGATATACATACAATAATAAAAATATTACCATATGAAAACCATATAGAATGTGAATCTATGTATGTTTTTTATAATCATTAACATTAATTATGTACTAATTTTGCTTTAAAATTCAGATAATATTATGGTGTCTGGTTAATCATAAAAGTAAAACATTTATCAGCCAGCAAATAAAAGGGTAAGTGTATTATTATCAGTTTTTTCAATATATTTTTTTTTTCAGATATACATATAATATTAAAAATGTTACCATATGAAAACCATATAGAATGTGAATCTATGTATGTATTTTATAATTATTAACATTAATTATGTATTAATTTTGCGTTAAATTCAGATAATAATGTATACATACATATATATTATAATAAACTCTGGAACACAATGAATAACAAAAATATAAATTATGGTATATTATCAAAGTACCTACAGCTACATGAAATAAGTAACTATACGGGATATGTCGAAATATGGTATGAAATAATCTACATTATAAATCATATTTATTTTCCTAATTCCAATAATTAGTTAAGAATTGTAACAATACTTGTATGTTGCTATAGAAATCACTTGCATATTATAAATTTTTATTATTTTTTTACTATGATTCCCTCCTGAATTATCTCATATATTATTGAATTTTATAGTCCATTAAAATTTTCTCAGTTTAAATTTGAAAAATATAATTACCAACGTACATTCTGAACAAAATACCAAAAGATTTTCTTTTGTTCCAGGTTGATGGATAGATTTATACACTTTTAGGTTACGTACACTAACGCTAAGCCCTAAACATTAGTTTTTAAGTTTAATTTTAAGTACAAACCTCTTAGATTTGGATAAGCGCTAACCTCCGTCCCAGAAGACATAGACGCTGCGTGGCGCCCAGTAGTAAACGCGACGCTGTACTATTAATCTTCTGGTAAGTAAATAATGTTTAATTTACTTACTGGTATTCATTCCTATAACTGAGAAAAATTTAATTATAAAATGTTAGAAAATAGAATCATAGTAAAATGTACCTACTTTCCTTATATTTAAGTACTGAATATGAATTGGTAAAGGAACATAGATATACGAGTATGTATAAGTATAATGAATAGAAAAATATAAACAAATTGTGAGAATATCTGTAAAGAGCGATTAATGAAGCAACACGAAAGGAATAAATATTCGTGCAAATATTGACAGGAGCAAATATATGGACTATGGTGTCTGGGTAATCATAAAAGTAAAACATTTATCAGCCAGCAAATAAAAGGTAAGTGTATTATTATCAGTTTTTTCAATATATTTTTTTTTTCAGATATACATATAATATTAATATTACCATATGAAAACCATATAGAATGTGAATCTATGTATGTTTTTTATAATCATTAACATTAGTTATGTACTAATTTTGCTTTAAAATTCAGATAATATTATGGTGTCTGGTTAATCATAAAAGTAAAACATTTATCAGCCAGCAAATAAAAGGGTAAGTGTATTATTATCAGTTTTTTCAATATATTTTTTTTTTCAGATATACATATAATATTAAAAATGTTACCATATGAAAACCATATAGAATGTGAATCTATGTATGTATTTTATAATTATTAACATTAATTATGTATTAATTTTGCGTTAAATTCAGATAATAATGTATACATACATATATATTATAATAAACTCTGGAACACAATGAATAACAAAAATATAAATTATGGTATATTATCAAAGTACCTACAGCTACATGAAATAAGTACCTATACGGGATATGTCGAAATATGGTATGAAATAATCTACATTATAAATCATATTTATTTTCCTAATTCCAATAATTAGTTAAGAATTGTAACAATACTTGTATGTTGCTATAGAAATCACTTGCATATTATAAATTTTTATTATTTTTTTACTATGATTCCCTCCTGAATTATCTCATATATTATTGAATTTTATAGTCCATTAAAATTTTCTCAGTTTAAATTTGAAAAATATAATTACCAACGTACATTCTGAACAAAATACCAAAAGATTTTCTTTTGTTCCAGGTTGATGGATAGATTTATACACTTTTAGGTTACGTACACTAACGCTAAGCCCTAAACATTAGTTTTTAAGTTTAATTTTAAGTACAAACCTCTTAGATTTGGATAAGCGCTAACCTCCGTCCCAGAAGACATAGACGCTGCGTGGCGCCCAGTAGTAAACGCGACGCTGTACTATTAATCTTCTGGTAAGTAAATAATGTTTAATTTACTTACTGGTATTCATTCCTATAACTGAGAAAAATTTAATTATAAAATGTTAGAAAATAGAATCATAGTAAAATGTACCTACTTTCCTTATATTTAAGTAGGTACTTAATATGAATTGGTAAAGGAACATAGATATACGAGTATGTATAAGTATAATGAATAGAAAAATATAAACAAATTGTGAGAATATCTGTAAAGAGCGATTAATGAAGCAACACGAAAGGAATAAATATTCGTGCAAATATTGACAGGAGCAAATATATGGACTATGGTGTCTGGGTAATCATAAAAGTAAAACGTTTATCAGCCAGCAAATAAAAGGTAAGTGTATTATTATCAGTTTTTTTAATATATATATTTTTTTCAGATATACATACAATAATAAAAATATTACCATATGAAAACCATATAGAATGTGAATCTATGTATGTTTTTTATAATCATTAACATTAATTATGTACTAATTTTGCTTTAAAATTCAGATAATATTATGGTGTCTGGTTAATCATAAAAGTAAAACATTTATCAGCCAGCAAATAAAAGGGTAAGTGTATTATTATCAGTTTTTTCAATATATTTTTTTTTTCAGATATACATATAATATTAAAAATGTTACCATATGAAAACCATATAGAATGTGAATCTATGTATGTATTTTATAATTATTAACATTAATTATGTATTAATTTTGCGTTAAATTCAGATAATAATGTATACATACATATATATTATAATAAACTCTGGAACACAATGAATAACAAAAATATAAATTATGGTATATTATCAAAGTACCTACAGCTACATGAAATAAGTACCTATACGGGATATGTCGAAATATGGTATGAAATAATCTACATTATAAATCATATTTATTTTCCTAATTCCAATAATTAGTTAAGAATTGTAACAATACTTGTATGTTGCTATAGAAATCACTTGCATATTATAAATTTTTATTATTTTTTTACTATGATTCCCTCCTGAATTATCTCATATATTATTGAATTTTATAGTCCATTAAAATTTTCTCAGTTTAAATTTGAAAAATATAATTACCAACGTACATTCTGAACAAAATACCAAAAGATTTTCTTTTGTTCCAGGTTGATGGATAGATTTATACACTTTTAGGTTACGTACACTAACGCTAAGCCCTAAACATTAGTTTTTAAGTTTAATTTTAAGTACAAACCTCTTAGATTTGGATAAGCGCTAACCTCCGTCCCAGAAGACATAGACGCTGCGTGGCGCCCAGTAGTAAACGCGACGCTGTACTATTAATCTTCTGGTAAGTAAATAATGTTTAATTTACTTACTGGTATTCATTCCTATAACTGAGAAAAATTTAATTATAAAATGTTAGAAAATAGAATCATAGTAAAATGTACCTACTTTCCTTATATTTAAGTAGGTACTTAATATGAATTGGTAAAGGAACATAGATATACGAGTATGTATAAGTATAATGAATAGAAAAATATAAACAAATTGTGAGAATATCTGTAAAGAGCGATTAATGAAGCAACACGAAAGGAATAAATATTCGTGCAAATATTGACAGGAGCAAATATATGGACTATGGTGTCTGGGTAATCATAAAAGTAAAACATTTATCAGCCAGCAAATAAAAGGTAAGTGTATTATTATCAGTTTTTTCAATATATTTTTTTTTTCAGATATACATATAATATTAATATTACCATATGAAAACCATATAGAATGTGAATCTATGTATGTTTTTTATAATCATTAACATTAGTTATGTACTAATTTTGCTTTAAAATTCAGATAATATTATGGTGTCTGGTTAATCATAAAAGTAAAACATTTATCAGCCAGCAAATAAAAGGGTAAGTGTATTATTATCAGTTTTTTCAATATATTTTTTTTTTCAGATATACATATAATATTAAAAATGTTACCATATGAAAACCATATAGAATGTGAATCTATGTATGTATTTTATAATTATTAACATTAATTATGTATTAATTTTGCGTTAAATTCAGATAATAATGTATACATACATATATATTATAATAAACTCTGGAACACAATGAATAACAAAAATATAAATTATGGTATATTATCAAAGTACCTACAGCTACATGAAATAAGTACCTATACGGGATATGTCGAAATATGGTATGAAATAATCTACATTATAAATCATATTTATTTTCCTAATTCCAATAATTAGTTAAGAATTGTAACAATACTTGTATGTTGCTATAGAAATCACTTGCATATTATAAATTTTTATTATTTTTTTACTATGATTCCCTCCTGAATTATCTCATATATTATTGAATTTTATAGTCCATTAAAATTTTCTCAGTTTAAATTTGAAAAATATAATTACCAACGTACATTCTGAACAAAATACCAAAAGATTTTCTTTTGTTCCAGGTTGATGGATAGATTTATACACTTTTAGGTTACGTACACTAACGCTAAGCCCTAAACATTAGTTTTTAAGTTTAATTTTAAGTACAAACCTCTTAGATTTGGATAAGCGCTAACCTCCGTCCCAGAAGACATAGACGCTGCGTGGCGCCCAGTAGTAAACGCGACGCTGTACTATTAATCTTCTGGTAAGTAAATAATGTTTAATTTACTTACTGGTATTCATTCCTATAACTGAGAAAAATTTAATTATAAAATGTTAGAAAATAGAATCATAGTAAAATGTACCTACTTTCCTTATATTTAAGTAGGTACTTAATATGAATTGGTAAAGGAACATAGATATACGAGTATGTATAAGTATAATGAATAGAAAAATATAAACAAATTGTGAGAATATCTGTAAAGAGCGATTAATGAAGCAACACGAAAGGAATAAATATTCGTGCAAATATTGACAGGAGCAAATATATGGACTATGGTGTCTGGGTAATCATAAAAGTAAAACGTTTATCAGCCAGCAAATAAAAGGTAAGTGTATTATTATCAGTTTTTTTAATATATATATTTTTTTCAGATATACATACAATAATAAAAATATTACCATATGAAAACCATATAGAATGTGAATCTATGTATGTTTTTTATAATCATTAACATTAATTATGTACTAATTTTGCTTTAAAATTCAGATAATATTATGGTGTCTGGTTAATCATAAAAGTAAAACATTTATCAGCCAGCAAATAAAAGGGTAAGTGTATTATTATCAGTTTTTTCAATATATTTTTTTTTTCAGATATACATATAATATTAAAAATGTTACCATATGAAAACCATATAGAATGTGAATCTATGTATGTATTTTATAATTATTAACATTAATTATGTATTAATTTTGCGTTAAATTCAGATAATAATGTATACATACATATATATTATAATAAACTCTGGAACACAATGAATAACAAAAATATAAATTATGGTATATTATCAAAGTACCTACAGCTACATGAAATAAGTACCTATACGGGATATGTCGAAATATGGTATGAAATAATCTACATTATAAATCATATTTATTTTCCTAATTCCAATAATTAGTTAAGAATTGTAACAATACTTGTATGTTGCTATAGAAATCACTTGCATATTATAAATTTTTATTATTTTTTTACTATGATTCCCTCCTGAATTATCTCATATATTATTGAATTTTATAGTCCATTAAAATTTTCTCAGTTTAAATTTGAAAAATATAATTACCAACGTACATTCTGAACAAAATACCAAAAGATTTTCTTTTGTTCCAGGTTGATGGATAGATTTATACACTTTTAGGTTACGTACACTAACGCTAAGCCCTAAACATTAGTTTTTAAGTTTAATTTTAAGTACAAACCTCTTAGATTTGGATAAGCGCTAACCTCCGTCCCAGAAGACATAGACGCTGCGTGGCGCCCAGTAGTAAACGCGACGCAGTACTATTAATCTTCTGGTAAGTAAATAATGTTTAATTTACTTACTGGTATTCATTCCTATAACTGAGAAAAATTTAATTATAAAATGTTAGAAAATAGAATCATAGTAAAATGTACCTACTTTCCTTATATTTAAGTAGGTACTTAATATGAATTGGTAAAGGAACATAGATATACGAGTATGTATAAGTATAATGAATAGAAAAATATAAACAAATTGTGAGAATATCTGTAAAGAGCGATTAATGAAGCAACACGAAAGGAATAAATATTCGTGCAAATATTGACAGGAGCAAATATATGGACTATGGTGTCTGGGTAATCATAAAAGTAAAACATTTATCAGCCAGCAAATAAAAGGTAAGTGTATTATTATCAGTTTTTTCAATATATTTTTTTTTTCAGATATACATATAATATTAATATTACCATATGAAAACCATATAGAATGTGAATCTATGTATGTTTTTTATAATCATTAACATTAGTTATGTACTAATTTTGCTTTAAAATTCAGATAATATTATGGTGTCTGGTTAATCATAAAAGTAAAACATTTATCAGCCAGCAAATAAAAGGGTAAGTGTATTATTATCAGTTTTTTCAATATATTTTTTTTTTCAGATATACATATAATATTAAAAATGTTACCATATGAAAACCATATAGAATGTGAATCTATGTATGTATTTTATAATTATTAACATTAATTATGTATTAATTTTGCGTTAAATTCAGATAATAATGTATACATACATATATATTATAATAAACTCTGGAACACAATGAATAACAAAAATATAAATTATGGTATATTATCAAAGTACCTACAGCTACATGAAATAAGTACCTATACGGGATATGTCGAAATATGGTATGAAATAATCTACATTATAAATCATATTTATTTTCCTAATTCCAATAATTAGTTAAGAATTGTAACAATACTTGTATGTTGCTATAGAAATCACTTGCATATTATAAATTTTTATTATTTTTTTACTATGATTCCCTCCTGAATTATCTCATATATTATTGAATTTTATAGTCCATTAAAATTTTCTCAGTTTAAATTTGAAAAATATAATTACCAACGTACATTCTGAACAAAATACCAAAAGATTTTCTTTTGTTCCAGGTTGATGGATAGATTTATACACTTTTAGGTTACGTACACTAACGCTAAGCCCTAAACATTAGTTTTTAAGTTTAATTTTAAGTACAAACCTCTTAGATTTGGATAAGCGCTAACCTCCGTCCCAGAAGACATAGACGCTGCGTGGCGCCCAGTAGTAAACGCGACGCTGTACTATTAATCTTCTGGTAAGTAAATAATGTTTAATTTACTTACTGGTATTCATTCCTATAACTGAGAAAAATTTAATTATAAAATGTTAGAAAATAGAATCATAGTAAAATGTACCTACTTTCCTTATATTTAAGTAGGTACTTAATATGAATTGGTAAAGGAACATAGATATACGAGTATGTATAAGTATAATGAATAGAAAAATATAAACAAATTGTGAGAATATCTGTAAAGAGCGATTAATGAAGCAACACGAAAGGAATAAATATTCGTGCAAATATTGACAGGAGCAAATATATGGACTATGGTGTCTGGGTAATCATAAAAGTAAAACGTTTATCAGCCAGCAAATAAAAGGTAAGTGTATTATTATCAGTTTTTTTAATATATATATTTTTTTCAGATATACATACAATAATAAAAATATTACCATATGAAAACCATATAGAATGTGAATCTATGTATGTTTTTTATAATCATTAACATTAATTATGTACTAATTTTGCTTTAAAATTCAGATAATATTATGGTGTCTGGTTAATCATAAAAGTAAAACATTTATCAGCCAGCAAATAAAAGGGTAAGTGTATTATTATCAGTTTTTTCAATATATTTTTTTTTTCAGATATACATATAATATTAAAAATGTTACCATATGAAAACCATATAGAATGTGAATCTATGTATGTATTTTATAATTATTAACATTAATTATGTATTAATTTTGCGTTAAATTCAGATAATAATGTATACATACATATATATTATAATAAACTCTGGAACACAATGAATAACAAAAATATAAATTATGGTATATTATCAAAGTACCTACAGCTACATGAAATAAGTACCTATACGGGATATGTCGAAATATGGTATGAAATAATCTACATTATAAATCATATTTATTTTCCTAATTCCAATAATTAGTTAAGAATTGTAACAATACTTGTATGTTGCTATAGAAATCACTTGCATATTATAAATTTTTATTATTTTTTTACTATGATTCCCTCCTGAATTATCTCATATATTATTGAATTTTATAGTCCATTAAAATTTTCTCAGTTTAAATTTGAAAAATATAATTACCAACGTACATTCTGAACAAAATACCAAAAGATTTTCTTTTGTTCCAGGTTGATGGATAGATTTATACACTTTTAGGTTACGTACACTAACGCTAAGCCCTAAACATTAGTTTTTAAGTTTAATTTTAAGTACAAACCTCTTAGATTTGGATAAGCGCTAACCTCCGTCCCAGAAGACATAGACGCTGCGTGGCGCCCAGTAGTAAACGCGACGCAGTACTATTAATCTTCTGGTAAGTAAATAATGTTTAATTTACTTACTGGTATTCATTCCTATAACTGAGAAAAATTTAATTATAAAATGTTAGAAAATAGAATCATAGTAAAATGTACCTACTTTCCTTATATTTAAGTACTGAATATGAATTGGTAAAGGAACATAGATATACGAGTATGTATAAGTATAATGAATAGAAAAATATAAACAAATTGTGAGAATATCTGTAAAGAGCGATTAATGAAGCAACACGAAAGGAATAAATATTCGTGCAAATATTGACAGGAGCAAAAATATGGACTATGGTGTCTGGGTAATCATAAAAGTAAAACGTTTATCAGCCAGCAAATAAAAGGTAAGTGTATTATTATCAGTTTTTTTAATATATATATTTTTTTCAGATATATATACAATAATAAAAATATTACCATATGAAAACCATATAGAATGTGAATCTATGTATGTTTTTTATAATCATTAACATTAATTATGTACTAATTTTGCTTTAAAATTCAGATAATATTATGGTGTCTGGTTAATCATAAAAGTAAAACATTTATCAGCCAGCAAATAAAAGGGTAAGTGTATTATTATCAGTTTTTTCAATATATTTTTTTTTTTCAGATATACATATAATATTAAAAATGTTACCATATGAAAACCATATAGAATGTGAATCTATGTATGTATTTTATAATTATTAACATTAATTATGTATTAATTTTGCGTTAAATTCAGATAATAATGTATACATACATATATATTATAATAAACTCTGGAACACAATGAATAACAAAAATATAAATTATGGTATATTATCAAAGTACCTACAGCTACATGAAATAAGTACCTATACGGGATATGTCGAAATATGGTATGAAATAATCTACATTATAAATCATATTTATTTTCCTAATTCCAATAATTAGTTAAGAATTGTAACAATACTTGTATGTTGCTATAGAAATCACTTGCATATTATAAATTTTTATTATTTTTTTACTATGATTCCCTCCTGAATTATCTCATATATTATTGAATTTTATAGTCCATTAAAATTTTCTCAGTTTAAATTTGAAAAATATAATTACCAACGTACATTCTGAACAAAATACCAAAAGATTTTCTTTTGTTCCAGGTTGATGGATAGATTTATACACTTTTAGGTTACGTACACTAACGCTAAGCCCTAAACATTAGTTTTTAAGTTTAATTTTAAGTACAAACCTCTTAGATTTGGATAAGCGCTAACCTCCGTCCCAGAAGACATAGACGCTGCGTGGCGCCCAGTAGTAAACGCGACGCTGTACTATTAATCTTCTGGTAAGTAAATAATGTTTAATTTACTTACTGGTATTCATTCCTATAACTGAGAAAAATTTAATTATAAAATGTTAGAAAATAGAATCATAGTAAAATGTACCTACTTTCCTTATATTTAAGTAGGTACTTAATATGAATTGGTAAAGGAACATAGATATACGAGTATGTATAAGTATAATGAATAGAAAAATATAAACAAATTGTGAGAATATCTGTAAAGAGCGATTAATGAAGCAACACGAAAGGAATAAATATTCGTGCAAATATTGACAGGAGCAAATATATGGACTATGGTGTCTGGGTAATCATAAAAGTAAAACATTTATCAGCCAGCAAATAAAAGGTAAGTGTATTATTATCAGTTTTTTCAATATATTTTTTTTTTCAGATATACATATAATATTAATATTACCATATGAAAACCATATGTGAATCTATGTATGTTTTTTATAATCATTAACATTAATTATGTACTAATTTTGCTTTAAAATTCAGATAATATTATGGTGTCTGGTTAATCATAAAAGTAAAACATTTATCAGCCAGCAAATAAAAGGGTAAGTGTATTATTATCAGTTTTTTCAATATATTTTTTTTTTCAGATATACATATAATATTAAAAATGTTACCATATGAAAACCATATAGAATGTGAATCTATGTATGTATTTTATAATTATTAACATTAATTATGTATTGATTTTGCGTTAAATTCAGATAATAATGTATACATACATATATATTATAATAAACTCTGGAACACAATGAATAACAAAAATATAAATTATGGTATATTATCAAAGTACCTACAGCTACATGAAATAAGTACCTATACGGGATACGTCGAAATATGGTATGAAATAATCTACATTATAAATCATATTTATTTTCCTAATTCCAATAATTAGTTAAGAATTGTAACAATACTTGTATGTTGCTATAGAAATCACTTGCATATTATAAATTTTTATTATTTTTTTACTATGATTCCCTCCTGAATTATCTCATATATTATTGAATTTTATAGTCCATTAAAATTTTCTCAGTTTAAATTTGAAAAATATAATTACCAACGTACATTCTGAACAAAATACCAAAAGATTTTCTTTTGTTCCAGGTTGATGGATAGATTTATACACTTTTAGGTTACGTACACTAACGCTAAGCCCTAAACATTAGTTTTTAAGTTTAATTTTAAGTACAAACCTCTTAGATTTGGATAAGCGCTAACCTCCGTCCCAGAAGACATAGACGCTGCGTGGCGCCCAGTAGTAAACGCGACGCTGTACTATTAATCTTCTGGTAAGTAAATAATGTTTAATTTACTTACTGGTATTCATTCCTATAACTGAGAAAAATTTAATTATAAAATGTTAGAAAATAGAATCATAGTAAAATGTACCTACTTTCCTTATATTTAAGTAGGTACTTAATATGAATTGGTAAAGGAACATAGATATACGAGTATGTATAAGTATAATGAATAGAAAAATATAAACAAATTGTGAGAATATCTGTAAAGAGCGATTAATGAAGCAACACGAAAGGAATAAATATTCGTGCAAATATTGACAGGAGCAAATATATGGACTATGGTGTCTGGGTAATCATAAAAGTAAAACGTTTATCAGCCAGCAAATAAAAGGTAAGTGTATTATTATCAGTTTTTTTAATATATATATTTTTTTCAGATATACATACAATAATAAAAATATTACCATATGAAAACCATATAGAATGTGAATCTATGTATGTTTTTTATAATCATTAACATTAATTATGTACTAATTTTGCTTTAAAATTCAGATAATATTATGGTGTCTGGTTAATCATAAAAGTAAAACATTTATCAGCCAGCAAATAAAAGGGTAAGTGTATTATTATCAGTTTTTTCAATATATTTTTTTTTTCAGATATACATATAATATTAAAAATGTTACCATATGAAAACCATATAGAATGTGAATCTATGTATGTATTTTATAATTATTAACATTAATTATGTATTAATTTTGCGTTAAATTCAGATAATAATGTATACATACATATATATTATAATAAACTCTGGAACACAATGAATAACAAAAATATAAATTATGGTATATTATCAAAGTACCTACAGCTACATGAAATAAGTACCTATACGGGATATGTCGAAATATGGTATGAAATAATCTACATTATAAATCATATTTATTTTCCTAATTCCAATAATTAGTTAAGAATTGTAACAATACTTGTATGTTGCTATAGAAATCACTTGCATATTATAAATTTTTATTATTTTTTTACTATGATTCCCTCCTGAATTATCTCATATATTATTGAATTTTATAGTCCATTAAAATTTTCTCAGTTTAAATTTGAAAAATATAATTACCAACGTACATTCTGAACAAAATACCAAAAGATTTTCTTTTGTTCCAGGTTGATGGATAGATTTATACACTTTTAGGTTACGTACACTAACGCTAAGCCCTAAACATTAGTTTTTAAGTTTAATTTTAAGTACAAACCTCTTAGATTTGGATAAGCGCTAACCTCCGTCCCAGAAGACATAGACGCTGCGTGGCGCCCAGTAGTAAACGCGACGCTGTACTATTAATCTTCTGGTAAGTAAATAATGTTTAATTTACTTACTGGTATTCATTCCTATAACTGAGAAAAATTTAATTATAAAATGTTAGAAAATAGAATCATAGTAAAATGTACCTACTGTCCTTATATTTAAGTAGGTACTTAATATGAATTGGTAAAGGAACATAGATATACGAGTATGTATAAGTATAATGAATAGAAAAATATAAACAAATTGTGAGAATATCTGTAAAGAGCGATTAATGAAGCAACACGAAAGGAATAAATATTCGTGCAAATATTGACAGGAGCAAATATATGGACTATGGTGTCTGGGTAATCATAAAAGTAAAACGTTTATCAGCCAGCAAATAAAAGGTAAGTGTATTATTATCAGTTTTTTTACTATATATATTTTTTTCAGATATACATACAATAATAAAAATATTACCATATGAAAACCATATAGAATGTGAATCTATGTATGTTTTTTATAATCATTAACATTAATTATGTACTAATTTTGCTTTAAAATTCAGATAATATTATGGTGTCTGGTTAATCATAAAAGTAAAACATTTATCAGCCAGCAAATAAAAGGGTAAGTGTATTATTATCAGTTTTTTCAATATATATTTTTTTCCAGATATACATATAATATTAAAAATGTTACCATATGAAAACCATATAGAATGTGAATCTATGTATGTATTTTATAATTATTAACATTAATTATGTATTAATTTTGCGTTAAATTCAGATAATAATGTATACATACATATATATTATAATAAACTCTGGAACACAATGAATAACAAAAATATAAATTATGGTATATTATCAAAGTACCTACAGCTACATGAAATAAGTACCTATACGGGATATGTCGAAATATGGTATGAAATAATCTACATTATAAATCATATTTATTTTCCTAATTCCAATAATTAGTTAAGAATTGTAACAATACTTGTATGTTGCTATAGAAATCACTTGCATATTATAAATTTTTATTATTTTTTTACTATGATTCCCTCCTGAATTATCTCATATATTATTGAATTTTATAGTCCATTAAAATTTTCTCAGTTTAAATTTGAAAAATATAATTACCAACGTACATTCTGAACAAAATACCAAAAGATTTTCTTTTGTTCCAGGTTGATGGATAGATTTATACACTTTTAGGTTACGTACACTAACGCTAAGCCCTAAACATTAGTTTTTAAGTTTAATTTTAAGTACAAACCTCTTAGATTTGGATAAGCGCTAACCTCCGTCCCAGAAGACATAGACGCTGCGTGGCGCCCAGTAGTAAACGCGACGCTGTACTATTAATCTTCTGGTAAGTAAATAATGTTTAATTTACTTACTGGTATTCATTCCTATAACTGAGAAAAATTTAATTATAAAATGTTAGAAAATAGAATCATAGTAAAATGTACCTATTTTCCTTATATTTAAGTAGGTACTTAATATGAATTGGTAAAGGAACATAGATATACGAGTATGTATAAGTATAATGAATAGAAAAATATAAACAAATTGTGAGAATATCTGTAAAGAGCGATTAATGAAGCAACACGGAAGGAATAAATATTCGTGCAAATATTGACAGGAGCAAATATATGGACTATGGTGTCTGGGTAATCATAAAAGTAAAACGTTTATCAGCCAGCAAATAAAAGGTAAGTGTATTATTATCAGTTTTTTTAATATATATATTTTTTTCAGATATACATACAATAATAAAAATATTACCATATGAAAACCATATAGAATGTGAATCTATGTATGTTTTTTATAATCATTAACATTAATTATGTACTAATTTTGCTTTAAAATTCAGATAATATTATGGTGTCTGGTTAATCATAAAAGTAAAACATTTATCAGCCAGCAAATAAAAGGGTAAGTGTATTATTATCAGTTTTTTCAATATATTTTTTTTTTTCAGATATACATATAATATTAAAAATGTTACCATATGAAAACCATATAGAATGTGAATCTATGTATGTATTTTATAATTATTAACATTAATTATGTATTAATTTTGCGTTAAATTCAGATAATAATGTATACATACATATATATTATAATAAACTCTGGAACACAATGAATAACAAAAATATAAATTATGGTATATTATCAAAGTACCTACAGCTACATGAAATAAGTACCTATACGGGATATGTCGAAATATGGTATGAAATAATCTACATTATAAATCATATTTATTTTCCTAATTCCAATAATTAGTTAAGAATTGTAACAATACTTGTATGTTGCTATAGAAATCACTTGCATATTATAAATTTTTATTATTTTTTTACTATGATTCCCTCCTGAATTATCTCATATATTATTGAATTTTATAGTCCATTAAAATTTTCTCAGTTTAAATTTGAAAAATATAATTACCAACGTACATTCTGAACAAAATACCAAAAGATTTTCTTTTGTTCCAGGTTGATGGATAGATTTATACACTTTTAGGTTACGTACACTAACGCTAAGCCCTAAACATTAGTTTTTAAGTTTAATTTTAAGTACAAACCTCTTAGATTTGGATAAGCGCTAACCTCCGTCCCAGAAGACATAGACGCTGCGTGGCGCCCAGTAGTAAACGCGACGCTGTACTATTAATCTTCTGGTAAGTAAATAATGTTTAATTTACTTACTGGTATTCATTCCTATAACTGAGAAAAATTTAATTATAAAATGTTAGAAAATAGAATCATAGTAAAATGTACCTACTTTCCTTATATTTAAGTAGGTACTTAATATGAATTGGTAAAGGAACATAGATATACGAGTATGTATAAGTATAATGAATAGAAAAATATAAACAAATTGTGAGAATATCTGTAAAGAGCGATTAATGAAGCAACACGAAAGGAATAAATATTCGTGCAAATATTGACAGGAGCAAATATATGGACTATGGTGTCTGGGTAATCATAAAAGTAAAACATTTATCAGCCAGCAAATAAAAGGTAAGTGTATTATTATCAGTTTTTTCAATATATTTTTTTTTTCAGATATACATATAATATTAATATTACCATATGAAAACCATATAGAATGTGAATCTATGTATGTTTTTTATAATCATTAACATTAATTATGTACTAATTTTGCTTTAAAATTCAGATAATATTATGGTGTCTGGTTAATCATAAAAGTAAAACATTTATCAGCCAGCAAATAAAAGGGTAAGTGTATTATTATCAGTTTTTTCAATATATTTTTTTTTCAGATATACATATAATATTAAAAATGTTACCATATGAAAACCATATAGAATGTGAATCTATGTATGTATTTTATAATTATTAACATTAATTATGTATTAATTTTGCGTTAAATTCAGATAATAATGTATACATACATATATATTATAATAAACTCTGGAACACAATGAATAACAAAAATATAAATTATGGTATATTATCAAAGTACCTACAGCTACATGAAATAAGTACCTATACGGGATATGTCGAAATATGGTATGAAATAATCTACATTATAAATCATATTTATTTTCCTAATTCCAATAATTAGTTAAGAATTGTAACAATACTTGTATGTTGCTATAGAAATCACTTGCATATTATAAATTTTTATTATTTTTTTACTATGATTCCCTCCTGAATTATCTCATATATTATTGAATTTTATAGTCCATTAAAATTTTCTCAGTTTAAATTTGAAAAATATAATTACCAACGTACATTCTGAACAAAATATCAAAAGATTTTCTTTTGTTCCAGGTTGATGGATAGATTTATACACTTTTAGGTTACGTACACTAACGCTAAGCCCTAAACATTAGTTTTTAAGTTTAATTTTAAGTACAAACCTCTTAGATTTGGATAAGCGCTAACCTCCGTCCCAGAAGACATAGACGCTGCGTGGCGCCCAGTAGTAAACGCGACGCTGTACTATTAATCTTCTGGTAAGTAAATAATGTTTAATTTGCTTACTGGTATTCATTCCTATAACTGAGAAAAATTTAATTATAAAATGTTAGAAAATAGAATCATAGTAAAATGTACCTATTTTCCTTATATTTAAGTAGGTACTTAATATGAATTGGTAAAGGAACATAGATATACGAGTATGTATAAGTATAATGAATAGAAAAATATAAACAAATTGTGAGAATATCTGTAAAGAGCGATTAATGAAGCAACACGAAAGGAATAAATATTCGTGCAAATATTGACAGGAGCAAATATATGGACTATGGTGTCTGGGTAATCATAAAAGTAAAACATTTATCAGCCAGCAAATAAAAGGTAAGTGTATTATTATCAGTTTTTTCAATATATTTTTTTTTTCAGATATACATATAATATTAAAAATGTTACCATATGAAAACCATATAGAATGTGAATCTATGTATGTATTTTATAATTATTAACATTAATTATGTATTAATTTTGCGTTAAATTCAGATAATAATGTATACATACATATATATTATAATAAACTCTGGAACACAATGAATAACAAAAATATAAATTATGGTATATTATCAAAGTACCTACAGCTACATGAAATAAGTACCTATACGGGATATGTCGAAATATGGTATGAAATAATCTACATTATAAATCATATTTATTTTCCTAATTCCAATAATTAGTTAAGAATTGTAACAATACTTGTATGTTGCTATAGAAATCACTTGCATATTATAAATTTTTATTATTTTTTTACTATGATTCCCTCCTGAATTATCTCATATATTATTGAATTTTATAGTCCATTAAAATTTTCTCAGTTTAAATTTGAAAAATATAATTACCAACGTACATTCTGAACAAAATACCAAAAGATTTTCTTTTGTTCCAGGTTGATGGATAGATTTATACACTTTTAGGTTACGTACACTAACGCTAAGCCCTAAACATTAGTTTTTAAGTTTAATTTTAAGTACAAACCTCTTAGATTTGGATAAGCGCTAACCTCCGTCCCAGAAGACATAGACGCTGCGTGGCGCCCAGTAGTAAACGCGACGCTGTACTATTAATCTTCTGGTAAGTAAATAATGTTTAATTTACTTACTGGTATTCATTCCTATAACTGAGAAAAATTTAATTATAAAATGTTAGAAAATAGAATCATAGTAAAATGTACCTATTTTCCTTATATTTAAGTAGGTACTTAATATGAATTGGTAAAGGAACATAGATATACGAGTATGTATAAGTATAATGAATAGAAAAATATAAACAAATTGTGAGAATATCTGTAAAGAGCGATTAATGAAGCAACACGAAAGGAATAAATATTCGTGCAAATATTGACAGGAGCAAATATATGTACTATGGTGTCTGGGTAATCATAAAAGTAAAACATTTATCAGCCAGCAAATAAAAGGTAAGTGTATTATTATCAGTTTTTTCAATATATTTTTTTTTTCAGATATACATATAATATTAATATTACCATATGAAAACCATATAGAATGTGAATCTATGTATGTTTTTTATAATCATTAACATTAATTATGTACTAATTTTGCTTTAAAATTCAGATAATATTATGGTGTCTGGTTAATCATAAAAGTAAAACATTTATCAGCCAGCAAATAAAAGGGTAAGTGTATTATTATCAGTTTTTTCAATATATTTTTTTTTTCAGATATACATATAATATTAAAAATGTTACCATATGAAAACCATATAGAATGTGAATCTATGTATGTATTTTATAATTATTAACATTAATTATGTATTAATTTTGCGTTAAATTCAGATAATAATGTATACATACATATATATTATAATAAACTCTGGAACACAATGAATAACAAAAATATAAATTATGGTATATTATCAAAGTACCTACAGCTACATGAAATAAGTACCTATACGGGATATGTCGAAATATGGTATGAAATAATCTACATTATAAATCATATTTATTTTCCTAATTCCAATAATTAGTTAAGAATTGTAACAATACTTGTATGTTGCTATAGAAATCACTTGCATATTATAAATTTTTATTATTTTTTTACTATGATTCCCTCCTGAATTATCTCATATATTATTGAATTTTATAGTCCATTAAAATTTTCTCAGTTTAAATTTGAAAAATATAATTACCAACGTACATTCTGAACAAAATACCAAAAGATTTTCTTTTGTTCCAGGTTGATGGATAGATTTATACACTTTTAGGTTACGTACACTAACGCTAAGCCCTAAACATTAGTTTTTAAGTTTAATTTTAAGTACAAACCTCTTAGATTTGGATAAGCGCTAACCTCCGTCCCAGAAGACATAGACGCTGCGTGGCGCCCAGTAGTAAACGCGACGCTGTACTATTAATCTTCTGGTAAGTAAATAATGTTTAATTTACTTACTGGTATTCATTCCTATAACTGAGAAAAATTTAATTATAAAATGTTAGAAAATAGAATCATAGTAAAATGTACCTATTTTCCTTATATTTAAGTAGGTACTTAATATGAATTGGTAAAGGAACATAGATATACGAGTATGTATAAGTATAATGAATAGAAAAATATAAACAAATTGTGAGAATATCTGTAAAGAGCGATTAATGAAGCAACACGAAAGGAATAAATATTCGTGCAAATATTGACAGGAGCAAATATATGGACTATGGTGTCTGGGTAATCATAAAAGTAAAACATTTATCAGCCAGCAAATAAAAGGTAAGTGTATTATTATCAGTTTTTTCAATATATTTTTTTTTTCAGATATACATATAATATTAATATTACCATATGAAAACCATATAGAATGTGAATCTATGTATGTTTTTTATAATCATTAACATTAATTATGTACTAATTTTGCTTTAAAATTCAGATAATATTATGGTGTCTGGTTAATCATAAAAGTAAAACATTTATCAGCCAGCAAATAAAAGGGTAAGTGTATTATTATCAGTTTTTTCAATATATTTTTTTTTTCAGATATACATATAATATTAAAAATGTTACCATATGAAAACCATATAGAATGTGAATCTATGTATGTATTTTATAATTATTAACATTAATTATGTATTAATTTTGCGTTAAATTCAGATAATAATGTATACATACATATATATTATAATAAACTCTGGAACACAATGAATAACAAAAATATAAATTATGGTATATTATCAAAGTACCTACAGCTACATGAAATAAGTACCTATACGGGATATGTCGAAATATGGTATGAAATAATCTACATTATAAATCATATTTATTTTCCTAATTCCAATAATTAGTTAAGAATTGTAACAATACTTGTATGTTGCTATAGAAATCACTTGCATATTATAAATTTTTATTATTTTTTTACTATGATTCCCTCCTGAATTATCTCATATATTATTGAATTTTATAGTCCATTAAAATTTTCTCAGTTTAAATTTGAAAAATATAATTACCAACGTACATTCTGAACAAAATACCAAAAGATTTTCTTTTGTTCCAGGTTGATGGATAGATTTATACACTTTTAGGTTACGTACACTAACGCTAAGCCCTAAACATTAGTTTTTAAGTTTAATTTTAAGTACAAACCTCTTAGATTTGGATAAGCGCTAACCTCCGTCCCAGAAGACATAGACGCTGCGTGGCGCCCAGTAGTAAACGCGACGCTGTACTATTAATCTTCTGGTAAGTAAATAATGTTTAATTTACTTACTGGTATTCATTCCTATAACTGAGAAAAATTTAATTATAAAATGTTAGAAAATAGAATCATAGTAAAATGTACCTACTTTCCTTATATTTAAGTAGGTACTTAATATGAATTGGTAAAGGAACATAGATATACGAGTATGTATAAGTATAATGAATAGAAAAATATAAACAAATTGTGAGAATATCTGTAAAGAGCGATTAATGAAGCAACACGAAAGGAATAAATATTCGTGCAAATATTGACAGGAGCAAATATATGGACTATGGTGTCTGGGTAATCATAAAAGTAAAACGTTTATCAGCCAGCAAATAAAAGGTAAGTGTATTATTATCAGTTTTTTTAATATATATATTTTTTTCAGATATACATACAATAATAAAAATATTACCATATGAAAACCATATAGAATGTGAATCTATGTATGTTTTTTATAATCATTAACATTAATTATGTACTAATTTTGCTTTAAAATTCAGATAATATTATGGTGTCTGGTTAATCATAAAAGTAAAACATTTATCAGCCAGCAAATAAAAGGGTAAGTGTATTATTATCAGTTTTTTCAATATATTTTTTTTTTCAGATATACATATAATATTAAAAATGTTACCATATGAAAACCATATAGAATGTGAATCTATGTATGTATTTTATAATTATTAACATTAATTATGTATTAATTTTGCGTTAAATTCAGATAATAATGTATACATACATATATATTATAATAAACTCTGGAACACAATGAATAACAAAAATATAAATTATGGTATATTATCAAAGTACCTACAGCTACATGAAATAAGTACCTATACGGGATATGTCGAAATATGGTATGAAATAATCTACATTATAAATCATATTTATTTTCCTAATTCCAATAATTAGTTAAGAATTGTAACAATACTTGTATGTTGCTATAGAAATCACTTGCATATTATAAATTTTTATTATTTTTTTACTATGATTCCCTCCTGAATTATCTCATATATTATTGAATTTTATAGTCCATTAAAATTTTCTCAGTTTAAATTTGAAAAATATAATTACCAACGTACATTCTGAACAAAATACCAAAAGATTTTCTTTTGTTCCAGGTTGATGGATAGATTTATACACTTTTAGGTTACGTACACTAACGCTAAGCCCTAAACATTAGTTTTTAAGTTTAATTTTAAGTACAAACCTCTTAGATTTGGATAAGCGCTAACCTCCGTCCCAGAAGACATAGACGCTGCGTGGCGCCCAGTAGTAAACGCGACGCTGTACTATTAATCTTCTGGTAAGTAAATAATGTTTAATTTACTTACTGGTATTCATTCCTATAACTGAGAAAAATTTAATTATAAAATGTTAGAAAATAGAATCATAGTAAAATGTACCTATTTTCCTTATATTTAAGTAGGTACTTAATATGAATTGGTAAAGGAACATAGATATACGAGTATGTATAAGTATAATGAATAGAAAAATATAAACAAATTGTGAGAATATCTGTAAAGAGCGATTAATGAAGCAACACGAAAGGAATAAATATTCGTGCAAATATTGACAGGAGCAAATATATGGACTATGGTGTCTGGGTAATCATAAAAGTAAAACATTTATCAGCCAGCAAATAAAAGGTAAGTGTATTATTATCAGTTTTTTCAATATATTTTTTTTTTCAGATATACATATAATATTAATATTACCATATGAAAACCATATAGAATGTGAATCTATGTATGTTT
Source organism: Harpalus rufipes (assembly GCA_951394225.1). Classification (NCBI taxonomy): domain Eukaryota; kingdom Metazoa; phylum Arthropoda; class Insecta; order Coleoptera; family Carabidae; genus Harpalus; species Harpalus rufipes. The sequence continues at coordinate 18,611,359 of OX596285.1, forward strand.
TTTATAATCATTAACATTAATTATGTACTAATTTTGCTTTAAAATTCAGATAATATTATGGTGTCTGGTTAATCATAAAAGTAAAACATTTATCAGCCAGCAAATAAAAGGGTAAGTGTATTATTATCAGTTTTTTCAATATATTTTTTTTTTCAGATATACATATAATATTAAAAATGTTACCATATGAAAACCATATAGAATGTGAATCTATGTATGTATTTTATAATTATTAACATTAATTATGTATTAATTTTGCGTTAAATTCAGATAATAATGTATACATACATATATATTATAATAAACTCTGGAACACAATGAATAACAAAAATATAAATTATGGTATATTATCAAAGTACCTACAGCTACATGAAATAAGTACCTATACGGGATATGTCGAAATATGGTATGAAATAATCTACATTATAAATCATATTTATTTTCCTAATTCCAATAATTAGTTAAGAATTGTAACAATACTTGTATGTTGCTATAGAAATCACTTGCATATTATAAATTTTTATTATTTTTTTACTATGATTCCCTCCTGAATTATCTCATATATTATTGAATTTTATAGTCTATTAAAATTTTCTCAGTTTAAATTTGAAAAATATAATTACCAACGTACATTCTGAACAAAATACCAAAAGATTTTCTTTTGTTCCAGGTTGATGGATAGATTTATACACTTTTAGGTTACGTACACTAACGCTAAGCCCTAAACATTAGTTTTTAAGTTTAATTTTAAGTACAAACCTCTTAGATTTGGATAAGCGCTAACCTCCGTCCCAGAAGACATAGACGCTGCGTGGCGCCCAGTAGTAAACGCGACGCTGTACTATTAATCTTCTGGTAAGTAAATAATGTTTAATTTACTTACTGGTATTCATTCCTATAACTGAGAAAAATTTAATTATAAAATGTTAGAAAATAGAATCATAGTAAAATGTACCTACTTTCCTTATATTTAAGTAGGTACTTAATATGAATTGGTAAAGGAACATAGATATACGAGTATGTATAAGTATAATGAATAGAAAAATATAAACAAATTGTGAGAATATCTGTAAAGAGCGATTAATGAAGCAACACGAAAGGAATAAATATTCGTGCAAATATTGACAGGAGCAAATATATGGACTATGGTGTCTGGGTAATCATAAAAGTAAAACGTTTATCAGCCAGCAAATAAAAGGTAAGTGTATTATTATCAGTTTTTTTAATATATATATTTTTTTCAGATATACATACAATAATAAAAATATTACCATATGAAAACCATATAGAATGTGAATCTATGTATGTTTTTTATAATCATTAACATTAATTATGTACTAATTTTGCTTTAAAATTCAGATAATATTATGGTGTCTGGTTAATCATAAAAGTAAAACATTTATCAGCCAGCAAATAAAAGGGTAAGTGTATTATTATCAGTTTTTTCAATATATTTTTTTTTTTCAGATATACATATAATATTAAAAATGTTACCATATGAAAACCATATAGAATGTGAATCTATGTATGTATTTTATAATTATTAACATTAATTATGTATTAATTTTGCGTTAAATTCAGATAATAATGTATACATACATATATATTATAATAAACTCTGGAACACAATGAATAACAAAAATATAAATTATGGTATATTATCAAAGTACCTACAGCTACATGAAATAAGTACCTATACGGGATATGTCGAAATATGGTATGAAATAATCTACATTATAAATCATATTTATTTTCCTAATTCCAATAATTAGTTAAGAATTGTAACAATACTTGTATGTTGCTATAGAAATCACTTGCATATTATAAATTTTTATTATTTTTTTACTATGATTCCCTCCTGAATTATCTCATATATTATTGAATTTTATAGTCCATTAAAATTTTCTCAGTTTAAATTTGAAAAATATAATTACCAACGTACATTCTGAACAAAATACCAAAAGATTTTCTTTTGTTCCAGGTTGATGGATAGATTTATACACTTTTAGGTTACGTACACTAACGCTAAGCCCTAAACATTAGTTTTTAAGTTTAATTTTAAGTACAAACCTCTTAGATTTGGATAAGCGCTAACCTCCGTCCCAGAAGACATAGACGCTGCGTGGCGCCCAGTAGTAAACGCGACGCTGTACTATTAATCTTCTGGTAAGTAAATAATGTTTAATTTACTTACTGGTATTCATTCCTATAACTGAGAAAAATTTAATTATAAAATGTTAGAAAATAGAATCATAGTAAAATGTACCTACTTTCCTTATATTTAAGTAGGTACTTAATATGAATTGGTAAAGGAACATAGATATACGAGTATGTATAAGTATAATGAATAGAAAAATATAAACAAATTGTGAGAATATCTGTAAAGAGCGATTAATGAAGCAACACGAAAGGAATAAATATTCGTGCAAATATTGACAGGAGCAAATATATGGACTATGGTGTCTGGGTAATCATAAAAGTAAAACATTTATCAGCCAGCAAATAAAAGGTAAGTGTATTATTATCAGTTTTTTCAATATATTTTTTTTTTTCAGATATACATATAATATTAATATTACCATATGAAAACCATATAGAATGTGAATCTATGTATGTTTTTTATAATCATTAACATTAATTATGTACTAATTTTGCTTTAAAATTCAGATAATATTATGGTGTCTGGTTAATCATAAAAGTAAAACATTTATCAGCCAGCAAATAAAAGGGTAAGTGTATTATTATCAGTTTTTTCAATATTTTTTTTTTTTCAGATATACATATAATATTAAAAATGTTACCATATGAAAACCATATAGAATGTGAATCTATGTATGTATTTTATAATTATTAACATTAATTATGTATTAATTTTGCGTTAAATTCAGATAATAATGTATACATACATATATATTATAATAAACTCTGGAACACAATGAATAACAAAAATATAAATTATGGTATATTATCAAAGTACCTACAGCTACATGAAATAAGTACCTATACGGGATATGTCGAAATATGGTATGAAATAATCTACATTATAAATCATATTTATTTTCCTAATTCCAATAATTAGTTAAGAATTGTAACAATACTTGTATGTTGCTATAGAAATCACTTGCATATTATAAATTTTTATTATTTTTTTACTATGATTCCCTCCTGAATTATCTCATATATTATTGAATTTTATAGTCCATTAAAATTTTCTCAGTTTAAATTTGAAAAATATAATTACCAACGTACATTCTGAACAAAATACCAAAAGATTTTCTTTTGTTCCAGGTTGATGGATAGATTTATACACTTTCAGGTTACGTACACTAACGCTAAGCCCTAAACATTAGTTTTTAAGTTTAATTTTAAGTACAAACCTCTTAGATTTGGATAAGCGCTAACCTCCGTCCCAGAAGACATAGACGCTGCGTGGCGCCCAGTAGTAAACGCGACGCTGTACTATTAATCTTCTGGTAAGTAAATAATGTTTAATTTACTTACTGGTATTCATTCCTATAACTGAGAAAAATTTAATTATAAAATGTTAGAAAATAGAATCATAGTAAAATGTACCTACTTTCCTTATATTTAAGTAGGTACTTAATATGAATTGGTAAAGGAACATAGATATACGAGTATGTATAAGTATAATGAATAGAAAAATATAAACAAATTGTGAGAATATCTGTAAAGAGCGATTAATGAAGCAACACGAAAGGAATAAATATTCGTGCAAATATTGACAGGAGCAAATATATGGACTATGGTGTCTGGGTAATCATAAAAGTAAAACGTTTATCAGCCAGCAAATAAAAGGTAAGTGTATTATTATCAGTTTTTTTAATATATATATTTTTTTCAGATATACATACAATAATAAAAATATTACCATATGAAAACCATATAGAATGTGAATCTATGTATGTTTTTTATAATCATTAACATTAATTATGTACTAATTTTGCTTTAAAATTCAGATAATATTATGGTGTCTGGTTAATCATAAAAGTAAAACATTTATCAGCCAGCAAATAAAAGGGTAAGTGTATTATTATCAGTTTTTTCAATATATTTTTTTTTTTCAGATATACATATAATATTAAAAATGTTACCATATGAAAACCATATAGAATGTGAATCTATGTATGTATTTTATAATTATTAACATTAATTATGTATTAATTTTGCGTTAAATTCAGATAATAATGTATACATACATATATATTATAATAAACTCTGGAACACAATGAATAACAAAAATATAAATTATGGTATATTATCAAAGTACCTACAGCTACATGAAATAAGTACCTATACGGGATATGTCGAAATATGGTATGAAATAATCTACATTATAAATCATATTTATTTTCCTAATTCCAATAATTAGTTAAGAATTGTAACAATACTTGTATGTTGCTATAGAAATCACTTGCATATTATAAATTTTTATTATTTTTTTACTATGATTCCCTCCTGAATTATCTCATATATTATTGAATTTTATAGTCCATTAAAATTTTCTCAGTTTAAATTTGAAAAATATAATTACCAACGTACATTCTGAACAAAATACCAAAAGATTTTCTTTTGTTCCAGGTTGATGGATAGATTTATACACTTTTAGGTTACGTACACTAACGCTAAGCCCTAAACATTAGTTTTTAAGTTTAATTTTAAGTACAAACCTCTTAGATTTGGATAAGCGCTAACCTCCGTCCCAGAAGACATAGACGCTGCGTGGCGCCCAGTAGTAAACGCGACGCTGTACTATTAATCTTCTGGTAAGTAAATAATATTTAATTTACTTACTGGTATTCATTCCTATAACTGAGAAAAATTTAATTATAAAATGTTAGAAAATAGAATCATAGTAAAATGTACCTATTTTCCTTATATTTAAGTAGGTACTTAATATGAATTGGTAAAGGAACATAGATATACGAGTATGTATAAGTATAATGAATAGAAAAATATAAACAAATTGTGAGAATATCTGTAAAGAGCGATTAATGAAGCAACACGAAAGGAATAAATATTCGTGCAAATATTGACAGGAGCAAATATATGGACTATGGTGTCTGGGTAATCATAAAAGTAAAACATTTATCAGCCAGCAAATAAAAGGTAAGTGTATTATTATCAGTTTTTTCAATATATTTTTTTTTTCAGATATACATATAATATTAATATTACCATATGAAAACCATATAGAATGTGAATCTATGTATGTTTTTTATAATCATTAACATTAATTATGTACTAATTTTGCTTTAAAATTCAGATAATATTATGGTGTCTGGTTAATCATAAAAGTAAAACATTTATCAGCCAGCAAATAAAAGGGTAAGTGTATTATTATCAGTTTTTTCAATATATTTTTTTTTTCAGATATACATATAATATTAAAAATGTTACCATATGAAAACCATATAGAATGTGAATCTATGTATGTATTTTATAATTATTAACATTAATTATGTATTAATTTTGCGTTAAATTCAGATAATAATGTATACATACATATATATTATAATAAACTCTGGAACACAATGAATAACAAAAATATAAATTATGGTATATTATCAAAGTACCTACAGCTACATGAAATAAGTACCTATACGGGATATGTCGAAATATGGTATGAAATAATCTACATTATAAATCATATTTATTTTCCTAATTCCAATAATTAGTTAAGAATTGTAACAATACTTGTATGTTGCTATAGAAATCACTTGCATATTATAAATTTTTATTATTTTTTTACTATGATTCCCTCCTGAATTATCTCATATATTATTGAATTTTATAGTCCATTAAAATTTTCTCAGTTTAAATTTGAAAAATATAATTACCAACGTACATTCTGAACAAAATACCAAAAGATTTTCTTTTGTTCCAGGTTGATGGATAGATTTATACACTTTTAGGTTACGTACACTAACGCTAAGCCCTAAACATTAGTTTTTAAGTTTAATTTTAAGTACAAACCTCTTAGATTTGGATAAGCGCTAACCTCCGTCCCAGAAGACATAGACGCTGCGTGGCGCCCAGTAGTAAACGCGACGCTGTACTATTAATCTTCTGGTAAGTAAATAATGTTTAATTTACTTACTGGTATTCATTCCTATAACTGAGAAAAATTTAATTATAAAATGTTAGAAAATAGAATCATAGTAAAATGTACCTATTTTCCTTATATTTAAGTAGGTACTTAATATGAATTGGTAAAGGAACATAGATATACGAGTATGTATAAGTATAATGAATAGAAAAATATAAACAAATTGTGAGAATATCTGTAAAGAGCGATTAATGAAGCAACACGAAAGGAATAAATATTCGTGCAAATATTGACAGGAGCAAATATATGGACTATGGTGTCTGGGTAATCATAAAAGTAAAAAATTTATCAGCCAGCAAATAAAAGGTAAGTGTATTATTACCAGTTTTTTCAATATATTTTTTTTTTCAGATATACATATAATATTAATATTACCATATGAAAACCATATAGAATGTGAATCTATGTATGTTTTTTATAATCATTAACATTAATTATGTACTAATTTTGCTTTAAAATTCAGATAATATTATGGTGTCTGGTTAATCATAAAAGTAAAACATTTATCAGCCAGCAAATAAAAGGGTAAGTGTATTATTATCAGTTTTTTCAATATATTTTTTTTTCAGATATACATATAATATTAAAAATGTTACCATATGAAAACCATATAGAATGTGAATCTATGTATGTATTTTATAATTATTAACATTAATTATGTATTAATTTTGCGTTAAATTCAGATAATAATGTATACATACATATATATTATAATAAACTCTGGAACACAATGAATAACAAAAATATAAATTATGGTATATTATCAAAGTACCTACAGCTACATGAAATAAGTACCTATACGGGATATGTCGAAATATGGTATGAAATAATCTACATTATAAATCATATTTATTTTCCTAATTCCAATAATTAGTTAAGAATTGTAACAATACTTGTATGTTGCTATAGAAATCACTTGCATATTATAAATTTTTATTATTTTTTTACTATGATTCCCTCCTGAATTATCTCATATATTATTGAATTTTATAGTCCATTAAAATTTTCTCAGTTTAAATTTGAAAAATATAATTACCAACGTACATTCTGAACAAAATACCAAAAGATTTTCTTTTGTTCCAGGTTGATGGATAGATTTATACACTTTTAGGTTACGTACACTAACGCTAAGCCCTAAACATTAGTTTTTAAGTTTAATTTTAAGTACAAACCTCTTAGATTTGGATAAGCGCTAACCTCCGTCCCAGAAGACATAGACGCTGCGTGGCGCCCAGTAGTAAACGCGACGCTGTACTATTAATCTTCTGGTAAGTAAATAATGTTTAATTTACTTACTGGTATTCATTCCTATAACTGAGAAAAATTTAATTATAAAATGTTAGAAAATAGAATCATAGTAAAATGTACCTATTTTCCTTATATTTAAGTAGGTACTTAATATGAATTGGTAAAGGAACATAGATATACGAGTATGTATAAGTATAATGAATAGAAAAATATAAACAAATTGTGAGAATATCTGTAAAGAGCGATTAATGAAGCAACACGAAAGGAATAAATATTCGTGCAAATATTGACAGGAGCAAATATATGGACTATGGTGTCTGGGTAATCATAAAAGTAAAACATTTATCAGCCAGCAAATAAAAGGTAAGTGTATTATTATCAGTTTTTTCAATATATTTTTTTTTTCAGATATACATATAATATTAAAAATGTTACCATATGAAAACCATATAGAATGTGAATCTATGTATGTATTTTATAATTATTAACATTAATTATGTATTAATTTTGCGTTAAATTCAGATAATAATGTATACATACATATATATTATAATAAACTCTGGAACACAATGAATAACAAAAATATAAATTATGGTATATTATCAAAGTACCTACAGCTACATGAAATAAGTACCTATACGGGATATGTCGAAATATGGTATGAAATAATCTACATTATAAATCATATTTATTTTCCTAATTCCAATAATTAGTTAAGAATTGTAACAATACTTGTATGTTGCTATAGAAATCACTTGCATATTATAAATTTTTATTATTTTTTTACTATGATTCCCTCCTGAATTATCTCATATATTATTGAATTTTATAGTCCATTAAAATTTTCTCAGTTTAAATTTGAAAAATATAATTACCAACGTACATTCTGAACAAAATACCAAAAGATTTTCTTTTGTTCCAGGTTGATGGATAGATTTATACACTTTTAGGTTACGTACACTAACGCTAAGCCCTAAACATTAGTTTTTAAGTTTAATTTTAAGTACAAACCTCTTAGATTTGGATAAGCGCTAACCTCCGTCCCAGAAGACATAGACGCTGCGTGGCGCCCAGTAGTAAACGCGACGCTGTACTATTAATCTTCTGGTAAGTAAATAATGTTTAATTTACTTACTGGTATTCATTCCTATAACTGAGAAAAATTTAATTATAAAATGTTAGAAAATAGAATCATAGTAAAATGTACCTATTTTCCTTATATTTAAGTAGGTACTTAATATGAATTGGTAAAGGAACATAGATATACGAGTATGTATAAGTATAATGAATAGAAAAATATAAACAAATTGTGAGAATATCTGTAAAGAGCGATTAATGAAGCAACACGAAAGGAATAAATATTCGTGCAAATATTGACAGGAGCAAATATATGGACTATGGTGTCTGGGTAATCATAAAAGTAAAACATTTATCAGCCAGCAAATAAAAGGTAAGTGTATTATTATCAGTTTTTTCAATATATTTTTTTTTTTCAGATATACATATAATATTAATATTACCATATGAAAACCATATAGAATGTGAATCTATGTATGTTTTTTATAATCATTAACATTAATTATGTACTAATTTTGCTTTAAAATTCAGATAATATTATGGTGTCTGGTTAATCATAAAAGTAAAACATTTATCAGCCAGCAAATAAAAGGGTAAGTGTATTATCAGTTTTTTCAATATATTTTTTTTTTCAGATATACATATAATATTAAAAATGTTACCATATGAAAACCATATAGAATGTGAATCTATGTATGTATTTTATAATTATTAACATTAATTATGTATTAATTTTGCGTTAAATTCAGATAATAATGTATACATACATATATATTATAATAAACTCTGGAACACAATGAATAACAAAAATATAAATTATGGTATATTATCAAAGTACCTACAGCTACATGAAATAAGTACCTATACGGGATATGTCGAAATATGGTATGAAATAATCTACATTATAAATCATATTTATTTTCCTAATTCCAATAATTAGTTAAGAATTGTAACAATACTTGTATGTTGCTATAGAAATCACTTGCATATTATAAATTTTTATTATTTTTTTACTATGATTCCCTCCTGAATTATCTCATATATTATTGAATTTTATAGTCCATTAAAATTTTCTCAGTTTAAATTTGAAAAATATAATTACCAACGTACATTCTGAACAAAATACCAAAAGATTTTCTTTTGTTCCAGGTTGATGGATAGATTTATACACTTTTAGGTTACGTACACTAACGCTAAGCCCTAAACATTAGTTTTTAAGTTTAATTTTAAGTACAAACCTCTTAGATTTGGATAAGCGCTAACCTCCGTCCCAGAAGACATAGACGCTGCGTGGCGCCCAGTAGTAAACGCGACGCTGTACTATTAATCTTCTGGTAAGTAAATAATGTTTAATTTACTTACTGGTATTCATTCCTATAACTGAGAAAAATTTAATTATAAAATGTTAGAAAATAGAATCATAGTAAAATGTACCTATTTTCCTTATATTTAAGTAGGTACTTAATATGAATTGGTAAAGGAACATAGATATACGAGTATGTATAAGTATAATGAATAGAAAAATATAAACAAATTGTGAGAATATCTGTAAAGAGCGATTAATGAAGCAACACGAAAGGAATAAATATTCGTGCAAATATTGACAGGAGCAAATATATGGACTATGGTGTCTGGGTAATCATAAAAGTAAAACATTTATCAGCCAGCAAATAAAAGGTAAGTGTATTATTATCAGTTTTTTCAATATATTTTTTTTTTCAGATATACATATAATATTAATATTACCATATGAAAACCATATAGAATGTGAATCTATGTATGTTTTTTATAATCATTAACATTAATTATGTACTAATTTTGCTTTAAAATTCAGATAATATTATGGTGTCTGGTTAATCATAAAAGTAAAACATTTATCAGCCAGCAAATAAAAGGGTAAGTGTATTATTATCAGTTTTTTCAATATATTTTTTTTTCAGATATACATATAATATTAAAAATGTTACCATATGAAAACCATATAGAATGTGAATCTATGTATGTATTTTATAATTATTAACATTAATTATGTATTAATTTTGCGTTAAATTCAGATAATAATGTATACATACATATATATTATAATAAACTCTGGAACACAATGAATAACAAAAATATAAATTATGGTATATTATCAAAGTACCTACAGCTACATGAAATAAGTACCTATACGGGATATGTCGAAATATGGTATGAAATAATCTACATTATAAATCATATTTATTTTCCTAATTCCAATAATTAGTTAAGAATTGTAACAATACTTGTATGTTGCTATAGAAATCACTTGCATATTATAAATTTTTATTATTTTTTTACTATGATTCCCTCCTGAATTATCTCATATATTATTGAATTTTATAGTCCATTAAAATTTTCTCAGTTTAAATTTGAAAAATATAATTACCAACGTACATTCTGAACAAAATACCAAAAGATTTTCTTTTGTTCCAGGTTGATGGATAGATTTATACACTTTTAGGTTACGTACACTAACGCTAAGCCCTAAACATTAGTTTTTAAGTTTAATTTTAAGTACAAACCTCTTAGATTTGGATAAGCGCTAACCTCCGTCCCAGAAGACATAGACGCTGCGTGGCGCCCAGTAGTAAACGCGACGCTGTACTATTAATCTTCTGGTAAGTAAATAATGTTTAATTTACTTACTGGTATTCATTCCTATAACTGAGAAAAATTTAATTATAAAATGTTAGAAAATAGAATCATAGTAAAATGTACCTATTTTCCTTATATTTAAGTAGGTACTTAATATGAATTGGTAAAGGAACATAGATATACGAGTATGTATAAGTATAATGAATAGAAAAATATAAACAAATTGTGAGAATATCTGTAAAGAGCGATTAATGAAGCAACACGAAAGGAATAAATATTCGTGCAAATATTGACAGGAGCAAATATATGGACTATGGTGTCTGGGTAATCATAAAAGTAAAACATTTATCAGCCAGCAAATAAAAGGTAAGTGTATTATTATCAGTTTTTTCAATATATTTTTTTTTCAGATATACATATAATATTAATATTACCATATGAAAACCATATAGAATGTGAATCTATGTATGTTTTTTATAATCATTAACATTAATTATGTACTAATTTTGCTTTAAAATTCAGATAATATTATGGTGTCTGGTTAATCATAAAAGTAAAACATTTATCAGCCAGCAAATAAAAGGGTAAGTGTATTATTATCAGTTTTTTCAATATATTTTTTTTTTCAGATATACATATATTATTAAAAATGTTACCATATGAAAACCATATAGAATGTGAATCTATGTATGTATTTTATAATTATTAACATTAATTATGTATTAATTTTGCGTTAAATTCAGATAATAATGTATACATACATATATATTATAATAAACTCTGGAACACAATGAATAACAAAAATATAAATTATGGTATATTATCAAAGTACCTACAGCTACATGAAATAAGTACCTATACGGGATATGTCGAAATATGGTATGAAATAATCTACATTATAAATCATATTTATTTTCCTAATTCCAATAATTAGTTAAGAATTGTAACAATACTTGTATGTTGCTATAGAAATCACTTGCATATTATAAATTTTTATTATTTTTTTACTATGATTCCCTCCTGAATTATCTCATATATTATTGAATTTTATAGTCCATTAAAATTTTCTCAGTTTAAATTTGAAAAATATAATTACCAACGTACATTCTGAACAAAATACCAAAAGATTTTCTTTTGTTCCAGGTTGATGGATAGATTTATACACTTTTAGGTTACGTACACTAACGCTAAGCCCTAAACATTAGTTTTTAAGTTTAATTTTAAGTACAAACCTCTTAGATTTGGATAAGCGCTAACCTCCGTCCCAGAAGACATAGACGCTGCGTGGCGCCCAGTAGTAAACGCGACGCTGTACTATTAGTCTTCTGGTAAGTAAATAATGTTTAATTTACTTACTGGTATTCATTCCTATAACTGAGAAAAATTTAATTATAAAATGTTAGAAAATAGAATCATAGTAAAATGTACCTATTTTCCTTATATTTAAGTAGGTACTTAATATGAATTGGTAAAGGAACATAGATATACGAGTATGTATAAGTATAATGAATAGAAAAATATAAACAAATTGTGAGAATATCTGTAAAGAGCGATTAATGAAGCAACACGAAAGGAATAAATATTCGTGCAAATATTGACAGGAGCAAATATATGGACTATGGTGTCTGGGTAATCATAAAAATAAAACATTTATCAGCCAGCAAATAAAAGGTAAGTGTATTATTATCAGTTTTTTCAATATATTTTTTTTTTTCAGATATACATATAATATTAATATTACCATATGAAAACCATATAGAATGTGAATCTATGTATGTTTTTTATAATCATTAACATTAATTATGTACTAATTTTGCTTTAAAATTCAGATAATATTATGGTGTCTGGTTAATCATAAAAGTAAAACATTTATCAGCCAGCAAATAAAAGGGTAAGTGTATTATTATCAGTTTTTTCAATATATTTTTTTTTTCAGATATACATATAATATTAAAAATGTTACCATATGAAAACCATATAGAATGTGAATCTATGTATGTATTTTATAATTATTAACATTAATTATGTATTAATTTTGCGTTAAATTCAGATAATAATGTATACATACATATATATTATAATAAACTCTGGAACACAATGAATAACAAAAATATAAATTATGGTATATTATCAAAGTACCTACAGCTACATGAAATAAGTACCTATACGGGATATGTCGAAATATGGTATGAAATAATCTACATTATAAATCATATTTATTTTCCTAATTCCAATAATTAGTTAAGAATTGTAACAATACTTGTATGTTGCTATAGAAATCACTTGCATATTATAAATTTTTATTATTTTTTTACTATGATTCCCTCCTGAATTATCTCATATATTATTGAATTTTATAGTCCATTAAAATTTTCTCAGTTTAAATTTGAAAAATATAATTACCAACGTACATTCTGAACAAAATACCAAAAAATTTTCTTTTGTTCCAGGTTGATGGATAGATTTATACACTTTTAGGTTACGTACACTAACGCTAAGCCCTAAACATTAGTTTTTAAGTTTAATTTTAAGTACAAACCTCTTAGATTTGGATAAGCGCTAACCTCCGTCCCAGAAGACATAGACGCTGCGTGGCGCCCAGTAGTAAACGCGACGCTGTACTATTAATCTTCTGGTAAGTAAATAATGTTTAATTTACTTACTGGTATTCATTCCTATAACTGAGAAAAATTTAATTATAAAATGTTAGAAAATAGAATCATAGTAAAATGTACCTATTTTCCTTATATTTAAGTAGGTACTTAATATGAATTGGTAAAGGAACATAGATATACGAGTATGTATAAGTATAATGAATAGAAAAATATAAACAAATTGTGAGAATATCTGTAAAGAGCGATTAATGAAGCAACACGAAAGGAATAAATATTCGTGCAAATATTGACAGGAGCAAATATATGGACTATGGTGTCTGGGTAATCATAAAAGTAAAACATTTATCAGCCAGCAAATAAAAGGGTAAGTGTATTATTATCAGTTTTTTCAATATATTTTTTTTTTCAGATATACATATAATATTAAAAATGTTACCATATGAAAACCATATAGAATGTGAATCTATGTATGTATTTTATAATTATTAACATTAATTATGTATTAATTTTGCGTTAAATTCAGATAATAATGTATACATACATATATATTATAATAAACTCTGGAACACAATGAATAACAAAAATATAAATTATGGTATATTATCAAAGTACCTACAGCTACATGAAATAAGTACCTATACGGGATATGTCGAAATATGGTATGAAATAATCTACATTATAAATCATATTTATTTTCCTAATTCCAATAATTAGTTAAGAATTGTAACAATACTTGTATGTTGCTATAGAAATCACTTGCATATTATAAATTTTTATTATTTTTTTACTATGATTCCCTCCTGAATTATCTCATATATTATTGAATTTTATAGTCCATTAAAATTTTCTCAGTTTAAATTTGAAAAATATAATTACCAACGTACATTCTGAACAAAATACCAAAAGATTTTCTTTTGTTCCAGGTTGATGGATAGATTTATACACTTTTAGGTTACGTACACTAACGCTAAGCCCTAAACATTAGTTTTTAAGTTTAATTTTAAGTACAAACCTCTTAGATTTGGATAAGCGCTAACCTCCGTCCCAGAAGACATAGACGCTGCGTGGCGCCCAGTAGTAAACGCGACGCTGTACTATTAATCTTCTGGTAAGTAAATAATGTTTAATTTACTTACTGGTATTCATTCCTATAACTGAGAAAAATTTAATTATAAAATGTTAGAAAATAGAATCATAGTAAAATGTACCTATTTTCCTTATATTTAAGTAGGTACTTAATATGAATTGGTAAAGGAACATAGATATACGAGTATGTATAAGTATAATGAATAGAAAAATATAAACAAATTGTGAGAATATCTGTAAAGAGCGATTAATGAAGCAACACGAAAGGAATAAATATTCGTGCAAATATTGACAGGAGCAAATATATGGACTATGGTGTCTGGGTAATCATAAAAGTAAAACATTTATCAGCCAGCAAATAAAAGGGTAAGTGTATTATTATCAGTTTTTTCAATATATTTTTTTTTTTCAGATATACATATAATATTAAAAATGTTACCATATGAAAACCATATAGAATGTGAATCTATGTATGTATTTTATAATTATTAACATTAATTATGTATTAATTTTGCGTTAAATTCAGATAATAATGTATACATACATATATATTATAATAAACTCTGGAACACAATGAATAACAAAAATATAAATTATGGTATATTATCAAAGTACCTACAGCTACATGAAATAAGTACCTATACGGGATATGTCGAAATATGGTATGAAATAATCTACATTATAAATCATATTTATTTTCCTAATTCCAATAATTAGTTAAGAATTGTAACAATACTTGTATGTTGCTATAGAAATCACTTGCATATTATAAATTTTTATTATTTTTTTACTATGATTCCCTCCTGAATTATCTCATATATTATTGAATTTTATAGTCCATTAAAATTTTCTCAGTTTAAATTTGAAAAATATAATTACCAACGTACATTCTGAACAAAATACCAAAAGATTTTCTTTTGTTCCAGGTTGATGGATAGATTTATACACTTTTAGGTTACGTACACTAACGCTAAGCCCTAAACATTAGTTTTTAAGTTTAATTTTAAGTACAAACCTCTTAGATTTGGATAAGCGCTAACCTCCGTCCCAGAAGACATAGACGCTGCGTGGCGCCCAGTAGTAAACGCGACGCTGTACTATTAATCTTCTGGTAAGTAAATAATGTTTAATTTACTTACTGGTATTCATTCCTATAACTGAGAAAAATTTAATTATAAAATGTTAGAAAATAGAATCATAGTAAAATGTACCTATTTTCCTTATATTTAAGTAGGTACTTAATATGAATTGGTAAAGGAACATAGATATACGAGTATGTATAAGTATAATGAATAGAAAAATATAAACAAATTGTGAGAATATCTGTAAAGAGCGATTAATGAAGCAACACGAAAGGAATAAATATTCGTGCAAATATTGACAGGAGCAAATATATGGACTATGGTGTCTGGGTAATCATAAAAGTAAAACATTTATCAGCCAGCAAATAAAAGGTAAGTGTATTATTATCAGTTTTTTCAATATATTTTTTTTTTCAGATATACATATAATATTAATATTACCATATGAAAACCATATAGAATGTGAATCTATGTATGTTTTTTATAATCATTAACATTAATTATGTACTAATTTTGCTTTAAAATTCAGATAATATTATGGTGTCTGGTTAATCATAAAAGTAAAACATTTATCAGCCAGCAAATAAAAGGGTAAGTGTATTATTATCAGTTTTTTCAATATATTTTTTTTTTCAGATATACATATAATATTAAAAATGTTACCATATGAAAACCATATAGAATGTGAATCTATGTATGTATTTTATAATTATTAACATTAATTATGTATTAATTTTGCGTTAAATTCAGATAATAATGTATACATACATATATATTATAATAAACTCTGGAACACAATGAATAACAAAAATATGAATTATGGTATATTATCAAAGTACCTACAGCTACATGAAATAAGTACCTATACGGGATATGTCGAAATATGGTATGAAATAATCTACATTATAAATCATATTTATTTTCCTAATTCCAATAATTAGTTAAGAATTGTAACAATACTTGTATGTTGCTATAGAAATCACTTGCATATTATAAATTTTTATTATTTTTTTACTATGATTCCCTCCTGAATTATCTCATATATTATTGAATTTTATAGTCCATTAAAATTTTCTCAGTTTAAATTTGAAAAATATAATTACCAACGTACATTCTGAACAAAATACCAAAAGATTTTCTTTTGTTCCAGGTTGATGGATAGATTTATACACTTTTAGGTTACGTACACTAACGCTAAGCCCTAAACATTAGTTTTTAAGTTTAATTTTAAGTACAAACCTCTTAGATTTGGATAAGCGCTAACCTCCGTCCCAGAAGACATAGACGCTGCGTGGCGCCCAGTAGTAAACGCGACGCTGTACTATTAATCTTCTGGTAAGTAAATAATGTTTAATTTACTTACTGGTATTCATTCCTATAACTGAGAAAAATTTAATTATAAAATGTTAGAAAATAGAATCATAGTAAAATGTACCTATTTTCCTTATATTTAAGTAGGTACTTAATATGAATTGGTAAAGGAACATAGATATACGAGTATGTATAAGTATAATGAATAGAAAAATATAAACAAATTGTGAGAATATCTGTAAAGAGCGATTAATGAAGCAACACGAAAGGAATAAATATTCGTGCAAATATTGACAGGAGCAAATATATGGACTATGGTGTCTGGGTAATCATAAAAGTAAAACATTTATCAGCCAGCAAATAAAAGGTAAGTGTATTATTATCAGTTTTTTCAATATATTTTTTTTTTTTCAGATATACATATAATATTAATATTACCATATGAAAACCATATAGAATGTGAATCTATGTATGTTTTTTATAATCATTAACATTAATTATGTACTAATTTTGCTTTAAAATTCAGATAATATTATGGTGTCTGGTTAATCATAAAAGTAAAACATTTATCAGCCAGCAAATAAAAGGGTAAGTGTATTATTATCAGTTTTTTCAATATATTTTTTTTTTCAGATATACATATAATATTAAAAATGTTACCATATGAAAACCATATAGAATGTGAATCTATGTATGTATTTTATAATTATTAACATTAATTATGTATTAATTTTGCGTTAAATTCAGATAATAATGTATACATACATATATATTATAATAAACTCTGGAACACAATGAATAACAAAAATATAAATTATGGTATATTATCAAAGTACCTACAGCTACATGAAATAAGTACCTATACGGGATATGTCGAAATATGGTATGAAATAATCTACATTATAAATCATATTTATTTTCCTAATTCCAATAATTAGTTAAGAATTGTAACAATACTTGTATGTTGCTATAGAAATCACTTGCATATTATAAATTTTTATTATTTTTTTACTATGATTCCCTCCTGAATTATCTCATATATTATTGAATTTTATAGTCCATTAAAATTTTCTCAGTTTAAATTTGAAAAATATAATTACCAACGTACATTCTGAACAAAATACCAAAAGATTTTCTTTTGTTCCAGGTTGATGGATAGATTTATACACTTTTAGGTTACGTACACTAACGCTAAGCCCTAAACATTAGTTTTTAAGTTTAATTTTAAGTACAAACCTCTTAGATTTGGATAAGCGCTAACCTCCGTCCCAGAAGACATAGACGCTGCGTGGCGCCCAGTAGTAAACGCGACGCTGTACTATTAATCTTCTGGTAAGTAAATAATGTTTAATTTACTTACTGGTATTCATTCCTATAACTGAGAAAAATTTAATTATAAAATGTTAGAAAATAGAATCATAGTAAAATGTACCTATTTTCCTTATATTTAAGTAGGTACTTAATATGAATTGGTAAAGGAACATAGATATACGAGTATGTATAAGTATAATGAATAGAAAAATATAAACAAATTGTGAGAATATCTGTAAAGAGCGATTAATGAAGCAACACGAAAGGAATAAATATTCGTGCAAATATTGACAGGAGCAAATATATGGACTATGGTGTCTGGGTAATCATAAAAGTAAAACATTTATCAGCCAGCAAATAAAAGGTAAGTGTATTATTATCAGTTTTTTCAATATATTTTTTTTTTTCAGATATACATATAATATTAATATTACCATATGAAAACCATATAGAATGTGAATCTATGTATGTTTTTTATAATCATTAACATTAATTATGTACTAATTTTGCTTTAAAATTCAGATAATATTATGGTGTCTGGTTAATCATAAAAGTAAAACATTTATCAGCCAGCAAATAAAAGGGTAAGTGTATTATTATCAGTTTTTTCAATATATTTTTTTTTTCAGATATACATATAATATTAAAAATGTTACCATATGAAAACCATATAGAATGTGAATCTATGTATGTATTTTATAATTATTAACATTAATTATGTATTAATTTTGCGTTAAATTCAGATAATAATGTATACATACATATATATTATAATAAACTCTGGAACACAATGAATAACAAAAATATAAATTATGGTATATTATCAAAGTACCTACAGCTACATGAAATAAGTACCTATACGGGATATGTCGAAATATGGTATGAAATAATCTACATTATAAATCATATTTATTTTCCTAATTCCAATAATTAGTTAAGAATTGTAACAATACTTGTATGTTGCTATAGAAATCACTTGCATATTATAAATTTTTATTATTTTTTTACTATGATTCCCTCCTGAATTATCTCATATATTATTGAATTTTATAGTCCATTAAAATTTTCTCAGTTTAAATTTGAAAAATATAATTACCAACGTACATTCTGAACAAAATACCAAAAGATTTTCTTTTGTTCCAGGTTGATGGATAGATTTATACACTTTTAGGTTACGTACACTAACGCTAAGCCCTAAACATTAGTTTTTAAGTTTAATTTTAAGTACAAACCTCTTAGATTTGGATAAGCGCTAACCTCCGTCCCAGAAGACATAGACGCTGCGTGGCGCCCAGTAGTAAACGCGACGCTGTACTATTAATCTTCTGGTAAGTAAATAATGTTTAATTTACTTACTGGTATTCATTCCTATAACTGAGAAAAATTTAATTATAAAATGTTAGAAAATAGAATCATAGTAAAATGTACCTATTTTCCTTATATTTAAGTAGGTACTTAATATGAATTGGTAAAGGAACATAGATATACGAGTATGTATAAGTATAATGAATAGAAAAATATAAACAAATTGTGAGAATATCTGTAAAGAGCGATTAATGAAGCAACACGAAAGGAATAAATATTCGTGCAAATATTGACAGGAGCAAATATATGGACTATGGTGTCTGGGTAATCATAAAAGTAAAACATTTATCAGCCAGCAAATAAAAGGTAAGTGTATTATTATCAGTTTTTTCAATATATTTTTTTTTTCAGATATACATATAATATTAATATTACCATATGAAAACCATATAGAATGTGAATCTATGTATGTTTTTTATAATCATTAACATTAATTATGTACTAATTTTGCTTTAAAATTCAGATAATATTATGGTGTCTGGTTAATCATAAAAGTAAAACATTTATCAGCCAGCAAATAAAAGGGTAAGTGTATTATTATCAGTTTTTTCAATATATTTTTTTTTTCAGATATACATATAATATTAAAAATGTTACCATATGAAAACCATATAGAATGTGAATCTATGTATGTATTTTATAATTATTAACATTAATTATGTATTAATTTTGCGTTAAATTCAGATAATAATGTATACATACATATATATTATAATAAACTCTGGAACACAATGAATAACAAAAATATAAATTATGGTATATTATCAAAGTACCTACAGCTACATGAAATAAGTACCTATACGGGATATGTCGAAATATGGTATGAAATAATCTACATTATAAATCATATTTATTTTCCTAATTCCAATAATTAGTTAAGAATTGTAACAATACTTGTATGTTGCTATAGAAATCACTTGCATATTATAAATTTTTATTATTTTTTTACTATGATTCCCTCCTGAATTATCTCATATATTATTGAATTTTATAGTCCATTAAAATTTTCTCAGTTTAAATTTGAAAAATATAATTACCAACGTACATTCTGAACAAAATACCAAAAGATTTTCTTTTGTTCCAGGTTGATGGATAGATTTATACACTTTTAGGTTACGTACACTAACGCTAAGCCCTAAACATTAGTTTTTAAGTTTAATTTTAAGTACAAACCTCTTAGATTTGGATAAGCGCTAACCTCCGTCCCAGAAGACATAGACGCTGCGTGGCGCCCAGTAGTAAACGCGACGCTGTACTATTAATCTTCTGGTAAGTAAATAATGTTTAATTTACTTACTGGTATTCATTCCTATAACTGAGAAAAATTTAATTATAAAATGTTAGAAAATAGAATCATAGTAAAATGTACCTATTTTCCTTATATTTAAGTAGGTACTTAATATGAATTGGTAAAGGAACATAGATATACGAGTATGTATAAGTATAATGAATAGAAAAATATAAACAAATTGTGAGAATATCTGTAAAGAGCGATTAATGAAGCAACACGAAAGGAATAAATATTCGTGCAAATATTGACAGGAGCAAATATATGGACTATGGTGTCTGGGTAATCATAAAAGTAAAACATTTATCAGCCAGCAAATAAAAGGTAAGTGTATTATTATCAGTTTTTTCAATATATTTTTTTTTTTCAGATATACGTATAATATTAATATTACCATATGAAAACCATATAGAATGTGAATCTATGTATGTTTTTTATAATCATTAACATTAATTATGTACTAATTTTGCTTTAAAATTCAGATAATATTATGGTGTCTGGTTAATCATAAAAGTAAAACATTTATCAGCCAGCAAATAAAAGGGTAAGTGTATTATTATCAGTTTTTTCAATATATTTTTTTTTTCAGATATACATATAATATTAAAAATGTTACCATATGAAAACCATATAGAATGTGAATCTATGTATGTATTTTATAATTATTAACATTAATTATGTATTAATTTTGCGTTAAATTCAGATAATAATGTATACATACATATATATTATAATAAACTCTGGAACACAATGAATAACAAAAATATAAATTATGGTATATTATCAAAGTACCTACAGCTACATGAAATAAGTACCTATACGGGATATGTCGAAATATGGTATGAAATAATCTACATTATAAATCATATTTATTTTCCTAATTCCAATAATTAGTTAAGAATTGTAACAATACTTGTATGTTGCTATAGAAATCACTTGCATATTATAAATTTTTATTATTTTTTTACTATGATTCCCTCCTGAATTATCTCATATATTATTGAATTTTATAGTCCATTAAAATTTTCTCAGTTTAAATTTGAAAAATATAATTACCAACGTACATTCTGAACAAAATACCAAAAGATTTTCTTTTGTTCCAGGTTGATGGATAGATTTATACACTTTTAGGTTACGTACACTAACGCTAAGCCCTAAACATTAGTTTTTAAGTTTAATTTTAAGTACAAACCTCTTAGATTTGGATAAGCGCTAACCTCCGTCCCAGAAGACATAGACGCTGCGTGGCGCCCAGTAGTAAACGCGACGCTGTACTATTAATCTTCTGGTAAGTAAATAATGTTTAATTTACTTACTGGTATTCATTCCTATAACTGAGAAAAATTTAATTATAAAATGTTAGAAAATAGAATCATAGTAAAATGTACCTATTTTCCTTATATTTAAGTAGGTACTTAATATGAATTGGTAAAGGAACATAGATATACGAGTATGTATAAGTATAATGAATAGAAAAATATAAACAAATTGTGAGAATATCTGTAAAGAGCGATTAATGAAGCAACACGAAAGGAATAAATATTCGTGCAAATATTGACAGGAGCAAATATATGGACTATGGTGTCTGGGTAATCATAAAAGTAAAACATTTATCAGCCAGCAAATAAAAGGTAAGTGTATTATTATCAGTTTTTTCAATATATTTTTTTTTTCAGATATACATATAATATTAATATTACCATATGAAAACCATATAGAATGTGAATCTATGTATGTTTTTTATAATCATTAACATTAATTATGTACTAATTTTGCTTTAAAATTCAGATAATATTATGGTGTCTGGTTAATCATAAAAGTAAAACATTTATCAGCCAGCAAATAAAAGGGTAAGTGTATTATTATCAGTTTTTTCAATATATTTTTTTTTTTCAGATATACATATAATATTAAAAATGTTACCATATGAAAACCATATAGAATGTGAATCTATGTATGTATTTTATAATTATTAACATTAATTATGTATTAATTTTGCGTTAAATTCAGATAATAATGTATACATACATATATATTATAATAAACTCTGGAACACAATGAATAACAAAAATATAAATTATGGTATATTATCAAAGTACCTACAGCTACATGAAATAAGTACCTATACGGGATATGTCGAAATATGGTATGAAATAATCTACATTATAAATCATATTTATTTTCCTAATTCCAATAATTAGTTAAGAATTGTAACAATACTTGTATGTTGCTATAGAAATCACTTGCATATTATAAATTTTTATTATTTTTTTACTATGATTCCCTCCTGAATTATCTCATATATTATTGAATTTTATAGTCCATTAAAATTTTCTCAGTTTAAATTTGAAAAATATAATTACCAACGTACATTCTGAACAAAATACCAAAAGATTTTCTTTTGTTCCAGGTTGATGGATAGATTTATACACTTTTAGGTTACGTACACTAACGCTAAGCCCTAAACATTAGTTTTTAAGTTTAATTTTAAGTACAAACCTCTTAGATTTGGATAAGCGCTAACCTCCGTCCCAGAAGACATAGACGCTGCGTGGCGCCCAGTAGTAAACGCGACGCTGTACTATTAATCTTCTGGTAAGTAAATAATGTTTAATTTACTTACTGGTATTCATTCCTATAACTGAGAAAAATTTAATTATAAAATGTTAGAAAATAGAATCATAGTAAAATGTACCTATTTTCCTTATATTTAAGTAGGTACTTAATATGAATTGGTAAAGGAACATAGATATACGAGTATGTATAAGTATAATGAATAGAAAAATATAAACAAATTGTGAGAATATCTGTAAAGAGCGATTAATGAAGCAACACGAAAGGAATAAATATTCGTGCAAATATTGACAGGAGCAAATATATGGACTATGGTGTCTGGGTAATCATAAAAGTAAAACATTTATCAGCCAGCAAATAAAAGGTAAGTGTATTATTATCAGTTTTTTCAATATATATTTTTTTTTCAGATATACATATAATATTAATATTACCATATGAAAACCATATAGAATGTGAATCTATGTATGTTTTTTATAATCATTAACATTAATTATGTACTAATTTTGCTTTAAAATTCAGATAATATTATGGTGTCTGGTTAATCATAAAAGTAAAACATTTATCAGCCAGCAAATAAAAGGGTAAGTGTATTATTATCAGTTTTTTCAATATATTTTTTTTTTCAGATATACATATAATATTAAAAATGTTACCATATGAAAACCATATAGAATGTGAATCTATGTATGTATTTTATAATTATTAACATTAATTATGTATTAATTTTGCGTTAAATTCAGATAATAATGTATACATACATATATATTATAATAAACTCTGGAACACAATGAATAACAAAAATATAAATTATGGTATATTATCAAAGTACCTACAGCTACATGAAATAAGTACCTATACGGGATATGTCGAAATATGGTATGAAATAATCTACATTATAAATCATATTTATTTTCCTAATTCCAATAATTAGTTAAGAATTGTAACAATACTTGTATGTTGCTATAGAAATCACTTGCATATTATAAATTTTTATTATTTTTTTACTATGAT
Organism: Harpalus rufipes; assembly: GCA_951394225.1. NCBI lineage: Eukaryota > Metazoa > Arthropoda > Insecta > Coleoptera > Carabidae > Harpalus > Harpalus rufipes. The sequence goes on from OX596285.1 coordinate 18,636,073, forward strand.
TCCCTCCTGAATTATCTCATATATTATTGAATTTTATAGTCCATTAAAATTTTCTCAGTTTAAATTTGAAAAATATAATTACCAACGTACATTCTGAACAAAATACCAAAAGATTTTCTTTTGTTCCAGGTTGATGGATAGATTTATACACTTTTAGGTTACGTACACTAACGCTAAGCCCTAAACATTAGTTTTTAAGTTTAATTTTAAGTACAAACCTCTTAGATTTGGATAAGCGCTAACCTCCGTCCCAGAAGACATAGACGCTGCGTGGCGCCCAGTAGTAAACGCGACGCTGTACTATTAATCTTCTGGTAAGTAAATAATGTTTAATTTACTTACTGGTATTCATTCCTATAACTGAGAAAAATTTAATTATAAAATGTTAGAAAATAGAATCATAGTAAAATGTACCTATTTTCCTTATATTTAAGTAGGTACTTAATATGAATTGGTAAAGGAACATAGATATACGAGTATGTATAAGTATAATGAATAGAAAAATATAAACAAATTGTGAGAATATCTGTAAAGAGCGATTAATGAAGCAACACGAAAGGAATAAATATTCGTGCAAATATTGACAGGAGCAAATATATGGACTATGGTGTCTGGGTAATCATAAAAGTAAAACATTTATCAGCCAGCAAATAAAAGGTAAGTGTATTATTATCAGTTTTTTCAATATATTTTTTTTTTTCAGATATACATATAATATTAATATTACCATATGAAAACCATATAGAATGTGAATCTATGTATGTTTTTTATAATCATTAACATTAATTATGTACTAATTTTGCTTTAAAATTCAGATAATATTATGGTGTCTGGTTAATCATAAAAGTAAAACATTTATCAGCCAGCAAATAAAAGGGTAAGTGTATTATTATCAGTTTTTTCAATATATTTTTTTTTTCAGATATACATATAATATTAAAAATGTTACCATATGAAAACCATATAGAATGTGAATCTATGTATGTATTTTATAATTATTAACATTAATTATGTATTAATTTTGCGTTAAATTCAGATAATAATGTATACATACATATATATTATAATAAACTCTGGAACACAATGAATAACAAAAATATAAATTATGGTATATTATCAAAGTACCTACAGCTACATGAAATAAGTACCTATACGGGATATGTCGAAATATGGTATGAAATAATCTACATTATAAATCATATTTATTTTCCTAATTCCAATAATTAGTTAAGAATTGTAACAATACTTGTATGTTGCTATAGAAATCACTTGCATATTATAAATTTTTATTATTTTTTTACTATGATTCCCTCCTGAATTATCTCATATATTATTGAATTTTATAGTCCATTAAAATTTTCTCAGTTTAAATTTGAAAAATATAATTACCAACGTACATTCTGAACAAAATACCAAAAGATTTTCTTTTGTTCCAGGTTGATGGATAGATTTATACACTTTTAGGTTACGTACACTAACGCTAAGCCCTAAACATTAGTTTTTAAGTTTAATTTTAAGTACAAACCTCTTAGATTTGGATAAGCGCTAACCTCCGTCCCAGAAGACATAGACGCTGCGTGGCGCCCAGTAGTAAACGCGACGCTGTACTATTAATCTTCTGGTAAGTAAATAATGTTTAATTTACTTACTGGTATTCATTCCTATAACTGAGAAAAATTTAATTATAAAATGTTAGAAAATAGAATCATAGTAAAATGTACCTATTTTCCTTATATTTAAGTAGGTACTTAATATGAATTGGTAAAGGAACATAGATATACGAGTATGTATAAGTATAATGAATAGAAAAATATAAACAAATTGTGAGAATATCTGTAAAGAGCGATTAATGAAGCAACACGAAAGGAATAAATATTCGTGCAAATATTGACAGGAGCAAATATATGGACTATGGTGTCTGGGTAATCATAAAAGTAAAACATTTATCAGCCAGCAAATAAAAGGTAAGTGTATTATTATCAGTTTTTTCAATATATTTTTTTTTTTCAGATATACATATAATATTAATATTACCATATGAAAACCATATAGAATGTGAATCTATGTATGTTTTTTATAATCATTAACATTAATTATGTACTAATTTTGCTTTAAAATTCAGATAATATTATGGTGTCTGGTTAATCATAAAAGTAAAACATTTATCAGCCAGCAAATAAAAGGGTAAGTGTATTATTATCAGTTTTTTCAATATATTTTTTTTTTCAGATATACATATAATATTAAAAATGTTACCATATGAAAACCATATAGAATGTGAATCTATGTATGTATTTTATAATTATTAACATTAATTATGTATTAATTTTGCGTTAAATTCAGATAATAATGTATACATACATATATATTATAATAAACTCTGGAACACAATGAATAACAAAAATATAAATTATGGTATATTATCAAAGTACCTACAGCTACATGAAATAAGTACCTATACGGGATATGTCGAAATATGGTATGAAATAATCTACATTATAAATCATATTTATTTTCCTAATTCCAATAATTAGTTAAGAATTGTAACAATACTTGTATGTTGCTATAGAAATCACTTGCATATTATAAATTTTTATTATTTTTTTACTATGATTCCCTCCTGAATTATCTCATATATTATTGAATTTTATAGTCCATTAAAATTTTCTCAGTTTAAATTTGAAAAATATAATTACCAACGTACATTCTGAACAAAATACCAAAAGATTTTCTTTTGTTCCAGGTTGATGGATAGATTTATACACTTTTAGGTTACGTACACTAACGCTAAGCCCTAAACATTAGTTTTTAAGTTTAATTTTAAGTACAAACCTCTTAGATTTGGATAAGCGCTAACCTCCGTCCCAGAAGACATAGACGCTGCGTGGCGCCCAGTAGTAAACGCGACGCTGTACTATTAATCTTCTGGTAAGTAAATAATGTTTAATTTACTTACTGGTATTCATTCCTATAACTGAGAAAAATTTAATTATAAAATGTTAGAAAATAGAATCATAGTAAAATGTACCTATTTTCCTTATATTTAAGTAGGTACTTAATATGAATTGGTAAAGGAACATAGATATACGAGTATGTATAAGTATAATGAATAGAAAAATATAAACAAATTGTGAGAATATCTGTAAAGAGCGATTAATGAAGCAACACGAAAGGAATAAATATTCGTGCAAATATTGACAGGAGCAAATATATGGACTATGGTGTCTGGGTAATCATAAAAGTAAAACATTTATCAGCCAGCAAATAAAAGGTAAGTGTATTATTATCAGTTTTTTCAATATATTTTTTTTTTTCAGATATACATATAATATTAATATTACCATATGAAAACCATATAGAATGTGAATCTATGTATGTTTTTTATAATCATTAACATTAATTATGTACTAATTTTGCTTTAAAATTCAGATAATATTATGGTGTCTGGTTAATCATAAAAGTAAAACATTTATCAGCCAGCAAATAAAAGGGTAAGTGTATTATTATCAGTTTTTTCAATATATTTTTTTTTTCAGATATACATATAATATTAAAAATGTTACCATATGAAAACCATATAGAATGTGAATCTATGTATGTATTTTATAATTATTAACATTAATTATGTATTAATTTTGCGTTAAATTCAGATAATAATGTATACATACATATATATTATAATAAACTCTGGAACACAATGAATAACAAAAATATAAATTATGGTATATTATCAAAGTACCTACAGCTACATGAAATAAGTACCTATACGGGATATGTCGAAATATGGTATGAAATAATCTACATTATAAATCATATTTATTTTCCTAATTCCAATAATTAGTTAAGAATTGTAACAATACTTGTATGTTGCTATAGAAATCACTTGCATATTATAAATTTTTATTATTTTTTTACTATGATTCCCTCCTGAATTATCTCATATATTATTGAATTTTATAGTCCATTAAAATTTTCTCAGTTTAAATTTGAAAAATATAATTACCAACGTACATTCTGAACAAAATACCAAAAGATTTTCTTTTGTTCCAGGTTGATGGATAGATTTATACACTTTTAGGTTACGTACACTAACGCTAAGCCCTAAACATTAGTTTTTAAGTTTAATTTTAAGTACAAACCTCTTAGATTTGGATAAGCGCTAACCTCCGTCCCAGAAGACATAGACGCTGCGTGGCGCCCAGTAGTAAACGCGACGCTGTACTATTAATCTTCTGGTAAGTAAATAATGTTTAATTTACTTACTGGTATTCATTCCTATAACTGAGAAAAATTTAATTATAAAATGTTAGAAAATAGAATCATAGTAAAATGTACCTATTTTCCTTATATTTAAGTAGGTACTTAATATGAATTGGTAAAGGAACATAGATATACGAGTATGTATAAGTATAATGAATAGAAAAATATAAACAAATTGTGAGAATATCTGTAAAGAGCGATTAATGAAGCAACACGAAAGGAATAAATATTCGTGCAAATATTGACAGGAGCAAATATATGGACTATGGTGTCTGGGTAATCATAAAAGTAAAACATTTATCAGCCAGCAAATAAAAGGTAAGTGTATTATTATCAGTTTTTTCAATATATTTTTTTTTTTCAGATATACATATAATATTAATATTACCATATGAAAACCATATAGAATGTGAATCTATGTATGTTTTTTATAATCATTAACATTAATTATGTACTAATTTTGCTTTAAAATTCAGATAATATTATGGTGTCTGGTTAATCATAAAAGTAAAACATTTATCAGCCAGCAAATAAAAGGGTAAGTGTATTATTATCAGTTTTTTCAATATATTTTTTTTTTCAGATATACATATAATATTAAAAATGTTACCATATGAAAACCATATAGAATGTGAATCTATGTATGTATTTTATAATTATTAACATTAATTATGTATTAATTTTGCGTTAAATTCAGATAATAATGTATACATACATATATATTATAATAAACTCTGGAACACAATGAATAACAAAAATATAAATTATGGTATATTATCAAAGTACCTACAGCTACATGAAATAAGTACCTATACGGGATATGTCGAAATATGGTATGAAATAATCTACATTATAAATCATATTTATTTTCCTAATTCCAATAATTAGTTAAGAATTGTAACAATACTTGTATGTTGCTATAGAAATCACTTGCATATTATAAATTTTTATTATTTTTTTACTATGATTCCCTCCTGAATTATCTCATATATTATTGAATTTTATAGTCCATTAAAATTTTCTCAGTTTAAATTTGAAAAATATAATTACCAACGTACATTCTGAACAAAATACCAAAAGATTTTCTTTTGTTCCAGGTTGATGGATAGATTTATACACTTTTAGGTTACGTACACTAACGCTAAGCCCTAAACATTAGTTTTTAAGTTTAATTTTAAGTACAAACCTCTTAGATTTGGATAAGCGCTAACCTCCGTCCCAGAAGACATAGACGCTGCGTGGCGCCCAGTAGTAAACGCGACGCTGTACTATTAATCTTCTGGTAAGTAAATAATGTTTAATTTACTTACTGGTATTCATTCCTATAACTGAGAAAAATTTAATTATAAAATGTTAGAAAATAGAATCATAGTAAAATGTACCTATTTTCCTTATATTTAAGTAGGTACTTAATATGAATTGGTAAAGGAACATAGATATACGAGTATGTATAAGTATAATGAATAGAAAAATATAAACAAATTGTGAGAATATCTGTAAAGAGCGATTAATGAAGCAACACGAAAGGAATAAATATTCGTGCAAATATTGACAGGAGCAAATATATGGACTATGGTGTCTGGGTAATCATAAAAGTAAAACATTTATCAGCCAGCAAATAAAAGGTAAGTGTATTATTATCAGTTTTTTCAATATATTTTTTTTTTTCAGATATACATATAATATTAATATTACCATATGAAAACCATATAGAATGTGAATCTATGTATGTTTTTTATAATCATTAACATTAATTATGTACTAATTTTGCTTTAAAATTCAGATAATATTATGGTGTCTGGTTAATCATAAAAGTAAAACATTTATCAGCCAGCAAATAAAAGGGTAAGTGTATTATTATCAGTTTTTTCAATATATTTTTTTTTTCAGATATACATATAATATTAAAAATGTTACCATATGAAAACCATATAGAATGTGAATCTATGTATGTATTTTATAATTATTAACATTAATTATGTATTAATTTTGCGTTAAATTCAGATAATAATGTATACATACATATATATTATAATAAACTCTGGAACACAATGAATAACAAAAATATAAATTATGGTATATTATCAAAGTACCTACAGCTACATGAAATAAGTACCTATACGGGATATGTCGAAATATGGTATGAAATAATCTACATTATAAATCATATTTATTTTCCTAATTCCAATAATTAGTTAAGAATTGTAACAATACTTGTATGTTGCTATAGAAATCACTTGCATATTATAAATTTTTATTATTTTTTTACTATGATTCCCTCCTGAATTATCTCATATATTATTGAATTTTATAGTCCATTAAAATTTTCTCAGTTTAAATTTGAAAAATATAATTACCAACGTACATTCTGAACAAAATACCAAAAGATTTTCTTTTGTTCCAGGTTGATGGATAGATTTATACACTTTTAGGTTACGTACACTAACGCTAAGCCCTAAACATTAGTTTTTAAGTTTAATTTTAAGTACAAACCTCTTAGATTTGGATAAGCGCTAACCTCCGTCCCAGAAGACATAGACGCTGCGTGGCGCCCAGTAGTAAACGCGACGCTGTACTATTAATCTTCTGGTAAGTAAATAATGTTTAATTTACTTACTGGTATTCATTCCTATAACTGAGAAAAATTTAATTATAAAATGTTAGAAAATAGAATCATAGTAAAATGTACCTATTTTCCTTATATTTAAGTAGGTACTTAATATGAATTGGTAAAGGAACATAGATATACGAGTATGTATAAGTATAATGAATAGAAAAATATAAACAAATTGTGAGAATATCTGTAAAGAGCGATTAATGAAGCAACACGAAAGGAATAAATATTCGTGCAAATATTGACAGGAGCAAATATATGGACTATGGTGTCTGGGTAATCATAAAAGTAAAACATTTATCAGCCAGCAAATAAAAGGTAAGTGTATTATTATCAGTTTTTTCAATATATTTTTTTTTTTCAGATATACATATAATATTAATATTACCATATGAAAACCATATAGAATGTGAATCTATGTATGTTTTTTATAATCATTAACATTAATTATGTACTAATTTTGCTTTAAAATTCAGATAATATTATGGTGTCTGGTTAATCATAAAAGTAAAACATTTATCAGCCAGCAAATAAAAGGGTAAGTGTATTATTATCAGTTTTTTCAATATATTTTTTTTTTCAGATATACATATAATATTAAAAATGTTACCATATGAAAACCATATAGAATGTGAATCTATGTATGTATTTTATAATTATTAACATTAATTATGTATTAATTTTGCGTTAAATTCAGATAATAATGTATACATACATATATATTATAATAAACTCTGGAACACAATGAATAACAAAAATATAAATTATGGTATATTATCAAAGTACCTACAGCTACATGAAATAAGTACCTATACGGGATATGTCGAAATATGGTATGAAATAATCTACATTATAAATCATATTTATTTTCCTAATTCCAATAATTAGTTAAGAATTGTAACAATACTTGTATGTTGCTATAGAAATCACTTGCATATTATAAATTTTTATTATTTTTTTACTATGATTCCCTCCTGAATTATCTCATATATTATTGAATTTTATAGTCCATTAAAATTTTCTCAGTTTAAATTTGAAAAATATAATTACCAACGTACATTCTGAACAAAATACCAAAAGATTTTCTTTTGTTCCAGGTTGATGGATAGATTTATACACTTTTAGGTTACGTACACTAACGCTAAGCCCTAAACATTAGTTTTTAAGTTTAATTTTAAGTACAAACCTCTTAGATTTGGATAAGCGCTAACCTCCGTCCCAGAAGACATAGACGCTGCGTGGCGCCCAGTAGTAAACGCGACGCTGTACTATTAATCTTCTGGTAAGTAAATAATGTTTAATTTACTTACTGGTATTCATTCCTATAACTGAGAAAAATTTAATTATAAAATGTTAGAAAATAGAATCATAGTAAAATGTACCTATTTTCCTTATATTTAAGTAGGTACTTAATATGAATTGGTAAAGGAACATAGATATACGAGTATGTATAAGTATAATGAATAGAAAAATATAAACAAATTGTGAGAATATCTGTAAAGAGCGATTAATGAAGCAACACGAAAGGAATAAATATTCGTGCAAATATTGACAGGAGCAAATATATGGACTATGGTGTCTGGGTAATCATAAAAGTAAAACATTTATCAGCCAGCAAATAAAAGGTAAGTGTATTATTATCAGTTTTTTCAATATATTTTTTTTTTTTCAGATATACATATAATATTAATATTACCATATGAAAACCATATAGAATGTGAATCTATGTATGTTTTTTATAATCATTAACATTAATTATGTACTAATTTTGCTTTAAAATTCAGATAATATTATGGTGTCTGGTTAATCATAAAAGTAAAACATTTATCAGCCAGCAAATAAAAGGGTAAGTGTATTATTATCAGTTTTTTCAATATATTTTTTTTTTCAGATATACATATAATATTAAAAATGTTACCATATGAAAACCATATAGAATGTGAATCTATGTATGTATTTTATAATTATTAACATTAATTATGTATTAATTTTGCGTTAAATTCAGATAATAATGTATACATACATATATATTATAATAAACTCTGGAACACAATGAATAACAAAAATATAAATTATGGTATATTATCAAAGTACCTACAGCTACATGAAATAAGTACCTATACGGGATATGTCGAAATATGGTATGAAATAATCTACATTATAAATCATATTTATTTTCCTAATTCCAATAATTAGTTAAGAATTGTAACAATACTTGTATGTTGCTATAGAAATCACTTGCATATTATAAATTTTTATTATTTTTTTACTATGATTCCCTCCTGAATTATCTCATATATTATTGAATTTTATAGTCCATTAAAATTTTCTCAGTTTAAATTTGAAAAATATAATTACCAACGTACATTCTGAACAAAATACCAAAAGATTTTCTTTTGTTCCAGGTTGATGGATAGATTTATACACTTTTAGGTTACGTACACTAACGCTAAGCCCTAAACATTAGTTTTTAAGTTTAATTTTAAGTACAAACCTCTTAGATTTGGATAAGCGCTAACCTCCGTCCCAGAAGACATAGACGCTGCGTGGCGCCCAGTAGTAAACGCGACGCTGTACTATTAATCTTCTGGTAAGTAAATAATGTTTAATTTACTTACTGGTATTCATTCCTATAACTGAGAAAAATTTAATTATAAAATGTTAGAAAATAGAATCATAGTAAAATGTACCTATTTTCCTTATATTTAAGTAGGTACTTAATATGAATTGGTAAAGGAACATAGATATACGAGTATGTATAAGTATAATGAATAGAAAAATATAAACAAATTGTGAGAATATCTGTAAAGAGCGATTAATGAAGCAACACGAAAGGAATAAATATTCGTGCAAATATTGACAGGAGCAAATATATGGACTATGGTGTCTGGGTAATCATAAAAGTAAAACATTTATCAGCCAGCAAATAAAAGGTAAGTGTATTATTATCAGTTTTTTCAATATATTTTTTTTTTTCAGATATACATATAATATTAATATTACCATATGAAAACCATATAGAATGTGAATCTATGTATGTTTTTTATAATCATTAACATTAATTATGTACTAATTTTGCTTTAAAATTCAGATAATATTATGGTGTCTGGTTAATCATAAAAGTAAAACATTTATCAGCCAGCAAATAAAAGGGTAAGTGTATTATTATCAGTTTTTTCAATATATTTTTTTTTTCAGATATACATATAATATTAAAAATGTTACCATATGAAAACCATATAGAATGTGAATCTATGTATGTATTTTATAATTATTAACATTAATTATGTATTAATTTTGCGTTAAATTCAGATAATAATGTATACATACATATATATTATAATAAACTCTGGAACACAATGAATAACAAAAATATAAATTATGGTATATTATCAAAGTACCTACAGCTACATGAAATAAGTACCTATACGGGATATGTCGAAATATGGTATGAAATAATCTACATTATAAATCATATTTATTTTCCTAATTCCAATAATTAGTTAAGAATTGTAACAATACTTGTATGTTGCTATAGAAATCACTTGCATATTATAAATTTTTATTATTTTTTTACTATGATTCCCTCCTGAATTATCTCATATATTATTGAATTTTATAGTCCATTAAAATTTTCTCAGTTTAAATTTGAAAAATATAATTACCAACGTACATTCTGAACAAAATACCAAAAGATTTTCTTTTGTTCCAGGTTGATGGATAGATTTATACACTTTTAGGTTACGTACACTAACGCTAAGCCCTAAACATTAGTTTTTAAGTTTAATTTTAAGTACAAACCTCTTAGATTTGGATAAGCGCTAACCTCCGTCCCAGAAGACATAGACGCTGCGTGGCGCCCAGTAGTAAACGCGACGCTGTACTATTAATCTTCTGGTAAGTAAATAATGTTTAATTTACTTACTGGTATTCATTCCTATAACTGAGAAAAATTTAATTATAAAATGTTAGAAAATAGAATCATAGTAAAATGTACCTATTTTCCTTATATTTAAGTAGGTACTTAATATGAATTGGTAAAGGAACATAGATATACGAGTATGTATAAGTATAATGAATAGAAAAATATAAACAAATTGTGAGAATATCTGTAAAGAGCGATTAATGAAGCAACACGAAAGGAATAAATATTCGTGCAAATATTGACAGGAGCAAATATATGGACTATGGTGTCTGGGTAATCATAAAAGTAAAACATTTATCAGCCAGCAAATAAAAGGTAAGTGTATTATTATCAGTTTTTTCAATATATTTTTTTTTTTCAGATATACATATAATATTAATATTACCATATGAAAACCATATAGAATGTGAATCTATGTATGTTTTTTATAATCATTAACATTAATTATGTACTAATTTTGCTTTAAAATTCAGATAATATTATGGTGTCTGGTTAATCATAAAAGTAAAACATTTATCAGCCAGCAAATAAAAGGGTAAGTGTATTATTATCAGTTTTTTCAATATATTTTTTTTTTCAGATATACATATAATATTAAAAATGTTACCATATGAAAACCATATAGAATGTGAATCTATGTATGTATTTTATAATTATTAACATTAATTATGTATTAATTTTGCGTTAAATTCAGATAATAATGTATACATACATATATATTATAATAAACTCTGGAACACAATGAATAACAAAAATATAAATTATGGTATATTATCAAAGTACCTACAGCTACATGAAATAAGTACCTATACGGGATATGTCGAAATATGGTATGAAATAATCTACATTATAAATCATATTTATTTTCCTAATTCCAATAATTAGTTAAGAATTGTAACAATACTTGTATGTTGCTATAGAAATCACTTGCATATTATAAATTTTTATTATTTTTTTACTATGATTCCCTCCTGAATTATCTCATATATTATTGAATTTTATAGTCCATTAAAATTTTCTCAGTTTAAATTTGAAAAATATAATTACCAACGTACATTCTGAACAAAATACCAAAAGATTTTCTTTTGTTCCAGGTTGATGGATAGATTTATACACTTTTAGGTTACGTACACTAACGCTAAGCCCTAAACATTAGTTTTTAAGTTTAATTTTAAGTACAAACCTCTTAGATTTGGATAAGCGCTAACCTCCGTCCCAGAAGACATAGACGCTGCGTGGCGCCCAGTAGTAAACGCGACGCTGTACTATTAATCTTCTGGTAAGTAAATAATGTTTAATTTACTTACTGGTATTCATTCCTATAACTGAGAAAAATTTAATTATAAAATGTTAGAAAATAGAATCATAGTAAAATGTACCTATTTTCCTTATATTTAAGTAGGTACTTAATATGAATTGGTAAAGGAACATAGATATACGAGTATGTATAAGTATAAGGAATAGAAAAATATAAACAAATTGTGAGAATATCTGTAAAGAGCGATTAATGAAGCAACACGAAAGGAATAAATATTCGTGCAAATATTGACAGGAGCAAATATATGGACTATGGTGTCTGGGTAATCATAAAAGTAAAACATTTATCAGCCAGCAAATAAAAGGTAAGTGTATTATTATCAGTTTTTTCAATATATTTTTTTTTTTCAGATATACATATAATATTAATATTACCATATGAAAACCATATAGAATGTGAATCTATGTATGTATTTTATAATTATTAACATTAATTATGTATTAATTTTGCGTTATATTCAGATAATGTATATATATATATATATATATATATATATATATATATATATATATATATATATATATATATATATATATACAGGGTCCGCCATCTAACGTTTTTTTTTTCAACTAGTGCTTATTTCGTGAATGGTAACACTTAGCTCATGTTTGATTTGACAGATAATTAGTTTTATCCTTCCGCTGAACGAATATGGTTGTGTATACGCTTGAACAACGCTGGGAAATATTGCGACATTACTTTGAAAATCATGGTAATGTTGCAGAATGTGTGCGAAAATTGCGTACGGATTTTGGAAGAAGAGATGCACCGTCAGCTCCGTATGTTCGTTATCTTGTGAAAAAAGTGAAAGAAACTGGCATCCTCATCGATAAACCAAAGCGTGAAAAGCCAAAAACAGTGCGTACACCCGAGAATATTGCTGCTGTGGCAGAAAGTGTGCGTGAAGCGCCATCAACATCAATTCACCGTCGTTCTCAACAATTGAACATTTCGGAGACATCATTGAGACGAGTTTTGCATAAAGACCTTGGTATGACGGCATACAAAGTCCAATTGGTTCAGGAGTTGAAGCCAACTGACCATCCAATGCGTTTTCGCTTCGCTGAGTGGGCCTGTGATCGACTTACAGAAGATGCCGATTTTGCCAAAAAAATCATCTTTTCAGATGAAGCTCATTTTCATCTTGGCGGGTATGTAAACAAGCAAAATTGTCGCATTTGGGGCACAGAAAACCCGCACGAATACATTGAAAAGCCGACGCACCCAAAACGAGTCACTGTTTGGTGTGGATTTTGGTCCAGAGGCATAATTGGGCCATTTTTCTTCGAAAATGAGCAAGGAGTGGCCGTTACAGTCAATGGCGATCGTTATCGGGCCATGTTGAACGAATTTTTGTTCACAAAAATTGAAGAGGAGGATATTGGCAACATTTGGTTTCAACAGGACGGCGCTACGTGCCACACAGCCGAAGCTACACTCGATGTTTTGCGCCCTGTTTTTGAAGATCGCATTATCAGCCGCAGAGCTGATGTCGTTTGGCCACCTCGGAGCTGCGATTTGACACCGTTGGACTATTTTTTGTGGGGTGCCATCAAAGATAAGTGTTACGCCGACAAGCCAGAGACAATTGACGCTTTAAAGGACAATATTCGTGAAGCCATTGGTGAAATACAGCTGCACACAATCGATAATGTGCTTAAAAATTGGACCGAACGTGTACGCTACTGCATGGCCAGCCGAGGCAGCCATTTGAATGAAATTATTTTCCATTATTAACCGGAAGGATTGTACTTTCAAATAAAAAAAGAAATTTGAGAAAATATTCAGTAGTTTTTTTTTATAGCATTTAAAAAAAAAAAAAAGTTATTTGGCGGACCCTTTATATATGTCCACAAATATTTACTGTTAATAACTTCAAGTCACTTTGTAATAGTTATCAGCATTTTTTTTTTTATTACGGTGCATGTTTAATATATTATTGAATTGTTTGTCAGAAAAGCAGTGTATGCAGTTAAATTAAAAATACATTTTTATGTTTTTGAAATATATTATGTAATAAGCTAGTGTAATTTGGTGCGATGAGTGTGGTATGATTGAGTGTCGGCCAGTTGAGGGTTATGCCGGTTTTACATTGGGCAACAGTTGCTAGTGTAACTGCACTTGCAATTGATACCGGCAATAACTTGCAAATGCAATTTTTCTTGCTTTACATTGAGCAACATGCTACTTAAACATTTTTGAAGTGTCACCAACAGTTATACCAACATCATTTATTAATAACTATTATTTTGACATTATGGTCATTAGGGGTGAATAAAAGGAGAAGTAATTTCAGCGTTGTAAGGTAACTTTAAATGTTTTAAATACTTCTATAATTAAATTAAGTACGGTTTAAATGGACATCAAAAGGTGACTCACTGATCAAAATAAATACATAACCTATAAATGGCAGATAAACAATAAGTTGGTAGTACCGTAAATTACCAAGTTGCGCGTGCAATTGTTGCACGAATTAGAACATGCGCTATTTTCGTGCAATAGGTTGCGAGTATGTGTTGCACGTGCAATTTTCATATTACACTATGCAATATTGCCGCTATCAATTGTAAGTTGCAGTTGCACGAGCAATTGTTGCCCAATGTAAAACCGGCATTAGCAGTCCGCGAAAGAGGTCTGAAAAAGATGGCGGCAATCACATGGTTGTAGATGCTTGGAATGAATAACAGAAATGATGGCGAAAAAAGAGTAGTTTCAACGTAGAATTAGCGGAAAACAGAGGGAAAGTGTTTTGAAATGGGACGAGAAACAAGAAAAGAGAACGATTTTTAGAGGCAGAAGCCTGGAACAGCACAACAGTTGTTATAATTGTTTATTAGAATATACACATTTTTTTACGTATTATACGCTGCTCCTGATCTAACCTGCATCTCTTTTTTGAACCGTGTCTTTCTTGTAAACATTGCACCCTGAACTCACGCCCGTAAGTAACTATTTACATTATATAATTTCCGTTACAATTTAGCGCCCAACTAACGAGCAAGATTGTACAATGCCCGAGAAAGAAACGAGATGTATATGGTGAGTCATGTTTAGATGTTTAGAAAGTAAGGTTAAAAAATAAAAATGTGGAACACAATAATATTGAATTTATCATAAAACACAATATCAATGCAGTCAAAGTTAAAGAGTTTTGTAAATTGTATTTAAAATAATTGTAAAAATAATGAAAACTAAAACCGAACTTGGTTTTTAGGTACGGTGGAACAAAGCATTGTGAACACCTTGACAAACAGTAAAAGTGATGATCGGTACTACATATCTCACTGGAAAGATATCGGAGGTGGTAATTTCACATTTGTACCAAGAGGTCGATTACATTCAGTTAGATTTATAAAGAAACTGATTTTGATGTGAGACGATGCCGGAGTTACAGAACGCAAGCAGGTTGTCTTAGCTATATAATGTTTGCGTGGGCCTTGGGCCTGCGTAAAATTGGGGACTGTTGAAAGAGAACGCTTTTGGTAAGTTCGAAAATTTTATGTAAAAAGTGTTTGTATTAATAGGTATATTGTGCCGGCACCCTTTGTCCGTACTTTATGATATTATATATGCTGACAGCTCAAATATTGGGCAATGAAACTGAAACATTTTGTATTCCATACGTGGATGACTTGCTAGTTTATTCTGAAATAAGGATAAATATTTGCTTCTTTTAAAAATATTTTTTCATAAACTAAGTGATACTAATATCACTGTAAAGTTAAAGATATCTCAATTTATTAAGGAAGTATAACTTTTTTGGGTTATATTATAATTTCACATAATATAAAAATAAATCCAGATCGATGTAAAGCTATCTAAATTTTTTCAGTTTCAAGAAATCAGACATTTAAAATCTTTCTTGAGCTTATGTAATTTTGTTATTAGATTTTGTGAACAGTATGCCACCGAAGTTTATCCTCTTTTACAATTACTGAAGAAAACGCCTGTTTAGCTGGTCGCCAAAAGAATAGAACGCATTCGTTGTGCGTAGTAAAATGGGTCATTCTAGAATTCTTGGTATTATTTATTATAATGGCAGAACCGGTGATGACTCGGAATCAATTCTTAATTTACTTTCTGAGTATTTCTCTAGCGTTTTTAATGACGTCATGTATAGAATCAGAATATAATTTTTGCTAATGATTTCGTTAATAATTCTGTAAATATTAGAATTGAGAATATCTCAGAAAATCCCTACTGTTAGCTGCACATAATGTCGAAAACTCAATGACGGCTGGCCTTGATCAGATATCGAACTTCTTGGTTAAGGACTGTGTGTTTAGGGTGTTTCGAAAAAGTGACATGAAGTAATTTCGGCAAGTTCGGAAGCTACTTTACTTTAACTAATAAATTAACCAAGAGAGGGTTTTAAGCAGGTTTTTGCCGTTACTCTGTAAGTCGGAGATGAAGGAATTCATAAAAATAAGGCCTTCAGGTTAAGTTGTACCCAGGGTCTGGGGTTTTATGATTACTCCATAAAAACTTTTGTAATTAGTAACAAACTGCAACAGCAAACCATTCATTTTTCTATTATTGTCTTCATCTTACAATGTGTAATATACAGGCTGTGAAAAAAAGGGTAAAAAAAAATTAAAGGCATGTAGGACTGACTAAAATGAGTAAAAAAATCTGTTGTGGCCAGCACAATACCTTCCGTCAATCCTGTGTATAATGTAAAAATTCCATACATAATTTTTCTTGCAAAAGATTCTGATGTCTGTATGTGTGTGTGTGTGTGTGTGTTCGTATGTGCGTGTGTGTGTGTGTGTGTGTATGTGTGTGTGTATGTGACCGCGGTTTCGTCAACGATATCTCCAATACTAGAATTCCAAAAAATACAATTCTTGCGTATTCCTCTTCCTTTCAACCATATATGCAGACTTGTTTAGATTTTGGTCATAATTGGTCAACCGAAAGTACCCTCATTTGAAGATTTTAACAGTTTTTCTTGAAAAATTCAGTTAAATGTTATTATAACTTAAAGAATATATTATTCTCTATACGATTTGATTGCATTTTATATTTCATATTCAACAAATATAGAGTTAAAGAAGAATAAAGATAATTAATTTCATATAAATATCATAATTCAGCCAGGTATGCTAACTTAACCATGGAAACTGCTAATATATTCAGGTAATTCAAATTGACAGATGTCAGTATCAATAAAAAGCAAGTAATTGAATGAAAGAATAAGGGAAGTAACTCTAGTGTTAGAAGTTTTAGATATAATAGAGACGATTACATTGGTTTGAACATGTCATGAGGAGAGATGAATATATTAATAGAAGGTGGAAGAAACATAGGAAGACCAAATATAAGATGAAAAGACTGTATTGCAGAAGACTTGAGAGAAAAGGAACTAAATGAGGACGACACGCAAAACAAAAATGAGTGGAAAAAGAAAATAAAAAATAGCGACCCCCTAACGAATGGGAAAAACTAAAGAAGAAGAAGATGTCAGTGTCAAGTGCAATTTGCATAGTTTGTTTATGAAATAACTTTACTGGAAATATAGGATCTTTTGCAAAAAAATCATGTATAGGGCGCTGCCTTTTGCAAGCAGATATGGGGACCCGTATCAAAATGACAGCAATTAATTATGTCCATAACTGACAAGTATCATAATTTTTCATTCAATATTTCATGATTTTCTTATTTCATGTGGTTTGTTTGTTATCAGGAGTATGGAATTCAGTTGCCGAGAAAGGGAATCATAAAATACCAAAAATTTAGAATCTTTTGCAAGAAAATTTATGTATGGAATTTGTACATAATACACAGGATTGACGGAAGGTATTGTGCTGGCCACATCAGATTTTTAGACTATTATTACTTTCTTTTATGTATTTATTAAATTGAGTAATTATTTTTTCAAGTTTTTTATCAATATTTTCTATTAATATATTTAATTGTTTTTCTAAATATTTTTTACTAATAGCATGAGAATCTAATAAAGGTGATGCAACTTTAACAAGTTTTTCACTATCACTGTTGTCATTGTCATCACTATTATAATTATTATTACTTTCAAATTGTGATTATAGAGACGTCCGAACTTGTCAATAGACATTTTATTACTAAATACTATAAAATAATATTAGCTTCTTTTAATTCTTTAATTATAGAAATAATTTCATTGTCATTGTCCTTGCATGTTTAGATGCTATAATTTTTTTTTAATTTTTCAACTAATTCATTAGGCTTATCCCAATATTCATGTTCAACAGGTTTAGTATTATAATTTTTAAATAATTCGAACCCAGTACCAGTTTTTTTATGTAACGATTTTGCTGCTTGTGTTGTCGAAATTGGACTAAGAGAAAATGATGAATGTCTTTTAGGTGTTAGTAACACACTTATAATATTTTTATATTTATATGATTGACTTCCTTTAAGCTGTCCTGTTGGAATATTATCACGACGTGCATCGTTTGTTATATTTAAAATTTCTTTGTAATTGCCACTATCTTTTTCTGTATATATTCGAATGGGAATCTTTTTAAAAATAAGTTCATATAAACCTTCTGATCCATGAAATATTTTGTTATTAATTATTATATTATTTTCTTTAAAATTTATTTCTTTACTACCCATTTTAAAAAATTCACCCTTATTAGTTTCATGAAATGTTACTCCATATACATCATCTATTTCTTTAGATTTTGTTATAACATTTTTAATATATGGTTTAACTAATTCACTAGAACCCTCTAAATAAAAATTTACAACCTTTGGACTATACATGCTATGTGTATGTGCTAATTTTTTATCATCATCTACATATGAATTAGCAGTTTCCGATATTTTTTGACTAGTAGTAGCAGCATATGGCTTTACTTCAGGTTTAACATTTTCTTCAATTTCTTTTTCATTTTCTTCCTTTTGTTTACTTTTTTATATTTTTTAAGGTAGGTATATTTTGTAAATTTTCAGTAATTTGTTTTTAAAATTTTTGTTATAGGAATATATGTTTTTTCCAACTTAATTTCTTTTTCCATTTCTCCACTTTTTAATAATTCAAGTTTTTTTTAAAATTTTATCGCGCTTCTATTAATTCTTTTTTTTAACTTTTTATTTATACTCATTTTTAGTAAATAAACAGGTTTTTGAAACAGCTTATAAACAGCTCTGTATACTGATCTATATACGGATTTATAAGCAAATAAACAGGTTTGAACAGCTTGTAAACAGCTCTATATACTGATCTGTATACAAGTTGTTACGTTCTAATTTGGTCCTTTGTTCCAATTTCCTTAATTTTATACCTGCCGTTCCTTCGTTTCCATTCATGACCTTAAAAACAATGTTTTATGCCGTAATGATATTATTTATACTTCATAGTTCTATTAAATTCACTTACTTAATGTTTCTTTAAATTTGGTAGCTTCATTTGTTCAAAATTAAATAGTCTATTTTTCAGTTTATTATTCTAGTTTCAGTTTTAGGTTAATTTTTGGTGACATTTCTTAATTAGATTTGTCTTTGCGGTGATCGTATAAGCTGAGCGCTACGTTCACAACGTAGTGTAGCGGCGGTAAATTTTGAAGTTGTTTGGTAAATAAATAGATTTCAAATTGGTTGGATTTATTGTTGTATTAATTTAGTTTATTTATTTAAAACATTAACATACAACTATTATCCCATCCTACTATCCTTAAATTACCCCTATCCTATACTAAAAATTTGTGACGTGCTTCGCGCAAGGCGATTACAACAACGCACCCTAGCTGGTTTGGTGTGCGGCCGCTAGCCTTTACACAGTGGAGGTGGGAGCGGGTTAAGTTCGGTGATCAATCCCCGAAAGGGGTTGAATGAGCCCCACGTTGGGCGCCAAAATTTGTGACGTGCTTCACGCTACGTCGCGGACTATTCGTTCTCGAACACCATCTGGCTGTATTTGCCCTGCGTCGATCGGTTGGCCAACATTCGGCGTATAGCTGTATTGTCGGGTTCGGGTACATCCGCGTCGTCGCATTTATTTATACATTTTCATATTTTAAAGTTAAATTTACATTTATTAAATATTATTATTCGTAGCTTTGGAGTATTTATTTGTACAAGCCTTTTCTTTTGTTTTCAGGCAATATTTTATGTCTGCACGGTAGGTAAGATTTTATTTTACAACCTTTTCGTAATTTTCCGGACAAAAATTACGTGGCGCCCATTCAACCCCTTTCGGGGGTTGATCACCGAACTTAACCCGCTCCCACCTCCACTGTGTAAAGGCTAGCGGCCGCACACCAAACCAGCTAGGGTGCGTTGTTGTAATCGCCTTGCGCGAAGCACGTCACAAAGTGTACAATTTTTATATATGTACTTATATATTGATCAAAACCTTTACGATATCGACCTTCATTTATATTACATTCTTTATTAATAACTAAGAATTCATAATTATTTGACCAGCATATCGAACACATATTTTTAAATTCGTCAAAAGTCATATCAGTTCCAACATGTTCATCATAAATATGTTGTAAATTTATGTCATCCTGTTTAAATAATATTAACATATTTGCATTGTCACGTATTAAATGCTTTGGCATACGTGTATGTTTGACACAAGTAAAAACAATCAACTAACTTGTGCCGTCCCATACAAAAATAATCTCTAATTATATCCTGTTTTTCACACGCAATATCATCAAATATAAAAATAGAATTATATTTTGCTTTAGCCGGTCTAATTATATTTTCACTATTATTATATTCAAAATATCCAACAGTTTTAATAGGTTTCAATAATTTTTCTAAATATAGATACTTTAGTTGAAACAGAGAATTTGAATCTATATAAATATTTTCAAAATTTAAGCCATTTGGATGTTCAATAAGTGAAATTATAACATTTGTTTTTCCGCAACCCGATGGACCGCTTATCAAACAACGAATTGTTAATGGAAATAATACACTATGACGTGGTTTTATTTGTTTCTTTTTTAAATCCTAGTTTTTAACTTTAAGCGTATGTTTTTGTTTTTCTATTTTAAGCATATGTTTTTGCTTTAATTTCTTCATTGTAACTAAAATTAAAAAATATAAATAGCAGCTTTATATAAATATATTTTAGTTCAGCATAAAACTTAAATGATTAAACATCGAAAAAATAATAATAACAATCAAGTTTACGGTAGTGGTATATTAAAAACAGCTATAAATAAACTTCCAATTGAGCTTCATATACCTGTATAATTATTGCGGTCCAGGAACAAAATTGGAAAAAAGACTTTCACGCGGTGATAAAGGTGTTAATATATTAGACGAAGCGTGTAAAATTCATGATATTGCATATTCTAAAAGTGAAAATTTAGAAAATCGTCATAAGGCTGATAAAATATTGGCTAATAAAGCATTTGAATGGTTTCGTTCCAAAAACGCTTCTATAAAAGAAAAAATTGCTGCTCTAGGTGTTTCAGGAGCAATGAAGGCAAAAGTTAAATTAGGTGCAGGAAATAAAATAAGACGTGTTAAAAAAATAAAAAAAGAAAAGGTGGTAAACTTACCTTTCAAAATAAAAAAATCAAACATTGTGTTAAAGATATTAAAAAAGGTGGTAAACTTAACTTTAAAAATGAAATTAAACGTATTCGTTCAACATTATCCAATAACAATTCCGATAACAAAAATATTTTAATTGATTTAAAAGAGTTTAAAAAAAATAAAAAGAAATTACATAACCCAAGGGTAATATCAGTCCCGAAAAGAGGTGGTATATTACCACTTATACCAATATTTGCTGGATTAAGTGCATTAGGAACATTAGCAGGAGGTGCTGCAAGTATTGTAAAAGCTGTAAATGATGTAAAATCGGCAAATAAAAATCTACAAGAAAATCAAACACAATAAAAAAATGGAAGCTATTGCTTTAGGAAAAGGTTTATATTTAAAACCATATAAAAAAGGGTTAGGATTATATTTACAATCTTCGCAAATAAAAATGCAAAAAAACTACTAAAAGAGTTACCAAAACATGCTCTAATTAATATCGAATTATTAAAATATGCTAAAGTTTTAAAAATACCAAATTTTAGAGTAGTTTTTATGAGAAATAATTTACCTAAACGTATTAATTTTAAAGAATGTGGAATAATTAATTTAGATAATTATAACAATATAGGTACACACTGGGTTGCATACAAAAAAGTTGGTACAAATGTAATATATTTTGATAGTTTCCGTAGTTTAAAACCTCCAAAAGAAATAGTTAAATATTTTGGTAACTCTAATATTAAATACAATTATAATCAATATCAGTTATTTAACACTGTTACTTGCGGTCATCTTTGTTTACATTTTTTATTTAATAAACATTTTTTATAAAAATATTTTAGTATTACATAAAAAACAATGTCGTACACATTTACTTTTTCGGGTAATAGTGCTCAATTATCTTTGACTATAGCTCCAGCTATTCAACTAAATACTGATAACGAATATGTACTAGGACTAATAAATTTTGAATCTTATAATTCTATTCCAAACATTGATCAACGAAACAATAAATTTTATGCTGGTGAATATGAAATTACTATACCTGATGGATCATATGAACTTAAAGATATAAATACGTTTTTAAGAAAAAAAATGAAAAGTACTAAAGGACAACAAACTATTTCAATTACAGCAAACAATAATACATTAAATCAAATACTATTAGAGAATTATTAGGTTTTCAAGCACAAATATATAAAGGTAAAACACATCATATATCAGAAAATCCTGTAAATATAATTAAAGTTAACGCTATTCGTATAGAATGTAATATAGTAACAGGTTCATATGATAATTCAAAACAAGTTCATATACGTAATTCATGAGTTTTATCCAAATGTTCCATCAGGATTTAATTATTGAAAATCCGTTGAATGTTATTTATTTACCAATTAATACTAATATTATTGATAATATTACGCTTAAAATAGTTGATCAGACTGGTGAGCTAGTCAATTTTAGTGAAGAACTTGTCACGGTAAGACTGCATTTAATTTTTTTTTTAAACAAAATGGGTATAGTGTATAATACACGTACAAAATTACATATAAAAAAGAAATACAGTAATAAGGGTGTCAGTCAAAGCCAAACTAAACACCAGCTAACAACTGAAAACAAAAATATTTAGAAGCTCTTGGATTTAAAGTAATAAATAATATTAAAAACGAAAGAAAAAAATAAAAATATTAAAAATAAAAAAATAAATATATATTAACACGTTTACTACTTTACATACATTTTAAAATTCATACATCATTAAGTGTTATATGTATTGTGTGCAAAAACACGAAAATGAGTGACAATGTTTTAAAAGTAAAAGTACCTGTATATTTCGATGAAAGAATACAAAGTGATGACACACATACTTATGTACCATATGCACCTGCATTGTTAAAAAATAATGATGAAATTAGAATATCAGTACAAAAACAAGATTTATATACATTACCATCTACTAGTTATATTTATATTGAGGGGCAAATATTAACTAATGATAATAAAACAACAACAACTGGAAAATTTATAAATAATGGAATAATGACCTGTTTGATGAAATTCGTTATGAAATTGGTGGAATTGTTATAGAACGTATTCGCAACCCAGGAATTACAACAACCTTAAAAAATCTGATGTGGCCAGCACAATACCTTCCGTCAATCCTGTGTATTATGTAAAAATTCCATACATAAATAATTTTCTTGCCAAAAGATTATAAATTTCCAGTAATATTATTTCATGCAAATGGCACTTTACACTGACATTTTCTTCTTCTTTTGCTTTTCCCATTCGTTTGCGGGTTATCCTCACGTCAAAATTTTTCATTCAAAATTTCTTTTTTTGGTATTTTATGATTCCTTTTCTCGGCAACTGAATTCCACATCCCTGATAATAAATAAACCACATGAAATAAGAAAATCATAAACTTTGAATGAAAAATTATGGCATTTGTAAGTTATGGACGTAATTAATAGCTGTCATTTTGACATGGGTCCAAATATCTGCTTGTCAAAGTCAGCAAAGTCACGTTACTGCACGCGCCCTACACATAATTTTTTTTGCAAAAGATCCTATATTTCCAGTTAAATTATTTCATAAACAAACTATGCGAATTGCACTTGACAACTAACATATTCTTCTTCTGTAGTTTTTCCCATTCGTTAGGGGGTCGCTATTTTTTATTTTTTTCTTCCACTAATTTTTGTTTTATATGTCGTCCTCATTCAGTTCCTTTTCTCTCCTTTCATATTATATTTGGTCTTCCTATGTTTCTTCCACCTTCTGTTATAAGCTATTCATTCTTCCAATATACTCATCTCTCCTCATGACATGTTCAAACCAATGTAATCGTCTCTCTTATATCTTTCTAGAAACGCCCAACACTAGAGTTATTTCCCTTATTCTTTCATCATTTACTTTTTATTGATATTGACATCTGTCAATTTGAATTACCTGAATATATTAGCAGTTTCCATGGTTAACTTAGCACAGCTGGCCGATATATAAAATTTTATAATTATTACAATCTTTATAATTCTTTAACTCTATATCTGTTGAATATGAAATATAAAATGCAATCAAATCGTATAGAGAATAATATATTCTTTAAGTTATAATAAAATTTAACTGAGTTTTTCAAGAAAAACTGTTAAAATCTTCAAATGAGGATACTTCCGGTTGACCAATTATAACCAAAATCTAATCACGTCTGCATGGTTGTAAGGAAGAGGAATACGCAAGAATTGTAATTTTTGGAATTATTGGAGATATCGTTGACGAAACCGCGGTCACATACACACACGCACACACTAACACACACACACACACACACACACACACACACATACAGACATCATCGTAAAAATAGTAAAATCGTATTGTAAAGACCCTAAAACGTGCTTATTCAATGAAAACTCACCACCGATTTTTTTGACCAAAGACAATACCTTCCTTACCTATAGGTGACGGAAGGTAAAAACTATTGTTCATATTCTCCAAATGAATGTCGTGCATTAATAAATGCTTGTTGGTCACCATCTACAGAAAATATTAATGCACATGATGATAAAGGAAATTTTAGCTTTTGCATACCTCTTCGTATGGTATTAGGTTTTGCTGAAGATTTAAAAAAAAATATGTTAAATTCACGTCAAGATTTAGTTCTTTTACGTGCTAGTTCTGACAAAAATACTTTAATCTCAACAAATAATACAGAAGTTTTAAAAGTAAACCTTTACAAAGCACAATGGCGTATACCTCATATAACAGTTTCAGATGAGGAAAAATTAAAATTACCAAAGTATATGGAAAGTAAAGGCTCATTCACAGCACAGAAATTAAGCGAAATTATAAATAGTAATTATAATTATACTTATAATTATAAGTTTATAACAATACATTCAAGTGTCAGTGTTCAAATTAGTAATGAAATTAAATTAAAATAACTTAAAATAAGTATTTTATGCAAACTTCATATATTTCACTTATAAATATAATTATAATTATAAAAAAAAAACGTCGCTGGTGAATTCATCCTCTAAAGAAAAATAGAACAAACCAAGGAGATTGGAATAATCTAATTCAAGAAATGAGACAGACGGACGAAGAATTTTTTTTTTTGAATACAGGCGTTTAAGCTTTAAGCAATTTGATTATTTATTAAATTTAATAGAACATAAAATTAAGAAAAACGATAAGTTTAGGAGTATTATTCCACCAGGTACTTGGACTCTTAAATTTTGCTCCAATTTCATTCCATTCCATACTCATGTTCATTTCGACGAGCGTAAGGACGAGAGACGAGTATTAAAATGAACAATGACGTTAACAATTATGTCAAATTATTATGTCACAAAAATGTTGTAGATGGCACAATATACTAATTATAAATTCTATTTCTAAGTGAACATCTACTTAACATGCTTCAAGACGGTCATTTTTAAGTATAATTTATAATTATATTTCTTAAATATAATTATAATTTCCAAGTATAATTTCAGTGCTGTGAATGAGCCTTAACATAGAACTACCAATTGCATTTAGAAGCTGGGAGTTGCATGAATATCCAGTATTGCCAGAAACTCAACAACACACCTGGGTTGTAAAAACCGCAGCACAATTGGGAAACCCCAGATTTATTATTTTTGGATTCCAAACAAATCGTAAAAACAATATTACAAAAAATATGAGTGTATTTTATCACTGTAATTTAATTACATAATTTTAAAGTTGAGTTAAATTCTCAAGTATTTCCATATGATAATTTACATTTAAATTTTGATAATAACCATTGGGCTATTTTATATAATATGTATACACAATTTCAATATGCATATTACCAAAAAAATAGTGAGCCAGTTTTATCACCATCAGATTTTAAAGAAAAATGTCCAATTGTTGTTAAATACATTATATCAAAATGAATCTTTAAAAACTGGTACAAAAGATTTAAAATTAAATTTTGAAACAAATAAAAATATTCCACCCAACACTACTGCTTACTGTTTAATATTATTTGATAAAATTATTAAATATACACCTTTAACAAATATTGTACGAATTATGTAAATGTAATGTTATGAAAATAAATAAACAATATTTATACATAAACAGTTTATTATAAGTAGAAAATATATTTTTATTTTTAATCTTTTATATTGCTTGCAGGTTGTGTAAATAATTCAAATAAATGTGCTGTTTTTTTTTTCATATTTAATTTTATTTACATTCTTTGCAAAATTACATATGTTACAAATTTTTTGATGTGATAAAATAATTAAGTTGTAATTATTTTTATTTGTTTATTATATATATTTTTCGTATTAAATTTTCACAATAATAATGGAAACAAACTAAAATATTTTGAAATTATAAAATATGTTGAAATTAGAATTATAATACAACAAATACAAATTTAAATAAAAACAAGAAAAAAGCAAGAGCTAGAAAAAGAAAAAAAAATAAAAGTTTTACTTTACAACATTAACCAATAATAAAAAAATGTATTAAATGTAATAAAATGTATTGTATTAAAAGAATTATTTATAAATATAAACACTTATAATTTTAACAATTTGTTTTTATTAATCACATACATTGTTACACAATTAGTATAGTAAAACAGTAAAATATACATAATTAATACAAACAAAAAATATACAGATACATTATTAGTAAAACAGTAAAATATACATATTTAATAAATCAGTAATACAATCAATTATATAATGTATTTACATTTAATATTTATTCTTTTTTACAATTTTTTCTTTTCGGGCCTTTTTTGCAGGTTGTGGTTCATCGTCACTATTATCTTCGCTGTCATCTATGCTAACAATTTCTTCAACCTTTTTTTCTTCTTCGTCGTCACTGTCTGTTATTTCACCACCATCTTCTTCAGTTACATTTATTATTTGAACATTGTAACTTTTTCCTTTCATACCTTTGTTTTTTATATAAACAACATTTTTAGTAATATCTTTTTTTAAAACATTGTTTATAACGTCATGAGTTAAAATATTGTAGAAACGATCTGGTAGCACAATTGAATACAAATATAATTCGGCACATACTTTGCTGCCAAATTTAGTTTCAATTTCTTCAAATATTTTTTACTTTATATAAATGATTTTGTTTTAAAGTTGATATACTAACTGTTTGCTTTATTTTAGCATTTTTGTTAATTGATTTGTAACTCATCATTTTTATGTATTATTAACACTGTATTATTTAATAATATTTGAATGAAGTAGGTTTACTACCAAACAGTATACTGTTTAATATTTAATTTCATGTTGCTTTATATACCAACTTAAATATTAAAAAAAATATTATCACTTAAAAATTTTGCATGTAAAAACATATTTTGAAATATTATATCTAATAATGACCACACATAAATTTTAATATATAACCTTTTAGCCTTTTACAAAATGTAATCAATTTTGTTTTTACTAACATGATAACAACTAATTAAACAGGCAAAAACTTGTTTTGAAATAAATTTCCTAATAAAAGATTAAACAAGTATAAATAAAATTTAACTAATATTTATCTATAATTTTTAAAACGTAAAAATAGGCTATTCGGATCGAGGAGAATTTAAATACGAAGAAAGAAATTGTGAAAAATTCATGGACCTCGCTGGGATTTGAACCCAGGGCTATATCTAGTAGGACGCTCTAACCAACTAAGCCACGAGTTCCCATCGAAGTCAATGAACATTTCACAAGGTGTAGTGGGGTGGATATTGAAGAATAAATAGCAATAGATGGAGATAAATGGATTGCTATCATATTCGAAATTTGGAATTCGGATGGGTGGACTTTGGTATATAATAAAAAATAAATATATGAATATATATATATATATATATATATATATATATATATATATATATATATATATATATATATATATATAAGAAACAAAATAAACTATCATTTTATTGAAATTAAATTAAAGAAATAATTATTAATTATTTCAATAACATACTAGGTAATTATATAAAATATATAAATCATATTCAGAAAGAAAAAAAATCGTTGACAATGAAGATTTCTAGATATAGAAAAAAAAAATTTAGAGGAGGAAAAATAAAAATTTCCTTATATAAAGAGCAAAGTGGCAAAATAATATTCAGCAAGTACCTACATTAAATCGGCAAACGAGCCGCAAAAAAATTCAAACTTATGCCTCAATTTGTTTTTCGCGAAATGGAAGCCCTCTTGTATACCGGGGATCAATGAGCTGAGGAAGAACGCAATCCATATAGAACTCTATTAAATGTTGCTCCATGTTTATTTTTCCAAAAGTCTTCATCGTAATCAATTTTTTCCATTGATATACCTTTTGGAGTCCATATTACAAACATGCAATATTTTTTACCAGTAATTAGTAACTGACCTTGGACTTGATAGTAGTATGAATGATTTCGTTTTAAATATAATTTATCATCACGTATTACGCAAAAATTCATTTTTTTCGAAATAACGCTCTCAATAGGTGAAAAATTTTGTGCTGATGAAGTACATTTAATTTCAGTTAATCCCGATTCCCCAATCAATTGTAATTGTAATATTGATTATAAACATTTTTTCAAATTTTTAACAGCGGGTAAGCATTCTTTAAGAAATTATGTTGCACAATTTCATTTTTTCAAAATTAATATGTAAGTCATAAAATAAAAACTACAACACCTCTAAACATGCAACATTTTCCTCAGGAGACGGGAATAGCAATGGACGGAGAGAAATGGATTGCTTTCATATTCGGAATTCGGGTTGGTGCTGTTGGTAGACTTCGGTATATGATAGAAAAAAATCTGTTGTGGCCAGCACAATACCTTCCGTCAATCCTGTGTATTATGTATAAATTCCATACATAAATTTTCTTGCAAAAGATTATAAATTTCCAGTAATATTATTTCATGCAAATGGCACTTGACACTGACATCTTCTTCTTCTTTAGCTTTTCCCATTCGTTAGGGGTCGCTATTTTTTATTTTCTTCTTCCATTCATTTCTGTTTTGCGGGTCATCCTCACGTCAAAATTTTTCATTCAAAATTTCATTTTTTGGTATTTTATGATTCCTTTTCTCGGCAACTGAATTCCACACCCCTGATAATAAATAAACCACATGAAATAAGAAAATCATGAAATTTTGAATGAAAAATTATGACATTTGTCAATTATGGACGTAATTATTAGCTGTCATTTTGACACGAGTCCACATTCATATCTGCTTGCCAAAGTCAGTAAAGTCACGTCACTGCACGCGCCCTACACATAAAAGATCCTATATTTCCAGTTAAATTATTTAATAAAACTATGCGAATTGCACTTGACACTAACATCTTCTTCTTTAGTTTTTCCCATTTGTTAGGGGATCGCTATTTTTTATTTTCTTTTTCTACTAATTTTTGTTTTGCGTGTCGTCCTCATTCAGTTCCTTTTCACTTCTTTCATCTTATATTTTCTAAAAATAAAAACATAAGACTAGGAACGTGGAACGTACGAAGCCTCACGGGAAAAGAATACGAACTAACAGAGGAAATGAACAAAATGAATGTAGGCATACTAGGTATCACTGAAACTAAAATGAAAGAAAATGGGCTTAAACAATTAACAGATTCATACTGGATGTACTGGTCTGGAGTAACAGATTCAGAAAGAGCAGCAGCAGGGGTAGGAGTAGTAATAAATAAGGAACATATAAATGAAGTAGATAACGAAAAATACATTAGCCAAAGAATTATGACAGTAGATTGGAAAATAAACAAGGGACAGAAATTTACGTTAATAATCACCTACGGACCAAACGAGGATGAGAAAAAAGAGATCAAAGATGAATACTACGAAGAATTACAAAGAGTAATAGACAACACAAAAAAAAGGACATTATAATATTGGGAGACATTAATGGCAGAGTGGGCAGAAACAACACAGGAATAGAACGAATTATGGGAAAAGAGGGAGAAGAAACTCTAAACAACAACGGGAAGAGAATAATTGATCTATGTATAGAAAACGATCTTATAATTACCAACACGTTTTTCACACACAAGGATATACACAAATACACAAGAGAGGAACCGGCAAGAAATGAAAAGTCAATTCTAGACTACTTCCTGGTGAACAAAACTAGTAGGTTGCTTATCACAGACGTACGAGCATATCGACAACCAGAGATAGGCAGCGACCACTACCTTGTAATAATGAAAATGAAGGTAAAGCTACAGGAAAAACAAAATAAACGAAAAACAATCACCAAAGAAAGAATAAGAAGCCATAAACTTTGTGAAGAGAGCACAAAAACTAAATATAGGAATCTAATAGAGGAAAAACTAGCAAATTCGAAAAGGGAAATGAGTATTGAAAATAAATGGAACAAATTTAAAACAAGTATATTAGAAGCAGCAAGGGAGGCGTGTGGAACAACCTTCTTTTGCAACAAACAAATCAAGAAGACATCATGGTGGACAAGCGAAATAAAAGACGCGATTAAAAGTAAAAAACAGGCCTGGAGAAATTACTTGACAGATAAAACTCAACACAGATATGATTTATACAAAAAATGCAGAACAGAAGTGAAAAAAATAATAAAAGAGGCGAAACAAACGGAATGGATAAACTTTGGCCACCGGCTAAACGAGGAATATAGAGACAACCAAAAACTATTCTACGGGGCTATCAAAAGAATGCGAAGCGAGAAAGAAGTAACGCTGGGCAGTTTAAAAGATAAATACGGCAACATTCTCACCAATGAAGAAGACATAATGAAGAGATGGAGAGAGTATTTCGAAGAATTACTAGAGAAGGAAACGAACTTAAACACACTGGAAGAAGAAAATGTTTTACTAATACCTCCGATACCAAGAGAAAGGGAAAATAGTGACACAACAGAAGAAGAATTCCTAAGAGCCCTAAATAAATTGAAAACTGGAAAAGCACCGGGTCACGACACTATTACCGGAGAAATGTTGAAATACATGGGGAAGACAGGACAAGAATATTTATTGGAAATATTCGAGGCAGTAAAGGACCAAGGAATCCCCAAAGACTGGCAAGGTGGAGTGATCACACCAATTTATAAGAAGGGAGACAGCAAAAATTACGAAAATTTCAGAGGTATCACACTTTTAAGTATTCCAGGAAAATTGTACTCAAGAATTTTAGAAAATCGACTCCGAGAACAAATAGAAGGGACATTCGAAGAAACCCAGAGCGGTTTCAGACCAGGTAGAAGCGTTCAAGACCACATATTCACGTTAAGACAGCTTTCTGAAAAAGCAAGGCTGGTAAACAAAGAAATACACCTGTGCTTCGTGGATCTCAAAAAGGCATTTGATAGAGTAATAAGAGACAAAGTTTGGAAATGTCTAGAGACAAGAGGAATCGACAAACAGACAATAGACTGCATAAAACACTGTACAAAGGAAATGAAAATTATGTCAGAGTTAGGAACAACGAATCCCTTCCATTTGTATCCGAAACTGGCCTAAAACAAGGATGTATACTCAGCCCTCTCTTATTTACACTCTATTTGGACGAGATCATCAAAAACGTAAAAAAGCAGCTTAAAACATATAAAGTAGGATTCAGAAAAATGGAAAGAATCACCGTCTCAGAACTATGTTATGCGGATGATATGGCACTAATTGCCGAAAGCGAACAAGACCTACAACACAACGTAAGCATAATAAATGAAGAACTCAAAAAATGGAATATGGCAGTTAATAAAGACAAAACGAAGACGATGATTATAAACGGCAAAGGAAATAAGCTTGAAATAGCTATTGAAGGAACAAAAATAGAGCAAGTAACAGCATTCAGATATCTTGGAGTGACCATTGAAGAAACTGGAGGAGTGGAAAAGGAAATAATTGAAAGAGTAAACAAGGGTGGAAGGCTGTTTAATAGCCTAAAGACAAAATTCTTGACAAAAAAAGAGGTACCAAAAGAGACAAAAATAGAGATATTCAAAAAAGTCGCAGTGCCAGTTATAACATACGGCTGTGAATCCTGGACAACTAGCAAAATAAGAAGCATAGAGATGAGAATGCTAAGGAAGATAGAGGGAAAAACAAAACTTGACCGAATCAGGAATGACGTTTACAGGGAGAACCTCAATACAAGACCAATAAAAGACATTATACAGGAAGGACAACTAAGGTGGAGGGGACACGTACAAAGAATGGACGAGAAACGAACAGCAAAACGTATATACGAAGCAAGACCAACAGAGAAAAGGAGATGAGGCAGACCGATAAAAAAGTGGGACGTTAAGTGATAGAGGAGTCAAACTGCAGGAAGTCAAGGGTCTCATGCAAGATAGGAAAAGGTGGAGAGACATATGGAAGAGAAATCCCAAAGAATACAAAGAAGAACCAACTCCACATAGCCTTACACTGCAAGGTAGAAAGGCGAAGGATTAAGTAAGTAAGTAAGTTCATCTTATATTTGGTCTTTCTATGTTTCTTCCACCTTCTGTTATAAGCTATTCATTCTTCCAATATACTCGTCTCTCCTCACGACATGTTCAAACCAATGTAATCTTCTCTCTTATATCTTTCTAGAAACGTTCAACACTACAGTTATTTCCCGTACTCTTTCTTACATTTACTATTTATTGATACTGACATCTGTCAATTTGAATTACCTGAATATATTAGCAGTTTCCATGGTTAACTTAGCACAGCTGGCTGATATATAAAATTTTATAATTATTACAATCTTTATAATTCTTTAGCTCTATATCTGTTGAATATGAAATATAAAATGCAATCAAATCGTATAGACAATAATATATTCTTTAAGTTATAATAACATTTAACTGAGTTTTTCAAGAAAAACTGTTAAAATCTTCAAATGAGGGTACTTCCGGTTGATCAATTATAACCAAAATCTAATCAAGTCTGCATATGGTTGTAAGGAAGAGGAATACGCAAGAATTGTAATTTTTGGAATTCTAGTATTGGAGATATCGTGCACGAAAAGCGGTCGACACACACACACATACATACACACACACGCACACACGAACACACACACACACACACACATACAGACATCATCGTAAAAATAGTAAAATCGTATTGTAAAGACCCTAAAACGTGCTTATTCAATAAAAACTCACCACCGAATTTTTTGACCAAAGACAATACCTTCCTTACCTATAGGTGACGGAAGGTAATACATATGAACACTAATATAAAAAATCTGTTGTGGCCAGCACAATACCTTCCGTCATTCTCGTGTATAATGTATAAATTCCATAATTTTTCTTACAAAAGATTCTAAATTTCCAGTAAAATTATTTCATAAACAAACTATTCAAATTGCACTTGACACTGGCATCTTCTTCTTCTTTAGCTTTTCTCATTCGTTAGGGGTCGCTATTTTTGCATGTCATTCTCATTCAGTTCCTTTTCTCTCAAATCTTCCGCAATACAATCCTTCCATCTTATCTTTGGTCTTCCTCTGTTTCTTTAACGTCCTATTACTAAACTATTCATTCTTGTTCCAATATAATTCTTCATTTCTCCTCATGACATGTTCAAACCAATGTAATCGTCTTTCTTGTATCTTTCTAAAAACTTGTAACACTAGAGTTATTTTCTTACCGTATCTTTCCGTGTATTCCCCAATATCTACTTCAACATCCTCATATCTGCCACATTAATTTACTTTTTATTGATACTGACATCTGTCAATTTGAATTATATGAATATATTACTAGTTCCCAAGTTTGGCATAGCTGGCTGAATTATAAAATTTAATTTCTTTAAAATTCTTTAACTCTGTATCTATTGAATATGAAGTATAAATTGTAATCAAATCGTATAGAGAATAATATATTATTTAAGTTATAATAACGTTAAATGTCAATAAATCAAATTTAACTGTTAAATCTTCAAATGAGACTACTTCCGGTTGACCAATTATAACCAAAATCTAATCAGTTGTTCTTCTGGATGTAAACTTGAGGAATACGAAAAAATTATAATTTTTGGAATCGTGGTATTGAAGTTATGGTATCCGGAAGTTTTGTCACACACACACAGACACACATACATACAGACATCATCGTAAAAATGGTAAAATCGTATTATATGGACCCTAAAACGTGCTTATTCAGTAAAAACTCATCATTGAATTTTTTAACCAAAGACAATACCTTCCTTACCTAAAGGTGACGGAAGGTAAAAAAATCATATTCAAATTAAATTAAAGGAATATACTTAATGATTTAGTGGAGAAAATGTTCGAGCGTTTTGATGAAAAAGTCCAAGAAATGAAATTAAAGTATGAAGAAAACATTGCTCGCCTGTCATTGGAAAATAAAAATCTACGCGACGGTATTGATAACTTAGAGCAATACTCCAGAAGAAATAATATCCGTGTCTTTGGGGTGCCAGAAGTGAAGGGTGAGAAAGTCGAAGACAAGGTATGTGCCATCTTTAAAAACTCTCTAAAGGTGCGTGTTGATGTAAACCAAATTGATCGTTGTCATCGTGTTGGTCGATATGACACTAACAATAAAAAACCGCGACCTATAATCGTCAAATTCATATCTTACAAAACTCGTGAGTCAGTGATGAAAAATCGAAAAGAGTTAAAAGGCTCAAAGATCTCTATCAAGGAGGACCTCACTAAGAAAAGACTCGAACTGCTAACTATGGCGTCAAAGAAATATGGCTTCAGGAATACATGGTCGGCGAACGGGAACATTTATGTGAACATAGACGATAAAGTGTCACGTGTAACTGAACTACAAGTTATGGATAATTCATAAATTCAAAATTTTATTATTTGTAATTGGGTAAATCGGGGTTGCATGCAAGACACAAACACTTACTTCTTAGAAATATATATTTTGAATTGGTTTTCATACCAAGACAAACAATTTATTTCACTCTTAGTTTGAATTTATACAAATTTTGAATTATCTGCTAAAACTTAATTTCATTTGTATTTGCTTAACCTTTGGTCCATAGTAGTGATAGGTCATTGACTTGTTAACTAAACTTGTGAATTCTTTTGTTGTTTTTGATAGTTTGATTTTTCCTGTTAACCTTTTCACTGCGCATTTGTTTTACATAGCCCTTCGCTGTGTGCGCAATTTTCTACTGTGTTCCGTATATATACGTTCATAGCAGTTTACCGTACGCAACACACAAATAAAATGACGCAATAGGTGATAAAATCATAGAAAAACATTAAGATATTCAGATTTTATTGCAGAAAAATAATTACATTAATGTCCAGAGCAGGAAAACGATAAACGTATATATACGTCCAGAGCAGCGAACTCATCTAACTGTTTGCAATCAACCTATAGTGCGTTTAAAACTATATATTTTCGTCTTGTTAAAGTATAGTTCATTCAATTTTATTTGGGAGCAACTGTAAATTTTTAACTATTAATCTTTCGATTAATATTTGTTATAATGAGAATATATTACCAAAATGTTCGGGGTCTCAACTCAAAACTTGATGAGTTTCACAATAGTTCATGTTTCACTGATTTTGATGTGGTTTGCGTAACAGAATCTTGGCTTTGTGAAGATGTGTCAAATAATGAATTATTTTATGATACTTTTGAGGTATATCGCTGTGATAGAGATATTGCAAAAGTTGACAAAACAAAAGGAGGTGGAGTCCCCCTGTGCAATAAATAATACTTTCCGCTCTATGGCAGTTAATGTTCCGTTGGTGCCAGATGCCAAATTTGATTTTTTATGTGTTAAAGTAGAGCTTTCTGCCGGTAATAGGATTTATATAATCGTAGTATACGTCCCTCCTCCAATAACAACTGAACAGCTTAATATTTTCTATGAAACTGTGGAATCTTTACCCTTCATTTTTTCCGAAAACTATATTATCATAGGAGATTTAAATATCACACATCTTAATGAATATTATCTCTCTGGTAAAACTAATTCAATAATTAATGATTTCCAAAATTTCTCGAATTTAATACTTTCTAATCAGTTTAATAATATTTCCAATGCCAATGGTCGAATTTCGGATGTAGTTTTGGCTAATTTCAACTGCATAGTGTCCCACGACCCTGTCCCTTTTGTAAAGGAAGATCCGCACCATCCTGCACTGGGTATAGAAACAAATATACAGTACCATAAAAAACACTGCGTATGTCGGATAAGCTAGACTATAATTTTCATAAAACCGATTTCTTGATACTGTACAACTTATTGGATGCTGTCGACTGGAGCGTATTACATTATTATAAAGATGTGGATGCTGCCTTTCAATGTTTTTATGAAATTGTCACAAGTATCTTTGACAAATGTGTGCCGCGAAGAAAAATTAGCCCACGCAAATATCCACCATGGTTTACAACGGAGATTATCGCAAATCTAAAAGCAAAAGATCGAAATCGCCAGCTTTATAAAAGATTGGGACTGGAATCGTGCAAACGTGATTATATTTATCTCCGAGCAAAAATAAAAAAAGACATACGAATAGCACATAATAACTATATAATTAATGCTGAAAAAAATATTAAAACTGATCCCAGTCAAATTTGGAAACATTTAAAACTTAAAAATAATAAGAATGCATCTCGCATCCCAAGCAGTATGTATCTGAATGATAATAAATATGAAAATGGTCCCGATATAGCCAATGGTTTTGCATCATTTTTTTCCAGTGTATATACTAAACAAAATAATAACACAACTACTGAGATAGGTACACATTCAATAAATCGTGCTGCAGTTAAAATAGCTCAAATTACCAGAGAAGATATTACTGAAGCAATTAATAAACTAAAACCTAAACCCAGTTGTGGCCCAGATAAAATTCCTTCGTATATTCTGAAAGGTTGTAGGGACATTTTTGTAGAACCCTTGTTTATTTTATATAATCTCTCTATACAAAAGTGCACATTTCCGTCGAGATTAAAAAGAGCTAGAATTTGTCCTATTTTAAAAAAAGGTGACCCTTCCGACATTTCTAATTATAGGCCTATAGCATTACTGTCTAATATTGCAAAAGTATACGAAAGTATTATTTATAAATACGTATACAATACTGTGTCCAAGTATATCTCGCCCCATCAACATGGTTTTCTTAGAAATAAATCAACTACAACGAATCTAGTCAACTTTACTGACGCCGTAGCTACTTCATTGTCTAAAAATATTCAAATAGATGTTATCTATACGGATTTCGCAAAGGCTTTTGACAAAGTCAACCATAATATATTAATTCAAAAACTGTCTACAGACTTTAACTTTTCTTTTGAACTTTGCCAACTTTTAAAATCATATTTGTATGATCGTCAACAATTTGTCTACGTGAATGGTTTTTTCTCAAATAATTTTACAGTATCTTCTGGTGTGCCACAAGGTTCAAATTTATTATTTCTGTTATTTATAAATGACATTGCAGAGTCAATTCAGTTCTCTAATATTCTTATGTATGCTGACGGCATCAAAATATTTAGAAATATTAACTCCCTGAACGATTGTGAAAGTCTTCAAAAAGATGTTGATAATTTGATTAGTTGGTCTCAAACTTCTGAATTATATTTTAACACGAATAAATGTAAAATAATGACATTTTCTAGGAGACGTCAAACTATAGACTTTAATTACAAGATGTGTAGGGTAACGTTGCAAAAAGTTAGTGAGACTACTGATTTGGGAATAATATTTGATGACAAATTATTGTTCTACAAACATGTACATGTAACTGTAAAGTCATCATACAGAAATTTAAATTTTGTAATTAGGTGTTCACAAAACTTTCAAAATATTTCTACTATTATGTCTTTGTACAACTGCTACGTACGATCTAAACTTGAGTATTGTTGTCAAATATGGAGTCCATATTATGCAAAATACAAACATATAATTGAGAAAGTGCAAAAAAAAATTCACGAGATACTGTTGGTTCAAAATAAACAGGGAATATATACGAAATCTGAATTATAATACAGCATTGTCTACTTTGAACTTGACATCTCTTGAAAATCGTAGAAATATTTTGTGCGTACTTTTTATTTACAAACTACTGAATAACATGATAGATGACAGTAATATATTAGCACGTCTAAATTTCTGTACAAAAAGAGTATCTTCTAGATGTAATTCAGTGTTCTTTATTCAACGTTTTCAAACAAATTATGAACTCAACTCACCAACTGTCCGCATGTGCAAAACAATAAATGACTTAAATATAGAATTTGATTTGTTTTTTGACAGATTCATTGTATTTAAATGTAAATTGGTTACCAGTTTTATGATTAAATAGAATTTCTGTAATTTAGCTTAATATTCAGTATGTATATTTTCGATTTTTTCTTTCTTATATGTATACTGTCAATTGCTTGATATATAGTTTTTATGTGTCTACTCTATTTCATATTGTTATTTTATATGTATTGTTTATATACCCTCTGTAATTGGGATTACATATCCTGTAGAGTGGTTAATAATAAATAATAAATAAATAATAAATTTCAATAACCATTTACATACTAGGTAATAAATAGTATATTATGTGGCAAGTGTGTGAAGCTGAAATTTTTACATGAGGGTGGAGATTGCGACACGAGCCGAAGGCGAGTGTTGTAAACCACCCGAATGTAAAATAGGCTTCACACACGTGTTACATACTATACTTTTTCTACGACCTTGCAATATATTTTTTTAAATTAATAACACATTTCTCATGAAGTTGTTATTTCTACGGACCATTTACCAAAACATGATTTACGTGTATATAAAGTTATTCATTGTATGTGTTAAAACTGAACTATTTACTTCACGCACACTATGCGTGAAGTGACACTTGACGCACAGTGTACAAAAAATCAAGCTTTACACATAAAAATTGATACGTGAAGTACTCACTTCACGCATGGGAGTACAAAAAAAATAATCATATTCAGAAAGAAAAAAAATCTTTGTCAATGAAGATTTCTATACAGAAAAAAATATACAGAAGGGAAAATAAGAAATACATATATTAGTATATCTCAAAAAATTAAAGGAATGTCAATTTCCTTACACAAAGAAAAAAATCGGATGTGGCCAGCATAATACCTTCCATCAATCCTGTGTATTACGTATAAATTCTGTACATAAACTTTCTTGCGAAAGATTCTAAATTTTCAGTGAACGGCAAAATAATATTCAGTAAGTATACACAGTGTAAAAAAAATACATGAGAATATTTCGAGGAGATTTTACCGCTAAAACAAAAATAATAAAAGCAATCTCGAAAAAAAATACACATTTAAAAACAGGAAACGATGAAATTGAAAAAGTAGACTACTTTATCTACTTAGGCGGCGAAAAGAAGTAAATTAAATTGATTCAGCTCCGATAAAAATAATTTAGTGTCGATTAGTATCGTTCCTGCTTAAAAAAAATGTGTCTGTTCAAAAGAAAAATAAATTCTGTTCCGAACCGGTTATTTCGTTCCAGATATTTTTATATAAATAACTCAAATTTATTTTTGATAAGTTTTAATTATTATTATTATTATTATTATTATTTAGTTTATTCACCTAAGTCTAGTACATCTAAGAGCTACAAGGTAAATAATTAAATACAATACATTAGCAAAATTGTACTTTTCATTTTCAGGGCTCTAAGATTGCTCGTAATGATGGCCTAAACTTCGGGTTGGCAGGATGGAGATCTCTTCTGCTGACTAGGATGTGGTCTTTAGGTGTCCTAGTCGGTTTCAACCATATTCCAGCTATAAACCATACAGCTGAGGATATATGGGATTTTAGGAAAGTACTTTTCTTATAATGTGGGCTGTTCCATATATTGCTTGTTTTTGAATTTCATATGGGTCGTGATTTCCAGGGATGCGTTTGACATTTTTAATAAATTCCTTATTTACATAATCTGTCGCTCCAATTATTACTGGAATTATTTCGCATTTTGTTTTCCACATACGTTTAATTTCAATACACAAGTCTTTGTATTTTAGCTGTTTTTCGGCATCCTTTGTTATTATTTTCTCATCGGCTGGTACGGAGACGTCAATTAAGTATGTAGTACAAGGAGTTCTAACAATAATATCAGGTCTATTAGCATTGATGGTTCGGTCAGTTCGCACTCCCATATCATACAGTATCGTTACATTTCCGTTTGCATTATTCACTACTTTCTCTGGTAGATATTTGTACCATAGCTGTTCATTTGTTTGTCCTATATAATGATTGTAGAGATTGTAGTGAATAAGATTGCAGATTTTATTATGCCGTATGACATATTCAGTTTTGGCCAATTCTGAGCAGGATGACATTATGTGATGGATGGTTTCATCTGCAGCTTTACAAATTCTGCATGACTTGTTTTCGGATGATTTATGGATTTTCTTTCCTATATATCTTGTTGTTATGGCTTGTTCTTGAGCCGCTGTTATTAAACTCTCCGTTTCCCCTTTAATTCTTCCTCTTCTTAGCCACATGAACGATTCGATTTTGTCATATTCTATTTTTTCCATGTCGCGTAATTTTTGTCCATGAAGCGGTTTGTTTCTTCACATTTCATATAAACGTTTCCTACATTGCTTTTTAATTTCTACTGGGCTAATATTAGTTCTTTCTTCTTGTGCATTGTTTTCTACCTCTTCCATATCTGCATTTTCTACTAGTATTTCATCTAAACCTTCTTCATGCCTCACATGGTTCCTTCTATTCTCATATTTTTCAATGGGCTTTTTTTTCTTTTTTTTTTATTATTATTATTATT
The DNA here is from genome assembly GCA_951394225.1 of Harpalus rufipes. Lineage (NCBI taxonomy): Eukaryota > Metazoa > Arthropoda > Insecta > Coleoptera > Carabidae > Harpalus > Harpalus rufipes. The sequence continues at coordinate 18,677,427 of OX596285.1, forward strand.
ATTATTATTATTATTATTATTATTATTATTATTATTATTATTATTATTATTAGTATTATTATTATTATTATTATTATTATTATTATTACAGTAACAAATAATTCAAATATATAATTCCGTAAATCTCTACAGACATAATATTTAAATTCTTTAAAAATAAATTTAAAATAAAGTGTGCATTAGAAACAAATTAATAAGGTTATTAACCGGAATTTTTATTTCGGTTATAACGCTTTCGGTCCAGCGATAAGATTCAGAATTTGTCTTTTTTTTTTCGTTTATTTCACATATCGTTTTCGTTCCGGATCCCTGTGGACAACTGCATATTATCTTATATTTCAATATTTTTAAATAATATTATGTGTAATTCATGAAAAATACTGTACTCTGTTCGCCGAATATTTATCAACGAACACGCTGATCACGTGAATATTCCTTAACAGGCCGCCTTCGTTCATTTCTACGTTCATAAGAGAGCGGTTAGTGTAAAAATTTTGAAATAAGAAAATTAATTGATATACATTGAAACATTTAAAAGTAAATATAAATTTAGGAGAATGGAGAGTTTCAAAATAAATTATACCTAATACGTATTTCAGCTTGAAAGCCTATCACAAGGAAGTATAAAACAACATAAATATGTATACAATGTGTTAACAAAAGGCCAACTTTTTATTACTATTTTAATGTGGACTTATACAATTCAAATATTTTGGTCGCCATCTAGTGTGTAAAAAAGTATTTAATTATTAGTTATGTAGTGAGCAAGATTTAGTTCTAAGTTTGACGTTTATCACGTGATCCATATTTGGTCCCACGTGATCACAACAACCATTGTTTGAAAAGAAACATAACATGTCTGAGACTGAACACGGAAGTTGAAATAATATGATTAATATAAATTGAATATGAATTAGTAATGTATTTACAGGAACCTGTGATAAAAAAGGGAGTTTAATTATGTACAAAATAACAATAAAATGACGCAAACCTATGTTTGTAAAGTGGACAAACATAATCAAACTTATTTTGGAAAAACAAGGACAGCAACTCAAGCAACTTTAATAAAGCTGTCTACTAATAAAGAGACACAAGTTTATATTAATAAAAATACATATAAAAATTGATAATAAGCAGAACAACTCCACACAAACAGAAATAAAGATTAATAAGGAAAATAATACCCAAACAGTCAACAATTATTATGTAAGAAAGTTAATTATTTGGTGCTGTAGACATCGAGAAATGAAACTAAATTTGTCAATAATTGGAAACTAAATTTATTAAGCAATGATGCTGTAAAATTAACATATTTCACCGGCTTATCAGTAGAGACAAATTATGTATGACTTTAATAAGATTAAGATGTGGATATACACTAAAAGAAATTTCATTATTTTTTTCCGTCTCTCTCAACAGTGGAATTTGTAGTGTTTACATGGATTCAGTTCATGTTTTTTCAAATTGAAACGATGAAATCGAATTTGTTTTCCCTCCGTGAGAATCAGAAAGATTCGATTCCTCAACGTTTCATTAATAACAATCACTACACATAATTACTTAACACAAACTTTGCTAACTAAATAACAAATTAAGGGATCAACGGGGAGGTGCTGAAGAGGGAAAGCATTTGATCGACTCGGCCATGGTATATCACCTCGCTCTTTCTAAAAATTTATTGTCCCTTTCTAAATTGTGTGGAGGGAGGTCCGCTGCCGATCTGCCGCCGATGACGTCAAAATCATAAGTCCCCATTTAAAAAAATTCTTTAGAGAAATTCTCTAGATACTCATAAATTCTAAAAATACTAAGATTTTGTAAGTATTTCGTTCTTGAAAAAAAATTGATGAATATATCTTCGAACGACATTCAATTTCCTCCACAATACATTGTCGCTTTTTATATTTCATAGGAGACGATACTTCTCCTATATCACGAAATTCTTTTAAAATGTTTCTCACAGACCTTACACTAATTTGCACATTATCACTTATATTTTTTTGAATTTGTGTTGCAGATATATATCCGCGCTATTTTCTTTAAATTCGGTGAACATATTTAACGCCCGAAACGTCAATTTTCCAGGTCTCTACTAGATAAGTGACCGGGAAATTTTGCAAGAAATACTCTTCTATTTCTAAAGCATTTCTTAAAGAACTATATTTACGATAAAAAAGTAAAGTTTCTCAAACATACTTTCGCTTAATAATAATACATGAAACTGGTAGAATATGGAATGAAATTTAAATTTAAACTAATGAGTTTAGTGCATTTGGTTCACAATGTCGGCACTAATTGATATCCGGTGGGAGTCGGTAAAACAGAGCCCCTGGGAAGTCGGTAACACATAACCCACATAATCAACAAACGTAATGTAAATTGTAACAAAATAATAAGAAATTTAACAAGTTTATTAAGTTTAAAATTGCTATATACTACAAGTAAAATAATTTCAAAGTAATAAATAGTTATTTATATACAGTAAAATTTTGAAAGATGTCCGATCAAGGTCATCTGTATCATGAACGAATTAACAAATTGGCATACATTTATCTTTTTCCTTTGCAAAGGCTATAAGCATGTGCGATAAGGATAGATATAACACGCTTGTCTTTCAAAAATTCATATTGTTTCGACTAAGCTAGGACATTCCACTTTAAAACGATGCTCGTTGTTGATAATACTTTAGCTGTAACGTAAGTTTATTTATTAATTCAGATACATTACCTTAATTCATAGCCGTACGTATAACGTTATTTTGTGTCAGAGTCACTGATACTGACATTGTGTCAGTATCTTATTTTTCACATATTTGGTTTTACATTTGCTAATACACTTACCAGTTGACATATTTTTGAATTTTGAATGCTTTTATTGTAACATATTTTTTTATAATAATAAAATAACAGTAATATCTAATGTACCCTCATAAAAACTAAGCAAACGACACTACTGGATTTGTCATAATGCGCGGAGCAAAAATTTGAATTCATACAATTCGTAGACGACCTTGATTAGACATCTTTCAAAAATTTTACTGTACCATGGTTAACCCCAAATTACATTAAAATAAATGGAATTTAAATTTGACATATCAGTGTGAAATAAGCTACAAAGTAGTGTATATTATGTAATAAAGTTTTAATAAATAAATTATTTGTATAAAAATTACTATGGCAGCGCTCGAAGTTCGCGCCGCCAAACACTCGTCCGGGAACCAAGTGTTCCCGCACTTCGTATATAAATAACTATTTCTGTTTTGGAAATATATTTCCTTTTAGGTCTTTGCAATTATGGGATACCTACACATTTTTTCGTAACAAGTATTTACATCATCTGATGTATTTTAAGAAAAAAACAAAATCATCATCACTCACTTTTATTAAAAATTACGGAAAACCAGCGTAAATATTGAACCACTAACTTCTCTCAATTCTACGTACGAGTAATAACATCCCCTATTGAAGTAGCATCCATTTATATCTGCTTTTTATTGTGGGCGAGCCCTTACTTACAGGCCAATGACGTAGAAGGATTCTTACTGATCACGTGAAAATTCATTTATGTACAAGGTGGGGAAGTTTAGCGTAATTGATATTACATGTGAAATATTTTTTAATCGTAAGTATATGAATAATTATAACTGAAAATGTAATTGAAAGTAAAAATAATGTTCGCATTCATTTATAATTAATTATTTATCATCGAACTTCTGTGACGTCACAAGTGACTTATGCGCATGCGTAGAATGAATGGTGAGACCTGACTTTTTAAACGTAGATTGTGTATTACACTACAAACTTCTGGCCAGTGCACGTGGGTTTGCTTACGTTTTCGCGGAGTGAGGTTATAAGTTTATAGTTCGAAGTGGAATTTTATATTTCTTTGCAAAACTATTATACAGTACTTACTTTTCAATATTCTGTTCTGTTCAACTTATAAGGTAAATATTTTTTGGGGTCTGCATAATTTGCTGACCAAAAAAAAAAGTAGTACTGTTAAATGGTGTGCTACCATCTTTTTAATGAATATACAGCCTACATAAATGCATGAGTTTATGCTACCACCCATAATCCATCCCTACAACCCCTAGCAGATAGACTTTACTTGTGTGACTATTACAATTTTGCTTAAATTCAGTGTTTTAATTAATGCTACCAAGTTCATATTGCACACGCTTACTTCGGTAATTGATGTGATTATGCTACCACCCATAATCCATCCCTACAACCCCTAGCAGATAGACTTTACTTGTGTGACTATTACAATTTTGCTTTAAATTCAGTGTTTTAAGTAAAAGTAATGCTACCAAGTTCATATTGCACACGCGTACTTCAGTAATAGATGTGATTATGCTACCACCCATAAATCATCCCTACAACCCCTAGCAGATAGACTTCACTTGTGACTATTACAATTTTGCTTTAAATTCAGTGTTTTAAATAATGCTACCAAGTTCATATTGCACACGCGTACTTCAGTAATTGATGTGATTATGCTACCACCCATAATCCATCCCTACAACCCCTAGCAGATAGACTTTACTTGTGTGACTATTACAATTTTGCTTTAAATTCAGTGTTTTAAGTAAAAGTAATGCTACCAAGTTCATATTGCACACGCGTACTTCAGTAATAGATGTGATTATGCTACCACCCATAATCCATCCCTACAACCCCTAGCAGATAGACTTTACTTGTGTGACTATTACAATTTTGCTTTAAATTCAGTGTTTTAAGTAAAAGTAATGCTACCAAGTTCATATTGCACACGCGTACTTCAGTAATAGATGTGATTATGCTACCACCCATAATCCATCCCTACAACCCCTAGCAGATAGACTTTAATTGTGTGACTATTACAATTTTGCTTTAAATTCAGTGTTTTAAGTAAAAGTAATGCTACCAAGTTCATATTGCACACGCGTACTTCAGTAATAGATGTGATTATGCTACCACCCATAATCCATCCCTACAACCCCTAGCAGATAGACTTTACTTGTGTGACTATTACAATTTTGCTTTAAATTCAGTGTTTTAAGTAAAAGTAATGCTACCAAGTTCATATTGCACACGCGTACTTCAGTAATAGATGTGATTATGCTACCACCCATAATCCATCCCTACAACCCCTAGCAGATAGACTTTACTTGTGTGACTATTACAATTTTGCTTTAAATTCAGTGTTTTAAGTAAAAGTAATGCTACCAAGTTCATATTGCACACGCGTACTTCAGTAATAGATGTGATTATGCTACCACCCATAATCCATCCCTACAACCCCTAGCAGATAGACTTTACTTGTGTGACTATTACAATTTTGCTTTAAATTCAGTGTTTTAAGTAAAAGTAATGCTACCAAGTTCATATTGCACACGCGTACTTCAGTAATAGATGTGATTATGCTACCACCCATAATCCATCCCTACAACCCCTAGCAGATAGACTTTACTTGTGTGACTATTACAATTTTGCTTTAAATTCAGTGTTTTAAGTAAAAGTAATGCTACCAAGTTCATATTGCACACGCGTACTTCAGTAATAGATGTGATTATGCTACCACCCATAATCCATCCCTACAACCCCTAGCAGATAGACTTTACTTGTGTGACTATTACAATTTTGCTTTAAATTCAGTGTTTTAAGTAAAAGTAATGCTACCAAGTTCATATTGCACACGCGTACTTCAGTAATAGATGTGATTATGCTACCACCCATAATCCATCCCTACAACCCCTAGCAGATAGACTTTACTTGTGTGACTATTACAATTTTCCTTTAAATTCAGTGTTTTAAGTAATGCTACCAAGTTCATATTGCACACGCGTACTTCAGTAATTGATGTGATTATGCTACCGTCCATAAACCATCCCTACAACCCCTAGCAGATAGACTTTACTTGTGTGACTATTACAATTTTGCTTAAATTCAGTGTTTTAATTAATGCTACCAAGTTCATATTGCACACGCTTACTTCAGTAATTGATGTGATTATTCTACCACCTATAAACCATCCCTACAACCCCTAGCAGATAGACTTTACTTGTGTGACTATTACTATTTTGCTTTAAATTCAGTGTTTTAAGTAAAAGTAATGCTACCAAGTTCATATTGCACACGCGTACTTCAGTAATAGATGTGATTATGCTACCACCCATAAATCATCCCTACAACCCCTACCAGATAGACTTCACTTGTGACTATTACAATTTTGCTTTAAATTCAGTGTTTTAAGTAATGCTACCAAGTTCATATTGCACACGCGTACTTCAGTAATAGATGTGATTATGCTACCACCCATAATCCATCCCTACAACCCCTAGCAGATAGACTTTACTTGTGTGACTATTACTATTTTGCTTTAAATTCAGTGTTTTAAGTAAAAGTAATGCTACCAAGTTCATATTGCACACGCGTACTTCAGTAATAGATGTGATTATGCTACCACCCATAATCCATCCCTACAACCCCTAGCAGATAGACTTTACTTGTGTGACTATTACAATTTTGCTTTAAATTCAGTGTTTTAAGTAATGCTACCAAGTTCATATTGCACACGCGTACTTCAGTAATTGATGTGATTATGCTACCATCCATAAACCATCCCTACAACCCCTAGCAGATAGACTTTACTTGTGTGACTATTACAATTTTGCTTAAATTCAGTGTTTTAATTAATGCTACCAAGTTCATATTGCACACGCTTACTTCAGTAATTGATGTGATTATTCTACCACCCATAAACCATCCCTACAACCCCTAGCAGATAGACTTCACTTGTGACTATTACAATTTTGCTTTAAATTCAGTGTTTTAAGTAAAAGTAATGCTACCAAGTTCATATTGCACACGCGTACTTCAGTAATAGATGTGATTATGCTACCACCCATAATCCATCCCTACAACCCCTAGCAGATAGACTTCACTTGTGACTATTACAATTTTGCTTTAAATTCAGTGTTTTAAGTAATGCTACCAAGCTCATATTGTACACGCTTACTTCAGTAATTGATGTGATTATGCTACCACCCATAATCCATCCCTGCAACCCCTAGCAGATAGACTTTACTTGTGTGACTATTACAATTTTGCTTTAAATTCAGTGTTTTAAGTAATGCTACCAAGTTCATATTGCACACGCGTACTTCAGTAATTGATGTGATTATGCTACCACCCATAATCCATCCCTACAACCCCTAGCAGATAGACTTCACTTGTGACTATTACAATTTTGCTTTAAATTCAGTGTTTTAAGTAATGCTACCAAGCTCATATTGCACACGCTTACTTCAGTAATTGATGTGATTATGCTACCACCCATAATCCATCCCTACAACCCCTAGCAGATAGACTTCACTTGTGACTATTACAATTTTGCTTTAAATTCAGTGTTTTAAGTAATGCTACCAAGCTCATATTGCACACGCGTACTTCAGTAATTGATGTGATTATGCTACCACCCATAATCCATCCCTACAACCCCTAGCAGATAGACTTCACTTGTGACTATTACAATTTTGCTTAAATTCAGTGTTTTAAGTAATGCTACCAAGCTCATATTGCACACGCTTACTTCAGTAATTGATGTGATTATTCTACCACCCATAAACCATCCCTACAACCCCTAGCAGATAGACTTCACTTGTGACTATTACAATTTTGCTTTAAATTCAGTGTTTTAAGTAATGCTACCAAGCTCATATTGTACACGCTTACTTCAGTAATTGATGTGATTATGCTACCACCCATAATCCATCCCTACAACCCCTAGCAGATAGACTTTACTTGTGTGACTATTACAATTTTGCTTTAAATTCAGTGTTTTAAGTAATGCTACCAAGTTCATATTGCACACGCGTACTTCAGTAATTGATGTGATTATTCTACCACCCATAAACCATCCCTACAACCCCTAGCAGATAGACTTCACTTGTGACTATTACAATTTTGCTTTAAATTCAGTGTTTTAAGTAATGCTACCAAGCTCATATTGTACACGCTTACTTCAGTAATTGATGTGATTATGCTACCACCCATAATCCATCCCTACAACCCCTAGCAGATAGACTTTACTTGTGTGACTATTACTATTTTGCTTTAAATTCAGTGTTTTAAGTAAAAGTAATGCTACCAAGTTCATATTGCACACGCGTACTTCAGTAATTGATGTGATTATGCTACCACCCATAATCCATCCCTACAACCCCTAGCAGATAGACTTCACTTGTGACTATTACAATTTTGCTTTAAATTCAGTGTTTTAAGTAATGCTACCAAGCTCATATTGCACACGCTTACTTCAGTAATTGATGTGATTATGCTACCACCCATAATCCATCCCTACAACCCCTAGCAGATAGACTACACTTGTGACTATTACAATTTTGCTTTAAATTCAGTGTTTTAAGTAATGCTACCAAGCTCATATTGCACACGCGTACTTCAGTAATTGATGTGATTATGCTACCACCCATAATCCATCCCTACAACCCCTAGCAGATAGACTTCACTTGTGACTATTACAATTTTGCTTAAATTCAGTGTTTTAAGTAATGCTACCAAGCTCATATTGCACACGCTTACTTCAGTAATTGATGTGATTATTCTACCACCCATAAACCATCCCTACAACCCCTAGCAGATAGACTTCACTTGTGACTATTACAATTTTGCTTTAAATTCAGTGTTTTAAGTAATGCTACCAAGCTCATATTGTACACGCTTACTTCAGTAATTGATGTGATTATGCTACCACCCATAATCCATCCCTACAACCCCTAGCAGATAGACTTTACTTGTGTGACTATTACAATTTTGCTTTAAATTCAGTGTTTTAAGTAATGCTACCAAGTTCATATTGCACACGCGTACTTCAGTAATTAATGTGATTATGCTACCACCCATAATCCATCCCTACAACCCCTAGCAGATAGACTTTACTTGTGTGACTATTACAATTTTGCCTTAAATTCAGTGTTTTAAGTAAAAGTAATGCTACCAAGTTCATATTGCACACGCGTACTTCAGTAATAGATGTGATTATGCTACCACCCATAATCCATCCCTACAACCCCTAGCAGATAGACTTCACTTGTGACTATTACAATTTTGCTTTAAATTCAGTGTTTTAAGTAATGCTACCAAGCTCATATTGTACACGCTTACTTCAGTAATTGATGTGATTATGCTACCACCCATAATCCATCCCTACAACCCCTAGCAGATAGACTTTACTTGTGTGACTATTACAATTTTGCTTTAAATTCAGTGTTTTAAGTAATGCTACCAAGTTCATATTGCACACGCGTACTTCAGTAATTGATGTGATTATGCTACCACCCATAATCCATCCCTACAACCCCTAGCAGATAGACTTTACTTGTGTGACTATTACAATTTTGCTTTAAATTCAGTGTTTTAAGTAAAAGTAATGCTACCAAGTTCATATTGCACACGCGTACTTCAGTAATAGATGTGATTATGCTACCACCCATAATCCATCCCTACAACCCCTAGCAGATAGACTTCACTTGTGACTATTACAATTTTGCTTTAAATTCAGTGTTTTAAGTAATGCTACCAAGCTCATATTGCACACGCTTACTTCAGTAATTGATGTGATTATGCTACCACCCATAATCCATCCCTACAACCCCTAGCAGATAGACTTTACTTGTGTGACTATTACAATTTTGCTTTAAATTCAGTGTTTTAAGTAAAAGTAATGCACCAAGTTCATATTGCACACGCGTACTTCATTAATAGATGTGATTATGCTACCACCCATAATCCATCCCTACAACCCCTAGCAGATAGACTTCGCTTGTGACTATTACAATTTTGCTTAAATTCAGTGTTTTAATTAATGCTACCAAGTTCATATTGCACACGCTTACTTCAGTAAATGATGTGGTTATGCTACCACCCATAAATCATCCCTACAACCCCTAGCAGATAGACTTCACTTGTGACTATTACAATTTTGCTTTAAATTCAGTGTTTTAAGTAATGCTACCAAGTTCATATTGCACACGCTTACTTCGGTAATTGATGTGATTTTGTTACCACTCATAAACCATCCCTACAACCCCTCGCAAATAGACTTTACTTGTGTGACTATTACAGTACAGTAAATAATTTTCGTGTCAGGTTTTTATTAATTAAAATAAATAATTATTCATCTTCGCCTTAACTGAGAAAATTATTCTCAGTGGTGTAATCGTCACCTAAATTTATAGTCACTAGTATATCTACTAAATCGTCCATAATGTTGCATGCAATATTCTTTTTATTGCTTCTTTTGTAAAATTATTACCATCCATTTTGCATATCTCTTTGGCATATTCTCCCGTGAACTAGTAAACGAGACGATATTATTATCAGCATTACCATTATTTATATTTTCTGTTCTATTTCCGGCTTTAACAATGCGCTCCACAGTTCGGCTGCAAAATCCAAAAGCTTCTGCAACAGACATTAACGTTCTTTACACCAAGATCTATATATTAAAAAATAATTATTACATAAATTTATTTCAGTTAATTATAAAATAACTTTCATTTTCTTTAAAATATATTTATGAATATTGGAATATTCATAAATATTTTAAATCACTTCTTTCGTTTGCTTTTGAACAAACTTCTTTGATGGTGTGTGTAGGACACATTTGACCGGACATTTGATAATAATAGTGGAAAATCCACAAATAGAAAATAGAACACTGAACACAGTGCGCAATATGATCACTAATATATGTGAGATAGAGAGTAGAGAAGTTTTCCTTGTTTATCATCTATGCATTTCTTTCTAAAACCAAAATTTGTCTTTCGCGTAACCGACTATTCATTTTTACCTCTCGCTAAGAGAGGTAATGGATTCATGCTAAAAATCGCATATCCAGATTTTATTGAATAAGCACGTTTTAAGGTCCATACAATCCGATTTTAACATTTTTACGATGATGTCTGTCTGTGTGTGTGTGTGTGTGTGTGTGTGTGTGTGTGTGTGTGTGTGTGTGTGTGTGTGTGTGTGTGGGATGTTGGAAGGACGGTTTCTCAAAAACTATAAGACTTTAAATTTGTTTAACTACGTATTTCCCAATCGGACATTCATGGGAAGATCTGAAAAGGTTTTGGTAACAATTGGACAACCGGAAGTAGAAGATTCTTGAAAAAAAATCTAAATAATATTTTTTGAAAGTTTTTCTTGGTAATATAATATTAAAGAAAATTAAATTCTCTATCTGATACATTTAAATATTTTATTATATATTCTTTAGATTTAGAGATAAAAGAAATATAATATGTAAAATAATCTGTTATAATAAATTTTACAGCCGAAAAAATGACCATGGAAAATAGTTGAAAATTTAAATTGTAACTGACAGATAAATGTCAGTGTCAGAAATCCGAAGACATTACTGAAGACTTTTTCTGGGAAGTACATACATTATATTATTTCTTAAAGTATTAATAGCTAAATATTAAATATTACAGTTATATTACATATATCCTTCAAAAATACTGTCAATCCTGACAATGAATTGGAAACATTTCGAAAAATTAGAAGAGGACAAAATTTCTTCATAAAATTAATTTAAAATTAAACAATCTAAATATAAGGAATAGATATATGCGTAAGTAGAATTTTTGGTGTAGATTGTAGGTATACAAGAAATGTTAAATACAATAGGGCGCGAGCAGTCATGTGATTTTGTTGGCCTTGTCAAGCAGATATGGGGGCCCATGTCAGAATGATAGCTAGTAATTATGTATATAGATGTCAAATATCATATTTTCTCATTCTAAATTTAGTGATTTTCCAATTCCATGTGGAGCAGAATTAAATGTTAAATATCTAAGGCATACGACAAGTAAATTTTAAACTCCTGGTGATAAATTAACTACGTAAATTTAGAAAATCTTGAAATTTTTAATGTAAAATTCTGACATTTGACATCTATGTACATAATTACTATACTTATGTAACCAAAAAAAGGAAGTGGCGAGAGGTATTGTGCTGGCCACAACAGATTTTTCATTTTGAAAGACCTCTAGCTCTAGTTGCCGTTACTGTTTGTTCGCTCTACCTACTGCACTGGCGTGCCAAACACTACTAATTTTAGTACCTACTCTATTTGTTTTATGTTATAACTCCCCAACCCTAAAACAGGTTTGACAATAACTAATATAAGTTGCTCATTCGGAATAATTTGTTAAGACAAAAAAATATGTACTTGAAAATTAAATATTTATTATTGCCTCTTTGTACAATACATACCATAGTTTTAGAGACACGAATATAATATTCAAAGAAGGATATTGGTAAATATATGTATGTCCCTCAGGACAATTATGATTGTTATGGATTGTATGTATGTAGTATGTATGTTTGTTGATATATGTTAGTAACAAATCAGATAATACATTAAATTTTCATATAACTAATGATCTTCAATCATACAGAGAATTCATTGCACAACTTGCGATCACTGGTTCCATAACCATCGTGAAAACATTACAATTGGTACAACATTACTGAAATACTATAAATATAAACAATGCTAAAAATATATTTAAAAAATACCTACATATTAAATGTTATTAGAAATTCATGTACTTCTTCAGAAACAACCATACGTGAAGTCTATCTATCAAAGGTTATAGGGTTATAGGGATGTTTTATGTGTGATAGCATAATCACATCAATTACTGAAGTAAGCGTGTGCAATATAAACTTGGTAGCATTAATTAAAATACTGAATTTAAGCTAAATTGTAATAGTCACACGAGTAAAGTCTATCTGCTAGGGGTTGTAGGGATGGTTTATGGATGGTAGCATAATCACATCTATTACTGAAGTAAGCGTGTGCAATATGAACTTGGTAGCATTAATTAAAACACTGAATTTAAGCTAAATTGTAAGTCACACAAGTAAAGTCTATCTTCTAGGGGTTTTAGGAATGGTTTATGGGTGGTAGCATAATCACATCTATTACTGAAGTAAGCGTGTGCAATATGAACTTGGTAGCATTAATTAAAACACTGAATTTAAGCTAAATTGTAATAGTCACACAAGTAAAGTCTATGTGCTAGGGGTTGTAGGGATGGTTTATGGGTGGTAACATAATCACATCTATTACTGAAGTAAGCGTGTGCAATATGAACTTGGTAGCATTAATTAAAACACTGAATTTAAGCAAAATTGTAATAGTCACACAAGTAAAGTCTATCTGCTAGGGGTTTTAGGGATGGTTTATGGGTGGTAGCGTAATCACATCAATTACCGAAGTAAGCGTGTGCAATATGAACTTGGTAGCATTACTGAAAACACTGAATTTAAAGCAAAATTGTAATAGTCACACAAGTAAAGTCTATCTGCTAGGGGTTGTAGGGATGGATTATGGGTGGTAGCATAATCACATCAATTACTGAACTATGCGTGAGCAATATGAACTTGGTAGCATTAATTAAAATACTGAATTTAAAACAAAATTGTAATAGTCACACAAGTAAAGGCTATTTGCTAGGGGTTGTAGGGATGATTTATGGGTGGTAGCATAATCACATGAATTACTGAAGTAAGCGTGTGCAATATGAACGTGGTAGCATTAATTAATATACTGAATTTAAAGCAAAATTGTAATAGTCACACAAGTAAAGTCTATCTGCTAGGGGTTGTAGGGATAGTTAATGGGTGGTAGCATAAACTAACGTATTTATGTACGATATATATTCAATATAAAGATGGTAGCACACCATGTAACAACACTTTTTTTTTGGTCAGCAAATTATCTTTTCCCTATTTTTTGTACACATATTAGTATATTCTTTTCTTTTGCATATATATGCAAGTTTATTGCGAGTTTTACGTATATGTAGATAAATGTTTATTATTTTTACATTAATTTATATTTTCTGTTTCTTTTCATAGTTTAAGATGGAAATAGGATTTGTTGCCGCCGATAGCAACAATTTACCAGAAATCAATGATGCTATGATTCACAATTTTTATAAAGAAAATCCATTATTTGTATCAGCGGAATTGAAAAATGTAAAAACACAGCAGTAGGTTATTACTAAAATATAATTTCTGTTGTTATTTTTTGCTCATCCTTACGAAAAAAAATTAATTTTCTTGAAATATTTACACTAATAAACTTTTTCAGTCCACACAAATGAATACAACAATAAACAATGAAATAAATTGAACTAGTCGTTTGCACAAGAACACAGTATAAAAACACTTAAACCAGTAACGACACTTCCCATATTTCATGATACCAATATTTGAGTAGGCGTGGCCAGTTCAGCTTATGAGAAGATGGCCGCTGCTAATTTATATTGTCACTTTCGCGCATATGTAACATCAAGCGAAGACTTGTTTGGTAATTTATGTATGCCAGCAAATAATTTTGTCACATACGTAAATAAATTAGAACAATGGTTTTTTACTAATTTTCAATATATATCCACCAATAATGATGCCGTTAAAACTTTAATAACTAACATTACTCATAAATGTCAATTTACGCACCCATGTTCTGAGTTTCCTCATAAATATTTGATTAAATTGTATTGCCGTATGCGATTATTTTATGCACTAATTTTTATAAATAGAAATTTAAAATCATCCAAAGGGAAACGGAAGCAAATTTTATTAAAATATTTGTAATATTATGCAAAATAAAAATATTTGTATTTATAAAATATAGTTTTATTATATTTAATATAATTATACTTATTTGTAACCAATAAAATAATAAATTCCGTATTCATATATCATTCGCGAATGACAGTTATTCAAATTCCCGCCACGTACAGCTTATGCCAAGATGGCCGCTTACTCCATTCGATGCGACATGAAGATCAAAGGCGCCGACAACAAGTGTCGCTACTGGGTAAGTATTTTTATACTGTGACAAGAAGAACGCAAATATAACCTATAATAATCTTAACATAGAATTGTCACTGCTTATAAACGTCAAAAACGTGTGGCTGCCATTTTTAAAACTTCCGGTTGCCATGGGAACCCAGCGCGCGCCTGCTTAAGGTAGACTATACGTCCTCCGTGAACTGTTGTAACGTCATTATTTTAGAAAATTTCATTTTTTGAGAAATCCATGCATCTTTGAGTGAAACACAATATAGAATATCACTTTTGAAGACAATCTTAATAAAAAAATAAATAAAAAACCACTAAACTTCCCTTTACAATTTCGTGTAAAACTAACGTTAGATTAGATTTACAGTACTAAATAGCAACAGTGAATAATAAAGTCTTACTTAAGTTACCTACACAAAAATCTATTTTTTTCTCTTATAAAACGAAGTGTAAATTATAATAACTCTAAAATCATTTTTATAAGTGCATAGACAATAGAAATCCTATAGTGAAGTGTCAAAAATCATCCAGATAAGTGCATAAACAATAAAAACTTAGTTCTAGTGATCCCAAGGTTAAGCGTGTCAAGACCCCACGCGCGGCTCTACTGCGCTCTGGCAGCTCGAAATCAATGTTGCCAAATACAGTAGAAACTAATCTGAACTATTGAATAACACCATGCCAGAAACAAGCGGAGGAAATAACATGGCAACAACTACAACAACAATATCATTCAATACGACAACTAAACATATGTACAGTAGTCCTGTAACCGTATCAATGCAAACAACGCCGAGTAGTTCATCAAGAATGTTTACTGATACCAGATTAATAGAAACTTCACCAATGTCATTCATTTCTCGAAGCAACTCAAGCAGTGCTGACCCACAAAGTCCCAGTTTTATTACACCCAGAAGACCGGGAGCACAGACCCCTGACAATGACAAAACACAAAACTGGCAGACTGTAAGAAACAGGCACTACTCCAAGAGACCAAGAGAGAATGATGGCCAAGAAAATACAAACAAAAGAAGAACAGTAAATACTTCTCATACAAAAACACAGGTACCAATACTCAGGAACGAAAACAGGTACAGCGCTTTGAGCAATGATATCAATGAAAACACGATTGATTTAAATGTAAACCAAGCAAATAAAAAATCCGAACCAAAACCCCCACCGGTGTTCATTCAAGACGTCACAAACTACAGCTTAATGCTTGAAAGTTTGAAAACAATACTAAAATCTGATGAATTTTTCTGCAAAGCACTTGCCAACAACGAAGTAAAAATCAACACAAATAACTCAGAATCATACCGAGCATTAATACGAATGCTTAAAACCGAAAAGATATCGTATCACACATATCAACCTAAAGAAGAAAGAGCGTACAGAGTGGTTATCAAAAATATCCATCACACTACACCCGTGAACGAAATAAAGGAAGCATTAAAAGAAAAAGGTTACAAAATCAGAAATATCTCAAACATTAAAAGCTGGCATACCAAAGAACCACTCCCTATGTTTTTTATAGATCAAGAGCCAGATGAAGATAACAAAAAAAATTATAATTTGAGATACATCTTAGGGACGAAAATTATTGTAGAACCTACTAAAAAGAAAAAAGATACACCACAATGCTCGCGTTGTCAGGAGTACGGTCACACGAAAGCATATTGCTTCAAACCACATTATTGCGTCAAATGTGGGAAAAATCACCCATCCCAAGAATGCAACAAAAGCAAAGACACCCCTGCAACTTGTGCTCTCTGCCTAGGCCCTCATCCAGCCAACTATAAGGGTTGTTCAGTTTACAAAAAATTACAGCAATCTAGAAATATAACTCAGAACAAACCTCAAAAAACTAACGAACATACTCAGATCTACAATTCAAGAAGAGTAGATAATAAAGTAAGCTATGCCAATGCAACAACCTCCTCTCACCGTATTAATCCCCCAGAAGACTTAACCCTTACCCAATTTTTAAACAAATTTGAATGGATGGTCACTCAACTTATGCAGCAAAACATCACGATAATTACTCTCCTCACTACTTTTATTAACAAATTCAATGGCTGATGCAATAAGAATAGCCTTATGGAACGCCAATGGACTGTCCACCAAAACACGCTATAAAACAAGACAATTTTGAAGAATTTTTTCAAACTCTGGGAGGAAGATTCATTGCTGGTGGTGATTATAATTCGAAGCATCCACAGTGGGGTTCAAGAGTCAGTAATCCAAAGGGAAATGAACTCCAAAAAGCAAAGTGTAAAAACGGATATAGTCACATAAGTAGCGGCAGGCCAACTTACTGGCCCACCGATCCAAGAAAACTCCCAGACTTGCTAGACTTCTACATTGCAAAAGGAATCAATCTTAACCGTGTTCTCATTGGACCCAACTATGAATTATCATCAGATCATACTCCAGTTATCATCACCCTCTGTACCACAGCCGTAAAAAAGGAAAAAAGTCCAACCCTATGTAACAAAAATACAAACTGGGGCTCATATAAAGCACACATAGAGCAAAACATAAATTTACAAATACCATTAAAAACACCCGAAGGCATAGACAACGCAGTCGAAAATTTAACAAACCTGATCCAAAATGCAGGATGGACTTCAACTCCACCAACAAACGACATCCATGACAACAACGTAAACTATCCCAAAATAATAAAAGATAAAATTGGAGAGAAGAGAAAAATGAGACGCAAATTACAGTCTACAAGACATCCAGAAGACAAAACTCAATTAAACCATATGAGTAAAGAATTAAAAAAACTAATCTCAGAAATAAAAAATAATTACATACAAACTTATTTAAGCGACCTATCACCACAGCCAGAGAACGATTACTCCTTGTGGAAAGCCACCAAAAAATTGAAAAGGCCAACAAAACATATACCACCTATTAAAAAACCAGATGGACCATGGGCCAGAGACGACAAAGACAAGGTAGAAATATTTGCAGAGCACTTTGCAAAGGTTTTCGAATCAAATCCAGCCACCACAACAACAGAAAACGAAACTTCTATAGAAAACTTTCTAAAGAGGCCACCACAATTACCCCAACAAATCATCCAACACTTCACTCCAGCAGAAGTCAAAAAAGAAATAGACCACCTCAATAACAAAAAATCTGTTGTGGCCAGCACAATACCTACCGTCATTCTCGTGTATAATGTATAAATTCCATAATTTTTCTTACAAAAGATTCTAAATTTCCAGTAAAATTATTTCATAAACAAACTATTCAAATTGCACTTGACACTGGCATCTTCTTCTTCTTTAGCTTTTCCCATTCGTTAGGGGTCGCTATTTTTGCATGTCGTTCTCATTCAGTTCCTTTTCTCTCAAATCTTCCGCAATACAGTCCTTCCATCTTATCTTTGGTCTTCCTCTGTTTCTTTAACGTCCTATTACTAAACTATTCATTCTTGTTCCAATATAATTCTTCATTTCTCCTCATGACATGTTCAAACCAATGTAATCGCCTTTCTTGTATCTTTCTAAAAACTTGTAACACTAGAGTTATTTTCTTACCGTATCTTTCCGTGTATTCCCCAATATCTACTTCAACATCCTCATATCTGCCACATTAATTTACTTTTTATTGATACTGACATCTGTCAATTTGAATTATATGAATATATTACTAGTTCCCAAATTTGGCATAGCTGGCTGAATTATAAAATTTAATTTCTTTAAAATTCTTTAACTCTGTATCTATTGAATATGAAGTATAAATTGTAACCAAATCGTATAGAGAATAATATATTCTTTAAGTTATAATAACGTTAAATGTCAATAAATCAAATTATCTGTTAAATCTTCAAATGAGACTACTTCCGGTTGACCAATTATAACCAAAATCTAATCAGTTGTTCTTCTGGATGTAAACTTGAGGAGTACGAAAAAATTAAAATTTTTGGAATCGTGCTATTGAAGTTATGGAATCCGGAAGTTTTGTCACACACACACAGACACACATACATACAGACATCATCGTAAAAATGGTAAAATCGTATTATATGGACCCTAAAACGTTCTTATTCAGTAAAAACTCATCATTGAATTTTTTGACCAAAAACAATACCTTCCTTACCTAAAGGTGACGGAAGGTAAAAAGCTCCAGGATTCGACTTAATAAACGCTAAGACACTAAAGGATCTGCCTAGAAAAGCTATTATCTTCATAACAAACATTTTTAATGCTATGATAAGAATAGCATACTTTCCTATCCAATGGAAATTCGCAAATATCATCCTCATACATAAACCTGGGAAACCAGTAAACGAAATCAGCTCATACAGGCCAATCTCCCTACTACCTCAACTATCGAAAATCTTCGAAAAACTTCTACTAAAGACATTAAAAATAATCATTGAAAACGACAACCTAATCCCCGCACACCAATTTGGCTTCAGGGAGCAGCACTCAACAGTACAACAAATACACCGAGTAGTGGAAGAGGTCGAAAACAGCTTAGAACTCAAAAAAATCTGTTCAGCTGCATTCGACAAAGTATGGCATACGGGATTAATGTATAAAATCAAATCAAAGCTGCCACACCAATACTTTCTTTTGTTAAAATTCTACCTGAGCGAAAGATTTTATCAAGTAAGTTATGAAGGTACGACATCAAATATACACCCAATAAAAGCCGGTATACCGCAAGGAAGTGTACTGGGTCCAGTACTGTGCCTGCTCTTCACAGCAGACATGCCCGCTCCAGAAAACGTGGTAACCGCTACATACGCCGACGACACTGCGTACATTGCATCACATAAAGATCCAGAGGAGTCAGCAGCACTACTACAAGAATCCTTGAACGAAATGCACATTTGGGCGTCAAAGTGGAGAATAAAAATAAACGAAGGAAAATCCACTCACATAGTCTTCACAAATAGAAAAGTCACCTACCCACAAGTCACTTTAAATAACAAAATACTGGACACTAAAGAAAACGTGAAATATCTTGGCATGCATCTAGATAAAGGGCTAACCTGGGGGAAGCGTTTAGAGACCAAGGCAAAACAAATCAACTTAAAGATCAGAAACATGTACTGGCTCTTAGGGCGCAAATCACAGCTAAGCATGCAAAATAAAATCTTAATCTATAAAACAATCATAATACCAATATGGACATATTTTAATCCAAAGAGCTCAAAGCAAGACTTTACGAATGCTAGCCAATGCTCCATGGTATGTCAGCAACCACACCCTGCACAATGATTTTAGAATAAAATATGTTCAAGACCATATCCGACAACACGCAACATTACACGACACGAAATTGACAAGTCACCCAAATAAATTGATGACCGATCTCCAAGACAACAATTATTCAGCCAGGCGACTCAAGAGAACAAAACCCTTTGAACTAAAGAACACCTAACGCATGCAATAAAATGTAACACAATTATTGTACACACTAATATATTTATATATATACGTAAAGAGGTAGTTCCACTGGGCACTATCCTCACGCATGACTTTTAAAATTTATCAAATTTGCTTGTTGGCTCTAAAGGCCAATTGTAAATACATAAAAATAACAATAAAAAAAGATTAGATTTACCTATTTTTCTTTTATAAAAATGGGTATTGTATTGGCACAAAATTTAAAAGTGGCAGCACTTAGTATCATATTCTATATTTAGAATTAACTACGGAAATTTTGGGCCCATTCGGATAAATACTCGTAAAGTTGTATTTTACCCATTCCTTAAAAAAATAATTTACTTCAGATGAAATCCCACAATTTTAAATTGATAGTACTTAATAGTCTAAAATATTTGCTGTTATTTCCACACACCAACATTTTTTTAATGCTCTGGGTAAATATACGTGAAGCCAAATTTACCCAGACATTTTTTTAAATATTTTTTTTTAAGTAAAATCCCAAAATTTATAAGTTGTAGCCCTCAATAGTCCACGAGAAGTCCATACGGATGATGTGTATTTAATTGTTCTATGAAACTTGGGTAGCGGTAACTTCATGCATCTGCAACCAGTGCAGTGGCAGATCGTTGTCGTGCCCGTTTTCGTGCTGCAGGTGAACATTTTTAACAAACGTTATAAAGTGTTGTTATTTGGGTTTAATTAAACAAAGTTGAGTGAAAAACTTTATTTTATTATACATCAAAAAGCAAACTTTACAAGAAAAACACTTCATACATCAACATCCATCTTAGATCTCTTCTCTCTGTCGGTCAACCTAATTATATTTTTAGTTACAGAATTAAACGTTTCGGGAGTATTTACAGTTTTAACATTACATTAATATATAACAGATTGCATCCTTCTTGGCGCATGGAATTCTCAAAGAATATTCACAACATAAAGAAATAGTAGATTGTATGTTATTACTTCATTGTAAATAATGAATTTGCTTGAATTCATCGATAATTGTCATTCTTGGCCTGACATCAGAGCAAGCAAACTAAATTTTGCATTGAAATTAGGTAATAACCAAATTATTCATAATTAATTTAATTACTATGTCACACTTCATAAGATAATATTTGATATCTCGTAAGTTGATTTTTTAAAGTAGCGCTGCTCCGATAAGAAAAACATGAATATCTCTGAAACAAAGCATTTACGGACATTAGCAAATGAACTTGTCACCTTATTTATATGGTTTTAGTTAAGCCATTTAAATTTGTGACACCTGTATACTAGTATTATTTGATATGCAGTGTTCATTTTTAGTATCACTGGATTCGCATACTTTTCGGTTAAAAACAATATAATTAACAACCTAAATCCTAATCGAAGAATGAATAAAATAAAATTATTTTTCTTATAACCGTGCATAAAGTGCAACTTTACACACTCCTTACATTGTGTAAAGAGTCACTTTTCAAACACTATTGCGTGAAAAGTAAATAGACGTTGCTAGGCAACATACATAATCAGTTAATTTATCTGTCAATTAGATAATTAGGTAGTAAATAATAATGAAAGTAATATATTTTTTAAGGAATACTAATGTAGATGTATAAATGAAATAAGTGTAATAATTTTTATTAACAGATTGACTACTAACCTAATTCGTAAGAACATTAATATTTTTTTGACATAATGAGATCTAACCTAACCTAATTTTTAATAGTAATATTGATTGTACAATTTGTACAATTCAAAGAGGCTAATCCACTTGTCTTTGAGATTCTTTCGAATGTATAAGTTACGTTTTGTTCAGAATTTAAAGATGCCTGTACAATTGCTATAGTGAGAAACAGCACTAACATTTCAGTTGTAAAATAATGTTTTTTTTTGTCTCGTGCTATAAATTACGCATTCAGCTGTGCATCATTCGTAAAATATTGCACTCGATCAGAACAAGTACCTACTACTTTACACACTTGTTGCATAAATGACTATTTAATTTAAAAAATTCAATATACATAGCTTCCCATCCATTGTCACGGAAAATGTATGACTGGGAAACGTGAAAATATATATTTCGAATTTGTTAAATATTCTTTTTGATCCGTAATCAGCATATTAAATAATGTATACCCATAATGACTTATGGAACAATCTATACATGATTTCTTAAGTATTTAATTAATAAATATAGATTATAACAGTGCTTCTTAAACTAGATTCCTCTACATACATGGTCTCCAAATACATTTATAATGGTCGCGGTGCAAAGAATTTTTTATATTTATAACATTTTTCAATTTTAGCCTGACCTTACTTCTCCCCTTCGCAAACGATGTTAATAATAGGCTTCCAGATTTAGTTTCAATACTTTAATTTTCAAATTTCCAAACGCCAAAAAAATAATTCATCAAAACTAAAAACACCAATATGTACTTATATCACCTAAATATCTGGGAGAGTCATCCTTATTCTCTCCGGGTGCAAAAAAAAGTTTAAGAAGCCCTGTCACAAAGTTACGAAATCTTAATAATATTTCTAAAATTAATAATCAAAAACCAAAACCGTAAGACAAAAAATGTAGCATTATTGTAACTATTGTTTTCCATTTCTATGATGCGTATATGATGTTTAGCCCTAAAACATTTACAAATATAAGCATCAAACATTCAATAAAATGTATAATTTATTACATTGACTATATTGTCAATATAATATTCAAAGTACAGGAAAAAAAAAACAAATATGGTACACCTTTTTTTAAACGAGAAATACATACAGAGTAGTGACCGACATTGCTGAACATATGAATTTAACATGTGAAATCACTACAAATAAATATTTTTGAGCTTAAAATTTTGCATCCGAACAATAAGCAAAATAAATAGTGCATGTTTTGTAACGGCATAAATTAGGTATGGCAATGTCGGAAATCAGCCCAAGAATGGCGATAGCTATTATTGCTATGGAATTGAAACAAAAATTAACAAATGTTTAACGATTTTTTGTCATGTTACTTTATTTTATTTTTTATTATAGTTTATTCGTTGAAACGAGAGAATTTAGAACTAATTCTTGAACAGAGACGTCATTTTATTGGTCAAAAGAGGATAAT
Organism: Harpalus rufipes; assembly: GCA_951394225.1. Classification (NCBI taxonomy): domain Eukaryota; kingdom Metazoa; phylum Arthropoda; class Insecta; order Coleoptera; family Carabidae; genus Harpalus; species Harpalus rufipes. Next base: position 18,700,829 of record OX596285.1, read on the forward strand.
TTTGGAGCCGAACCAATAGAATGACTTGTGTCTGTTCAATAATTATTTTCACATTCTCTGGTAACAGCGAATGTAATATAGTATTATTATTTATAATTTCTGTTCAAAGAAAAAATAGGTAATTGTATGTATGTATGTATAATTTGCAAATAATAGCTAATAAAAATAAACTAATCTAACTTGCTAGATAAACTGTTAAAATATTTGTTAATATATGCAAGGTTATTGCTATTTTTAGGTTGATTTTTGGCTTTTTAATAGCTAATTTATAGCGTTACAAAACATTCATAATTAATTTTGCTTAGCAGAAAATTACGAAAGTATAATTTTACATGTTATAGTCCTATTTTCGGCAGTACCGGACACCACGTCTTTTCAAAAGTCATTTGCGTTTAAAAATATATATATAATAAAGTATTTTTTATATGAACACAATACTACAGTATTGTATATTGAAAACAATATGAAAAGGTATTTGTGTAAAAGAAATAAGTAATGTATTTTTCACAGCAAAAACCATACTTTCTTCCGTATATGCTATAATAACTTTCATGAGATTACATCAGTTTTAAGGTCTTAAAATTTGGGGCTCTGATAGTAGAATTGAATGATAAAATAAACTAAATTTTGAAAATAGTTAATGTGTGATTTTTTTCTCTGTACTCTTCATATGCACACTACATACCTGGATGCGGAACGCATTTGTATTTAATAGACAAATATTTTTGTGTTCCACCACAAGGATCTCCAAATACTGCATTACTAGCTATTACTGCGCATGAGGATCTTGCATCACACCTAAAATAAATCAAATGAATTATTTATTAATATTGTATGCATTATTTTATTTCAGAATTGATTCGATTTAAAGATACTTTTTTTTTTAAATTTCATTGTTATTTTTACTCTATACACCCACAAAATATGTAATTTTTAAAATAATTTAGTATAATATATTTTTTATTTAAATAGGTACTCGTTTGAAATACTAAGTAATCAGAATGTTTTTATCTCCTGTTATTAGAGGGCTTAGTAAACAATTTTATCATATTTATAATTTTTTTACTTTTAGTAAGTACTTAAATACTGAAATAGACGAAACAAAATAATAACACTATGATAATATGAAATTTCTATATTTCTTTCGGCTTATACGAAATTTTCTGCACGTTTTATAAAACTTTAGTATTGCATAGTATTATCACTATTCTTTATTCCTTGAATTTTATTAATTTTAACTTTAAAATTTTCATATTCTTATGGCATTAACAACGAAACAACGTTACTGTCAAAAATCACATTACATTTTTAAATTAATTAAATTTACAAAAGAAGTATGTTTAAGTGCGCATTTTATTTAATGATGCTTTCACTATCACGAGTTATTTAACGTACTAAATATAAGGTAAATACAAGGTGATATAAATTAAAATTAAGATGCGTTCTTACTCTTAATTTTTTCACGAAAGATGACTATTCAATTCAGGGTCATTTATAATTCGTCTGATTAATATTACTTGCATTTGCAAATCAATTTCTATGCATTACGTAGCCAGAGCGCCAGAGGCCACATATAGTACAATATGTTCAATAAAATACCTAACTCGGAGTAGGCTATGAACAGAGAAACGTAAGTCTGATCATTATTCAATACAAACGTCAAGTTGTCAAAATTGATCTTGAAATGTAATATTAAGGAGGGAATATAATAAAAATGGATACAGTAGGCATATTGCCATTTGCCGTTTTCTAATTTGTTTCTATTTCTAAAATAAGATTCAAGAAGAACAGCTTTGATTTCTTTAGATAACATTTTTGACAATATCTTGTGTCAAATTGACATTTCAATAAATATTTTTAAATTAAAATACGTTTCTTTGTTCATAGCCTGCTCCGAGTTAGGTTTTTTATGAACACACTGTATTTGTGGGTACATTTTAACTGAAAAAATAATTGTGACTATTGTGAGTATATATATTTTATTTTTAAATAATGCTTTTCTCAATTTTTTTTCTCACTTATATCGATGCAGAAAATAAAAATATAGGCTTGACGTTATCCTGTTAAGAATGGACTTGGTGGCGCTTCGAAGCCAGCCAGTTTTACACTATGAATTAGTTGTGTGTTTCGTGGAAGACATACCTGGCAGCTTGAAACGACAAAATTTGATAATTTTCAATTCTTTAGTAACTAAACAGTTACTTAAAATAGCATAATAGTGTGGTAAATAATAATAATGTTCAACAGCTGACTGAATAATTTTGTTACAATTTTTTTGCTATTGTAAACTTGGTTCGCGTTTAGACCAATCAAAAAGCTATCTTACTCATAAATTCATTCTTGGCTGGAATAGAGCATAGGTAAAGATTTATGTTGGCCAAGTAGAAAATTACAATTTTGTAACTTTACAAAATACGCCACTACTATGTTTACTGTGTTAAAGTAATGTAACTATTTATATCTTTCAAATATATAAAATAAATATATCAGCACGGAATATTACCCAATGCTGCACGAAGCAGTCAGCTTTGTACACAGATTTCGGTAATGATGATGCATATTTCTACCGTGCGGGCGTTTATCAGGCTCACGTCACGGACACACATTGCTGGCGTGGATAGTGCACCACAGGGGTCACTTGTGCCCTTTATAATTCGAAATATTTGTTTTGGCGTCGGTCGGGATCGAACCCGGTTCCGCAGATTCGCAACCAGATACTCGGGCACGCGGCCACTACATAAATAACCATTCTTTTACTAATGCGGAACATTGCTACTGATAGTGCTGTGTATTTTTTTTTTAAAGTGGCCCCGAAAAGTCATGTTCATGAATCTAACTTATACTCGTATTTATAAAAATTTACTTACAATTGAGAAACAACAGCTGCTGAAGTTTGAGATTTACAATTTACTGTTCGAACTATTGATTTAGGACAATTGTTTCCTAGAGAAAGCCTGCCATAATTTGCTGAAGTAACCTGAATAATAGAGGGAAAGTCACATTCTATTTGTATTGGGTCGTTTTCACATGCTATTGCATGTTTGTATTCTGAAAAGAAAAGTACGTAATTATTATGATTGTAACATACGAACTAACATATGCACTAACATTAACATTATATTCTGTCAGAGCAGTCAAGAACTCATGAGTTAACATTTATACTAATAAACTAATAACGGCGTACAGATTATTAGTTATGAGAAGTATGGTAGGTAGATAGGTATATGTGTACTGGATAAAACAAATTCGAGTTCCTTATATGAAAAACTTTGTTATTATGCACGTTACTGAAAATTGATGTACATAAATCTTTATGGGCCAACTTTTTGAGACAATATTAATAGACACACAAAAAAAGACAATGTAGTAGTCATTGGCAAAACACTAGTTTCACAAGATAATAACGTTTTAAAAGATATGATGCATAACATGATTAAACAAAACATGCAGATTGAGGTAAAAATCAAGTCAGCTACGAAACTAGGAGAAAAAACATGTCTGTTAAAATTAGAGAACTCAGAGGATAAAACAAAAATTATGAAAAACAAGAGCAAACTCAGAAACATAGAAAGAGAAAAGATATACATAAACAATGACTTAACAATAATGGAAAGAAAAATTAGAAAGGAAATAGAAGAAAAAGCTAAAGAAGCCAGAGATGAGGGAAAACTGGTTAAAGTGGGGTTTCAAAAAGTGTAAATAGAGGGAAATCTATTGAGGTGGAACAGGGTCAAAGGGGGACTGGAAGAAATAAAGATCTAAACAAAGAAGTAAAACAAGCAAATAAAAAAGCTACAAAACCAGCAAAGAACAAGGACATGAATATGGAATACGAGAGAGGGGAAAGTATTAAAGAGGGAAAGATACGAAAGAATAAGATAGCAACATGGAACGTGAAAACTCTAAATAATAAAGAAGAATAAATCACTAAGGAATTAAGAAGAGGGGAAATAGATTACATAGGCATAACGGAAACTAAAAAGAAAGGAAGGGGATGTAAAAAACTAACAAATGGGTACTGGATGTACTGGTCGGGAGTGAACAGCAAAGAAAACGCGAAGGCAGGAGTGGCTTGCATATTAACAGAAGAGAAAATGAAGTGTGTACAGAAAGAAAACTATATAAATGAAAGAATATTAGCATTAGAAATAAAAGGGGATACAATTAATGAGGATTTCATGGTAGTGGTAGCCTACGGGCCTAATGAAGACGCACATAAAGATGAAAAAGACTACTTTTTCGATGAACTACAAAGGCAGGTAGATGAGAGTAAACAGAACATAATAATATTGGGTGATTTGAATGGTAGAGTGGGAAATAAAAATGAGGGTATAGAATGGTGTTTGGGAAAACACGGGGACGATAAAATGAATCCAAACGGAGACAGAATAATAAAGTTTTTTCTAGAAAATGAATTGGTAATCGGAAACACACAATTTAAGCATAAAGAAATCTACAAGATAACGAGAGAAATGGCAAGCAGAAATGAAAAGTCCATATTAGACTACTTCCTAGTCAGTAAAGAAGCATTCCCAACACTGAGAGACATGCGAGTAAAAAGAGGAGCAGAGATAGGAAGTGACCACTATTTCTAGTTACGCTGACTTTTAAAAACAAAATAGAAAGAAAACAGGTTATTAAAAGAAAAGAAGAAAATAATAAAATTAAATGTTACAAACTAAGAGAGACCGAAATAAAACAGCAGTTCCAGGAAAGGCTAGACCAAATACGGAAAGGTCAAATAAATATGGAAATATAGAAGAAAATTGGAAAGTGTTTAAACAAACAATACTAAAGACAGCGGAAGAATCTTGTGGAACTTCGAAAATTACAAACAGAGAGGTAAAAAACGTGCTAGTGGAATGAAACAGTAAAAGATGCAATTAAAAAGAAAAAGGTAAAGTGGAAGAGATATATAAACACGAAAAGCGAAAATGACTACGAAGCATACAAAACAGAAAGGGGAAAAGTTAAGATCATAATCAAGGAGGCAAAAAAGAAATCATAGGCAGATTTTGGTGAAATGATGAAAAATGCATATAAAGATAACCAAAAATTATTTTATGGAGTACTGAGAAATTCAAGAAAGAAAAAACCTCAAATGCTGCTTAATATCAAAAACACAGAAGGTGAACTGATCTCAAAAGAAAATGAAATTATGGAAAGATGGAGGCAATATTTCAAGGAATTGTTAGAAGGAGAGGCGATAGGAAAAGAGAAAGATGAGAGGAGAGAAAGAATGGCAAAACAACAAACAAAAGGACAGAAGTTGGAAGACGAAATAACAGTAGAAGAACTAAAAGAAGCACTCAAGAAAGCAAAATTGGGTAAAGCGCCAGGACATGATAAGGTAACAGTGGAAATGCTCAAAGCGGCCTCAGAATCAGCACTTGAAATATTGAGATATATATATATATATATATATATATATATATATATATATATATATATATATATATATATATATATATACAGTGTGCGATTAAAGTGTGGAATATCAAAAAAAAGCCGAACTCCAGCCGGTTTTTATAAAAACGCTGAAACACGTCGATTTTAATTTTTAAAAATACACATTAATACGTACGATTCATCTTCCGACTTTCATTTGTTTTTCAGTTATGACGTCATCACAAAAAAAATTAAATGGCAACACAGATTTTTATTAGGGAAATCCGATAGTGTTTTTTCTTCTCTTTATGATAATGTAAATAAATCATAACGTTGCATAACAAAAAATCTGAGAAAAATCGAGTTAAACATTTAATAATAATGAATAATCAAGATACCTACCACGATAAAAAAATAAATGTAGCAAACTGTTTCATTCAATTATTATGTCAATCTTCAACTCTCGAGACAAATATTGTAGTTTATTGTTGAATTTTAATAATATTCTTCTAAATTATCAAGGCCATGGCGGATTTAACAATAAGGCAACGAATAGGAATTTTAATTTTTCTTGGTTGTGGGAACCTTACAAGATCCCAGCAAGAAGTGTGTGATATGTTTAATGCAAAATACCCAAATCGACCTACGCAATCGGCAGTTAGTAAAATCAAAAACAAATTTAGGGAGACAGGAGATGTTAAAAATATTTCAAAAGGCGGTCGTCCAGAAATAAGTGCAGACACCCCTAGACTATTTTCTATGGGGTTACTTAAAATCAAAAGTTTACTTAACTAAACCAGAAAATTTAGTGGTACTAAAGCAGCGTATTCAAGATGAAATTCGCAAAATATAATCAACTGTTATTAATAATGTCTTAGGTGAATTTGTAAATAGACTAGCTTACTGCCAAGAAGACAATGGATGGCATTTTGAACATTTAATTTAATAGTGTTAATTTTTAAGTTTTAAAACTTTTCGTTTTTCATGTTTTATAAGTTATAAGTTCCATAATCAACTTTTAAATGTTTTTATCAGGGTATCTTGATTAGTCATTATTATTAAATGTTCACCTCGATTTTTCTCAGAATTTTTGTTATGTAACGTTATGATTTATTTACATGATCATAAAGAGAAGAAAAAGCACTATCGGATTTCACTACTAAAAATCTATGTTGTCATTTAATTTTTTTTGTGATGACGTCATAACTGAAAAACAAATGAAAGTCGGAAGATGAATCGTACATATTAATGTGTATTTTTAAAATTTAAAATCGACGTGTTTCAGCGTTTTTATAAAAACTGGCTGAGTTCGGCTTTTTTTTTGATATTCCACACTTTAATCGCACACTGTATATATACCTATATATATATATATATATATATATATATATATATATATATATATATATATATATATATAATGAAGTTTTGAGAACAGGAAATGCACCAGCAGATTGGCAAATTGGCATAATATGCCCCCTATATAAAAAAGGTGATCTAAAAGACTGCCAGAACTACAGAGGAATTACACTTCTAAGTGCAGTGGCAAAAGTGTTTGCACGCATTCTGGAAAAACGACTTAGAATGCAGCTTGAATGGACTATAGAAGACAACCAATATGGTTTCACACCACAGAGAGGAGTCCAGGATGCCATTAGCATATTGATGCAAGTAAGTGAGAAGACAATAAAACAAAGAGGTAACATTCATGTATGTTTCATCGATCTAGAAAAGGCATTTGATCGAATTAACAGGGAAGATATATGGACCTTACTACATAACCGGGGACTAAGTGAAAACATAATAAAAGGGATACAAAGCTTGTATAAGAAAACAAGGAACTATGTAAGAACAAAGAATGAAAAATCAAAACTGTTTGAAACTACAAAGGGAGTTAGACAGGGCTGTATATTGAGTCCGCTACTTTTTACGTTAGTATTGGATGAAGCTATAAAGGAAGCAAAAAAGGAGGCGAAGCAACACACAGTAGGACATTGGAAGATGGAAAGTATACAAGTACTAGAAATATGCTACGCGGACGATATGGTCATTATAGGAAAAAACGAAAGCACACTCAATAGAAACCTAGAAATCTTCAAATTTCAACTAGACAAAATAAATATGAAAATAAATCTCAGTAAAACGAAGACAATGGTTATAAGTAAAAAAGAAGAAAAAAATACAATCAAGATAGACGGAGAAACGCTGGAACAAGTGAATAAATTAAAATACTTAGGCTCTGTAATGGCATATAATGGAAAATTAGACGGAAGAGTTAAAAGAAAGAACAGGTGCGGCAGGTAGTCTTTTCAACAGCATCAAGAACAACATACTATCGAAGAAAGAAATACCAAAAGACACTAAGCTACAAGTATACAAAAAAGTAGCTACACCCATAATAACCTTTGGTTCAAAAACTTGGACAACAACAGAAAGACAACGTAGTAAGCTAAACAGTACAGAAATGAGATTTCTAAGAAAAATAGAAGGAAAAACAATCATGGACAAAGTAAGAAACAAAGATATCAGAAATGCACTACATATACAACCTATAGACTTTATAATAGAAGAAGGTCAACTAAGATGGTGGGGTCACATATAAAGAATGGGGGAAGAAAGAACAACAAGAAAAATCTACGAAGCAAGAACAACGAAAGCGAGAAATAGAGGAAGACCAAGAAAACCTGGAGTGAAGAAGTGAAAAGGGCACTGGAAAAGAGGGGCGTTAAGTGGGAAGAAGCTAGACCTTTAACCAGAGTCAGAGAAGAATGGAAGAAGATATGGAGAAGAAAACCAGAAGAATAGCCAAGTACCTAACACCTAGCCTTACACCCAAAAGGGTAAAAAGGCATTAGGATTAAGTAAGTAAGTAATAGTATATTATTAACCAAGGTAGGGAAGACTATCATTATTGACCTAGCGTCAAGATTGTATCCCGAGCTGAAAGCGAGGGATATAAGACGCTGGTCAATAATGGTCTTCCCTACCAAGGTAAATATACTATTTTATTCACTACTAGCACTTACATATTTTCTAGTTAATGATTTTTAAATTGATAATAACGAAGCATATTGAAATGAACATTTATTTTGTAATATTTCAAAATCAAAGTAGGTCTCATTTGTTTTTTTTTTAACGTTTGACGATTCTTCAGTTTGAATCATTTGAATCTTGTGTGAATCAATTTTTACCATTAATTATGAGTAGTGAAAGTGACATTAACTGCACTCCTCCAGAATTAAGGCAGCAGGCTGAAAATGTATATAATATATTACTGCCAGAAAAATCAAAAAGTAAATATATGAATATTTATTCAACATAACCCTATTATTTTACAATGTCACCAACGTTACTTGATTCCAGTGTTGCCAACATACATCTATGTATTCCTATATCTCTATTTTTGACAATTTGGTTTCTGAGAAATTCAGCCTTATTGTGAATTTATAGTATTATAGACCAAGTTACTGTATAATAATAATATACACTTTTTTAATTTATTATATGGTTTTGGAAGTATAAAAGTTACTGTCAATATTGACATTTAACAGAGGTCGGTAATGATTACCGACCTTGGTAGGTAATTATCGGTAACCATGGTTACAATGTACAGGTAGGAAAAAACAATTTCGCTTGTCAAATAAAAGTAAATAATTGCGGTTGCTTAGGCTAGTAGTGAATAAAAGTAATTAATAGACACCACAGGAATTTTCTATTGTTTTTTGTTTTTGTGCTACAGTCTAAAACTTGTTTTTAACTTATTTGGAAAATACGTCATATTTCGCTTACTATGCCAGATAAAGAAAGAATGTTTAGATAATTTTTATACGGTTTTTACATAGAATAACGTGGTCAAATTAGATTTGTTCAAAACTTAATAATTCTCGAGAGAGAACACAAAAATATATATATTTTTTAAATAGGAACATATGTCTCATCTTTTTCCTTGTTTTATAGTCTTTTTAATGATATATAACAAGTCTACATTCTTTTGTTTTAAACATTTAATAAATAATATTACTTATTAAATGGTTTTAAACATGAATTATTAATTTTTCGGGGTTAAATTATTATTTTTTATTTATTTTAATTTTAGAAAGATTTAAATGAAAAAATCAATTACAAATCATCATTTGTTATTTTGATTCTATATCTATTAATTAAATTCTCAAAATTAGTTTTTTTTAATGCGGTCTCGTGGCCGTGTGCCTGAGTGTCTGGTCGCGATTTTGGGGACCAGGGTTCGATCCCGACCGACGCCAAAAATTACTTCGAATTTTAATGTCACAAAATTGATCCCTATAGTGCACTCCCCATGCCAGCAATGAGTGCCCGTGAAGTGACGCCTGGTAAGCGTCCCCATGGTACAAATATTTCGTTATCGATATCTGTGTACAAACCAGATTGGCACACCCAACATATTTAATTAATTTATCGGTGTTAGAATTGGCTTTGACGTAAATCAAAATATGTAGTTAAATAAGCTTTCTGATGTATATAAATTAGAAAATGAGTAAAAATAAAGAAATTAACATTAAAAATAAACAAATGATGATCTGTGGTTTTTTTCAATTGTTTCTTTATAATTTTTTATTCATATTTACAACAAAACAATGTAGTATTACAATACATCATTGAAATGCTTATAAAATAACGAAAAAGAAAAACTATTTTTAGAATATTGTTCCCATTTAAAAAAATATTATGTTTTATATCTCGATAATTATTAAGTTTTGAAAAAATCTAATTAAACCACGTTATTCTACAAAAAATCGTATAAAAATTATCTAAACATTCTTTATTTTTTATAATAAGCGATATATGAGGTTTTTCAAAATAAGCGGAATACAAGTTGTAACCTGTAGCTCAAAAACAAAAGACGATAGAAAATTCCTGTGGTGCATATTAATCTTGTCTCAAAAAGTTGGTCCCTAAAGACCTACATCAATTTTCAATAGCGTGCATAGGTTTTTCATATAAGGAACTCGATTTTTTTCGAACCTGTAGAAATAAATTAACGCATGTTGACACTTTTTTTGTTAAATAAAGACCATTATCATTAAGCCAATGTCTATTGTACTGTTAGTTAAAACAGCCAATTTATATTAGTACAAACAGATACCTGTGATATTTGTTCCAACAAACAGGAAACCAGTTCGGAACTGTCCGACGTTCGGCGCATGCGTGGTATCAACGTAATGTTCCAACAAACATCACACTGGACTTTCGATTGTTGGTTGCAAACCAGTCTGTGAATAGTGAAGACAATCAACGGCCTCAAACCTGTACCATTAAATCAGAAATGCACAGCAAAAGAATTTTATCAGCCGTGAATTTCTTTACAAGTTTACTTCATTTTGAACAAACCGAAGTCGACGTATGTGAACATTACTGTTCCAAACTGATTCAGGACTAGTCCGAAATGGCTTGTTGGAACAAATTTATTATGGATTGGACACTTCATTTGTTCCTGTGGCATAAAATTTTTGTGCATCGCAAAAGGTTATAGGAATTTTCATTGTCTCATAAATTGTATTTCAATTTTATTTCCATTGAAACTTAATGTTTAGGTGAAACAATATATTATTGTATATTTACACCAAAATAGAAACATATTAGAAAAGATTAAAATCTCTATCACATTACCATGTGACATATTTCTAAATGTAAGTTTTAATTAAAATTCATGTAGGTAGTCACTCAAATCATATGAAATAATTTTTGTTCGATGTTATTAAATTTCCTTAATTTTTACCAGCGAAAAATATAGAGCATTATATAAAAATATAAATCAGAAGAAAGTTATAGCCAAAAGTTAAAAATTAGCAAATTTTTCGTTTTTATTTTAACTAGAAAGCAAATTAATTTTTCTAAAATATCTTTGTAATATAGAATTATCTCAAAAATCACTAAAATAATTTCTTGCTTTTATAACATTATTATTATTTAAACCTGTAAAATAATTATTACCAGTGACAGTGTATGTTATGATTTATGGAGCTTATAATTTTAAATTTGTGTGTATTCGTAGTTATTAAGAGGAAGGATTTTTTATGCTTCACTGATTTGAATGTACCTACAAATATACCACAACTTCAAATACAAATAAAAATCTAAGAAAAACTAGATAACGAAGACAATGATAGAACAAAATATTATATGTCTGTCAGCAGATAGATTATAAAAAAAAAAAAACAGTTTCTGATAGTTACGAAGTTATTTAAAAATTAAATATTGTCCAAGGACACCACAATATTTAACTTAGTATAATTATTTGACTATTTTTAAAAAACAAAAGCACATCTAAGATGACCTCTCAAATGTAAACAAAAAGGCTCATTTAATTGAAGTCGCAACTCGTATAGTTAACGGGATAAACCCGTAAAAACTCATTTATATCTCGGAAATTGTTGAAGATCGGACCCATGTTGACTAATTTTGGTTGGCACTATATGCCCTTAAAGTTTGTATCTGTAGTGGTGGTACATTCTGTATACAGAATATAACAGGAAAGATTGGCTGTACTTCAATTATACATTAATTTCAAGCAAAGTTTCAAATAATAAAATCAAATAAACATCAGCACGATATCATATCCTGTAAGAGTATCAATAGCAAGATGACTCTAGAGATGTCTATATTTGTTTTCAACTTGAAAACTGTTATTGATAGATAGAATGATCAAACTTATTTTTTTCAATCCATTTACACCATTTTTTGTAAAAAAAAATTTCAATTTTTTCGCAACACTTTTTGGTTGGTTATTGAAGAGTTGTAAGGGTAAAAACAATGAAAACTTGTTATGCTACGATTTAGAGATTTTTTTCATTTAATTTGATGTATTTATTTTCTCCAAAAATGAAAGTAAGTACTTTCTAATTAAGTTAAATATAAATCTCTAAACAAGCGGTTCTGAACCTTTTTGACTTGCGTACTATTTGACAGCCTATTTGCCCAAATATATTAAAAGAAAATACAATTTAAACATCTGTCATTATTCAATTTCTTTTCTTGTACAGTTAACCAATGAAGCACGTACTCTAGATTGAGAGTCACTGCTCTAAACCATAAGAAAAATGTTTCCATTATTTTAACCTCCATCATTTCTCAATAACCAGGAGTGTTAACAAAAATTTACGAAACATGCTCTTGTAAGAACTAGCAGATACAACCAGCAAAAAAGATTTAGATATCATTCTAATCAGCTATATAAATACATACACGATGATGACCGCCACACCGAAACATAGGATTTAACTTTTAAAATAATATTTTCGTAATTTCCTACTTCCCTTGTTTTTTCAGGTAAAAAAGCGTCAAATGTCTATTGTAGAGTATTCTACATCAGACTTAATAAACCAAACTAATTTTATATGCTCTATAAGAGAAATTAGGTACGAAAATGTTGAATATTACTCCAAAAATAGCTATAGCTATGGGATTGAAACAAAAAGTTAACAAATGTTAGCGTTTTATCTGTCAAGCTAGGTTAATTAAAAGTAAAGGTGCCTGATGTACAATAATAAATTTGTACGTAAAATGACAAATAGTATAAGCAAGTAGAATAAACTAAATAATTCCGGTGAAAAAATTGGAGATAAAACATAATTTTGAGTATTTTTTACGATAACCTCAACATTGACCATAATACTGACAGATATAATGTAACCATAACCTATTCCTTTCATTTCTATTTATCAATTTCAAATAAAATTTAATATGCACCTCGGCACTGAAGTCGTTTTTATCACTCATATGGTTTACTTTCCTCGGCCTTACGGCCTCGGCAAATAAATTCCGCATTCGTGATAAAAAATAGAACTTCATTGCTTTGATACATAAATAACTATTTATTAGTATGTATTTGTGATTTCTTGTAAAGTGAAAAATTGTTTATTTAAATTAATAAATCTTTGTTCACTAACAGATATTATAAATAATACCTAATAAAAATATATTTACCTAACTTAACAGGTTTCTTAATTTGTTTCAATTCTATGGTTATCGCTATTTTTCATGTGGTTTTAGACATTTTCATACATAATCTCTCCCGTTATAGAGCATGCAAAATTAATTTTATTTATTGATTCTGATGTAGAATGCTCTACACTATTAATTTGAAGCTTTTTTACCTAAAAAATGAGGGAAGCAGAAAATTATAAAAGAATGATTTTACATGTTAAAGTCTTATGTTCCGGTGTCGCGATATATGTATATATTTATATATATATATATATATATATATATATATATAATTATTATTATAATTATTATTATTATTTGTTTTGATAAATAATGTAAAAGTTTTTAGTGACCTTCTTCATGGCGAATTCAATTGTACATAATTTTAATATAATAATTACGACTTACCATGCGGATTAACACATTGATACTGAACAGATAAATATTTTAAAGTACCAACACATGGGTCTCCAAACAGACCATTGGAAGCTTCTACAGCGCATTCATGCTTGCCTTCGCATCTGAAATTTCAAATTTAAGAAAAAGCATGTAAAATATGATGATCAACTTACAATTCTGATAAAATAGATATGCTATTTTGCTGGGTACAAGTTATAGATTTAATTGGCCCTGTTGCACAATCTGAAGATGTTGTTCGTCCATAATTTCCCTCAACAATATGAATCACTTGGTTTTGTTCACATTTTATTCTTAATACCTGATGTTCGCAAACCAATGTATGGTGGTCTGAAAATAAAATTTTGTAATTGTTATTGTATTCTTTTTATTACTTCCTCTTTCCCAAATTATGGTATACATTTCTATAAAGACGTTTTGATTATGCATGGCTGTACAAAGTTAGCCAAATGGTATACACTTTTCAAACAGTTATTCAATAAAACAGTAAAACAAAAAAAATCATTGCAGCACAAGAAAGGGTATATAAAATAATTGTTTTTCCCCTCACAATAATTGCATTGCCCGAGTTACTTCTTGTTAAGTTATCTGAAATTAAAGATGTGCACACACCGACCTCAAAATCTTATAGCCCAGAAGGACATTATTCACCGGGAAATCGCCACTATTTCCCAAGAAAACGCCGGATAGTTATGTGAGTATTCAGTAATCAAGAACCGGAAAAAATTGGAACCAGGTGCCCGGTTCCAAAACTATCGGGGAACACGGGTAGTGGGACCGATCTTTCCGATTCTGGATGATAAAACCGTTCTTCGGCTCTGAGTAACGGCACCGACCTTCGGCTGCTAGTAATGGAACCGATTTTTGGTTCCGTTTCCGAGTAGTGGAATTGAACTTCGGATTCGGGTTATAGAATCGATAATTAGAGTATTCAATTATAATTTTGAAATAAACAGATTTTCTGTTTTATTTAAAAAATATTATTGAATGATATTTTTTTTTTTACATGTATTTAATTGAAGATAATGTGTAAATACATATTATTATATCAAACGCAAGGGGATGGTAAAAATTCTCTAGAAAATGTAACCGAATAATGTAGCAAGTATACATTTTCATTTTCGTATTACATTTTCAATTTTTATTCAATATGGTTTATATCATTAACTTGAGTTATATTACGAGTTCACGGTACCTACACAATGATAATAATGCTCATAAAATTTAAGGGATTGAGGACGAAGCAATGGATAATTCCAAGAATTTCGCTAACCTAGTTAAACATTTTACTCTAATCTTTACATTTTGAAAATTTGATCTTCCGGTTATGTATATGAATGAATATTTCTTATTTTCTTGATTTCAGTTCGATTCATAACACTATTTTATTAATTTTGAAGTGGGAATAGTATGCTTCATTAACTGTCAAATATTTTTGATTATTTTTATGATGAAAAAATCTCTAATATTATTAATGGATCATGTAAATTAAAGAAAAATAAATTATATTAACTAAATTTTAGAACTAAAATAAACCGAAAGGGGCTACAAAATTATCAGTTTATTAGAATATCTGGAACCAATTTTCCAAAATTGTTATACCTGTTACGTTTCTATTTCATTATTTAAAAAAAAACTTTCAAAATATTGAACTTATTATTCATGTTCACAACAAATGAATTCATAATACGGCATAGATTGTAATACTTTACCGTAAAATATTAAAGATCTGTAAAGTTTCCAAGATCAATATTCATATACTATCAGTTTCATAATCGAGATTCATCCTGTTTTGGTCCCAAAACATATAAGATTCGATTTGTTACTCAGGAGTTGCCCAACGTTTCGCTAACACTTCAGGGTTGCAGGCGGAATGTGGGTTTCAACTTTGCTTACAATCTATGCTCCCGGGAGCCCCAGATGTGCAACCGCAGGGAGAGTGTTTAGCTTTTTTCTTGTACTCTGATTGCTGCTGCCTCTTGTAAGGCGACTCTGAGAAGGGTATTCTGTTGCATACGTGTGTTATTTCTAGTGTGATTTCTCAATGCATTCCTTGTGGTGGATGCGTATATTATTGTGTATGACTGTCTCCTCACTAAGTTTTTCTCATGTACTAATTCTTTTCCAGAAGTAATCATGGCGTGGAGGAGGATTTCGCGTGACCGGGTTTGAACAGGCGACGGTCATCTAGACATATTATTTTTCTCATTGTAAATATTATTGAATATACGAATGTATGGGTGATAAACGTGTTTTAATATTCTTATCTTCAGCGCTAACTTTTAATCATTTTTAATACCTAGATCCGAGGACCGATGAGCTTCGACTCCAGAACGGAGAACCGATGAAATTTGATTCCAAAACCGAGAACCCATGAGTTTCGGTTTCAGAACCGAGAACCAAGTAGTTTCGGTTCCGGAACCGAGAACCAGGTAGTTTCGGTTCTAGAACCGAGTAGTTTCAGTCCTAGAACCGAGTAATTTCGGACTCGGAACCGAAAACCGGGTAATTACGCATAGGTACAAATAACCGGATACCCGGGTAATTTTGGACCCGGAATCGAATCGGAACTGGTTCTCACCACTAATATTCAGAAATTTTCTTGAACAATGGCGGTCGCGCAGCCAACGCGCTAGTCGAGCGAGTCTAAACCTGAGTAAACAAACATATGCACAGTGTGACCTTGTAACATGAATAGACCAGCTCACTCTCCAACGTACTCGAAACCCTCTGGGGGATGATGACATAATTGACGTCACACAACAAACATCTTTCCCTCCAGTATTTATTTATTTATTTAAATATACACTGTCCAACAAGCAAAGCCCAATTCTAGGACAGGATAAAAATTAATTTAAGAGGAGATATACATTTGTTAAAGAATATATAAAAGTAGAATCAAATTAATTTATATACCAAAACAAGAAAAATACTTGAAGAAATTAAGAAAAAAAATATGTCTTAAAGAATGATATAATAAAAAAAAAATAGAACATTTAAGATAAATGAATTGAGCAGTAATAAAAAGTGCAGAGAAACAAATATAAATTATTTATTCATTATTTGTAACAAGATGATTAATGTCATATAGAAATTTTCTGAAAGATAAATGAAATATATCAACAGAAAGAAAATGAGTATGATATAAGGTACACATTCTGTATAAAGGAGATGAATATAATAAATTAGTTCTAGGAGTTAATAAGTAGAAGGTAGGTTGGGAACGAGTTTTAATAGAAGGAGCATGGAAATTAACAAGAGAAACACAAATAGGATCATCAATTACAGAATTTATGAGTTTATAGAGATATATTGAAGATACAAAGAAGTGCAATAAAAAATTGTAAGTAAAATTTGATAAGATACAGTTTCATCAGAATAAGAGCCAATAATTTTATAGTAAACACATTTTAATTTGAATAGATTCTAACCTGTTTGAATGAATACTGTAAATAGGATTCCATATTATTGAACAATATTCAAGTTTTGATCTAACTAGAGCATAATATAAAATAAATAAAGTACTAATATCAGTAAAACTGCGAGTATTTCGTATAATGAAACCGAGCATTCTATATGAGGAAGAACATATATTGGAAATATGAGGAATGATTGATAGGAAAGGATCGAATGTTACACCTATGTCACGAATTTGTGAACACCGAGAAAAATTTACGGTGTCTAGTGCGTAATCGCATGTCTTTAGAACAAGACAGCATGCTCGAAGAGAGAGATAATTTTGTATTACCATGGCTTTTTTCTCTTCTTCACAACGTATTTTCTTTATCCGATTTGACATTTGCTCTGTTTTATTTGGTGTTTCACATATGTATGAGATCAATTTTGTTATAACAATAATTTGTTATTCAGTTAGGGGAATGCCAAAAATGCTTTATATTTAAAACAGTATGAACCTTCTGTCTTTCAAATTTGTGTTGGTAACTCTACAACATATAACAAATGACGATATAATACCTAAATACGCCACCTAAATTTTAAGATTATCATTTATCGAGGTATTAAATATTATTCGGTCTTGTTTTGTTAAATATAGGTGTTTAATTCGAGTTCACCATAGATAAAGCGTTAACAATCATTTCTGCGTTTGTTATTTAAATTCAAAGATAATTGTTAACTTAAGCAAATATTATAAATTATACCTAATAAAAATATATTATTTTAACTTCACAGGTAAACCGTAAAAATTTGTTAATTTATCTGTTTAAATTCAATGGCTATCGCTAATTTTGGGGTGATTTTCGACATTTTCATTCCTAATTTCTGGAATTACAAAGCATGTAAAATGAATTTTGCCTGTTGATTGAGAATTTTAAGCTCTATAACTTTTAATTAAAGCATTTTTACCTGAAATAAATTAGGGAAGCAGGAAATTACGCATATATGATTTTATATAGGTATAAAAGTTATGTTCCGGTTGTGGCAGAACTTTTTACGTTCCTTTTTAAAATGTGAAGACACCAAACACATAATATAACATGTAAAATCAGCTTTATATGTAACTTTTAATTTTGTATAACTTTGCACTCTATAGTTTTTGCTGAGAAATGAACAAGAGAGCAGGAAATTGCGTAAAATTATAAACCCTTATTAAATCCCTATGTGCACCCCTAACTGCCAGCACCCTATATACGCGCAAAATGATCGTATATTATAACAGTTGTAGATAAATATATATTGACGGCATATTACCCATTGCTGTGTATGCCAATCTACTTTGTACACAGATATCGATAAAGGTGAATATATTTGTACTGTGTGGGCGCTTACCAGGCGTCACCTCACGGGCACTCATTATTAGCGTGGATAGTACACCATAGGGGTCACTTTAAATTCATAATATTTTTGGCGTCGGTCAGGATCGAACCCGGGTCGCCAGATTCGCGACCATACACTCAGGGACACAGTCACGAGATCCTATTACGAGTTTTCATAAAACAGTAACTTAATAATTAATATTTTCGCTTACATGAAGAGCTAGAATAATTAGTAGTAATTTCATATTATTTAGATGCAGAACTATTTAATTTTACGTAGCAAGATTAGAAGTATTTTTGCATAAAATAATTTTGTAAAGTTTACGCAAAGAAAAACTGAATTCCCGTGTTAAACACATATGGCCCACATTACGATTTACACTACACCCTCTGCAGTCAAGACAAAGTTGACACAACTTGACAAAATATTACGGATATTGATCAATAAAAATTTCGAATAATTCAAATGTATTTATTTATAATTTACCTTCATTATATTCATTTGAAATTTCATTAAAATGTAAGAAAATAAATCCAATTTGAGAATTATTTACCATAATTTGGGACAAATATAAAACACGTAATTTATACCTACCACAGTTTGGAACAGAGGGTGGATTAGGTACTTACTTAAATCAGCAGTAACTATTGAATTTAATAGAAGCAAAAAACTCACTACAAAATAAAACATATTTGCTAGTTGAATTTAAATATGTAGGATTTTTAACTATTAACTAGTAGAACAACCGTATTCACGCATAGAGTTGTTCAGATTAACTATTTATAATTCCTTACAGAGGTTTTATCTCGAATTATATATTTTACTATCTTTAATTTGACCTATGATAAGCAGCAACAATTTATTCATAAACAAAACGTGGGATACATGTATACTAATTTCAATATTTGTTGCAGTAAAAGGTTATTTCCCGAGTACGAATAAATTTAAAAATTTAACAGCATTTTTTCGGAAGACTTTTCTGAGAAATATTGATTTATTTTTATTATAACAATTTATGGATATCCATCACCTACATATGTTTATACAAAACTTTATCGTCCTCAATTATTTCAATAATATCTATTAAAAATCATTTAAAATTTGTGAATCAAAATAATAATTCTTTATTATTTCGGTAATATTAGAAATAGGTTTTGGTTGGAAAAAGGTCAATAATGTCATTGATATTGGTTGTTTTTGCTCTGCTTTATTAACTTCAAAGTTTGGAGTAGTCACGTGTTTTATTAAACATTAGTGGCCGTGCCGGTGTAAGAGATAGTATAAAAGGGTAAAACGCGTAATTTTTTTTACAAAATTCGTATAAATTTTTAATTCTGGACTTTTATTTAATTATGTGGCTGTCACATTGTAATTATATTATTAGAAAGAAATACAAAGTCTTATTTTTCGTTTTTACTTATAAACATACAATATATTTCAATTTGTTAATTACAATAAATTATTGGAATAAACGTTTCTAATGAAAAGTGGCAGATAATATTAAGTTAATGGTAATACTATTTTCAAATAGCACAACAGTGTCTTTCGTATTGCTCTCTGCACAATAGCTTGTGTGAGCCTTCAACGGTACAATAATATGTCGTCATTGGTACGACTAGAAATTGGCTAATATCCCGTGATATGTTTATTTATAATAATGGCGGGAGTCGTGGTTGCGTACTTGCCATATGGGATATGTAGTCTGTGTTTTCTTTGACAAGTATATTACATACTACTGATGACAAATAAACAACATGAAATCAGAATATTTTAAAATTTTGAATTAAAATTATGACAACATGAAATCAGAATATTTTGAAATTTTGAATTAAAATTATGACAATTGTGACACCTATGTAAATAACTATTAGCTGTTATTCTGACACGGGCCCCCATATCTGCCTGCCAAGGCCAACAAAGTCACACGACTGCTCGCGCTCTATACAGGCACAGCTGAACATAGGACTTTTAACATGTAAAATCAGACTTTCGTACTTTCCTGCTTCCCTAATTATTTTAGGTTAAAAAGTTTAAAATAAAAATTGTAGGGCATAAAATTCAGCGTCTGAATTAATAATTTGTTATGTAAAGATATAAAATGATACATGGTTGATTACAGAAAAAATACTCTAACGAATAGGAAAAAAATATATATACCATACCATTTAAAAAAATAGATAATTTTGTTATACATAGTTTGAGAAACACTGGTTTAATTTTTTTCTTCAATAAGTAAATGTCCCCTGTGATCTACTGCCCCGTCTAACCCCCTCCCCCCACTCGACGGGCCTGGAAAAGTGACATCTGATTGCAGCCATGAATTTGGGGGATCCGATTTTTTGAGACCGAAAAAAAGCAATTGACACATAGATGGTGTATTTCATTATGATTCATGTGATGCGGCCTTTTTCCGAGAGGAATGAGCGACGTGTAATGTGGCTATCAGTTTGGGAACTACTATTTCCACAATATAATTATATAAATAATAATATTTGGGATTTACTTTACTGACGACACAACTGCGTAGAATTTTCATAAATAAAACAAGTATGTAATTCTTAGAAATTGCTTTTGGTTCTAAATGATACTAGATCACTAAATTGTAGTGATAAGAATTCAGAAGACATATTGTGGTATTCTCGAAATTATTGTACATACTATCTATTATCAAACAATATATAATTAACAAATCTTGGAATTTTGTTATCTTTAGAATGTTGCGTGTGACAACATAATATCTTTCCCAGTGGTAAATGAATTCTAATGCGTTATACGAAATTATGTATAAAAATAAAATACTGAAGTTGTAAAAACTATTATTTACAAAGCATTCAGATGAAAGAAAGTAACTATGCATACAATTTTTATAAAACAAGAAAGTATAATAAAATACTTAGGGTTGGTGTACGGAACGCTAACTGAATTTTATTCGCAAACAAATATTTAATTCGCAGTTAAATAACAATTTAGATTAGTGTATTAAAAGGAGAGAAAACGAACGGGAAAAATAAAAGTTAAAAGCAACCGAAAAGTCAGTCCGCGTCCCTCAAACCGGTCCCCAATATGTTATTAACAAAACAACAAGATATTCAAAGAATAAATACTTTAGATCAAAGAGAATAGTTTCAAAGTAGCCAAATATAGTTTTATTTAAAGTTGTGCAAAAGCTTTCTAACATTATAATGGTGTCGGAAGGTCGACAGAGGCCACGATACAGTGTGAGAGTTTGACGAGCGAGACGGAAGGGAAGAGCCGGACAAGTTCGAACGTAGAATCATCGAAAGTGAGCGAAAATAAAATATAAACAAAACAAGGCAGGGGCGGACTCTGGTAATCTCAATAAAATAAACAATAAAATAAAGTGATGAGTGCTGGAAGCGCAGAAGAAGAACAAAAGACATTTAGACAAAGCAAAAAGGTTTTAAGATCACCAGATATTAACATTTCAAAAAAAAAAACTGTTGTGGCCAGCACAATACCTTCCGGCAATCCTGTGTATAATTTATAAATTCCATACATAATTTTTCTTGCAAAATATTCTAAATTTCCAGTAAAATCATTTCATAAACAAACTATGCAAATTGCACTTGACACTGACATCTTCTTCTTTAGCTTTTCCCATTCGTTAGGGGTCGCTATTTTTGTGTGTCGTTCTCATTCTGTTCCTTTTCTCTCAGGTCTTCCGCAATACAGTCCTTCCATCTTATATTTGGTCTTCCTCTGTTTCTTCAACCTCCTATTACTGAGCTATTCATTATTCTTCCTATATAATTCTTCATTTCTCCTCATGACATGTTCAAACAAATGTAATCGTCTTTCTTGTATCTTTCTAGAAACTTGTAACACTAGAGTTATTTTCTTACCGTATCTTTCCGTGTCTTCACCAACATCTACTTCAACATCCTCATGTCTGCCACATTCATTTACTTTTTATTGATACTGACATGTCAATTTGAATTATATGAATATATTAGTAGTATCCATGTTTAGCATGGCTGGCTGATTTATAAAATTTAATTTCTTTAAAATTCTTTAAATCTATATCTATTGTATATGAAGTATAAAATGCAATCAAATCGTATGGAGAATAATATATTCTTTAAGTTATAATAACGTTAAATGTCAATAAATCAAATTTAACTGTTAAATCTTCAAATGAGGCTACTTCCGGTTCACCAATTATAACCAAAACCTAATCAGTTGTTCTTCTGCATGTAAACTTGAGGAATACGAAAAAAATATAATTTTTGGAATCGTGGTATTGAAGTTATGCGATCCGAAACTTTTGTTATACACACACAAACACACAGATAGACACACATACATACATACATACATACATACATACATACATACATACATACATACATACATACAGACATCATCGTAAAAATGGTAAAATCGTATTATAGGGACCCTAAAACATGCTTATTCACTAAAAACACATCATTGAATTTTTTGACCAAAGACAATATCTTTCTTACCTAAAGGTGACGGAAGGTAATAAATACTATAGACCAAGAGAAGGATAAAGACAATATGGGGTATATAAAAGATACAAAAGCAATGCTACAAGAAGTGTTAACAGAATTAAAGAACAATTCAGAGGAAATTAGGACACTCAAAAAAGAAATTAGATTAAACGAAATACTATGGACAAAGAAAAAAGAAAGGTTAAATGCAAGAATAACTGATCTGGAAAACAAGATGGGGACATGAGAAAAAGACAGCAGAAAACTCAACATTATAATAAAAGGGTAAATTTCGACAGAACAAGACAAAAACAAGTTTACACAAAATCTACTGAAGGAAAAATTTGAAACAGAAGTAAAAAAGAAAATATAATAAAAATAAACGATAGAAAAAAACGGAGAACTTTTGTAAAACTAAACTGCTGGGAACAAAGGACAAGAAAACGGAATACAAAATAGGAACGTGGAATATTAGATCCATTAAAGGAAAATAATGTAACGTTTATTTATTTGGGAGAAGTGTAAAAATCAGCAGAATATTATTAATTAAAATAATACGTTTATTAAACAATAAATAATTAGGATAAATATTAAAAAGATAATAAAAATAACTAACACTATGATTAAATAATTATAAACACTAATTTAAGACTAAGAATATTATTTATTTAAACAATATTTATATCACTATATTTATTTATATAACTACATTTATTTTTACAACTACATTTATTTATGTTCACCACTCGTAGACTGTTTATTTAGATCACCCCCTGTTCATTGCTCGTTGCTTCTATATATCAGACTATCTTCGCTGGCTTTGGCGACGGGTTTATATAGCGTGATGTCCTTCTCGAATTTTCTAACGCCACAATGACATTGAATACAGAGGATCCAGGTCACCGGTGTAATTAACACGTCTAGGCGTATGGGTTTTTCCGCCGTCGGGGATTACGTCATCGCTCGGGAATATTCTACCAGTAGCGGCGCCAGTATACTCTTAAGTCAGGGGCGCACGTTACAATAAGAAGAACTAGTCGAAGAGCTGATTAAAGCTAAAGTTGAGATATTAGCGATAACTGAAACTAAAAAGAAAGGTTTAACACATTTAAAAAAGGATTCTGGATGTATTGGTCAGAGATAGAAATAACAAAAAGAGTAGCTGAAGTAGTATATAAATAAAATAAGTAACGAAAAATATGTAAGCGATAGAATACTTAACATGTATTTAAAATTGGGAAAAGGAAATGCAAATACTATCATAGTAGCGTATGGCCCAAACGAAAATGATAAGAAGGATATGAAAGACAACTTTTTTGAAGAACTGCAAAACGCAATAAATATGACAAAAGACATTTATATCATGGGAGACCCAATGGAAGAGTAGAAAATACTAACACAGAAATTTTAGGTAAATAAGAAGAACCCATAAGAAATAACAACGGAGGAAGGATTATAGACCTGTGCCTTACTAAATGACCTAGCCATAACAAACACTTTCTTTAAACACCAGGACATACATAAATACACAAAGGTAGAACCGGCAAAAAATGAGAGATCGATAATAGACTACTTTTTAATCAGCAGAGAGATCCAAAGAAATATCAGAGACATAAGAGTATATAGAGAGCCGGAAATAGACAGTGACCATATTATAGTTAATATGTTCTTGAAAGAAGCGACAACAGAACACGAAGTTAAAAGAACAACGACAACAAAGTACAAAATTAAAAGTCACAAACTAAGAGAGGATGAAACAAAAAAGAGTACCAAAAACGTGTAAAAGAGAAATTAAAGAAATTAGATTGTATAACGTGATTAACAGAAGCCTGGGAAGAGCAATTCTAAAAGCAGCAGACGAGACCTATGGAAAAGTGAAAATAAGTAACAAACAAACAAAGAAAATACCGTGGTGGACAATGGAAATAACAGAAAAAGTGAAGAATAAAAAATAAAAATGGAAGAAGTACTATGCAAGCAAATCCAGCAAAGACTACGAAGAATACAAACAGGCAAGACAAAGTCATAACCAAAATGAAGGAAGCGAAACAAAAAAGCTGGGAAGAGTTCAGTGAGAAAATGAAAGAAGCTTTTGATTCGAATCAAAAACTGTTTTAGGGGATGTTAAGAAACATGAAGAAAACAAAACACACGACACTACTAACCATAAAAGATAGAAATGGAAATATAATAGACTCAGTAGAAAAAATTATGGAAAGATGGAAGGAACATTTTGTAGAACCTACAAAAATTTTAAACCCACTTAAAAAAATTCAGAAAATTCTGAACAAACTAAAAAATGGAAAAGCCCCCGGACACGACAATATTACGACGGAAATGATTAAATATATAGGAGAAAAAGGACAAGAAACATTACCAATTTTTTTTAATATAGCGGCAAGAGAAGAAAGGACACCACAAGACTGGTAAACGGGTATAATAATAATATTTTTTTTAATCCAATAGATCATATGCATGATATAAAATATGTCATTAGTGCAATTAAATACATAATATTAACAACTAACAAGATCATCGAAATAATCGTATACATCATAATAACATTTTTCAATAAGTTTTTGTTTTCAATTTTGATTTATATACTGAGAGGGTCTTAGAACGCTTAATGTCTTCAGACAATTGATTGTATAATAGGATACTCCAGTAATATGCATCCTCCTCAAAAAAAGCAGTGCGGTGTTGTGGAATTTGAAGCAGATGAATTTATTTCTGGTTACGTATTTATGTACATCAGTCCTTTTAATACAGATGCATAGATTTTCTTTCACAAAAATTAAAATTTAATATATACACAAAGATGGCAATGTGAGTAAAATGTTTTTTATGAAAGTATCTTTACATGATTTATTGTAATCTAATTTAAACATAAATCACATGGCACGTTCCTGAATTCTAAATAATCTTATAAAATATGATGACGTACCCCAAAATATTGTTCCATATATACTTATTGACAAATTTTGCAAAATAATATGATTTACAAATATTATTTAATCTTTTAATAACATAACATATTTTAGATAAATTACTACAAATAATGTTTAAGTGAATTTCCCAGTTTACATTTTCTGTTATAGTTAGGCTTATAACTTTAAAATTACTCACTTGGTGTAAAGAGGTTGAATTATATTTCACTAGTAAACTGCTATCCTCGTAATTTTTGTTATAAATTGAGAATTGCATAAAAACAGATTTATTATTGTTTACTATTAGTAATTTCTTATTCATATAGTTTTTCAATTCTTCGAGCTGTAAATTGGTGCTGCATATTAAATCATGTAAGTTCTTGTTACACATAAATAATGATATATCATATGCATACAACACAAAATTTGTAATGGCTGTCTGTTGTTCGATATCATTGATATATAATATAAACAAAATAGATCCAAGAATCGAGCTTTGATGTAGCCCAGTGTTGATAATAGTTTCATTAGAACTCGTATTAAATAGATTTATTAGTTGTCGTCTATTACATAAATATGATTTCAGCCAATTGTAGCAGTTTTCTCTAATACCTATTGCATATAATTTTGCAAAAAAATATTGTGGTTTACTAAATCAAATGCTTTTGAAACGTCTAAAAAAAAATCTAATGTTTCAATATTTTTATCCAGATTGTTATAAATTTCATGTAAAAAAGAAGCTAATGCAGAGATAGTAGACCTTTTTTTCCTAAAACCGTTTTGTTCATTTGCAATTATGTTATACTTTGACATGAAGCATAGCAGTCGCTTGAGAATAGCATTTTCCATTATTTTATGAAAAACAGACAGCAGAGATATATGTCTATAATTGTTAATATCTTTACAATCACCTTTCTTGTAAAGTGGCTTAATTTTTTAGATACTTTTAGTATTTCTAATAACACTAATTTACAAGAAAGGTGACGCTAAAGAGTGTAAGAACTATAGAGGAATAACCCTACTATGTTTAGTTGGAAAAATGTACGCAAAAATACTGTAAAATAGAATAAGACCAGATATACAAAAAAAAAACACTTGAGGATACTCAAAGTGGGTTCAGACCAGGCAGAGGAGTGCAGGACCAGATTTTTGCATTAAATATGCGAAAAAGCAAAATCTAGAGGTAAAGAGATCCACCTATGCTTCATAGATTTGGAGAAGGCATTTGATCGAGTAAGGAGAGAGGAGCAAGGGTGTCGTCAGCCAATGGGCAAGGGGGGGGGAAGATGAGGTGATGAGAGGGAGGATGGGGAAAATATGAATTGCAGGTACAAATAAATACAATGATTTAAATTAAAAATAAAAAGGTATTTTTATACAAGGAAAATTTACAAAGAATTGAAAGAAGGTAAAAAATCAATGAAAATTAAAATATAATTTTCTGAGGTTTTGTGCAAATTTGTCGACCACTTTATTAATAAAATAAACTAGATTGTCAAAAATAAGTTGAGCCATTGAGACGACTTTCTACCATAGTGCTCCTCAGCCAGGTTTTTATTCTTCTTAAGCTGATAAAGGATCGCTCCACAGTACACGTTGTACACGATAGAGCAATCAAATTTTTTAAATAAAATAATAAATAAAACCTACGCAAATGGTAAGATATTTCTGCAAATTTCTCTCGGCTAGTTTAATAGTTTAAAATATAGATTTTAAGCTTACCAAAACTCAATGTTATTCAAGTATTCCGCCATTTAATATTAGGTTACATCGCTTTTATTGGTAATACCAGCTTTAATTCTATTAGACATTGTATCCCCAATAGTATCTCTTGGCTATGTTGTATCCCTAATACCTACTAAAGTGTAGTGAAGTGTGCTATACTATGTTTATAAACAACACCGTTTTCATTTAATTTTTCTTCTTTTATCTAAATTTTCTGAATCTCTAAGTGGGGACAGCTGCCCCTCCCTGCCCCCCACACTTGGCGACGCCCTTGGAGAGGAGGTATGGTCAAGCCTAGAGAAAAGATGGACAAACCCAAAGACCATAAAACAAATTAAATGTATGTATACAATATGTAGAAACTACGTAAGAACGAGAAATGAAACATCAAAAGAATTTACAACAGGCTCAGGACTTAGACAGGGATGTATACTTAGTCCACTTCTATTTTCGATGTTACTACACGAAGCAACAAAAACATGCAGAAAAGAATTTAAGAAATTCATGGTGGGACATTGGGAAATGAAAAAAATCGAAATGACAGAACATTGCTACGCGGATGATATGGTCATATTAGGTGCAATGGAAGAAGACATACAGCACAATATGAACATTCTCCATAGGGAATTAAACAAAAGAAACATGAAGATAAACATTGGAAAAACGAAAACAATGACGATAAACAATGAAGGAAAAAAACAAATATATAGATATATATATATATATATATATATATATATATATATATATATATATATATATATCCGGACTCCACTGTATATATATATATATATATATATATATATATATATATATATATATATATATATATATATATATATATATATATGTATAGTAGTAATTTTGTGGGGAGTCAGTGAAAGGGCAATAAGTTTAGTTCGTTCTGGTTTATTTCATCAAGCTTTCGGATTTATTTTAATCCTTCTTCAGGATGCTGTAAAATGAGTCAATATTACAACAATGTAGTACACA
Source organism: Harpalus rufipes (assembly GCA_951394225.1). Taxonomy (NCBI): domain Eukaryota; kingdom Metazoa; phylum Arthropoda; class Insecta; order Coleoptera; family Carabidae; genus Harpalus; species Harpalus rufipes. The sequence goes on from OX596285.1 coordinate 18,729,489, forward strand.
TTTGATGTGATAACTTACAATAATGTGAAGTTGTATTTTACAATAGCTTCTTTTATGAACATCAGAACATTAATACTGTACAGATTTGGAAAACTGGAATACACAATTTACAATAGTATGAAGTACAAATTGTTTAGTTTTAGTTACTTAGGTAATTAACCAGTTTTATGGGAATTTGATTTCATCATCCTTGAATATATGGTGAATTTTAATTATGGTTTAAGCTGAATTACTTGTATAATTTTGACAATTTTGGTGTGATGGGCCGAATTTTTTTTTTATTTTAACTCCTGATGTGTAGTTTCAAAAAAAATTTTACACAATGTTCTTCATTGTTTAACTTGGTGAAATATATTCTTCTTCAAATACAATTTAAGCAGAATTACGTAGAAAACAAGAATTAATAAAAATTTTGGTGTAAAAAGGGAGGGCCGAAATATTAGGTTTTACGAAAACAAATTGGTTTTGAATGCTACGTTGTACGTTGTAGAGCACATGTTCTTGGCAGCCCTATGGGAGCAATAATTAGCCCCATTGTTGCTTAATATATTATGGATGCATTATTAGATACATGTATACCCAAATTAAACTTCAAATTTCCGTTCATCAAGAAATTTGTGGATGACATTGTAACCGCAGTGCCTGCTGACGGAGTTGAACACATCCTCCAGACATTCAACCAATACAATAGACACCCACAGTTCACAACAGAAATTGAAAATAACAATAACCTACCCTTTTTAGATACCCTAATAACTAGAGATAACATAGGTAACTTAAAATTAGACTGGTACATAAAACCAATATCTGCACAAAGATATATTCATTATTATTCACAACAACCTAAACAAGTTAAAATAAATGTTGTTCTTGCATTAAAACGCCGTATAAGTAAAATTTCACACCCAACACTTCAACAACAAAAAAATTGTCACGGTTGAGAGACGTGTTAGAAAATGGTTATCCAAAAAACTTACTAAACAACTTCCTTTTCAATACACCCCGCCAGACCCCAGAAATTAATAATGAAAACCTAACAAATGACAATAGACATATCAAATACTGCTCATTTCCTTACATCACAGATCTCACTCCAAAATTAATAAACATATTAAAAGACGACACCATAAAAATAGCCAAAAAAAGTTGTAATACAGTTAAAACCATTTTTACCACAATAAAAACTCCAACCCCTAAATTACAAGCCTCTAATGTAGTATACAATATTCCCTGTAAGGACTGTAATTCATGTTACATTGGACAAACATCACGCCAATTGTCAAGCAGAATAACATCACACAAAAGTGACACCAAAATTAAAACACATTCATCAGCACTTTCATTACATGTTTCAAATACAAAGCATACAATGGATTATCAAAACATTAAAATCTTAGATACAGAAAGCAATTGTCAAAAACGAACTTTCTTAGAAATGTATTATATATTTAATACACCATCCACAATTAATAAAAAAAACGACATAGATGGCTTGAGCACTATATACACAAACCTCTTTGAAATATTAAAAACCAGTAAAAACAGAACACAAAACCAACAACAGAAAAACAATATTACACAAATTAGTGTCTGATTATAACAACTATTTCTCATTTTACCGCCAGTTTTCAAATTCAGCGCCAGTCCACCATCTTAGACAACTGCTACTAACCCCGTCGTGTTCAGAACACACAAAATAATTACGCAGTACACAACATGTGCTTTACAACGTAGCATTCAAAACCAAATTTATTTTCGTAAAACCTAATTTTTCAAATAAATCCGAAAGCTTGATAAAATAAACCAGAACGAACTAAACTTATTGCCCTTTCACTGACTCCCCACAAAATTACTACTACAGTTAATATCAGTGACGAACTTCACCAAGTATATACATATATAAATATATATATATATATATATATATATATATATATATATATATATATATATCACAAGTAAAATCTTTTAAATATCTGGGAGTCATAATAAATGAAAAAGGAAACATCGGAGAAGAAACAAGAGAAAGAATCGGCACGACAGCATAATAAAAAATAAATTCCTTAATAAAAAAGATATACCAACAGAGACAAAAATGCAAGTCTTCAGAAAGTAACGACTCCAATTCTGAAATATGGATGTAAATCATTGACTATGACAGAAATAACAATAATATTCAAAGTATAGAAATGCTTTCCTAAGGAAGATAGAAGGGAAGAGGACGCTAAACAAAATAAGAAATACTATTTTCAGAAAAACATTAAACACACAACCTAGGATGGAAGATGACAGACTAACGAAACAAATATACGAAGCTATAGAGACTAGCTAACTGTCTGTTAGTAATTAAATTACATTCTTGGATTATTGCTTCCCTTAATGAATCTAAATTCTTATGTCTTCTGGAGTAAATTTTACTTTAAAATGTCCCCACAAAAAAAATCACTTGGAGTTAGGTACGGAGATCTTGCAGGCCAATTAATTTCCACAACTCAACCAATCCAACATTTAACCCAAAGGAGCCGGGCACCAATCCTGCTGGAACCAAATATCCTGGTCTGGACGAACTGCATCTTCCAAGGCAAGACCAACATTATTCTGCAGAAGTTCCAAATAGCTATCTGAAGTCAAATTTCCCACAATTTCAAATGGCCCTATTATTTTGTTGTTAAAAATTCCACCCCAAATATTATTTTTTGGGGATATTTGGTGTTGTATAAACATGTATTCGGGGATTTTCTTTGACCCATACATGAGTATTTTGAACATTCGGTTCATTATTTACAGTAAAAATGCACTCATGAGTAAAACAAATGGAAGAAATGAAGTGCTGGTCACGATTTGCTTTCTCTTGCATAACTTCACAAAAAGTGTTTCTGGATTCAAAATCGCGTGGAAAAAGTTCTTGGTGAGTGTGAAATTTGTAGGATTCATAATCATGATCTTTTAAAATGTTGTAAACTGTAGAATAGTGCATACCACGCTCAAATGCAATATGTCTTTTGCTATACAAAGAATTTTCATTTATCATAGCCTGTACCATTTCTTCATTTTCTTCGTTATGACGCCAACGTCTTCTGTTATTATTATTGCCTTCGTTCACAGCTACACTAGTTGTATTCTCAATTTTTTTAACAAGTTTCGAAATTGTTGATAAACTAGGGATTGGTTTGTTTTCATATTTTACGGAAAATAAGTCTCTTACTCTTCTGTAACTATACCAGCATAATAATATTTTATAATGGGGACACGTTCTTCGTTCGTGTAAATATCCATTTTACTTTTGATAAATATTTGACAGAATAATAAATATTTTTGTTTTTATTTCATTCAAGATCATGGCTACTGCTACACAATAACAAATATTTTAAGTTTTATATTCAGCTTTTAAGTCTGTACAGTTTTGCCGTAGAATGAATAGAACAGCAGGAAATCACAAAAAACTAAAATCCCATGTTAAATCCCTATATTCGCACCTGACGATCAATACCCTAATACCCTAAATATATATATAACTTAAATTTCTTTATCGATCGATTGGGTTTTTTAAAAAATATTTATTTTTGTGAATACAAGTTTATGATACTTTAATATGATAATACAGGTTGCGAAATACAGACTAGCTTAACTAAAGAGTTACACATGGTTTTATACTATTGTAATATGATATTGTCACGTTCTGTCACATCAACACTTGTTCATTTGGTTAGCACTATAACTCCTCCCTCCTCAGATTCGAGCCTCCTGGGGGAGTCGAAGTTCGATGCCTTCAGGGGTGCGAGACTACCTCTTCTGCATGGCTAGTTTCCTCTAGGGTTTGGATGTTGATTGGATTGGCATTCGATGGTGATTTTTTCCTCGTTTGGGAAAACAACTAGGTACATGTTGATTTCTGGAATCACTTCGACATGATTTTCTATTAAGTATATTTTTGTATAATGGTAATGACTCGAAGTTTGATTTTGGAATATTTCTTCTTCGCACATCGCTGAGAAATGGGCGTGATATTTGTGAGGACACTGATATATTTTTGCTTGAACGCACATATCATTCAGGGAACGATTTCCTTATCAGATTTAAGAAGATATTTCGTATTGGAGATAATTGTAATAAATTTTGATTCGTATTTGGTTGGAATAGGGTACATTATAGTAGAGTTCGAAAGTTTTTTCGAAAATAATGGGGGTGGAAATGAAATAGATTATTTGAGTTGCTTTAATTTTACAATTTATTTTTAACAAGGACTCGAAGTCTAATAGGTTGTCTTGTCGGGGTTCAAATGGTAACTGCAAGAGATAGAATTTTGATATTTGTTTTAGTTCTGCTAGTAGCTCCATGGGGTGTATTATACTAGGATGCAGCGTTCTTAGTTTACAAAAGGTGATTGAGTTTTCAACGTCTTGTAAGACATTTAATATAGAATTGTATAATATAATAAGTTGATCGTAAATGTTTTTTTCCATACAGTATATTAATGTGCGTACTCTTTATTATTTGGAAAAGTTGTAAAATTTTGGATTTTAATATTTCTTCGTTGTGCTGGATATCTGAGATAGTTTTATTAAAATTTTGAATAATTTGGTGGTTCACCGAATATGAAAGTTTGAGTTGATTTTCCAAATTATGCTAGTTTTTTTTTTGTCTTTTTTGCATGCTTGCAAACATCTAAATTTCCGGTGATTGATTTGAATATTGTCCCCAATCCATCTATTAAGCCACGTTTAGTTTTATGATGATCAGAATGAAATCCGATATTATTAATTTTAGTGTCAATTTTTGTTCGAATAAATTCTAATATTTTATCATAATTTTGGAGTTCGTTGAAATACTGTAAGTTATTTGACATGGTCGATTTTAGTGTTGAGTACTGTGTATTTAAATCGCTGTACTGCTTCAGAAGAACTTTGAGATTGTAGTAGTGTATGAATGTGTGAGTCGTCTTTTCGAGTTTGGCAGGACCGAGATTGATGGGAAGGATTCCGAGGTTTTCTGTTATGTTCCTAATTATTGTTCCGTGTCCCAATGCGAACAACCTGGAAGTGGTTCAAAATTATAAGTTTTTTGTCTAGGGCGTTTAATGTTAGAGAGGTGAATGTTCTCTGTTGTATTACCGTGGGTGGTTTTTATTTTTCCTGTTTTAAGATTTTTATTAACTTTTGTTAGCTTTCCGGGTTTATATTTGTTTTTCGTTTTTTGTTGTTTTTGTCTATTTTTCACGTATACCTTTTCGGGGATTTCGGGCAGTTCTTCTCTATTTGCATTACATTTGCTTATTACCTTGTCTTTATTCGTTTGGATTTTGTCTCTAATTGATTCGTAAAGTAATTTAGTTTTATTCTTGTGATTTTCTATATAATTATTGATAAGCTGTTTTTCGAGGTCGAGATTAAATGGAGAGTTAGTGTCTAAATGGCCGGTAATAATTTCGCATGGTTTCAGTTTTGTGACTGAATGAATTGTGTTATTACATGCTAATAACGCATAATTTACTTTGGATTCTATAGGCTCAGTTTTGTATTCTTTTTGATTATTAAATAGTCTGATATGTTCTATAAGGGTAGAGTGAAAACGTTCTATAATGCCATTAGATTCTGGATGTTGTGAGCTTATGAAATGTATGTCGATTTTGTGTAGTGTCAGCAATTCTTTTACGACTGAGTTTTTGAACTCTAGCCCGTTGTCTGAAATAATTTGTTCTGGAATGCCGTGATGTGTAAAATATTTTACTAGGTTATTACAAACTTCTATGCCTTGTCCTGATTTTAATTTGTATGCTTGTGCATATTTTGAAAATGAATCTACAATAGTTAAGAATTTTGCTTGTTCTAAGGTGATACTGTCTATATGTAAAATTTGGAAAGGTTTCGTAGCGATAGGGGTGATGTTTAAATTTACATTTAGGGGTCTCCGATCGTATTTTGTTATTTGACATATTTCACAGCTATTAATAAATGTTTGAAGATTTTCTTAATTTTGGCCAATAATATTGTTGTTTTATGCGTGCTTCTGTTTCGTCGATACCGCGGTGATTAGTTTTGCCACAATGGTAATTCGATATTATTTGTGTGATTTCTTCGTTATCGGTAACGTCTCTTAAATATTTTGTACATTTTACTAAATTTAGTTGAGAATTTTTGAAATAATTTTGAAGTATTAGACTGAATTTCTCGTATAGTTCATTTTGGAAATAAATGTGGTATTTTACTTTTGGTACATTGTATTCTTTAATAAATGCAATCATTTGTCTTGTTTGTCCATTTCAATCTGGTGGAAGCCAGATGCTAAGTCTAACGTAGTAAAATAATGACAACGTCCAAGTTTGTCTAGTAAGTCAGTTATGTTTGGTAGTGGATATTTGTCGTTAATTGTCTTTTCATTCAGTTTCCTACAGTCTACCACTATACGCCACTTGCGTTTACCGGATGCGTCAATCTTTTTGGGAACAACCCAAATAGGCGATGACCATGGAGAATATGATGGTCTGATAATATTTTGATCTAACATGTTTTGAGAACGTACCTCTTGTCGGTGAATTTCTGGGTATCTATAAGATTTTGTGTAAATAGGAATTTCGTCACTTGTTTTTATGGAATGTTTAATTTGATTAGTAAATGTTAAATTTTTGTCGTCTACGTGAAATATATCAGAATATTTGTGAATTAATTTTGAAATAGCTGATTTTTCTTCTGAATTCATGTGATCTGTCCGAATTTTTGAAATATCAAATTTAATTTTTTCTGATTGAATGAAATTGAAGTTAGGGGATGAGTACGTTTCATAATTGGAGCTGTTCTCTACGGTAATAGGTTGTAATTGTGTGAATTTAATATGTGATTCTAAATTATTAATTGCTGTGCAAAGTGCATAGTGATTATTGGCTGTGGTGACACATTCAGGGATAATTAAATTATTCTGTTTTTGTTTAGGTATTAGAATAGTTCCATTTTGTTGAGTTACTTGAATTTTGATTACCTTTTCAGTTTTGGGATCTAAAGTTATGTTATTATCTGAATGACAAATATTGTTCGTATTAATTATTTTTTCTGAATTTTGGTGTTGAATTTTTATTTGGCAGGTGGGTGTTGTAATTAAATTTTTATTCAAATCTATAATTACTTTTAATGATTTCAAGTTATCTAACCCTAATAAAAGATCAAATTCATCGTGAAAATTGAAAATATGATATTTTAAACTTGCATTTTTCTTTAAATTAAATAATTTTGGAATAGGTACGAGTGTGCTATGTTCCATGCGCAGTTGAGATTTGGAATGGGTCTTTAAAAATGGAATTTTTGTAATATTTATGCGCTATGGTAGGTTTTATAAAGGATTTCGTACTTCATGTATCTATTAAAACTTTCAGGTTATTTTCTGGGAATATAATGTACGGTAATTTACTTTTATTTGTCAAGTTCATTAGTTCGATTCTGGGTAAATGTGTTCTATGTGTTCCGAGGCTGCAACGTCTAAAAAATTATCGTCATCAAAATTTTCGGGGTTTTTTGAATTTTCGTAGTCATTGTTATCAATTAAAATTTGGTCAGTTTGTTCTTGGTTATCGTCGAGATTGTAATAAACATATGGGTCAACGTCAGGTACAGCTGACTCGTTGATATTAAATAATTCTCCCGCTGTGTTAGCGCGGTTTTGTCCGTAGTGGTTTTGTACCTGTCTGGATGGGCCAGGTGTAGGACGGTGTTGGACTGTATTTCGCGTGGAAATACTCATCGGAGTAGGGCCAGGAAGGTTTTGTCTGATTGATGGACCTTGCCGTGGTGTTTGTGGTGTGTATTGTCTTGGTTGTTGTTGGGGTGTATGTTGTTGTCTGTATGCTGTTTTTGCATAGGTGAATGATGTGGATTTTTATTGGGTGTAAAATTAAAATAAGGTGTGGGTTTCGGAATATTATATCTTGTTTGGTGTGTTTGTGGTTTTTGATTTAATTTGTGTGTATGCTGATTAGTATTTTTGGATTTGGCATAATATTCAAATTGGAAATCATTTGCTAGCATACTTAAAGCTGAATTTAAATCTGCGGGGTTCTTTGCCCTCATTAATTGGCCTATAGGTTCTTTTAAACCTTTTAACAAAACGCGCAAAGCATAATGTTGGAAATAATCAATCATTACAACGGATGCTTCGGCAGCGGCATTTGTTGAAATACAAGAAATTTGTAAATTTAATAGGTGTTGTAAACTACCATAAAAACCAAAAACGTTTTCATTAGGATTTTGTTTTAATTCCGTTATTTCCATATTTAATGTGAACCAGTCACGTTTGTCTGAATACGCATTTTTTAATGCTTTTTTTTAAATCTTCCCATTTTTCAATGGTGCAACTTGCAATATTGATAGCTGCTTCACCTTTTATTTTCGCTAATATACTACTCATTAAATAATCGTTTTGGAAATCTGTTGTGTTTGCGGTGTTATAAAATTTTGTAACTAATTTTTCACAAACACTAATAAATCTAGAAAGTAATTCACGTTCCCCATGGAACTCTGGCACCATGTCCAAATATTCCTTTTTTAGTACAGGGGTATCCATGTTTAATACTGGCGTTCGTAAAATGATATTTCTAATAAAATTTGAATTTAAATTAATTATACGATCTTCTATTTCGAGATCGGAGTCTGATTCGGAATTATTTGAATCTGATATAGATTCTGGTTCTCTGAATGACATATGGTACTCACAAAAATAGTAGTGTCGGCTTCATGTGCCCTGAAGTCGTACACGGTCTCGAAGTTGAGGCTGGAGTTGCACTGATGTCCGCTCAGCTTGGCTCGCTCGGCTCGTCGAGATGTTTCTTGCTTCTGATGTCCCCTCAGATGCAGGATACGGTGATCGAAGTATAAATATGTTCGAATTGCCAAATTAATCACGAAAGTGAAACAATTTATATTCGTTAAATTGTTTTGACAATCCTACCGACTGCGCCACTTAAATTTCTTTATCGATCGATTGGGTTTTTTAAAAAATATTTATTTTTGTGAATACAAGTTTATGATACTTTAATATGATAATACAGGTTGCGAAATACAGACTAGCTTAACTAAAGAGTTACACTATAACTTATATATATATATATATATATATATATATATATATATATATATATATATATATATATTGAATTACGCAGTACAAGACATGTGCTCTACAACGTAGCATCCACAAACCAAATTTGTTTTCATAAAACTTAATTTTTTCGGCCCTTTTACACCAAAATTTTTATTAATTCTTGTTATCTACGTAATTCTGCTTAAATTATATTCAAAGAATAATATATTTCACCAAGTTAAACAATGAAGAACATTGTATACATATTTTTCGAAACTACGCATCAGGACTTTAAATAAAAAAAACTTTTCGGCCTACTACACCAAAATTTTGTCAAAATTATAAAAGTAATTCATCTTAAACCACAATTAAAATTCACCAATACTCATCAAGGACGATGAAATCAAATTTCCATAAACTGGTTAATTATTTCACCAAATCTGTTTAGTATTAATGTTCTCATGTTCATAAACGAAACTATTGTAAAATACAACTTCACATTATTCATCCTGAAGAAGGATTAAACAAAATCCGAAAGCTTGATGAAATAAACCAGAACTAACTAAAATATTGCCCTTTCACTGACTCCCCACAAAATTACTACTATATATACATATATATATATATATATATATATATATATATATATATATATATATATATATATATATATATATATATATATATATATATATATATATATATATATATATATATATATATATATATATATATACAGGTGTATCAAGATAATGGAACAGTGCCATTTACTCGTGAATATAAAAAGTTACAGAAAAAAGTAGTGAAGATATTTTGTAAAGCATAGAGGGGGACACATTTTGGCATAACTATTATTAATTCAGAGCCAGTGGTACTCAACTTATGGATCAATGTTATATTTTTTTAAATGGCATCATATATTTTTTATTAACTCATTAAATAGCTAATTTTCTTCTGAATTCAAAAATATAATAATGTCATATCCTTACATAGCGAAAAATTTGATAAAAATTAATTCAAAGTTAATATTTTAATATTTTTAAGTAGGCTAAACAAACAATCCCCAAGTAAAACAAAAGAAAATTATGTGTCATTTTTGTATGTCATTGTTATGTATTATATTATTTTTTCAAAATGTTCCAAATTTCGTTATTTTTTTTATTTCGCGTAAATTACTAGTTAGTCTTGCGTAATTAGGATAACTTTCTGCAAATAAATTGCATGCCAGGAATGCATTTTGATGGGTTTTGCATCAATAAATAAAATCAGTATTTGTTGAAACTGCTGCTATTATTAAATTAATTATTACAAAGGTAACGAAAATTACTTTAATTATAAAAATGGATAATAATGAAATACGAAAATGACAGATAATTTTCTTTTGTTTTAGTGATTAAACGTTTGCACAACCTACTTAAAAAAAATTCAAATGAAATACTAACTTTGAATTAATTTTTATCAAATTTTTCGCAATGTAAGGGTATGGTATTATTATATCGTTGAATTCGGAATAAAATTCTCTATTTAATAAGTTAATAAAAAATATATAATTCCATTTAAAAAAATATAACATTGATCCATAAGTTGAGTACCATTGTCTTTAAAATAATAATGATTGTCAAAATGTGTCCCCCTCTATGCCTTAAAAATATCATAATCACTTTTTTGTGTAACTTTTTATATACATGAATAAATGGCACTGTTCCATTATCTTGATACACCCTGTATATATATATATATATATATATATATATATATATTAGTTAGAATTTGTTATAATTTTTTTTCTATTTAAGGTGCGAGTACATGTACTATTATTTTATTTTGCAGCCATATAGAATGGCATTCCATATGTTATATTGTACAACTCTTTTTGGAAATAAATTATTATTTTTAATTTATTATTATAGTTCCTTCTTCTGAATCTACAATTTTTATTTCATATTAGTTTCAAGCTTCAATATTATTCTGATTCTTCTAGTATTATTGTGTTTCATGGTATTCGTATTTTATACTTCTTCGTATTATGTATATCTCGTGTTAATTAAAAACCTGGCCATAGGCGTTTAATATGGGAAATCAGTTTTTCGTTGCGAAAAAGTTCCCAAATTATTTTAGACAAAAATACTTCAAATAAATGTTATAGATAATTAAATTCTACATCCGAGTTAGTAATAATATTTTATTTTTGACATTTCATAACCGAGAAAATCAATTTTAAATTTTTCTGGAGATAGCTGATTTATAGCGGTTGCCATGGAACTGGAAGTTTGTGTTTTGTGATTTTCGTTCAATAACATATTCCTTTGAAAGTATGGGACAGTTTTCTCATGAAGAAAAGCTTCAGATTATAAAAGGTGGACAAATTTTATTTGAGTTGCATGGCTATCGCTATAAATCAGCAATCTTAAAATTGATTTTCTCGCTTATTAAATGTCAAAAATAAAATCTTATTACTAACTCGCGTGCAGAATTTTATTCTCTATAACATTTATTTGAAGTATTTTTGTCTAAAATAATTTGGGAATTTTTGCGTAAGGAAAAACTGATTTCCCATGTTAAACGCCTATGGCCAGATTTTTAATTAACACACTATGTATATATATATATATATATATATATATATATATATATATATATATATATATATATATATATATATATATACATACATACATACATACAATATTAAAAATATTATCTAATGAAAACCATATAGAATGTGAATCTATGTATGTATTTTATAATCATTAACATTAATTATGTATTAATTATGCGTTAAATTCAGATAATACATACATACATATATATTATAATATAAATTTTTATTATATATACTAAGTACACTAACGCTAAGCCCTAAACATTAGTTTTTAAGTTTAGTTTTAAGTACAACCCTCTTAGATTTGGATAAGCGCTTACCTTCGTCCCAGAAGACATAGACTCTGCGTGGCGCCCAGTAGTAAACGCGACGCAGTACTATTAATCTTCTAGGAAGTAAATGTTTTATTTACTTACTGGTATTCATTCGTATAACTGAGAAAAATTTAATTATAAAATGTTAGAAATTAGAATCATAATAAAATGTACTTTCCTTATATTTAAGTACTGAATATGAGTTTGTAAAGGAATATAGATATAGTTGGAGGAAGAAATTTTTGGAACTCATTATAGATTCTGCCAATTGGTCATTAACAAGTTTTATGGACTTTGCGGTAATGGTACTCGGAGCCAGGTAGAGTTTTCTGTCCTGTGCCGTACCCGAAATTTGCATTCATGATGTGCCTTTAAATCTGTATTAAAATAATAATTCGTTTTAAGTGTATTTCTTCTTACGTCAATTTGTAAAGTGAAAAGAGATAAAATATTACAAGATGTTTCCTAATTATGTAGTTTTAAATTTGTATTCAAATAACAAGGAGTTTAAAATACACTTCTTCTAACTTAGTAAATTGAAAAGAGATTAAATGATTAAAATATTATAGGGATTACAATAAATTCTAATGTAATTTTAAATATAAACTGTTATTTGAAATTTTCTTTTGAGGTACATGCAAAAATCTTTTTCAGTGGTGAAACAATCACAAAACGAAACGTCGTTTCTTTGCTTGTTTCTAGTGTTTGAATAAAATTGTGAATATGTGGGACTCTGGGAATATAATTTTGTGGACGAGAGTGATGGTGAAGAAATAGTTCAACAGCCGGCGGAAGATGTAGCAAATCAGCCGTCGACATCGAAAATACAGAAACGTAAATTTCTTTCCTACGATGTGAAAGAATTTATTGTAAATATTTTTCACCGAATAAAAAGTGAAGGTGAAAAGCGACCTGTGGAAAAAACCGCTGAAATGACTGGAATACCGAAGACTACAGTGGGGAGAGTGGTAAAATGTGAAGCAACAAAAAGGGAAATAAGGCACGACAAGGGTTCATTTAGAAAATTTACTCTTACTCATGAAGACTTAATAAGAAGAAAAATATACGAGTGTTACAATAATAATGTTATACCAACTATGGCGTTAATATATAACAAATTAAAGAGTGACGGTACAATAAACCGTTCAGAACGTACTTTAAAACGTTTTGTTAAATCCATCGGCTTTTCTTTTAAAAAAGTGGAAAAGAAACAATGTTTAATAGAAAGTGAAGTGATAAGAAAATGGAGATACGATTATTTAAAAAAATATAAAGAAGTACAGACTGGAAAATCGTACAATATTTTTTGTGGATGAAACATGTTTTGATACCCACGACACCATAAAAAAATCTGTTGTGGCCAGCACAATACCTCTCGCCATTTTCATTTTATGTAGTATAGGGCGAGAGCAGTTATGTGACTTTTTTGGTCTTGGCAAGCAGATGTGGGGGCCCGTGTCAGAATGAGAGCTAGTAATGTACATAGGTGTCAAGTATCATAAGTTTTAATTCGAAACATTATGATTTTCCAAATCCATGTGGATTATTTTCCTCGACAAGTATATTCCATACTAATGGATGACAAATAAACATCAGAACATTTTGAAATTTTTAATGAAAAATTATGACATATGACAATTGTGACATCTGTGTAAAAACTTCTAGCCGTCATTCTGACACGGATGTCTGCTCGCGCCCTATAAGTACACACAAATAATTGAAATTGTTTCTCTTCTTTCGTTCTATAAGAAATTTTATCCTACTATTCTATTATGTTCATAATTCTTCAAATTCATTGACGGTATTAACGGTATTTCTTAAGGATATATGTAATATTAACATATCTGTAATTTAAATATATAATTAATTAATAATACAATAATATATATTAAATGTACTCTTACCTCCCAGAAAAATCTGACACTGACATTTTGCATTTACATGTCAATTACAAAAATTTAAATATCGCAAATGTTTTTCGGGCAACGAGATTTATTACAACAGATTATTCTATATTATTATATACTATATCTCCAAACCTATACGAGATATAATAAAAAAATTAAGTGTGTTAGATTGAGAATTTAATTATCTTTTATATTTGTAGTAACAAATTTTCAAAAAATAATATTTAGAATTTTTTTTTTTTAGAAACTATCACTTCCGGTTGTCCAATTGTTACCAGAACCTATTCAACTCTTCCCATTACTGTTAGATTGAGGAATCCGTAGTCAAACAGGTCTTTAGTCTTATAGAATTTGAGAAATCGTGTCTCCAACAACCTCACACACACACACACATCCACACACACACACACACACACACACACACACACACACACAGACATCATTGTAAAAATGTTAAAATCGGATTCTATGGACCTTAAATCGTACTTATTCAATAAAATCTGGGTATGCGATTTTTAGCATGAATCCAATACCTCTCTTAGCGAGAGGTAAAAATGATGGGTTGATGATTCGGACAAATGTTGCGTTAATATTTCCAGCTCAAAAGGGAAATGCATCATGATTTTACACGCAGGAAACGAGAATGGCTTTCTTCCAGGAGCTTTGTATCTTGGATGCAAAAGTTTAAAGGACGCAAGTGCTGATTACCATTCTGACATGAACGCAGAAGTATTTGAAAAATGTTTTAAAGACATTCTATTTCCGAAATTGCCACCAAACAGTGTCATTGTGATGGACAATGCAAGTTACCATTCTGAACAACTGAATAAAATTACAAATACTGGAAGCAATAAAGCCAGTATACAAGAATTTTTAAGGAAAGAAGACTTGTATTTCCAGGAAAATTACACGAAAAAACAATTGTTGGAGGTATTGAGTACAAAAGTGTTTCCCAAAAAAAAAAAAATTGACACTCTTGCATCGGAATGTGGACATACGGTTTTGCGGTTGCCTCCGTACCATTGTATATTCAATCCGATTGAAATGATATGGGGCCACATGAAACAAAGAATTCGGCGAGAGAATACTAGTACGAAATTCAGCAATGAAATGCTGGAAAAAATTAGATACATAGCTGATATGACCAGTACAGAAAGTTGGAAAAATTGAGTGAGTCATGTAGTGGATATTGAAAATTGGTATAGGGCGAATCACGTAAACAAACTTATAATTGAAGTGGGTGGCAATGATAGTGATAGCGACAGTGAATAAGAAAACTGAGTTGTTCTTTTCTTAGGTATATGTAAATATTTTTTTCTAAATCTGACTGCACTGTACTGTACATGTACTTTGTACTAAATCTTTATTTTATTGTAATATGTTGTTTTTTGTTAAAATGTATTTTGTTTTCTTTATCTGACTGCAGTGTGCTATACACTCTGTACTAAATCTCTATTTTACTATATGTTGTTTTTTATATGTAAATATTTCTTCCCAGTTAATAAACTAAAATTTTGTTTTATTGTCTTTTTTATTTATTAAATAGTTTCAATTTACAAAATTTATACAAACATTGAGTATGATTTTTTTAAACGTCCCATTTCTTACCCTAAAAGTTCGAATAATTTATGAGTCCTGACCGCAAACAAACCCAACCGTCCATAAAAGATTGTAAAGGGTTTACTTATGCAGGGTGCATAAGTCAGTTCCAAATATATCTTCCTCCAACTATATACGAGTATGTATAAGTATAATGCATAGAAGAATGTAAACAAATTGTGAGAATATCTATAAAGAGCGATTAATGAAGCACCACGTAAGGAATAAATATTCGTGCAAGTATTGACAGGAGCAAATATATGTACTATGGTGTCTGGTTAATCATAAAAGTAAAACGTTTATCAGCCAGCAAATAAAAGATAAGTCTATTTTTAAAAATAATACCTTATGAAAACCATATATAATGTGAATCTATGTATGTATTTTATAATCATTAACATTAATTATGTATTAATTTTGCGCTAAATTCAGATTATATATATATATATATATATATATATATATATATATATATATATATATATATATATATATATATATATATATATATATATATGTAGCGAAACGGATTATCTTTGATTGATAATCCCAATCGTTACAATGTGTAAAATAAACTTTTTGAAATTAAATTGTATAAACAAATATAGTAAATATAATTTTATTAAATAATTTTGACTGTCTTGGACAATGGATACAAAATTAATGATGTTTTGGTTGTCAGCTGTTCCAAGGTAACCTCGGAACAGCTGATCAACAATTGGCGAGGGTAACGTGGCGGATAACTTACTAAATATATTGAATACTTGATCCGCCACATTACCCCCTACCCAGAGAAACGATATACATAATTCTTAATATCTATAATTAACAATGGTTCCTCTTCTGTTCCACGGTTCTGGTGCGTGTGGGCATGGAGGAGTTTTAAACCCGTTAGGGTAAGATGTATGCTGGTTTTAGTCTGTTTATTGAAACGGTTTGTGGTTTTTTGTTTATTTCCAAAGTGAAATAATTGTTATGTCTATTGATTATTTTGTATGGGCCATCGTAACTTTGTTGGAGGGGTGTTTTGATTGCGTCATGTCGTATGAATGCATATTCTGTTTTGAATAGGTCTGGATTTATGTATGCGTTTTGTTTTTGTTGTAAATAGTTTGTTGTTGACACTGGAAGGTTTTTCATATTCAGTTTTAGTTTAGTTAGGTAGGTTGGAAAGTCTAATTTATCTTTTGTTGTATTGTACGCTTTATCTTTAAATTCTCCTGGTAATGTTATATTTGTTCCATAGACCATTTCCGCTGCCGTATCATTGAGTGGTTCTTTGTATGTTGTTCGTATTCCTAATAATATCATTGGAATGTTGTCGAACAAATCCTTGGCGTTGTAGCAGGATTTTAATGCGTATTTTAGTTGTCTATGGAACCGTTCTATCATACCATTGGATTCCGGATGATAAGCTGTTGTACTGATGTGTTTAGAGCCTAATAGTGAAGTTAAATGTTTAAAAAATGATGATTGGAACTGTGGGCCTCGATCCGTTGTAATAGTGGATGGTACCCCAAATCTTGATACCCAGCCGGTTATAAATGCGCGAGCTACTGTTTCGATTTTCGTGTCTTTTAAGGGAATTACCTCTGGCCACCTAGTGAAGCGATCGATGCATGTTAGTAGGTATGAGTGATTATTTGAGGTTGGTAGAGGGCCTACCAAATCTATGTGTATCATGTCAAATCTTTTTGACGGAGTGTCAAATTTGCCTAAAGGTGCTTTAGTGTGTCTAGTAACTTTGCATTTTTGGAATATTACACAAATTTTTGTCCAGTCTCTTAAGTTAGTGTTCATGTTTGGCCATATAAATTTGGTAGCAATGAGTTTTTTTGTCGCATTTATGCCGGGATGTGTGAGGCAGTGGAATTTTGCAAATATGTCTTTGCGAAATTTAGAGGTAATGTAAGGTCGTGGTGTGCCGGTCGACGTGTCGCAACAAATGAGTATTTTGGAGTTGGGAAGTTCGAAATTTTTGAATAAGAGGTTATTTGTATTTGAATTTTTGAGTGTGTGCAATTCTGTATCATTTGTTTGATCTTTGGCAATAGATTCGTAATCTATTGTTGTAGTTTGATTTATATTGTTTATTGTATTTCTTGATAGAGCGTCGGCTACTGGATTGTTTTTACCGTTGATGTGGCGTATGTCGTTTGTGAATTGTAGAATATAGTCCATTTGACGTATCTCTCTCGGACAATATGTGTCAGAATTTTTATGTAGGGCGTAAGTTAGGTGTTTATGATCTGTTATTATATGAAATGGTCTTCCTTCTAGGAAATATCTAAATTTTTTTATAGTTAGATATATTGCTAATAGTTCTCTACCAAAGGTACTATATTTCTTTTCGGTGGGTGTAAAACTTGTTGAAAAGAAGGCAATAGGGTGCCATGTGTTGTCGTAGTATTGTTGTAATACGGCGCCGACTCCGTTGTCTGATGCATCGACCATTATGTTGGTCATTGCGTGTTGTTTAGGGATTGTTAAGGTTGTGTAATTGATTAATGCATTTTTTAAGTTTTTGAATGCTTGTTTAGCTGTTTGATCTAAATTTAAGGTGCTGGAGTTAGTCTTTTTGTTGTCTATTAGTTGATTTAAGGGTTGTGCGATAATTGAGCAATTTGGGATGAATCTGTGATAAAAGTTTATTAAACCCAAGAATTCTCTTAGTGATTTTTGAGTTTTTGGTTCTGGAAAGTGTTTAATGGATTCAATTTTTTTTTGTACTGGTGTGATGTTGTTTTTCGAAATATGATGTCCTAAAAATTCAATTTCTTTTTGTCCAAATTGACATTTGTTTTGGTTGATAATGATGCCGTATAGTTGGAGTCTATTGAAGAGAGTGTTTAAATGTTTTTCGTGTTCTTCTGGTGTGTTACTCGCAATGAGTATGTCATTAATGTATGCAAAGCAGAATTCTAGACCACGTGTTACCTCATCGATAAAACGTTGGAATGTTTGTGCAGCATTGCGAAGACCAAAAGGCATGACTAAATATTCGTATAGGCCGAAAGGTGTTGTTATAGCTGTTTTTTCAATGGAGTCTTTATGCATTGGAATTTGATGGTAAGCTTTTGTTAAATCTATTTTTGAAAAAATTGTTTTATCTTGTAAGTTTATCACGAAGTCTTGAATATGGGGTAGAGGATATCTGTCTGGTAGTGTTATGTTGTTTAACGCTCGAAAGTCTCCGCAAAGTCTAAATAAGTCCGGGGGTGGTTTTTGTACAAGGTGCAGTGGTGATGACCAGTTGTTGGTGGATGGCCTGATAACTCCCATGTCTATTAATTTATGGAATTCATTTTTTGCGAAATTTAGACGTTCGGGTGGTAATCGGCGAGGCTTTGAGAAAACAGATGAGCCATCTGTCAGAATTTGATGGGTCACCTTGTGTTTAATTTGACGTTTTACTTTGAAAGGATCTGTCAAACTTGGAAAGTTAGAGAGCAATCTCTCGTATTTGTTTGTGTTTTGAATATTTGTAGATAAATTACAAATAGGAACAAAAGATAATTTAGAATTGTCTGTTAGACGTTTATTACGTAAATCAATACTGAGATTAAAATGATGGATAAAATCTGCACCTAATATTGAATATTTGACGTTGGCTATAATGAATTTCCAGGTAAATGTTTTTTGTAATCCTAAGTCTAATGTTAGTGTAGTGCTTCCGAATGTAGCTATATTGGAGTGATTGATGGCTGTAGGGTTAATTTTTGTTTTAGATGATGATGTGTAGTGTTTGGGGTAATTATACTTACCTCCGCACCCGTATCCACTAAGAACTTACGTCCGGATATCGCATCAGAAACGTGGAACAAGAGGGAAGGTGAAGATTTGCTAACACTGTAGATGACGTTAGTATTAGGGGTAGGAAGCAGTGGATATTTGGTTGTAAAACCAACCTCTTTTGTTGGTTTGTTGGTAGTCCATTTGCATGGGGCCACGCATTTTTTGGCTTTATTGCCAAATGTCAGATGATACCAGCATTGTAGACTAGGAGAGCTTGTATCTTGACGTTCTGTTCTGTGCGGTGTCACTGGTAATTTTGTAATGATTTTATTGAGTTCTTGTATATCTTTTTTAATTTCTTGTAGCTCATCCACCTGTGAAGTTACTGTTGCGATGGATTGTCTTGAAATTTCCATAATTTTGTCTGCTATGTCAGCTTTCTTACATCTTGAGGTAATTTTTGTAGAAATAGTTCTTCAAGGAAGGCGTTGTCGATAGATTTGTCTCCAATAAGTTGTCGCATTTGACGTAGAATTTGGGAAGATTTTTTGTCACCTGATTCAGACACAGAAAATATTTTTTGAAATTTCTCTTTGTCAGATAACGTAGTTCTGGTAATGAGAGCTTGTTTTAATGTGGAGTAAGGATTTGTTTGTGGTTGACGTATAATAAGGTCACGAACTTCTAGTGCTTGGTCTGGTCTCAATGAGGTGATAATTTTTAAATATTTGTCTGTCTCGGAAGAAATTCTGTGAGCGGTGAATTGAGCCTCTGCCTGGGCGAACCATAGCTCCGGGTCGTTGGGCCAGAATTCGGGTAGTTCGAATTGTTGTGTAGCCCCGATTAATGGAAGGGCTGTCAATGGAGAAGGAGGTGCTGTCTCTGGAGAAGGAGGGGCTGTCGCTGGAGAAGGATCTTGTGGAGAAGCCTGTTCAGTCATATTGGAGATATTAGTAAGGTAGAGTATAACAAGTATTGAAAAGAAGGGCGGATCCCTTCTCGGGGTCACCAATTTGTAGCGAAACGGATTATCTTTGATTGATAATCCCAATCGTTACAATGTGTAAAATAAACTTTTTAAAATTAAATTGTATAAACTAATATAGTAAATATAATTGTATTAAATAATTTTGACTGTCTTGGACAATGAATACAAAATTAATGATGTTTTGGTTGTCAGCTGTTCCAAGGTAACCTCGGAACAGCTGATCAACAATGGGCGAGGGTAACGTGGCGGATAACTTACTAAATATATTGAATACTTGATCCGCCACATTACCCCCTACCCAGAGAAACGATATACATAATTCTTAATATCTATAATTAACAATGGTTCCTCTTCTGTTCCACGGTTCTGGTGCGTGTGGGCATGGAGGAGTTTTAAACCCGTTAGGGTAAGATGTATGCTGGTTTTAGTCTGTTTATTGAAACGGTTTGTGGTTTTTTGTTTATTTCCAAAGTGAAATAATTGTTATGTTATAGTAAATATAATTTTATTAAATAATTTTGACTGTCTTGCACAATGGATACAAAATTAATGATGTTTTGGTTGTCAGCTGTTCCAAGGTAACCTCGGAACAGCTGATCAACAATGGGCGAGGGTAACGTGGCGGATAACTTACTAAATATATTGAATACTTGATCAGCCACATATATATATATATATATATATATATATATATATATATATATATATATATATATATATATATATATATATTATAATAACACTAAAACACAATGAATAACAAAAATATAACATATAATTGTTATATTATCAAAGTACCTACCTATATGAAATAAGTATACGGGATATGTCGAAATATAATCTACATTATAATTCATTAAGAATTTTAACAATACTCGTCACTAGAAGTCACTTGCATATAATTTTTTATTATTTTTACCTTCCGTCACCTTTAGATAAGGAAGGTATTGTCTTTGGTAAAAAAAATGATGATGAGTTTTTAGTGAATAAGCATGTTTTAGGGTCCCTATCATACGATTTTACCATTTTTACGATGATGTCTGTATGTATGTATGTATGTGTGTGTGTGTGTGTCTGCGTGTCTGTGCGTATGTGTGTGTGTGACAAAAGTTTCGGATCGCATAACTTCAAAACCACGATTCCAAAAATTTTAATTTTTTCGTATTCCTCAAGTTTACATCCAGAAGAACAAGATTAGATTTTGGTTATAATTCGTTAACCGGAAGTAACCTAATTTTAAGATTTAACAGTTAAATTTAATTTATTGTCATTTAACGATATTAAAACTTTACTATAACTATAAGAATATATTATTCTCTATACGATTTGATTACATTTTATACTACGTATTCAATAGATATAGAGAGAATTTTAAAGAAATTAAATTTTATAAATCAACCAGCTATGCTAAACATGGAAACTACTAATGTATTCATATAATTCAAATTTACAGATGTCAGCATAAATAAAAAGTAAATTAATGTGGCAGAGATGAGGATGTTGAAGTAGATATTGGGGATGATATGGAAAGATAGGTATGGAAATAACTCTAGTGTTACAAATTTCTAGAAAGATACAAGCGAGATGACATTGGTTTGAAAATGTCATGAGGAGAAATGAAGAATATATATTGGATGTTTCAAGAAATCAGACATTTAAAATATTTCTTGAACTTATGTAATTTTGTTATTAGATTTTGTGAACAGTATACCGCCAAAGTTTATCCTTTTTTACAATTACGGAAGCAAAACGCTGTGTTTAGATGGTCGCCAGAAGAACAAAACGCATTCGTTGTGCATAGTATAATGGGTCATTCTAGTATTCTAGGTATTATTTATTATAATGGCAGAACCGATGATGACTCGGAATCAATTCTATGAAAATAAATTTATTTTCTGAGCACTTCTGTAGCGTTTTCAATGACGGTCATATATCGAATCAGAATATAATTTTTCCTAATGATTCCGTTAATAATTCTGTAAATATTAGAATTGAGAATATCTCAGAAAATGCCTACTGTTAGCTGCACATAATGTCGAAAGCTCAACAACGGCTGGCCTTGATCAGATACCGAACTTCTTGGTTAATGACTGTGTCTTTGTATTTAGAGGGTGTTTCGAAAAAGCGACTAAGTAATTTCGGCCAGTTCGGAAACTACTTTACTTTAACTAATAAATGAACCAAGAGAGGGCTTTGAGCAGGTTTTTGCCTTTACTTACGGGTTCATGTCGGAGGTGAAGGAATGCATAAAAATAAGGTCTTCTGGTTAAGTTGTACCCAGGGTCTGGGGTTTTATGATTACTCCATAACAACTTTTGTAATCAATAACGAACTGCAACAACAAAGCATTCATTTTTCTATTATAGTATTCATCTTTCAATGTGTAATATACAGGCTGTTAAAAAAAGGTAAATTTTTTCAGTTTTTCTTCGATTCTTTGATTTTCTCGGAAAGAGTTGAGATCAGACTTGTTTTTATGCTTTTCAATGATTGTTCCTGATTAATGAGTTTTTTTTCCATATTGGTTTTATCTCGATACTAGCACGACTGAAAACTTTTTCTTCGTTTTTTACTTTGAATTTCCGTTTGAAGGTGTGTTGTTCTTTGGAGTCGTTCAAACGTCGCAGGGGCATTGCAGAATCTAAATGGCATTACGGTAAATTGCCATAGTTCGTTATCGATGGTGAAGGCTGTCTTCTCCTTGTCTTTTGTGTCCAAATCTACTTGCCAGTATCCGCTCTTTAGATCCAGAGTGGAGAAAATCTTCAATCCAGCCAAAGTACCCAGTGTATCGTCTATTCGAGGTAGCGGGTAGCTATCCTTCTTCGTCACGTTGTTGAGTTGACGATAATCGACGAAAAATCGTGTAGAGCCATCCTTCTTCTTCACTAACACCACTGGTGAAGCCCATGGACTGCTTGAAGGTTCCATTACACCTTCCATCTTCATGTTCTCGATAATTCTTTCAGCTTCCTCACGATTCACCAATGGCAGTCTTCTTGCTGGTTGGCGGATGGGTCTTGAATCTCCGGTGTTTATTTTATGGTGAACTATATTAGTTCTCCCTTTGGCTTTCTTGTCGAATTGGAACACATCTTAAAAATTTCCAATAAAATTCTTTTCCTGGGTTCTCTGGTTGGCGGTCAATTCTTGTAACGATGTTGATATCTGGTTGATTAAAGTGTCCGGAACTTCTTGAGACGTGTTTCCACTGACCTATATAGTTCGAATAATCAAGGATACTGCCTACAATCGTTCCTCTTTTAAGAACAACCGGGTAATAATTTAGGTTCATTATTCGAACTGGAATTACCTGTCTGGCTTGGACCAGTGATTTTAGCAGCTTCATGCTCTAATGCATATGACAGTGCGTCAATTAAAATTTTTGGACGGGCCAATCGCAGTGCTTGCTGAGTTTTGCTGTCTCGAACTCCGTAGATGAATGATTGCGTAGCCAAGCACTCCAAAACGCTATCGGGAGCTGTAGGATGTGCGAGCCGAACCAAACGAGCTACGTCGGCTTCAAATTCTTGAAGACTTTCTTTTGAACTCTGATACTGGTTCCTCAATTGCGTTGGGTACACCTGCTCCAGATGCGCATTTCCATACTGCATATCCATTTGCTTGACTAGTTGGTCGTAGACCACTTGTTCTTATTCCTACAACGTTTTCAGGATATCGATAGCTTCTCCACGCAACGAGACGATCAACGCTGTGGCCTTCTCCGTGGATGTCCAGTTATGCGCTTTCGCAGTCGCTTCAAATTGTTTTAAATAATTCGGCCACGAAGGTTTTCCATCATATTCCGGTGTTTTTATGTACATTGTTGAAGTAGTAACTACTTTCCTTCCTTCCAATAGATTTGCCTTAGCTACTCCGGAATTTGACATTGACGACAATGTAATTTTAGTAAATTTTTCTGGTTATTCTTCGATCTTCTTGTCGTACTCATATTTTAAATTCTTCAGGCCTTCTTCAATATTTTCCACTTTTGTTTTAAACTTCTAGAATTTTGACCTAGTTTTTGTTCCAAACTTTTTATTAATGTTTGTTCTAGTTTACCAATATCGGACGGGTCAAATAAGTATTCGTCGGGATTTTCATTAGAATCGATCAATGCCTGCCGCAGTTCCGTAATTGTAAAAAAGGATCAACTTTGGCGGTATACTGTTCACAAAATCTAATAACAAAATTACATAAGCTCAAGAAATATTTTAAATGTCTGATATCTTGAAACATCCAATATATATATTCTTCATTTCTCCTCATGACATTTTCAAACCAATGTAATCATCTCGCTTGTATCTTTCTAGAAATTTGTAACACTAGAGTTATTTCCTTACCTATCTTTCCATGACATCCCCAATATCTACTTCAACATTCTCATCTCTGCCACATTAATTTACTTTTTATTTATGCTGACATCTGTCAATTTGAATTATGAATACATTAGTAGTTTCCATGTTTAGCATAGCTGGTTGATTTATAAAATTTAATTTCTTTAAAATTCTTTAACTCTATATCTATTGAATACGTAGTATAAAATGTAATCAAATCGTATAGAGAATAATATATTCATATAGTTATAGTAAAGTTTTAATAACGTTAAATGTCAATAAATTAAATTTAACTGTTAAATCTTAAAATAAGGTTACTTCCGGTTCACCAATTATAACCAAAATCTAATCTTGTTCTTCTGGATGTAAACTTGAGGAACACATGTATATATAAATTATAATACTGATAATATTGTTTGTCACCTCAAATAACATATGTTTTTGTTGTCGAATAATTAAGAAATTAGTCATCCTTAGATAATGCAATCAGAGGTAATATAAAGAAATGTAACAATAAAGTCGTATCAGTCGTATCAGTGTTATTCTATAGTTTACATCGACTATCTTTGTAAAAGTTAATAAAATTCTAGTTTGCAAATAAATAAATTATAATAATTAGATGCTTTCGTTTGTTATTAA
The DNA here is from genome assembly GCA_951394225.1 of Harpalus rufipes. Lineage (NCBI taxonomy): Eukaryota > Metazoa > Arthropoda > Insecta > Coleoptera > Carabidae > Harpalus > Harpalus rufipes. Next base: position 18,754,673 of record OX596285.1, read on the forward strand.
AAACTAACAAAATAATATCAAATACATAATTGGCGCAGTCGGTAGGATGTGCAAAGATTAAATATCTTTCGATTTCTATCGATTAATTACACATTCTACGAACAAACTACGTTCTCTTCAACACCATCTGAAGAAACACTAGAGCAGGGGAAGCAGCCCGCTTAAATTCTGCAAAAGAAGTAACGTAAAGCCGGATACTCCGTGAAACCGATCTTCACTGCAGACATCGAAACTCTTCCACAAGTCAACGCTGGTACACTCTTCCGGTTACTGTCCGACAACAGCCAACTGAACCGCTTCTTGCAGAATGTTATATAGAATATCTGTGTTCTTGATACTACTGTAAGTTAAGTCCTATATAATATTATTGTATATGATGATATTAACAAGGTTAATATGAAAATAAAAACACTTGGTTAAGTTCCAAAATTAATTAAAATATATTCACTTAATACGTATTTCGGTCGTTAGACCATCATCAGAAGTGACGTACAATTAAAAAAAAATATTTTTTTTTTAATTGTACGTCACTTCTGATGATGGTCTAACGACCGAAATACGTATTAAGTGAATATATTTTATTTAATTTTGGAACTTAACCAAGTGTTTTTATTTTCATATTAACCTTGTTAATATCATCATTTAAATATGTTTCAACAAGTGCTGACAGCTTACTCCATTAATTTTATTATTGTATATATCTTCAACCGAAGGCTTTGATAGTGATCTAATCAGAGAGATCCGAAATAATAATTCAAGATTAGAATTACTACTCTCAGAAAGTAGCAATAATACCAATCATAATATGGCATTAACTTTTGCTGATTTAAAAGAAGTAGCTCACGCTCTTCCCTCCTATAATGGAGATATAAAATTGTTACCACATTACATACGAGAAGTGGATAAACTAAATGTTCTTGCTAGTCAAACAGGCTTGTCTATTGTACAACAGAGTTATCTGTTTTCACTTATAAAATCTAAGATTGTTGACAAAGCCCAATACATATTTTCTAACAACGAATTTGAAACATGGGATGAATTAAAAAAACATCTCCAAACTAACTTTGAAGATAGACTAACTTATTTCACACTAGTTAGGCAACTTATGAGTACAAATAATATAAATAATATTGAAAACAGTTTGAACATATTTAAAAATAAATTTCAAATGATAAAATCAAAAATTTCATTAACAAATGATTCTGAAGATGCAAAAAAAGTGCTAAAGGATAATTTTCAACAATTAATCGTTGAGCATTTTATTTCATTATTACCCATATCAGTACGCGGAAATTTTATTAACAAAAAACCAAAGACGTTAGAAGAAATAGAACAATTGTTTAATAATGAATTCAATTACGCCCAACAGTTATTCAAACCTCCGTTACTAAAACAAAACGTTCCTGTTAATAAACCTCGTCCAAATTTTCCTTCTAAACCTTTTAACCTTCAAAATTCAAAACCTTCAGGTCCTAATAACATTGCTAAACAAAACATAAAAAATTTCCAACACACTAAAAAGACTTATAAACCTGAACAAATGTCATTTCAAACTAGAAATACAGAACCAATGTCATTTCAAACAGTAAAAAGAAATTTTTACAATCAAAATTCTGAAGACACTGAATTAGAAATAGAAAATGACGAAATTTATGAAATGTCTGATAATAACGAACACGATGAACCACAAAAATCTGAAACTAATAATTTTTTAGAGATAGGCCCAAGTTATCTAGAAAGCGGTACGTAATGTTAACCAATTGTGAAACAATACCCATTATAAAACATAACAATTTAAATATTTTAATTGATTCTGGGTCAGATATTAATTTAATTACACCTGAAACTGTCAAAAATTATAAATTAAAAACAAATTTAGAATACATGACTTTTCGAACTTCCAGTCACAAAATAAAATGTAAAGATGTCACAAATCTCAAAATTTTTGGAAAAGAATACAAATTCCATGTGCTACCTTTTCACAATAATTGTAATTTACTTTTTGGAATAAAAATCATGCGCGATACCAAAACAAAAATTGATTTTGAAAACGATCAAATTAAAATCGGAAATAAAACTTTTAACATTGAAAATTTAACAGAAAATACAAACAATAATTTTATGCAAATTCGCGATTCGCACATTGAAGACATAAATATTAAAAATAAACTACATAAATTATTAAAAGAATATGATTGTATAATCCCAAAAGAAGGTGAGAAATTGAGATACCTCCCATGTACAACATGAAATTTATACCAATGATGACACTCCAATATATCAAAAAAATTATCGATTACCACAGATCTACGAAAAAGACGTTGAAGAACATATCAACAAAAACAAATTTCGAACATAAGTGTACAAGGTATTTTCGACTTAAAATTACTTACTTAAGCTATGGCAATCGAGTCGTGAGACACTTGTATACAAAGATTGTTTATTCTATCTTAAAATAAATGACCGTAAATAGTTATTCTTGGTGCATTCTACAATACAGAGTGTTTAATAACATCGGGTAGGTACATACGTTAATGGTAAATGTACAGGTGTCCCAGATTTAAACGGCTTAACTTGAACCATTGAGTAAACACGTAAAAATAAGATGATATTATGTTCATTTTAGTAAATGTCCGTAAATGCTTTGTTTCAGGGATTTTCATGTTTTTCTTATTGAATCAGCGTTACTGTAAAGAATCAACTACATAACGAGATATTAACTTTATCCTATTAAGATGTGACAATAATTGAATTAACTATAAATGATTTGATTATTACTATGATAATTGAACAAAATGCCTCGTTCTTATACAAAACGTGAATATGATGACATGGTATTTATTTTTTTGCTTAGGGTGCCATAAAAGAAAGTTCATGATGAACCGATAGATCATTTTCACACTTTACGCAGAAAAAAAAATCAAATTTGCAAAACTATATCTCTCCAGCAATATCACATAGAAACCAATGCAGTGGCAGATCGTTATCGTGCCCGTTTTCGTGCTGCAGGTGAACATTTTGAACAAACGTTATAAAGTGTTGTTATTTGGGCTTAATTAAACATAGTTGAGAAAAAACTTTAGTTTATTATACATCAAAAAGAAAACGTTACAAGAAAAACACTTTATACATCAACAGCCATCGTAGCTCTGTTCTCTCTGTCGGTCAACCTAATTCTATTTTTAGTTACAGAATTAAACGTTAGGCAGTATTTACAGTTTTAAACATTACATTAATATATAACAGATTGCATCCTTCTTGGCGCATGGAATTCTCAAAGAATATTCACAGCATAAAAGAAATAGTAGATTTTATGTTATTACTTCATTGTAAATAATAAATTTGTTTGAATTCATCGATAATTGTCATTCTTGGCTTGACATCAGTGCAAGCGAACTAAATTTTGTATTGAAATTAGGTAATAACTAAATTATTCCTAATTAATAAAAAACTGTACAAAGTACAAATGCGACACTTGGTGAACTGCTCTAAATAATATTTAAATTACACTTGACAAAGTTCACAAAATTTCAGTCTCTGAATCAACCTCTCGGTCATTTATCAGAGACTGGCCCACTCAACCAGAACCACAGACGCGTTTCGCTCTTATTGGAGCTCATCAGTGTGGTGTACTAACGCCTAACCGCTCAACCAGTCTCAGTGCCTAAATTACATAATCCTAATCGAAAAATGAACAAATAAAATTAAATTATTTTTCTTACAACCGTGCGTAAAGTGCATACTTTACACACTTCTTACAGTATGTAAAGAGTCACTTTGCAAGCACTAGTGCGTGAAAAGTAAATAGACGTTGCTAGGCAACATTCATAATCAGTTAATTTACCTGTCAAGTAAATAATTAGGTAGTAAATAATAATGAAAGTATTTTTTTTTTAAGAAATACTAATGTAGACTGTATAAATAAAATAAATGTAATAATTTTTATTAACAGATTGACTACTAACCTAATTCTTAAGAACATTAATATTTTTTTGACATAATGAGTTCTAACCTAACCTAATTCTTAATATTAATATTGATTGTGCAATTTGTACAATTCAAAAAGACTAATCCACTTGTCTTTAAGATTCTTTCGAATGTATAAGTTACGTTTTGTTCAGAATTTAAAGATGCCTGTACACTTAGTATAATGAGAAACAGCACTAACATTTCAGTTGTAAAATAATGTTTTTTGCCTCGTGCTATAAGTTACGCATTCAGCTGCGCCTCATAAGTAAAACATCGCACTCGACCAAAACAGTACTACTTTACACACTTGTTGCATAAATAACTATTTAATTTAAAAAATTCAATATACATAGCTTCCCATCCATTGTTACGGATAATGTATGACTGCGAAACGGGAAAATATATATTTCGAATTTGTTAAAAAATCTTTTTGATCCGTAATCAGCATATCAAATAATGAATACCCATAATGTATATATCAGACGTTATGAAACAACCTATACATGATTTATTAAGTATTTTATTAATAAATATAGACTACAACAGTGCTTCTTAAACTAGATTCCTCTACATACATGGTCTCCAAATACATTTATAATGGTCGCGGTGCAGAGAAATTTTTATATTTATAACATTTTTCAATTTTAGCCTGACCTTAGTTCTCTCCTTCGCAAACGTTGCTAATAGGCTTCCAGATTTAGTTTCAATACTTTAATTTTTAATTTTCAAATTTCTAAACGCCAAAAAAATAATTCATCAAAACTAAAAACACCAATGCGTACTTATATCACCTAAATATCTGGGAGAATCATTGTTATTCTCTCCGGGTTATGTGTAAAAAAAGTTTAAGAAGCCTTGTTACAAGGAAAGATATTTAATGCGTAAAATATTATCCCAATTCTGTCACAAAGTTATGAAATCTTAATAATATTGCTAAAATTAATAAACCAAAACCGTAAGATAAAAAATGTAGCATTTCGTAACTATTGTTTTCCATTTCTATGATGCGTATATGATGTTTAGCCCTAAAACATTTACAAATATAAGCATCACAAATTCAATAAAATGTATAAGTTATTACATTGACTATATCGTCAATATAATATTCAAAGTGTAGGAAAAAAGACAAATATGGCACACTTTTTTTAAAACGAGAAATACAATAGTGACCGACATTGCTGAACATATGAATTTAACTTGGAAAATCACTGCAAATAAATATTTTTGAGCTTAAAATTCTGCATCTGAACAATAAGCAAAATTAATAGTGCATGTTTTGTAACGGCATAATTTATGCCGGGTATGAAAATGTCGGAAATCAGCCCAAAAATGGCGACAGCTATTATTGGAATGGAATTGAAACAAAAATTAACAAATGTTTAACGGTTTTTTTGTCAAGTTAGTTTATTTTATTTTTATTATTATAGTTTATTCGCTGAGACGAGAGAATGTAGAGTTCTTGAACAGAGACAAGTCATTCTATTGGTCAAAAGAGGATAATTATGGAGCCGAACCAATAGAATGACTTGTTTCTGTTCAACAAGTAGTTTCACATTCTCTCGTCGCAGCGAATGTAATATAGTATTATTATTTGTAATTTCTGTTCAAACAATGGGTAATATGCCGTGATGATATATTTATATTTATTTATTTATTGTATGTATGTATAATTTGTAAATAATAGCTAATAAAAATAAACTAATCTAACTTGCCAGATAAACTGTTAAAATATTTGTTAATATATTTGTTTCAAATGCAAGGTTATTGCTATTTTTAGGTTGATTATTGGCATTGTAATAGCTAATTTATACCGTTACAAAACATGCACAATTAACTTTGCATGGTGGTACACATTCAGACTTTTAAGCTCCATAACTTTTATTTGAAGGTTTTTACCTAACATAATTAGGGTAGCAGAAAATTACGAAAGTATAATTTTACATGTTATAGTCGTATGTTCGGCAGTACCGGACACCGAATATATTTTCAAAAGTCATTTGCGTTTAAATATACAGGGTGATCAAGCGAGAATGAACCAGCAATTATCTCAGTTATTAAGCAAGATAGCGATTATATTCAAATAAACAAATTTACTATAGACAATATCGACAATAAGATGTCGTATCAAGAAGCGTTCTATTACTTCCGGTTCCGGAGTATGTGATACCAACTTTGAAATTTCAAATGGAACATACTATATTTTTTTATATTTTTGAAAAGTACACAAAATTTGCTTTACAATGGTGGTAAATTAGTAGTACATTGTATTATTAAAAAGTAAAATAGCGGACGTTTGAAATATGAACATATTGAATAAAAAAAAATCAATGGGGTGAGATTTTATTGTTTTTTGTCATAGATGATGATATTATTAGAGATAAATTCATTTATATTACGTAACCTAGGCAACAAATCCAATAAAAGAAAATTCCACACTTTTTTGGCTTATTTTGTAAGATATTTCAAACGTCCGCCATTTTACTTTTTAATAATACAACGTCCTACTTATTTATTATCATTGTAAAGCAAATTTTATGTACTTTTCAAAAATATAAAAAAATATAGTATGTTCCATTTGAAATTTCAAAGTTGGTATCACACACTCCGGAACCGGAAGTAGTAGAACGCTTCTTGATACGACATCTTATTGCCCATATTGTCTATAGTAAATTTGTTTATTTGAAGATAATCGCTATCTCGCTTAATAACGAAGATAATTGCTGGTTCATTCTCGCGTGATCACTATATATATATATATATATACATATATATATATATATATATATATATATATATATATATATATATATATATATATATATATATATATATATACTACAGTATTATTTATTGAAAACAATATGAAAACATTTGTTTAAAAAATAATAAGTAATGTATTTTTATGAGCAAAAACCATACTTTCTTCCCTGTATGCTATAACTTTCGTGAGATTACGTCAGTTTCAAGGTGATATTTTTCTCTGTACTCTTCATATGCACACTACATACCTGGATGCGGAGCGCATTTGTATTTAATAGACAAATATTTTTGTGTTCCAACACAAGGATCTCCAAATACTGTATTACTAGCTATTATTGCGCATGAGGATCTTGCATCACTCCTAAAATAAATCAAATGAATTACTTATTAATATTGTATGCATTATTTTATTTCAGTATCGATTTGATTTAATGTTACTTTTTTTTAAATTTGATTGTTATCTTTATTCTATACACCCACAAAATATGTAATTTTTAAAAGTAAATTACCTTGAAATTTAAAGATAACAATATTTCGCAATATAATTTAGTATAATATTTTTTTATTTAAATACTCGTTTGAAGTACTAAGTAATCAGAATGTTTTTATCTCCTGTTATTAGAGGGCTTAGTAAACAATTTTATCATATTTATAAATTTATTACTTTTAGTAAGTAAATACTGAAATATACGAAACAAAATAATAACACTATGATAATATGAAATTTCTATATTTCTTCCGGCTTATTATACGAAATTTTCTGCACGTTTTATAAAACTTTAGTATTGCAACGTATTATCACACTATTCTTTATTCCTTGAATTTTGTTAATTTTAACTTTAAAATTTTCATATTCTTATGGCATTAACAACGAAACAACGTTACTGTCAAAAAATCATATTACATTTTTAAATTAATTAAATTTACAAAAGTAGTATGTTTAAGTACGCATTTTATTTAATGATGCTACTTTCACTATCACGAGTTATTTAACGTACTAAATATAAGGTAAATAGGAGGTGATATAAATTAAAATTAAGATGCGTTCGTACTCTTAATTTTTTCATGAAAGATGACTATTCAATTCAGGTTCATTTATAATTCGTCTGAATAATATTACTTGCCTTTGCAAATCATTTTCTATGCATTACGTAGCCATAGCGCCAGAGGCAACATATAGTACAATATGTTCAATAAAATACCTAACTCGGAATAGGCGATGAACAGCGAAACGTATGCCTGATCATTATTCAATACAAACGTCAAGTTGTCAAAATTGATCTTGAAATGTAATATTAAGGAGTGAAAATAATAAAGATGGATACAGTATATCGCCATTTGCCGTTTTCTATTTTGTTCCTATTTCTAAAATAAGATTCAAGAAGAAACGCTTTGATTTCTTTAGATAACACTCTTGATAATATCTTGTGTCAAATTGACATTAAATTATATATTTTTAAATTAAAATACGTTTCTTTGTTCATAGCCTGCTCCGAGTTAGGTTTTTTTCTGAACACACTGTAGGGTACATTTTAACTGAAAAAATAATTGTAACTGTTTTGAATATATATATATATATATATATATATATATATATATATATATATATATATATATATATATATATATTATTTTTAAATAATGCTTTTCTCAATTTTTTTTCACTTATATTTAGGTTTGACGTTATCGAGATAATAGCGATAAACCTGGGGATAAACCCGTCAAATCATTTATATTTCGGAAATTATTGAAGATCGGACATGCCCTTAAAGATTGTACCTGTAGTTGTGGTACATTCTGTATACAGAATATTACAAGAAAGGATGGCTGTACTTCAATTATATATTAATTTCAAGCAAAGTTTCAAATAATAAAATCAAATGAACATAAGCACGATATCATAACCTGTAGGAGTATCAAAAGCTTAAAGATGACTCTAGAGATGTCTATATTTGTTTTCAACTTGAAAACTGCTATTGATAGATAGAATGATCAAACTTTTTTTTTTTTCATTTTAAAATAATACTTTCGTAATTTCCTGCTTCCCTTATTTTTCAGGTAGAAAAGCTTCAAATGACTGTTAACGCTAACGTTTGTTAACTTTTTGTGGCAATCCCATGGCTATCGCTATTTTTGGAGTGATTTTCACTATTTTCATACCTAATTTCTCTTATAGAGCATGCAAAATTAATTATGATTATTGATTCTGATCTAGAATGCTCTACAACGTTAATTTGAAGCATTTTTTACCTAAAAAATGAGGGAAGCAGGAAATTACAAAAGTATGATTTTACATGTTAAAGTCATATGTTCCGGTATCGCGAAATATATTTTTATTATTGTAGTGTATGCGGTAATATATGATATTTAATATTGTATTGTATGCGGTAATGTATGTTGTATAATATTGTAGTCTTGTCGGAGCGCATGCGTTACGGGAGTTACGGAGGTGGTAGAGTGAGTGACGAACAGTCAGAGAAGGAGTCTATACACGACATTGTAAGAGAGAAGGTGTGGGTTTAGATAGAAGATAGAGCAGGACGAAGGAGAGACGCTACAATTATTATTAATTGTTTTGATAAGCAATGTAAACGTTTTTAGTGACCTTCTTCAGGGTGAATTCAACTGTACATAATTTTAATATAATAATTACGACTTACCATGCGGATTAACACATTGATACTGAACAGATAAATATTTGAAAGTACCAAAACATGGGTCTCCAAACACACCATTGGAAGCTTCTACAGCGCATTCATGCTTGCCTTCGCATCTGGAATTTCAAATATAAGAAAAAGCATGTAAAATATGATAATCAACTTACAATTCTGATAAAATAGCAATGCTATTTTGCTGGGTACAAGTTATAGATTTAATTGGACCTGTTGCACAATCGGAAGATGTTGTTCGTCCATAATTTCCCTCAACAATATGAATCACTTGGTTTTGTTCACATTTTATTCTTAATACCTGATGTTCGCAAACCAATGTATGGTGGTCTTAAAACAAAATTTTGTAATTATTATTGTATTCTTTTTATTACATCCTCTTTCTCAAATTATGGTATTGTTAGAAATCAATTGTTTGAAATCAATGATAAATTTGTTGAATACAAAATTAGTTGTGTAATTTCCTAAATATTAGTCTTGTTAATGAGAGTTTGGATTACGAAACGAAGTAACTGATTATCAATAATTTTTATATTTAATTAATTGCTGTTCTAGGTTCTAGGTATTACGTTTGGCTATTACAAACCGCTGGCAGTCGGGATATTATGACTATCAAGTCAGTATATATCACGCTTGCAGAGTGAACAGCCGTTCGCAGGTTTTGTTTTCTTAATAAACGTTATCGATCGCATACTTTGTTTTTTCCCTGGTTTATTTAGTGTTTCTAACATCAGAAATGGGATAAGCATAATTGCCCTGGTAAAAGAGCGGTGCAGTGTTAAGGTGTTAGTGGCGTTGCGTTGAAATAAAGAAGGAAACCCATAATGGAATCCCTTCTCGCCGAACTTGTTAAAACCATTACAACAACGAAGTAAACACCCGAGCAAATCAATCTACCAACATTTCGGAGTGAGTGACGGACAGTCAGAGAAGGAGTCTATACACGACATTGTAAGAGAGAAGGTGTGGGTTAAGATAGGAGATAGAGCAGGACGAAGGAGAGACGCTACAAGTGGCGACGAGATAAAAGGAGATATACATAAAGTAAAAAAAAATAGCAGACGTTGTCTGGTCATTAAATTGACATAAAAGAAGCATATATAATCTGGTCATTCAATTGACGCAAAAGAAGCAGATATAATCTGGTCATTCAATTGACGAAAGAGAAGCAGATAAAATCTGATCATTTCATTGACGAAAAGCAGAACATTCTGTTTAATATTAGTAGCAGACCAGTTCTGAATCATTAAATTGATTATTTCCAGGTTACTCTGTAAGCTGAAAGATGTCACTGACACTTGAAAAAATTCGAATGTGAAGGTGATTCCAGCTCAGTTGGAGTAAGATGGGAACGGTGGAAAAGAGCGCTCTATATTTATTTAGAGGCTTCAAGTATTATAGTAAGTGAAAAGAAAAGAGCGAGTCTACTGCATTTTGGCGGGCTAGAACTCCAAGAAATATTCTACAACATTCCGGATGCGAGTATCCAGCAACCCGTAGGAGCAGATGTTTTTGACATAGCTATTAAGAAACTAGACGCGTATTTTGCACCTAAACAAAGTAAAGTGTATGAACGCCACATGTTTCGATTGCTTAAACAAGAACCGAATGAGAAATTTGAGAAATTTTTAGTGCGTTTAAGACAACAAGCAGGCAAGTGCCAATTACAAGACACAAATGATCACATCATTGACCAAATTGTAGAGAAATGCACTTCTAACGAATTAAGGAAAAATATCCTTCAAATTGGTGATTCAATTACATTAGATATTATAATAACAGAAGCTAATGCTCTTGAAGCAGTCGACCGGCAAATAAAAGATATTGGAAATGAATGTGGCACAAGTCAGAACGTTAATAAAGTAGAAGATAAGCTGAACAGAAAATGGAGGGACCCGAGAATAGAGAATAGTGGCTGTGGAAGATGCGGAAGTCTCAAACACTCATCAGAAGACAGTAGATGTCCGGCTAAAGAAAAGGAATGTTTAAGATGCGGACGCAGAGGACATTTTCGTCAGTTCTGCAGAACCGGACAACTTAAGAAAAGGAGACCTGAAGAGAACTACAGAAATAGAAACAATCCGAAGAGATTTAAGTCTAACAGAAATACAACCACCGTAAATGAAGTAATCCGAAAAGAAACGCATGACGGAGATTACGTGTTTCATATAGACGATGATGCTGTTGTGGAATGCAAAATTGGAGGAGTAAAAGTAGAAATGTTGATTGATTCAGGGTGTAAGCAAAAATTAATTACGAGTGAAACATGGGAAGAGATGAAAAAGGAAAAGGTCTCCGTATACAATCAAGTGAAAAATCCAAACAAAATTTTTTTAGCATATGGAAGCAATGTGCCACTTAAACTGAAAGGCTCTTTTGATGCAAATTTGCAAGTAGGGGAACGATCCGGTAATTATACATTTTATGTAATTGCAAATGGCACTAGGAATCTTTTAGGCAAGTCTTCCGCTATGGCGTTAGGGATTTTAAAAATTGAGATCAATCAAGTTGAGGTTGGTATTCCCGAAATTTAAAGGCGTATTGATTGAAATACCGATAAATAACTCTGTTCAACCAATCTCACAACCGTGCAGAAGAATTCCTATACCTTTAGAAGAAAAAGTAGATGCTAAAATTGATGGATTAATTAAAAGATATATTATAGAGGCTGTCCAGGGTTCTTCCAAATGGGTATCACCAATAGTACCTATCTTAAAGAATAATGGTGAAGTTCGTATTTGCGTAGACATGAGACGAGCAAACAAGGCAATTATGCGTGAAAATCACCCACTGCCAACGATGGACAAATTATTGACAAAAGTCAAGAATGCAAGGTATTTCAGTAAATTGGATATCCAAGACGCGTTCCATCAGATCGAATTACACCCTGATTCGCGACATATTACAACCTTTATTACAAGTAGAGGTTCATTTAGATACAAACGCCTCATGTTCGGGATAACTTGTGCACCCGAAATCTTTCAAAAAACGTTAGAACGAATACTTTTAGGATGTGAAGGTGTTATCAATTTTATTGATGATATACTAACATACGGGAAAGACAAAGTTGAACATGATATAAGACTGAAGAAGATTATGAAAGTGTTAGAAAAAAAATAATGTTGTACTACGAAAAGAGAAATGTTTATTTGGAGTTACCAAGGTATACTTCTTAGGACATGAATTGACTTGACAGAAGAAGGAGTAAGACCACTAAAAAAGTATATTTCTATTATACAAGAATTCCGACCTCCTGCTACTATAGCAGAGCTACCAAGTTTTATGGGTCTGATAAACTTCGTTGGAAAATGGATTCCAAACTTAGCAACGATAACAGAGCCATTATAAGAACTACTGCGAAATAAACTACAAAAAATATCTTGTATCCAGAAGTACTGGACAACAAAACAAGAGACAGCTTTTGAGTTTCTGAAATCAGTGCTTGCAAATATTTCTACATTGGGATATTATGACGTAAATAAAAGAACCATAGTAATTGCTGATGCTAGCTCAGTAGGGTTAGGCGGCGTATTAGTTCAGACTGGCAACGACGGTCCTAGAGTTATTGCTTTTGGAAATAAAACTTTGACTGACTCCGAACGACGATACTGCCAAACAGAAAAAGAAGCGTTAGCACTAGTTTGGGCTGTCGAACATTTTCATATTTTTCTATATGGCAAAGAGTTTGATTTAATAACGGATCATAAGCCGTTAGAAGTTATATTTGGCCCTAAGTCGAAACCATGTGCACGAATAGAGAGATGGGTTTTACGACTTCAATCGTACAAGTACAAAGTGATATATCGCCCTTGAAAGAATAACATTGCGGCTCCTTTATCATTACTTTGCGTCGTTTGAAACATGATAGCATCAGCAAGTGATACTTACATTCACCAAGTCATTGAATACATAAAACCGGTAGCAGTGAAATTGGAAGATATATCAGCTATTCTAAAGTGGACAAATAATAAAGGTAAAAGAATGACTGTATAACAATCACTGGGATGAGGAAGTCAAAACCTACAAGTTATTTCAAACCGAACTATGCTTCTATGAAGACGTTCTATTGAGGGGAACGAAAATAGTGATCCCTAAGAAGTTGCGGAACCAAGTGTTAAATGCTGCCCACGAAGGTCATCCGGGCATTGTCGCAATGAAGGCATGACTAAGGACGAAAGTGTGGTGGCCGAGATATGATAAAGAAGCGGAAAGTTTAGTTAAATCATGCAAGGGATGCACCCTTGTGTCAACACCAAATCCGCCAAACCCACTAAAACGCCGGGAATTACCAAATGAACCATGGGTAGACATAGCGATTGATTTAATGGGTCCCTTACCTAGCGATGACTATATTTTGGTAGTTGTCGATTACTATAGTAGGTACAAAGAAGTAAAAAATTTGCGCAAAATAACTAGTATGGACATTATTACTCTCCTAAAGGAAACTCTCGGTTATCCAGTTTCAATAACAGCTGATAATGGCAGACAATTCAACAGTGAAGAGTTCAAGTCATTTTGCAACGAAAGAAATGTAATATTGTACAACACCGTACCTTATTGGCCCCAACAAAACGGGGAGGTAGAGCGTCAGAATCGGGACATCTTAAAACGTTTAAAGATTAGTCAAGTCGAGAAACGGAATTGGAAAGAATGCTTACTGGAATATCTTATCAAGTATAATAGTACTCCACATTCCGTGACAGGTAAAACACATCGGTATTGTTTCTGAGAAGACTGTTTCGGGACAAAATTCCTATGATCAGTGACATTAGTAATAAAACGGACGACATGGACATTAGAGATATTGATAAAGAAAGGAAGGAGAAAGGAAAGGAATATGCGGACAGAAAGCGGAAAGTAAAAGAGTGTGATATGCAAGTAGGAGATAAAGTTTATATTAAAAACCTAAACAAAGGAAATAAGTTAAGCTTAAACTTTGAGTCTACGACACATACAATAGAAAGGAAAAAAGGGGGAGATATTGATATACGAAATGATGAAACCGGACAAACGTATAGGAGGAATGTAGTGCATCTGAAGAAAGTTGAAGGACAATGGAAAGTTATGGAAGAAGGAAAGGAATGTAGCGAGGAAAAAAAATAAAGTAGATGAAGAAAGTAAGTTGGGAAGCGAGGATAGTTTACAATAATTTTATTTATAAAAAATACTTGGGTATGTTAATGTATTGTATACAAATTATTGGTGGAAATAAAAAACAAGGGTTTGTAACAGCTATATTGATTTAATAAATTATCCCAATAACCTAACGACGGAAAAATATAAATATATAAAAAGGAAGGGATGTAGTGTATGCGGTAATATATGATATTTAATATTGTATTGTATGCGGTAATGTATGTTGTATAATATTGTAGTCTTGTCGGAGCGCATGCGTTACGGGAGTTACGGAGGTGGTAGAGTGAGTGACGAACAGTCAGAGAAGGAGTCTATACACGACATTGTAAGAGAGAAGGTGTGGGTTTAGATAGAAGATAGAGCAGGACGAAGGAGAGACGCTACAATTATTATTAATTGTTTTGATAAGCAATGTAAACGTTTTTAGTGACCTTCTTCAGGGTGAATTCAACTGTACATAATTTTAATATAATAATTACGACTTACCATGCGGATTAACACATTGATACTGAACAGATAAATATTTGAAAGTACCAAAACATGGGTCTCCAAACACACCATTGGAAGCTTCTACAGCGCATTCATGCTTGCCTTCGCATCTGGAATTTCAAATATAAGAAAAAGCATGTAAAATATGATAATCAACTTACAATTCTGATAAAATAGCAATGCTATTTTGCTGGGTACAAGTTATAGATTTAATTGGACCTGTTGCACAATCGGAAGATGTTGTTCGTCCATAATTTCCCTCAACAATATGAATCACTTGGTTTTGTTCACATTTTATTCTTAATACCTGATGTTCGCAAACCAATGTATGGTGGTCTTAAAACAAAATTTTGTAATTATTATTGTATTCTTTTTATTACATCCTCTTTCTCAAATTATGGTATTGTTAGAAATCAATTGTTTGAAATCAATGATAAATTTGTTGAATACAAAATTAGTTGTGTAATTTCCTAAATATTAGTCTTGTTAATGAGAGTTTGGATTACGAAACGAAGTAACTGATTATCAATAATTTTTATATTTAATTAATTGCTGTTCTAGGTTCTAGGTATTACGTTTGGCTATTACAAACCGCTGGCAGTCGGGATATTATGACTATCAAGTCAGTATATATCACGCTTGCAGAGTGAACAGCCGTTCGCAGGTTTTGTTTTCTTAATAAACGTTATCGATCGCATACTTTGTTTTTTCCCTGGTTTATTTAGTGTTTCTAACATCAGAAATGGGATAAGCATAATTGCCCTGGTAAAAGAGCGGTGCAGTGTTAAGGTGTTAGTGGCGTTGCGTTGAAATAAAGAAGGAAACCCATAATGGAATCCCTTCTCGCCGAACTTGTTAAAACCATTACAACAACGAAGTAAACACCCGAGCAAATCAATCTACCAACATTCCGGCCTAGTTATACTGATGCGAAAAAGTGGATATCCCAGTTAGAACAGATAAAAGATGAATTCGAACGGACCGACCAGCAGTTATTGCTAAGAGTAGGTCGATCCCTAACCGCCGTAGCGAAAATCTGGTTCAATACCTGGAATCCGGATATTAGGAATTGGGAAGTACCTATTTCGGCGAGATTTCTTGGAAGCTTTTCCGCCAAAGAAAAATTTAGGGCAGCTGCTAACCGAGGCCGCCTTGTTCGGAAGTAATCAGTGCAACACTTATGATGCATACGTGTTTGGAAAGCTCGCATTATTGAGAAATTTACGCGTTTCTTGGGTGGAAGCTGATCTGATTGAACTGGTAATCCATGGCATACAAGAGCAAGATATTCAAACCAACGCAAGTAATCACAACTTTAAAAAGATACCAGAGTTAATTTTTTTTGTAAGTTCTATTTCTAAACAATCAAACTCCGTTAGGGTAGATTCTAATAGAGTTAATTCCGTTCAGCCCCCTCGTAAACGATTTCGAGAAAATCATGTAAGTACACATTCAAGTCCCAATTACAAGTGTTTTAGGTGTGGAAAACTAGGACATTTATCTAGAAACTGTAAAACTCAATTAGCATCTCAACAGGGAGCGAGTACATCAAAGCAACAAAGTTCTGCGACCAGTAACAAATGTACACTCAACGTCTGCGATTTCTGCGCAAAAATAGGGCACATCGCAGCAAATTGCTTCACTCGTAAAGCAATTGAGCAAAGAAAGTCTGTAAACATTTGCAGCACTGTCGGCTACTGTCGAAATCTGTGGTGTAATCACGGAACTCCAATTTGTTGTAGTGCCAGATCACTTTTTAGACTACGACGTAATAATCGGCAGGTACTTATATAATGATACAAGCTTGGTTTCCATTACGGATTATAAAGGAACCCGTGTCGTACAAAAACAGAGGAATTGCGCATCAATGTTACCGAAGAATTTCGCGCCACCGTTTTGGAAGTACTTTCTCGTTTCACTAACATTTTTGCGACGGGTAATGCAGTTCCTCCTGTCAAGAACACCGCGCTGCAAATTCGCCTACGCGAAGATGTTATAGTGCACCGCAATCCTTATCGCTTATCAGTAAGCGAACGAAAGCCGTCCGCAATATTGTGGATGATTTACTAACTAACCAAATAATTCGTGAAAGTGAGTCGTCATTTGCAAGTCCGCAAAAAAGAAGGCACATACAGAATGTGTGTCGACTATAGAGAACTAAACTCTCATACCATTAAAGACCGGTACCCCTTACCGCTCATAGAAAATCAGCTTGATCGTTTGGGCAAAGGAAAGCTCTTTACATCCTTAGACATGTCGTCAGGATTTCACCAGATTCCTGTTCATACGGATTCTATTCACAAGACTGCGTTTGTAACACCTGATGGGCACTACGAATACTTAAAGATGCCATTCGGTTTAGCAAACGCTCCTTCCGTATTTCAGCGTTCAGTTACTAAAGCCCTAGGTAAATTAAAGGATACCATCGCATTAGTTTATTTGGCCAATATCCTCATCCCCTCTAAAGCTGTCGTGAAAGGATTAGAATCCCTCGAACAAGTTCTTTTACCTCTCCAGGAAGCAGGATTTTCACTAAACCTACAGAAGTGTTACTTTCTACAGAACAAGTTGGAATACTGGGGGAAATATCAGCCGATGGTATTCTATCCGGAACCAGAAAAGTAGAAGCATTACTGAAAGTTCCTTCCCCTTCTACAGTAAAGCAAATTCGACAGTTTATGGGACTTGCAGGGTATTTCAGAAAATTCATTCCGAATTTCGCGACTCATACAGCTCCCATTACTAAATTAGAAAAAGCCAAAGAACCATTCATCTGGTCTGAGGAACAAGAGACTGCTAAGAAATACGTGATCGAATGCTTGGCTTCGAAACCATTTCTGTCTGTATTTGACCCGGCACTACCCACCGAATTACACACAGATGCAAGCTCAATGGGGTATGGAGCAATATTGCTACAAAAGTGTAACGAGAATAAGAGAATAATTGGTTACTTCAGCAAAAGAACTAGCCCAACTGTGGCCCGTTACCACTCTTATGAATTAGAGACCTTGGCCGTTATAAATGCTATAAAACATTTCCGTGTTTATTTACTGGGAATTCGTTTTACACTGATTACGGATTGCAATGCTATAAAATCGACCGCAACGTAAAAAGATTTCGTATTGGTGCATAAGGATGAGAAAATGCATCAAAGCAAACGCAAATACGAGTTTCAAGGCCCCTTTGAAATCGTTGGAATTACTCCACATGGCCGATTTGAACTTAAAAGAATTGGTAAGACACTAATTACCAAAGCTGCTAAGGAGCAATTGAGGCGTTGGCCTAGCGACTGGTCTCTTTCGATGAACCTACCTGATCTGTTAGATCATCTAGAATGCGAATCAGGGTATGTAATCTTTTGTATGTAACAGTAGTTACATGTTGAAAGCCGATAACGCTTTGCATGTATTTAATTTTATTTAGAACCCTGTATTTGTACTGAGTTGCAGCTCTCGCCCTTTAGTGGTAGAGTTTGTTGATGTTGAAAGCCACTGACGCTTTGCGTCAGAGAACGTTGAAAGCCACTAACGCTTTGCATCTAACATGTTGAAAGCCGATTAACGCTTTGCATGTAACTTAAGTTGTTGATATTGAAAGCCAGAGAACGTTGAAAGCCACTAACGCTAAGTTTACTTTTCAGAATAATTTTGAGTGTTTTTTACGATAATCTCAATCTCCGGAGGTTAGCAACATTGACCGTCAGACTGACAGATATAATGTAACCATTACCTATAAATATTCTTTTCATTTCCATTTATCAATTTCAAATAAAATTTAATATGCACCTCGGCACTGAAGTCGTTTTTATCACTATGGTTTACTTTCCTCGGAATTGGCAAATAAATTCCGCATTCGTGATAAAAAATAGAACTTCATTGCCTTGATACATAAATAACTATTTATTAATATTTGTAATTTTTGTTAAAGTGAAAAATTATTTATTTACATTAATAAATCTTTGTTCACTTGAACAGATATTATAAATAATACCTAATAAAAATATATTTACCTAACTTGACAGGTAAAACGACAAACATTTCTTAATTTGTGTTTCAATTCTATGGTTATCGCTATTTTAGACATGTCTAATTTCTCCCGTTATAGAGCATGCAAATTTAATTTTGTTTATTGCATGCTCTACAACATTCATTGAAGCAGGAAATTACAAAAGTATGATTTTACATGTTAAAGTCATATGTTCCGGTGTCGCGAAATATATTTTTATTATTATTAATTATTTTGATAAGCAATGTAAACGTTTTTAGTGACCTTCTTCAGGGTGAATTCAATTGTACATAATTTTAATATAATAATTACGACTTACCATGCGGATTAACACATTGATACTGAACAGATAAATATTTGAAAGTACCAAAACATGGGTCTCCAAACACACCATTGGAAGCTTCTACAGCGCATTCATCCTTGCCTTCGCATCTGCAATTTCAAATTTAAGAAAAAGCATGTAAATATGATAATCAACTTACAATTCTGATAAAATAGCAATGCTATTTTGCTGGGTACAAGTTATAGATTTAATTGGCCCTGTTGCACAATCGGAAGATGTTGTTCGTCCATAATTTCCCTCAACAATATGAATCAGTTTGTTTTGTTCACATTTTATTCTTAATACCTGATGTTCGCAAACTAATGAATGGTGGTCTTAAAACAAAATTTTGTAATTATTATTGTATTCTTTTTATTACATCCTCTTTTTCAAATTATGGTATTGTTAGAAATCAATGATAAATTTGTTGAATACAAAATTAGTTGTGTAATTTCCTAAATATTAGTCTTGTTAATGAGAGTTTGGATTACGAAACGAAGTAACTGTTTATCAATAATTTTTATATTTAATTCATTGCTGTTCTATGTTCTATGTATTACGTTTGGCTATTACGAACCGCTGGCAATCGGGATATTAAGACTATCAAGTTTTTGTTTCCTTAATAAACGTTATCAATCGCATACTGCGTTTTTTTGCCCTGGTTTATTTATTTCTAACAGTATACATTTTTATAAAGACGTTTTGATCATTATTATGCACATACATGCATAATAATGATCAAAACAAAGTTAGCCAAAAAGTATACACTTTTCAAACAGTTATTCAACAAAAAAATTTCATTGCAGCACAAGAAAGGGTATATAAAATATTTTTTCCCTCACATTTGTATTGCCCGAGTTCCTTCTTGTAGAGATTTCTGAAATTTAAGATGTGCACACACCAACCTCAAAACCTTAAAGCCCACAAGTACATTATTCACCGGGAAATCGCCGGTATTTCCAAAGAAATAAAGCAAGAAAATAAATAGCATTACCTTCCCATACAATATACATGGTTCAGTTCTTGATAATGTTAAATCATTTAAGAATTTTACATTTTCAGTTTCGTATTACATTTTCAATTTTTATTCAATATGGTTTATTTCAATAGCTTGAACTTGAGTTATGTTATGAGTTCACGGTACCTACATAATGACGGAGCATGCCGCGCACTCGACAACCACGCCATCGAATAGCCGTAGCATCGAAAAACCGTGCCATCGAAAGTCGCCACGTCGACACCTACCCCCCACCACAGGCCGTAGCTACGAAAACCGTCACGTCGAAAGTCGCCACGTCGACATCACCCCCCACCACTGACCGTAGCTACGATAGCCGTCACATCGAAAGTCGCCACGTCGACATCACCCCCCACCACCGACTTCCCCACCTAATCACCACTGAGTCTTTCAAAACGTTAATTCAGCTGACTCGCTATAACATAGTTTGTACTTCATATTATTTACGTTAGATGGCACCGCCATGTACGAGTTTGTCATGGCATTTACTCAAATTATTAAATGGAATAAAATATCTATTTTTGTAAACACTTTAATGTTACAAAATATAAAACAGTTAAACATTATATTATAGACAACAAATATATGTGTTTATTTAAAAATAGTGTAGGTATATAATATTGTATGTTTAAACATGTTTTAAAATAGGTGAAATATTATTTGTATTTTATTTTGTAATGCAGATTTATAAATTTGTTTTAAATATTAGAGAAAAACAGTAACATGCTATTAGAATTGTTTTAAAATTTAACACCATACTAAAAACTAGATTAAAATAAGGAAAAAAATACATACTCGGTAAGTTTCACAAAATTTAAAAGATTCTTAATTGCAATTTAGGCGTTGCTGCCATCATCAGAAGAATTACAAGAACGAATTTTAAAATTCAAAATGCTCACACAGGGTGGTTAAATATAGTGCAAAGATTAAAGAATTCTAGGGAATACTGAGATTAAACACTCCAGAATCGGAGATGGACAAAGATCTAACTGTTCGTTCATAAGGTTATAGCCATTAAGAATAGCTTTCTTGTTTTCGAAGGATTCCAGGAAAGTTAATCTTGGCCTTTTCCTTTCACAATGCAGAATACTTAAATTGTCTTTATTACATGTATGTTGATTTTCTAATAAATTTTAGGCTACATTTGAATTGGTTTTATTGTTTTTAAAACTGTTCATGTGTTCATCGCATCTAATGCTGAAATTACGAGCTGTTTGCCCAATATAATATAGTCACAATCATTGCAGTTTATTTGATAGATACCGTACTTTTTATAATTATTTTGGGACAAAATTTTATTATTGACTAGTATTGTTTTCAAATTATTTTTATTATAGAAACCGCATTCTATATTAATTTTTCTTAGCTCAAAGGATCATTTTTCACTGAATTGATTTATATATAAGTTCGTACCTCTCGCTAAGAGAGGTATTGAATTCATGCTAAAAATCTCATATTAATATTAGTGAATAAGCAGGTTTTAAGGTTCCTAGAATCCAATTATAAAAAAATTACGATGATGTCTGTGTGTGTGGATGTGTGTGTGTGTGTGTGTGTGTGTGTGTGTGTGTATGTGTGCGAAGACGTTGTAGGTACGATTTCTGAAATTCTATAAGACCAAAGACCTGTGTAACTACGGATTCCTCAATCTAATGAGAAGAGTTGAATAGGTTCTGGTAACAATTGGACAACCGGAAGTGGTAGTTTCTAAAAAAATCTAAATATTATTTTTTGAAAATTTGTTACTGCAAATAATAAAGATAATTAAATTCTCAATCTGACACAAATAATTTTTTCATTATATGTCCTATAGGTTTAGAGATATAGTATATAATAATATAGAATAATCTGTTGTAATAAATCTCGTTGCCCAAAAAAGTCCATGGATATCAATTGAAATATTTAAATGTTTGTAATTGACAGATAAATGCAAATTGTCAGTGTCAAAAATTTGCATTACTGGAAGATTTTTCTGGGAGGTACGAGTACATTTAATATATCTTATTGTATTATTAATTAAATATGTTTTTTTTTAAATTATAGGTATATTAATATTACATATATCCTTAAGAAATACTACTAATACTGTCAATGAATTTGAAGAATTTTGAACATATTAGAAGAGTAGGACAAAATTCCTCATAGAACGAAAGAAGAGATAATTTCAATTATTTGTGTGTACAAGAAATGTTAAATTCGTTACTTACACGGCGCGAGCAGTCATGTGACTTTGTTGGCCTTGGCAAGCAGATATGAGGATCCGTGTCAGAATGACGGCTAGTAGTTATGTATATAGATGTCAAAATTGTCTTAAATCATAATTTTTCATTCAAAATATTCTGCTATTTATTTGTTATGTGTGTATGTGTATCTCAACAAGGTATCTGATATAAAAAACTTATTGTTGAAACAGGTGATTTTTATTGATCATAATATTTTTAGTCATAATAAAATAATTTATTTAATTAAAATAACTAACATGACATGTAAATATTACAGAAATATTTCCAAAAAAAGAAATTTCATGGAAAAAAAAATGAAAAACCTTAGATTTTAAAAGTAAAACAAAACTAAAACATAATAATCCTTACACCATTGGGAAGAGAGAAAAATAAGTATTTTTTTAAAGTAAAAATCCAATATGGGCCCATTTAAAATAAGAAAGTTGCTATTAATATCTTGGAAACTGCCATCTTGAATTTTATTCTAACATCAGTTTAAGTTTTTCTCATCAAATCATGAAACTTTTATATGAAACATTTTTTTTTATATCTTTTACAATTACGGAGTTATTTGATATTTTCTAAAATCGTGATTTTCAATTTCGTTTGAATAACTTTCAAACTGTTCGGAATTTTAATTTGTTCTCAGCGGAATCTGAATAAGCACCCAAAACTGTAATATTGCCTATTTAACCGACTTCGTAGCTCTTATAGTTTCGGAGCTCCCAATGGTAGCCTAATTAATTTGGGACATCTGTATACAGGTTGGTTGGTTTTTTATTGTCCAGCTTATATCTTCTGAAATATATAAGATAAAGAAAAAGTGAAATGTAGGAGTTGTCTAATACAACTTACTCCATAATTTAGCATACACATTTTTTTCCATGGCCTACTAATTTTGTTTGATTTTTTAAATGGAATAGCCTGTATATTTTTAAGGAAAGATTCAAAATCAATTTCCCTTTATAATGATTTATAAAAGTAAGGGTTTGCTTTTAAATTATGTCTGATAAAGAAAATAATAAAATGATAATAGTTGGCTGTGATATTCTATTATTTACCTTGTACACATGTCATAGATCTAATAGTAGTGTTTATTAGTGAAAAAGACGTTGATAATAATAATAATAATAAATTTATTTATATAGTAATATCAGTAATAAACATTTTAGTCTTATTTTACCTGCGGCTGATCTTAGAAATATACCTAATAAGTAATAGCTTCAACTGTATGCCTTTTTAATTTTAAATATTTCATTTTGTGAGCCAAAATTCATGCATAGTACAACGGATTTTATATATAATTTATAAATCGTCAGTTAAAAAAAATTATGCCATAAACTTTTTATAACACAATAACCCAACGGCAAGGGTATGTAAATTATTTTGTATTTAATTGTAATATTACTGCTTTTATATTGTATATTCATACAGTTTTTCGGAGCAAGCATGTAACCATTTTATACTTTTTACTATTTGTAAAACAAAAATTATTTTGAGTTTTGAATATAAAATCTACGATGTCATTATATTTATAGCACAGGTCTCCAAATTTTGACTATTAATCTCCAAATTATACCTCCATACAGATTTTTATCTTCTATTTAGCAATGTACGAAAAGGACATACTATACCGGTACATTTTCTAGATATACCTAACAGCTAATAAAATATTTTGTATAAACAATTAATCTCTATAAGTATTTTATTCTAATTTTTAGTATTGAGTGTTTAAATTTTAATACAATTCTAATATAATAGCATGTTTCTGTTTTTCTCTAACATTTAAAACAAATTTATAAATCTGCATTACAAAATAAAATACAAATAATATTTCACCTATTTTAAAACATGTTTAAACATACAATATTATATACCTACACTATTTTTAAATAAACACATATTTGTTGTCTATAATATAATGTTTAACTGTTTTATATTTTGTAACATTAAAGTGTTTACAAAAATAGATATTTTATTCCATTTAATAATTTGAGTAAATGCCATGACAAACTCGTACATGGCGGTGCCATCTAACGTAAATAATATGAAGTACAAACTATGTTATAGCGAGTCAGCTGAATTAACGTTTTGAAAGACTCAGTGGTGATTAGGTGGGGGAGTCGGTGGTGGGGGGTGATGTCGACGTGGCGACTTTCGATGTGACGGCTATCGTAGCTACGGTCAGTGGTGGGGGGTGATGTCGACGTGGCGACTTTCGACGTGACGGTTTTCGTAGCTACGGCCTGTGGTGGGGGGTAGGTGTCGACGTGGCGACTTTCGATGGCACGGTTTTTCGATGCTACGGCTATTCGATGGCGTGGTTGTCGACTGCGCGACACGCACTCCATAATGATAATAGTGCCCATAAAATTTAAGGGATCGAGGACGAAGCAATGGATAATCCCAAGAATTTCACTAACCTACTTATACATTCTGCTCTAATTTTTACATTTGACAAATTGATCTCTCGGTTATCTAATATGAATGAATATCTCTTATTTTCTTGATTTCAATTTGATTCATAACACCATTTTATTAATTTTGGAGTGGGAATAGTATACTTCATTAAATGTAAAATATTTTTGATTATTATATTCATATAGACCAAATATTTACATTGAAACAAGTAATAGCCAACAGCTACGAACATAATTTAGCACTGCATATTCTATTTGTTGATTTTAAACAGGCATATGACTCCATAATAAAAAGTAAGCTTATTCATATTCTTAGAGATTTTAAAGTGCCAGAAAAATTAGTAAGATTAGTTAGGATGACGCTACAGGATACGAGCTGCAAAATTTCCATGGAAGGTAGAACTTCAAAAAGTTTCAGAGTTACTAGAGGCCTAAGACAGGGAGACCCAATATCTCCAATCCTGTTCAACTTAGTACTGGAGTGGGTTATAAGGAAGGGCAATATGCATACAAAAGGAACCTTAAATCAGCGAAGACATCAGCTTCTAGCTTACGCCGATGACATTGCCATAATGACCAGAACAAGAGGAGAACTTGAGAGAGTATTTAAAATCTTCGAAAGTACAGGGATGGAAACAGGTTTAAAAATAAATGAGGAGAAAACTAAATATATGCGCATAAATGAAAATCAAGAAAATCAAAAAGACAATCTCAAGATAATGACAGAAAGAGGAAAACGATATGAATTTGAGAAAGTGAGTAGCTTCGTCTATCTAGGGGTAATAATAACTAAGAATAATATTGAAGATATGGAAATTTCGGCGAGGATTACAAAAGGAAGCAGATGCATAGGAGCAATACACAAAATATTAAAATCAAATATAATTACCAGAAGGGCAAAAATAAAAATATATAAAACAATAATAAGACCAACAGTGCTTTACGGGTGCGAGCTGTGGGTGATGAACAAAAGTAACCAAAACCATTTGGAGGTGTGGGAAAGGAAAGTGCTACGGAAAATATATGGTGGAAAAAAGGATGGTGACTTGATAGTGCGCGGAACAAACGCTGAACTCAAGGAACTGTACGGTGAACCAAATATTGTAGGAGTGATTAGGGGGCAAAGGTTAAGGTGGTTAGGACATATAAGCAGGTTGCCAGAAGACAGGACAGTGAGTTTAGTATATAAAAGGGGGGTAGCAGCGAAGAAAAGAAGAGGACGACCGAAAGGAAAGTGGAGTGATGCGGTGCAAAAAGACTTGGAACTCTTAAACATTCGTGACTGGGAAAAAAAGGCTAAAGACCGCAACGAATGGAGAACAATAGTGCAACAAGCCATGGGCCTGCTAGGCCTGCAGTGCTGAAATATTATTATTATATTCATGATGAAAAAATCACCAATGTTATTAAAATGGATCATGTAAATTAGAGAAAGATAAATTTTATTAACTAAACTTTAGGATTAAAATAAACCGAAAGGAGCTACAATAGTACAGATACTATAGAAATTGAAACAAAGGCGCCCATCGGGCAGTCGGGGAAAGTTTACCTGCTACTTGCATGTGTTCTTAAGAGAATTGCATTATATCTGTTTATTACAAGATCTGGAACCAATTTTCCAAAATTGTTATACCTGTTTCGTTTCTATTTCATTATTAAAAAAAAAACTTTAAAAATAATGAACTTATTATCAGGGCATCGAACCTAAACCTGACCCGAACCAAAACCGGAATCAAACCGTAACATTTTGGCGAACCCAAACCCATAACCGAACCTCAGATATAATTTTCAATTGAACCCAAGTCGATACCGAACCGGGTATTAAAATTCAGGTTCAGGGTTCAGGTTTGTTTTTCAGTTTGAAACATAATATAGCCGATAATAGACGCTTTCGGCGTCTGCGTTGCTGCCCGTGTTGACTATTCGTGAAAATTATGTTCGTGGTTCTTGTCTTGCGTAAGTTCCGGCTCGCATTCTAAATTATTTCTATATAAAGATCATTATTTAAAAATCAATTCAATTTTTATTAGGTCGAACCGAACCTGAACCTAATACCTGAACCCGGAACAAAACCGGAAATTTTATTACTGTTTGAACCAGAATTGTACCTGAACCCATCTCTTAAAAAACAAATTTACCTGAACTGAACCCAGTCTTTGGCGGGTTCGATGCCCTGCTTATTATTCATATTCATAACAAATGGATTCATAATACATCATCGATTATAAAACTGTACCGTAAAATATCAAAGATCTGCAAAGTTTCCGAAACCAATATTCATATACTATCAGTTTAATAATCGAGATTCATCCTGTTTCGGTCCCAAAACGGATAACAGGTTAATTGCGGTTCTGGAATTAAGATTCGGTTTGTTTCGGTCCCATGATGGAGTAATTATTTTGCGTAAGATTGTTTTTATTAAATTTATTATGTTTTTTTCTAATTAGCTATTTAATGAGATTGATATTCACGTGTTGTATTTCAGTTTATTGTTAGATTTCAGTGTGAGAACATCGATAGTGTAGTGATTGATTTGTGTAGTGGTTGTGAGGAGCTGTTGACAACTTTCTCAGTGAGTTGAGCCAATTGTTGTCTCGTACTGTGTCTCATATATCTTTTTCCCATTGTTTGATTGGTTTATCAAATGTGTTGTCTATCTGCGTATGCCGTAGTCTTTGCCAGAAAGTGCTGGTGTAGGTACGGATTGGAGACAGCCAAGCACGCGGTTAACAAAGCCCGACCCGCTAGCCCTCGTGCCACTGGGGCACTGCCTGTTGTCTTTAATGTGTTACTCAGGAGTTGCCCAACGTTTCGCTAACACTCCACGGTTTCTGGCGGATTGTGGGTTTCAGCTTGGCTTTCAATCCATGCTCCCGGGAGCCCCAGATGGGTAACCGCAGGGAGAGTGTTTAACTTTGTTATTGTACTCTGATTGGTGCTGCCTCATGTAAGGCTAATCTCTGAGGGGTATGCTGTTGCATACGTGTGTCATTTTTAGTGTGATTTCTCAATGCATTCCTTGTGATGGATGCGTGTATGATTGTGTATGACTGCCTCCTCACTGAGTTTTTCCCATGTGATAATTCTTTTCCAGCAGTAAACACGGCGTGGAGGAGGATTTCGCGTGACCGGGTTCGGCCAGGCGACGGTCATCTAGATATATTATTTTTTTCTCATTGTAATATTATTGAATATACGAATGTATGGGTGATAAACATGTTTTAATATTCTTTTCAGCGCTAACTTTTAATCATTTTTAATACCCAGAACCGAGAACCGATGAAATTTGATTCCAGACCCGAGAACCGATGAGATTTGATGTCAGAATTGAGAACCGATGATAGTCGGTTCTAGAACCGAGTAGTTTCAGTTCTAGAAACTAGTAGTTTTGGTTCCGGAACCGAGAACCGGGTAATTACACATACAAATAACCGGATACCCGGTTAATTTTGGAACCGGAATCGAACCGAATCGGAACTGGTTCTCACCACTAATATTCAAAAAATTTCTTGAAGAGTGGCGGTCGCGCAACCGACGCTCTAGTCGGGCGAGTCTAAACTTGTAGGTGACTTAAATGTTGCGCGCGCTAGCCGAGTAAAAAAACATGCGCAGTGTGACCTTGTAACATGAATAGACCTGTTCACTCCCCAACGTACTCGAAACCCTCTGGAGAACGTGACATAATGGGGATATAATTGACGTCACAAAACAAATATATTTCCCTCCAGTATCACATGTCTTTAGAAAAAGACAGTATGCCCGAAGAGAGAGATAATTTTGTATTACTATGGCCTCTTTTCCCTTCTTCTTCTCAACGTATTTTCCTAATCCGATTGGGCATTTGCTCTGTTTTATTTGGTCTTTCACATAATGTATGAGTGATCAGTTTTGTTATAATAATGATTTGTTATTAAATTAGGAGAATGCCAAGAAAACTTTCTATTTAAAAAAGTATGAACCTTCTGTCTTTCATATTTGTGTTGGTAATTCTACATTTACAACAAATAACTAAGGCAGTGGTCACATTGAGTAGAATGCAATCGATCAACCAAGATCAACTGTCGTAGATTAATATCGATCGACCGAAATTTTAGGAGATATGTCACACTGCATGAATCGACGTAAATATTTCCACAAAAATGATACCAACTTAAATTGAAAGAAAATTATTTTTTTCTTGCACTGGAACACCGCAAATATATGTTTTCTGGAATATTTAAATAAATGACAAACCTTATGAGTTTTTGTTTTTAATATTAGAGAAATTTGCATCCATAATTTTTCCATTGTCTTATAATTATTACTGTATCCTGGTGTGCTTTGATCATAAAATTGTACATTATTTCTTACACAGTTTTTCAACTATGGTCTATTTCATTAATTCTCCACATTTCCGTCATGATACTAGTAATATGGCTGTAATATTCTAACAATATTCTTTTTAACCTGTACACAAATGTCAAAACAGTTAAGTTGGTATGAAAAATATGACAATACTGAGCATGCGTAAATACATCAATCGCTGGCGATCGACTAGAAAATCAAACATGTTTGATATATCAAACCGTTCGTCAACGATCGACATCATTCGACCATAGTGGATGCATGCAGTGTGACCATTCCCATAAGCTAGTGTTAGTTTAATTTTTAATCGATCGCAATCAATCGGCGTTAGTCGATCCCACTTGTCCAGTGTGACCACTGCCTAAAATAGACACGCAACCTAAACTTGAAGATTGATTATCATTTATCGAGGTATTAAATATTATTCGGTGTTTGTTTTGTTAAATATGGGTGTTTAATTCGAGTTCACCATTGAAAAAGCGTTAATAATAATTTCTGCTTTTGCTATTTAATTTAGTAGATAATTGTTAACTTGAACAGATATTCTAAATTATACCTAATAAAAATATTTTAATCTAACTTGACAGGTAAAACGTAAAAATGTGTTAATTTTTGTTTTAATTCCATGGGTATCGCTAATTTTTGGGGTGATTTTCGACATTTTCATCCTAATTTCTAGCATTACAAAGCGTGTAAAATGAATTTTGCCTATTGATTGAGATGGAGAATTTTAAGCTCTATAACTGTTAATTGAAGAATTTTTACCAAAAATAATCTAGTTTCGTTTGTCATTCCTGGTTTTTCCGAAGTTCGATTTTCCAATCCTAAACATAGGCCACGGTAGGTTAAACATTCAATATTAGAGTTCTCCCCTAAGTATATCTTGTTACAATTACACATACTAATAACCGGATATCGCTATTTTAGACATTATCATACCTAATTTCTCCCGTTATAGAGCATGCAAATTTAATTTTGTTTATTGATTATGATCTAGAATGCTCTACAACATTAATTGAAGCAGGAAATTACAAAAGTATAATTTTACATGTTAAAGTCCTATGTTCCGGCGTCGCGAAAAATATTTTTATTATTATTAATTGTTTTGATAAGCAATGTAAACGTTTTTAGTGACCTTCTTCAGGGTGAATTCAACTGTACATAACTTTAATATAATAATTACGACTTACCGTGCGGATTAACACATTGATACTGAACAGATAAATATTTGAAAGTACCAAAACATGGGTCTCCAAACACACCATTGGAAGCTTCTACAGCGCATTCATGCTTGCCTTCGCATCTGAAATTTCAAATTTAAGAAAAAGCATGTAAAATATGATAATCAACTTACAATTCTGATAAAATAGCAATGCTATTTTGCTGGGTACAAGTTATAGATTTAATTGGCCCTGTTGCACAATCGGAAGATGTTGTTCGTCCATAATTTCCCTCAACAATATGAATCACTTGGTTTTGTTCACATTTTATTCTTAATACCTGATGTTCGCAAACCAATGTATGGTGGTCTTAAAATAAAATTTTGTGATTGTTATTGTATTCTTTTTATTACTTCCTCTTTCCCAAATTATGGATACATTTTTAAAAGACGTTTTGAATATGCATGGCGGTACAAAGTTAGCTAAAAGGTATACACTTTTCAAACAGTTGCAGCACAAGAAAGGGTATATAAAATAATTGTTTTTTTCAATCACAATTGCATTGCGAGTTACTTATTGTTGAGTTATCTGAAATTAAAGATATGCACACACCGACCTCAAAATATTAAAGCCCAGAAGGACATTATTCACCGGGAAATCGCCACTATTTCCCAAGAAAAGGCCGGATAGTTATGTGTATTCAGTAATCAAGAACCGGAAAAAATTGGAACCAGGTGCCCGGTTCCAAAACTATCGGGGAACCCGGGTAGTGGGACCGATCTTCGGTGCCGATTCTGGATGGTGAAACCGTTCTTAGGTTCTGAGTAACGGAACCGACCTTCGGCTCCTAATAATGAAACCGATTTTTGGTTCCGTTTCCGAATAGTGGGATTGAACTTCGGGTTATGGAATCGAGGATTAGAGTATTCAATTATAATTTTGAAATAAACAGATTTTCTGTTTTATTTAAAAAATATTATTGAATGATATTAATTTTTTTTACATGTATTTAATTGAAGATAATGTGTAAATACATATTATTATACCAAACGCAAGAGGTTGGTAGAAATACTCTAGAAAATGTAACCGCATAATGTAGCAAATAATAGCAGTATACATTTTCAGATTCGTATTACATTTTCAATTTTTATTCAATATGGTTTATATCAATCATTTGACCTTGAGTTATGCTACGAGTTCACGGTACCTACATAATGACAATAGTGCCCATAAAATTTACGGGATCTAGGACGAAGCAATGGATAATCCCAAGAATTTCACTAACCTACTTATACATTCTACTCTAATCTTTACATTTTGAAAATTTGATCTTCCGGTTATATGTATATATGAATGAATATTTCTTATTTTCTTGATTTCAGTTCGATTCATAACACTATTTTATTAATTTCGAAGTGGGAATAGTATGCTTCATTAACTGTCAAATATTTTTGATTATTTTTATGATAAAAAATCACTAATGTTATTAATGGATCATGTAAATTAGAGAAAAATAAATTATATTAAATAAACTTTAGGATTAACATAAACCGAAAGGGGATACAAAATTATCAGTTTATTAGAATATCTGGAACCAATTTTTCCAAATTGTTAGACCTGTTTCGTTTCTATTTCATTATTAAAAAAAAAAAAAAACTTTCAAAATATGGAACTTATTATTCATGTTCATAACAAATGGATTCATAATACGGCATAGATTGTAATACTTTACCGTAAAATATTAAAGATCTGCAAAGTTTCCGAAATCAATATTCATATACTATCAGTTTCATAATCGAGATTCATCCTTTTTCTGTCCCAGAATAGATTCGATTTGTTCCGGTTCCATGTTAGGGTAATTATTTTTGCACTGCCTGCCATTTTTAATGTGTTACTCAGGAGTTGCCCAACGTTTCGCTGACACTCGACGGTTCCGGGCGGAGTGTAGGTTTCAGCTTTGCTTTCAATCCATGCTCCCTGCAACCGCAGGGAGAATGTTTAGCTTTGTTCTTGTACTCTGATTGGTGCTGCCTCTTGCAAGGCGACTCTCAGAGGGGTATTCTGTTGCATACGTGTGTTATTTCTAGTGCGATTTCTCAATGCATTCATTGTGGTGGATGCGTGTATATTGTGTATGACTGTCTCCTCACTGTGTTTTGCTCATGTGCTAATTCTTTTCCAGAAGTAATCACGGCGTGTAGGAGGATTTCGCGTGACCGGATTCGGCCAAGCGACGGTCATCTAGATATATTATTTTTCTCATTGTAATATTATTGCATATACGAGTATAGGTGATAAACGTGTTTTAATATTCTTATCTTCAGCGCTAACTTTTAATCGTTTTTAATACCCAGCACCGAGGACCGATGAGTTTCGACTCCAGAATCGAGAACCGATGAAATTTGATTCCAGAACCGAGAACCGATGAAATTTGATGTCAGAATTGAGAACCGATGAAATTCGATTCGAGAACTGATGAGATTCCAAAACCGAGAACCCATGAGTTTTAGTTTCAGAAACGAGAACCAGGTAGTTTCGGTTTTACAACCGAATAGTTTCAATTCTAGAACCGGGTAGTTTCGGTTCCGGAATCAAGAACCGGGTAATTTCCGACTCGGAACCGAGAACCGGGTAATTACACATACAAATAACCGGATCCCCGGGTAATTTTGGACCCGGAATCGAACCGAATCGGAACTGGTTCTCACCACTAATATTCAGAAATTTTCTCGAACAATGCCGGTCGCGCAGCCGACTTGCTAGTCGAACGAGTCTAAACCTGAGTAAACAACATATGCGCAGTTTCATCTTGTAACATGAATAGACCAGCTCACTCTCCAACGTACTCGAAACCCCCTGGGGATGATGGCATAATGGGAACATAATTGACGTCACACAACAAACATCTTTACCTCCAGTATCACATGTCTTTAGAACAAGACAGCATGTACGAAGAGAGAGATAATTTTGTATTACCATGGCTTCTTTTCTCTTCTTCACAACGTATTTTCTTTATCCAATTGACATTTGCTCTGTTTTATTTGGTGTTTCACATATGTATGAGATCAATTTTGTTATAACAATAATTTGTTATTCAGTTAGGGGAATGCCAAAAATGCTTTATATTTAAAACAGTATGAACCTTCTGTCTTTCAAATTTGTGTTGGTAACTCTACAACATATAACGAATGACGATATAACACCTAAATACGCCACCGAAATTTGAAGATTATCATTTATCGAGGTATTAAATATTATTCGGTCTTTAGTTTTTTTTTAAATATGGGTGTTTAATTCGAGTTCATCATTGAAAAAGCGTTAATAATCATTTCTGCTTTTGCTATTTAAATTCAAAAATAATTGTTAACTTAAGCAAATATTATAAATTATACCTAGTAAAAATATATTATTTTAACTTCACACGTAAAACGTAAAAATTTGTTAATTTATCTGTTTAAATTTAATGGCTATCGCTAATTTTGGGGTGATTTTCGACATTTTCATTCCTAATTTCTGGAATTACTAAGTATGTAAAATGAATTTTGCCTATTGATTGAGATGGAGAATTTTAAGCTCTATAACTTTTAATTGAAGCATTTTTACCTAAAATAATTAGGGAAGCAGGAAATTACGAATATATGATTTTATACGTTAAAGTTATGTTCCGGTTGTGGCAGAACTTTTTACGTTCCTTTTTAAAATTTTGAAGACATCAAACACATAATAAAACATGTAAAATCAGCTTTATATGTAACTTTTAATTTTGTACAACTTTGCACTCTACAGTTTTTGCTGAGAAATGCGTAAAATTATAAACCCATATTAAATCCCTATGTTCACCCCTAACCGCCAGCACCCTATATACATATGGATACGCGCAAAATGATCGTATATTTTATAACAGTTGTAGATAAATAAATATATATATATATATATATATATATATATATATATATATATATATATATATATATATATATATATATATATATATATATATATATATATATATATATACTCACAGTCACTCATTATTAGCGTGGAGAGTAAAACACGGGGGTCACTTTGTGCCATTTTAAATTCATAGTATTTTTGGCGTCGGTCAGGATTCGCGACCATACACTCAGGGACACAGTCACGAGATCCCATTACGGGTTCTCATAAAACAGTAACTTAATAATTAATATTTTCGCTTACATGAAGAGCTAGTAGTAATTTCACATGATTTAGATGCAGCACTATTTAATTTCACGTAACAAGATTAGAAGTATTTTTGCATAAAATAATTTAGTAACGTTTACACAAAGAAAAACTGAATTCCTGTGTTAAACACATATGACCCACATTACGATTTACACTACACTCTCTACAGTCAAGACAAAGTTGACACAACTTGACAAAATATTACGGATATTGATCAATAAAAATGTCGAATAATTCAAAAGTATTTATTTATAATTTACTTTCATTATATTCATTTGAAATTTCATTAAAATATAAGAAAATAAATCCAATTTCAGAATTATTTACCATAATTTGGGACAAATATAAAACACGTAATTTATACCTACCACATTTTGGAACAGAAGGTATATTAGGTACTTACTTGAATCAGCAGTAACTATTGAATTTAATAGAAGCAAAAAACTTACTACAAAATAAAACATATTTGCTAGTTGAATTTAAATATGTAGGATTTTTAACTATTAACTAGTAGAACAACCGTATTCACGCATAGAGTTGTTCAGATTAACTATTTATAATTCCTTACAAAGGTTTTATCTCAAATTATATTTTTTACTATCTTTAATTTGACCTATGATAAGCAGCAACAATTTATTTATAAACAAAACGTGGGATACATGTATACTAATTTCAATATTTGTTGCAGTAAAAGGTTATTGCCCGAGTACGAATAAATTTAAAAATTTACCAGCATTTTTTCGGAAGACTTTTCTAAGAAATATTTATTTTTATTATAACAATTTATGGATATCCATCACCTACATATGTTTATATAAAACTTTATCGTCCACAATTATCTGAATAATATTTCATTAAAAACCATTTAAAATTTGTGAATCAAAATAATAATTATTTGTTATTTCGGTGATATTGGAAATAGGTTTTGATCAACAAAAAAGAACATTGGGAAAAAGTCGAAAATGTCATTGATATTGGTTGTTTTTGCTCTACTTTATTAATTTCAAAGTTTGGAGTAGTTATGTGTTGTATTGAACATTAGTGGCCGTGCCGGTGTAAGAGATAGTATAAAAGGGTAAAACGCGTAACTTTTTTACAAAAATCATATAAATTTTTAATTCTGGACTTTTATTTAATTATTTTAACATACAATAAATATTTATGAATGTGGCTGTCACATTGTAATTATATTATTAGAAAGAAATACAAAGTCTTATTTTTCGTATTTACTTATAAACATACAATATATTTCAATTTGTTAAATAAATTATTGGAATAAACTTTTCCAATTAAAAATGGCAGATAATATTAAGTTAATGGTAATACTATTTTCAAATAGCACAACAGTGGCTTTCGTATTGCTCTCTGCACAATAGCTTTTGCTAGCCTTCAACGGTAGAATAATATGTTATCATTGGTACGACTAGAAATTGGCTAATATCCCGTGATATGTTTATTTATAATAATGGCGGGAATCGTGGTTGCGTACTTGCCTTATGGGATATGTATTCTGTGTTTTCTTAGGTAATGTTTCAATTTTTTCCACATTTTCATCAGGTTTAATTTCGCCTTCTACAATTATTTCTTAAATATTTCGCGTATTTCACTATTTTATTGCCTGATAAGTAATGTTTAATATTTAGACATAAATAAAATGAATATTTTCATTTACTTATCAATTTATATAAAATTTGGAAGTAAATAATATCTATATAAATAAATTATATTATAAGCCTTGTAAGGTATCACAGACCATATTTGGTAATAATTTCAGTAGTAATATAAATAAATTGAGATTCCGCATGTGCTGTGCATATGCTCTTACTGAAAGGGACATAAACTAAATAGATTTAAACCGGATAAACACATAATTATAAAAATGTGTTGTTACGATCTGTCAAAACAGGGCGCGACTATATGGAATGTTTCTCGGATATGGAACACCACGATTATTTTCTTTATTATTGGGAATACAAGAAAATAATTCAAATAAATACTGATATAGATTGAAGGGACATTCGGTTACACAAGAAAAAAAATATTTAAAAAGTGGTTCTCAGTCTATAACATAGTTATATTTTTTAAAATAGAATGGTAGGCTATGTATGAGAAACAATTGAGCTTAAATTAAAATGAAACATACATATTTGTTATAGTCACCGTTAATGAGTATGGACTGATGCCAGTGAATTGGCAACAGTGTAGAAATCCCTAGATGATACTTATTTGACGGCAAGTATAATAACTTTATATAATACATATATATATATATATATATATATATATATATATATATATATATATATATATATATATATATATATATATATATATATATATATATATATATATATATATCATAACGTTGCATAACAAAAATTCTGAGAAAAATCGAGTTGAACATTTAATAATAATGAATAATCAAGATACCTACCTCGATAAAAAATTTAAATGTAGCAAACTGTTCCATTGAATTATTCTGTCAATCTTCAACTCTCTAGACATAAATATTGTAGTTTATTGTAGAATTTTAATAATATTCTTCTAAATTATCAAGGCCATGGCGGATTTAACAATAAGGCAACGAATGGAAATTTTCATTTACATTCATTTAATTTAATAGTGTTAATTTTGTTTGCTTTATTTTCCATTTTTCAGTTTAAAACTTTTCATTTTTCATGTTTTATAAGTTACAAGTTCCATAATCAACTTTTAAATGTTTTTATCAGGGTATCTTGATTATTCATTATTATTAAATGTTCAACTCGATTTTTCTCAGAATTTTTGTTATGCAACGTTATGAATTATTTACATGATCATAAAGAAAAGAAAAAACACTACCGGATTTCACTACTAAAAATCTATGTTGTCATTTAAATTTTTTTGTGATGAAGTCATAACTGAAAAACAAATGAAAGTCGGAAGATGAATCGTACATATTAATGTGTATTTTTAAAAATTAAAATCGACGTGTTTCAGCGTTTTTATAAAAACCGGCTGAGTTCGGCTTTTTTTTTTGATATTCCACACTTTAATCGCGCACTGTTACGGCATATTACACAATGCTGGGTGTGCCAAACTGCTTTTGTACACAGATTTTGGTAATGATAATGACATATTTGTACCGTGCGGGTGTTTATTAGACGTCTCCTCACGCACACTCATTGCTGGCATAAAGACTGTACCACAAGGGTTTTTTATACATAGCCTTCTGAAAATAAAATTTATTTAACCCTACGTTAGTTGCGCGGGTGACTTACATCACCCACTCTACTTTAATAAATGATAGTGCCTATTTCTAAAATTGTATAAATCCATAAGTCTAAGTACCTTTTAGGAATAATATTAGCTACATATTTCTAATACAATGACGTTGATTAAGGTAGGGCTGTAGCTGATAGTGGTCACATAAAGCGACCAGACACTCAGACACTAGGCCACGAGATCCCAAAGAATTATTATAGTAAATATCCTAATGTGTGGCAAGTTTATAATACTAGTGTTTAATTTTCGTTTAATATATTTTTATTTTAAGTAAAGACTTTAAATAAATATCAATTTATTTCATATAGGGAGAGAGCAGTCATGTAACTTTGTTGGCCTTGGCAAGCAGATATAGGGGCCCGTGTTAGAATGACAGCTAGTAATAATGTACATAGATGTCAAGTGTCATAATTTTTCACTTAAAACATCATGATTTTCAAAATCCATGTGGATTATTTTCCTCGACAAGTATATTACATACTACTGATGACAAATAAACAACATGAAATAAAAATATTTTGAATTAAAATTATGACATATGACAATTGTGACACCTATGTAAATAACTACTAGCTGTTATTCTGACACGGGCCCCCATATCTGCTTGCCAATGCCAACAAAGTCACATGACTGCTCGCGCCCTGTACAGAGTGGTGACCATCAAAGTCGAACATACGACTATAACATGTAAAATCAGACTTTCGTGCTTTTCTGCTTTCCCTAGTTATTTTAGGTTAAACAGCTTAAAATAAAAGTTGTAGGGCATAAAATTCAGCGTCTGAATTAATTATTTGTTGTGAAAAGATATAAAATGATTTCATGATTGAATTCAGAAAAAATACTCTATCGAATAGGACTAAAAGATATATACCATACCATTTAAAAATATATAATTTTGTTATAGTTTGCGAAACACTAGTTTAATTTCTTTCTTCAATAATTAAATGTCTCCCGTGATCTAGTGCCCCATCCAACTCCCCCCCCCCCCCCCGAACGACGGGCCTGGAAAAAAGATATCTGATTGCAGCCATGAATTTGGTTGATCCGATTTTTTGAGACCGAAAGAAAGCAATTGACACATAGATGGTATATTTCATATAAGTTATGTGATGCGGCCTTTTTCCGAGAGGAATGAGCGGCCTGTAATTTGGCTATCAGTTTGGGAATTACTATTTCCACAATATAATTATATAAATAATAATATTTGGGATTTACTTTACTGACGACACAACTGCGTGTAATTTTCATAAATAAAACAAATATACAATTCTTAGAAATTGCTTTTTGGTTCTAAATGATACTACATCACTAAATTGTAGTGATAAGAATTCAGAAGACATTTTGTGGTATTCTCGAAATAATTGTACATACTATCTATTATCAAACAATATATAATTAAAAAATCTTGGAAATAACCGATTTTTTTATCTTAAGAATGTTGCGTGTGTGATGACATAATGTATTTCCCAGTGATAAATTAATTCTAATGCATTAAACATTAAACAGTATTATGTATAAAAATAAAATACTGAAGTTGTAAAAACTATTATTTACAAAGCATTCAGATGAAAGAAAGTAACTAAGCTGTACAAATATAATTTTTATAAAACAAGAAAATATAATAAAATACTTAGGGTTGCTATACGGAACGCTAATTGAATTTTATTCGCGAACAAATATATAATTCGCAGTTAAATAACAATTTAGATTAGTGTATAAAAGGGGAGAAAACGAAAGAGAAAAATAAAAGTTAAAAGCAATCAAAAAGTCAGTCCGCGTCCCTCAAACCGGCCCACGGTATGTTATTAACAAAACAACAAGATATTTAAAGAATAAATACTTTAGAACAAAGACAATAGTTTCAAAGTAGCCAAATATAGTTTTATTTAAAGTTGTGCAAAAGCTTTTTACCCTAAGTGCTTTTATAGTAAAATAAAATATACTTTATTATTTATTTTTTTGTACATCGAATGGTTCAAATATAAACTATGGAGATGTTGCCATGAATTAATATGTGAAATATAATTTGCTAAATAAGTTTTCCTTAACGAGCTGTATATGTATACGAGAATTTATAAAAAAAAAATGTTATAAATTTTCATTTTCATTCATGTTACATATGGAACAATTATTGTCAGCATCTAGCGTATAATTGAAGCCTTTAAAGAAAATTATTAAGTTTTTTTTATACTGGAGAGTCTAAATTGAACGATAATTCTAATTTTATTAATTGATATATTAAATAGCAAGTAGTCTGTTGCACTTGGATGGAGAAGGAATTGGTTAAAGTTACATGCGTAATTTGTGTTGCCTAATTTTCCCAGATGGTTTAGAGATTTAAATTAATTAGAAAGTTGTTTACTTGTGTTACCCAATTGTACTAATCTGTTTTGTTTACATATGATTTTTCCAGGTTTAATAGTATGTTATAAATAATCTTGAGAAGACACGTATCGTCCATATGAAGAATGTATTACAACCCAACTTTAAAAAATTCTTTTATTCCACAGGCAGACATGCTAACCATTCAGCTACTATAACAGTTGTAAATATTTTTTTCTACTCCTATGTGTGGAGTACTTCACGTATCAATTTTTATGTGTATAGCTTGATTTTTGTACACTGTGCGTGAAGTGTCACTTCACGCATAGTGTGCGTAAAGTAAATAGTTCAGTTTTAACACATACAATGAATATCTTTATATACACGTAAATCATGTGTTGGTAAATGGTCCGTAGAAATAACAACTTCATGAACAATGTGTTATTAATTTATAAAAAAAATATATATTTTATTGCAAGGTCGTACAAAAAGTATAGAATGTAACACGTGTGTGAAGCCTATTTTACATTCGGGTGGTTTGCAACACTAGCCTTCGGCTCGTGTCGCAATCTCCACTCTCATGTAAAAATTTCAGCTTCATATACTTGCCACATAATATACTTATTATATTACATACTGAAATATTGAAACAAATATTTTTTGACATTTACTTTTAAATTTCTTTGATTTATGCAATGATAATAAAGTAATTAGTATTAAATAATGTACAGGAGGTAATGTACTATTATCATATTAAATAACATGGCTTAATTTTCTGCCGGATACTTTTTATTTACAAAAAACTGTTTTCCCATGTTAAACGCCTGTCAAGGTTTCCTTGGGACACACGGTATATATATATATATATATATATATATATATATATATATATATATATATATATATATATATATATATATATATATATATATATATATATATATATATATATATTGTAACGTAACCCCCGCGGCCGCCGCCGCCGCCTACTACGCGTCACAGAGTCACACGTTCGAACTCGTTAGGATAAGGTCGCAGTGAGGTTATCTATTGTTCGCGCTGTTTACCTCTAGAACTTGTCCAGAAGAGTCCAGAGATAATCTAGCCAGGTAGATATAACCCACCGCCAAAGCCAGGGGACATTCAGTATTATAGAAGTGAGGAGTAAAGAAGTCTGATATAAATAAACGTTGTGAATAGTTGGTGATATAAAAACAAGTCGACAAGTGAACATAAATTACTGACATAAAGAGTAGTGTTAATTGTTTAAATAAATAATCTTACTGTTTAAGTGTCTTATAATATTCTTAGTCTTTAAATTAGTGTTAATATTTGTTAATCATAGTGTTAGTTACTTTTATAATCTTTTAATTATATTTCTAATATTTAATCCTTATTTAATTATCGTTTAATAAACATATTCTTTTAGTTAATAATAATTGTCTATGTTTTACACTTCACCCATATAAATAAAAACGTTACAATTGGTGTCAGGTGTGGGGTCCTTAAACTGTGAAGTGTAAATAAATAAAAATAAATAAAATGGCGACTAAACAAATAAAATTAAGTGAATTAAAAGTAAGTGATCTCAAGAGAGAACTGGAAGAACGAGAATTAGATACGACAGGACTGAAAAGCGTTCTACAATCTCGTCTGCGGCAAGCATTAATCGCTGCTGGTGAAAATGCTGACGATTACTTATTTGACCTATCCGACATTGATAAACAGATGGCAAAATTAGTAGAAAGTTCTAGAATATTAGAAAATAAATTAGAAGATAATTCTAGAACATTAAAAGAAGAATTAAAACAGGAGATGGTAGAAAGTTCTAGAAAAGCCGAAGAAAATTCTCGAACATTAAAAGAAGAATTAAAACTGGAAATGGCAGAAAATTCTAGAAAGGCAGAAGAAAATTCCAGAACATTAGAACAAAAATTGGAGGAGAGTTCTAGAAAATTAGAGGAAAATTCCAAAATATTAAAAGAAGAATTAATGGAACATTCTAGAAATTTAGAACAAAAATTAATGGAAAATACTGAAGAAGGCCTGAAGAATTTAGAAGATAAGTATGACAAGAAGATCGAAGAACTACGAGAAACATTCACTAAAATGACATCGTCGTCAGTGTCAAATTCCAATGTAGTAAAGGCAGGTCTATTAGATGAAAGGAAAGTAGTAAAACCTGATACTACTTCAAAACTGCACATAAAGACACCGGAATTTGATGGGAAGTCTTCGTGGCCGAATTATTTAAAACAATTTGAAGCGGCCGCAAAAGCGAATAATTGGACGCACGAAGAGAAGGCTACGGCGTTGACTGTCTCGTTGCGCGGAGAAGCTATCGACATCCTGCAAACGCTGAAAGAAGAAGAACAAGAAGACTACGACCAGCTAGTCAAACGATTGGATATGCGGTATGGAAATGCGCATCTGGAGCAGGTGTACCAGACGCAACTGAGGAACCGGTATCAAAGTTCAAAAGAAAGCCTTCAAGAATTTGAAGTTGACGTAGCTCGTTTAGTTCATCTTGCACATCCTACAGCTCCTGACAGCGTTTTGGAGTGCCTGGCCACTCAATCATTCATTTACGGGGTTCGAGACAGCGAAACTCAACAAGCACTGCGATTGGCCCGTCCTAAAACTTTAATTGATGCACTCTCATATGCATTGGAGCATGAAGCTGCCAAACAAGCTTCACGTAACCAATCGCGAGTGCGAAGTATCGATGCTGAGAGAAAGGAAACTCTGAAGATCTAGAAGAGACAATGCGACGAATTGCAAGTGAAGTGTTTACCGGAAGAAAGAAACTCCGCTGTTGGAATTGCGGTGAACTGGGCCATCCGCAGAGACTTTGCAGAAAAATGCAAAAGAAGACGGAATCTGCAAAGGAAGAAAAGGAGTCGGA
Organism: Harpalus rufipes; assembly: GCA_951394225.1. Lineage (NCBI taxonomy): Eukaryota > Metazoa > Arthropoda > Insecta > Coleoptera > Carabidae > Harpalus > Harpalus rufipes. Next base: position 18,797,881 of record OX596285.1, read on the forward strand.
AAACTAAATCGGGTTGATGCGAAGGGGCAACTGTCGACCCGTAATCTAGCAGCTCCACAATCCATCAGTTATGTCGCATCTCTTCATCATAAAGCCAATAGCATCTATGTGGATGGCTCTATTAACGGAAGGCCATTGAAAATGCTACTGGATACGGGTGCGACAAAAACTATAATCAGACCCGACTTGATAAGGAAAACTGGCAAGACGCATCTTCAACCAACTAAGTGGCGATTACGCACAGCAACGGGAGAACAAGCTACCGCGTTAGGAGAAGTAGATATCACCATCACTATCGGAAAAACCTCATTCAAACATCGTGCGCTGGTAGCTGAAGTTGAAGATGAATTAATACTCGGAATGGACGCAATGACAAAGCATGGTTTTAAACTTGACCTGAAGAAGGGCGTGATGATGGTCAATGAAGAAGAACTCGTATTAAATCCACGAGATGACAAAGCTATGCGCGTACTAATGGCCGAGGACGTTACCCTCCCAGAACGAAGTGAAACTATCCTGGAAGCACATTTAGATGGTAGTTTCTGTGAGGGAAGTATTGTTATGCTGGAGCCCAAGAATGATGATGCCAAAACTGGCACTGGAGTTGTTGTTGGAAAATCTCTGGTCAAAGCCAGCCAGGTAATACCAGTTCGGATAATGAACGTAAATTTTTATCCTGTTGTTCTGAAGAGAGGAACAATTGTAGGAGAATGCATGGCAGTATCCTCGATTATCAGAACTGTAAAGGCCAAAGGGGACACATCTCAGAAAGTTCCGGACACGTTAATCAATCAACTGACAACATCATTTGAAGAATTGACCGCCGATCAGAGAACAAAGGCAAAGAATCTAATTGGAAATTTTAAAGATGTGTTCCAATTTGATGAGAAAACCAAAGGGAGAACTAATGTAGTTCACCATAAAATAGACACCGGAGACGCAAGACCCATCCGTCAACCAGCAAGAAGACTACCACTGGCGAAGCGTGAGGAAGCAGAAAGAATAATCTAGGACATGAAGATGGAAGGTGTGATTGAACCTTCAAGCAGTCCATGGGCTTCACCAGTGGTGTTAGTGAAGAAGAAGGATGGCTCTACACGATTTTGCGTCGATTATCGTCTACTTAACAACGTGACGAAGAAGGATAGCTACCCGCTACCTCGAATAGACGACACATTAGACACTTTGGCTGGCTCAAAAATGTTCTCCACTTTGGATCTAAAGAGCGGCTACTGGCAAGTGGATTTGGATCCAAAAGACAAGGAGAAGACAGCCTTCACCATTGGTACAGGACTCTGGCAATTTACCGTAATGCCGTTTGGGCTCTGCAATGCTCCTGCGACGTTTGAACGACTCATGGAAACAGTATTGGCTGGGCTATCTTGGAAAACCTGTTTAGTGTACCTCGACGATATTATTGTGGTAGGTAAGACATTCGAGGACCACATGAAGAATTTGGAAGAGGTTTTCCAGAGATTGAGGTAGGCTAACCTGAAACTTAGCCCGAAGAAGTGTCACCTGTTTCAAAGAGAAGTTCATTACCTAGGACACGTGGTTTCCGGTAAGGGTATTGCAGTTGACCAGGAGAAGATAAAGGCTGTGAGAGACTGGCCAGCACCTAGGGACAAACACGAACTCAGAAGTTTCTTTGGTTTGTGTACCTATTATCGACGATATGTACCTGGATTTGCCAACATAGCCAAGCCACTGACAAGGCTTACTGAAGAAGGAAGAAGATTTATTTGGGAAATGGACTGTACAGTTGCATTTAAAGAACTAAAACATGCTTTGACAAGAGCACCCGTCTTGAGTTATCCTTTACCTGAAGGAGAATTCATTCTAGACACAGATGCCAGCAACGTCGGAATTGGTGGCGTTCTTTCCCAGATACAAGATGGGCATGAGAAGGTTATTGCCTACTTTAGTAAGACCTTGTCAAAACCAGAAAGGAATTACTGTGTGACCAGAAAAGAACTCTTGGCAGTCGTGAAATCCGTGGAACATTTCTACAAATATTTGTACGGAAGAAATTTTTTGATTAGAACTGACCATGCTGCATTAAAATGGCTGCTACAATTCAAGAATCCTGAAGGTCAGGTGGCTAGATGGATAGAAAGACTACAGGAATACGATTTCAAAATCGAACACAGGATAGGTACCAGCCATCGTAATGCCGATGCATTGTCCAAAAGGCCTTGCCAGGATGACTGCAAACATTGTAGTCGACTTGAAGAGAAACAGTTTATCGTCGCCAGGACAACAGTAGTCGATGATAGTTGGCAGCCCGACGGACTACGCAAGGACCAAGAAAATGACCCGACTTTGAAAATCTTATTAAAATGGAAAGCAGGAGAATGCAAACCAATATGGGAAGACGTTGCACCACACTCACAGAGTGTAAAAGCGTACTGGGCGCAATGGGACTCCATGGTGATTGAGGATGGCCTGTTGAAGCGTGTGGTAGAGAATGCTGATGGAACTGAGAAGAAATCTCAATGGTCATTCCTAAGAGTAGAATACCAGACGTGTTGAAAGAGATCCATGACGGATCTGGAGGCCATTTTGGAGTCACTAAAACTCTAGAAAGATTGCGCCAGCGGTTTTACTGGGTTAACTTCACTGAAGATGCTAAAGACTGGTGCAAGAAATGTGTGGTTTGTGCTGGAAGCAACGGCCCTCATAGACGACGAAAAGCTCCAATGCGTCAATACAACGTAGGCAGTCCATTTGAGCGCATTGCGATTGATGTGGCCGGACCATTCCCAGAAAGTGACGACGGAAATAAATATATCGTGGTTGTCATGGACTACTTCACCAAGTGGGTTGAAGCTTATCCATTACCCAATCAAGAAGCCACCACGGTCGCTGAAACCTTAGTTAAAGAATGTATATGCCGATTCGGGGTACCACGTGAACTTCACTTCACGACCAGGGAAGAAATTTCGAGTCTGCCGTTTTCCAAAATATCTGTAAGATATTAGGAATTAATAAAACAAGGCAACTGCATTACATCCGCAGTCCGATGGCATGGTTGAACGAATGAACAGAACGATCAACCGATATTTGTCGAAGGTAGTCTCCAACCACCAAAGAGACTGGGACCGACATCTTCATCTGTTCCTGATGGCTTATCGTTCATCCGTGCATGAAACGACAGGGCAAACTCCTGCGAACATCTTATTCGGACGTGAGTTGCGTTTACCATGCGACTTGGTGTTCGGCAGCAAACCTGGGGAAGACCTGGCCGGAGAAGATTACGTTACGGGCTTACGGAGAAGAATGGATGACATTCATGAACAAGTCCGTACGAACATTCAAACTGCCAGCGACCGAATGAAGGACCGGTATGACATCAAAGCCGAAAAAGGTGGATATCAACCTGGGGATTTAGTGTGGCTTTACAACCCACAAAGGCGCCGCGGGTTATCACCAAAGCTGCAAAAGAATTGGGAGGGCCCCTATGAGGTAGTCAAAAGAATAAACGACGTGGTATATAGAATTAAGAAACGACCTACCGGGAAGCCGAGGGTGGTACACTTTAATCGGCTAGCCCCTTTTGCTGGAGACAACCACGAAGACCATAATGGAGCAGCAGTTCGTCGGATCATAGCTCAAGAACCGACTTTTGAAGATTTCATGGAGAACTATTCCTTTGGGCGCAAGGCGCGGTACGGCGTGATAAAAGAAGAACATCGAGATCTGTTTACCGTGTCTTCAGATTATTCCCTCGGCCACTGCGTATCAGAAGACTTAAAGATGTCCCGCGGCATAGCTTCAGTCTTTAAGGCAAAATATGGACGACTACAAGAACTGGCCAACCAACGTCCATCTGTTGGGAAAACGCTACGACTGAGAGATAGCAATTCAGACCATCAGCGGTACATCTACTACCTTGTTTCAAAACCACGCGCGTACAAGAAGCCGTCGTATCAAAGCCTATGGAACTCGCTGTGCGATTTGAGGGATCATCTACTGGAGAATGACATTTTGAAGCTAGCAGTACCGAAGTTAGGTTGTGGTCTAGACGGTTTGGACTGGAGGATTGTAAAGAACATGTTAGAGATCCTCTTCCGTTTCACCGGCATTGAAATTCTCGCCTGCAGCTTTAACCCTAACGGACAGAAAGAAGAAGTCGAGCGGATCATCGACTGTCACTTCTTTAAGAATTCGAAATGCACCAAGGGTAGTACATGCAGATTTCGTCATCACGGACTGTTCCGGGACGAAACAGTCTTAAGGGGGGGGGGGGGCAGAGTAACGTAACCCCCGCGGCCGCCGCCGCCGCCTACTACGCGTCACAGAGTCACACGTTCGAACTCGTTAGGATAAGGTCGCAGTGAGGTTATCTATTGTTCGCGCTGTTTACCTCTAGAACTTGTCCAGAAGAGTCCAGAGATAATCTAGCCAGGTAGATATAACCCACCGCCAAAGCCAGGGGACATTCAGTATTATAGAAGTGAGGAGTAAAGAAGTCTGATATAAATAAACGTTGTGAATAGTTGGTGATATAAAAACAAGTCGACAAGTGAACATAAATTAGTGACATAAAGAGTAGTGTTAATTGTTTAATTATCGTTTAATAAACATATTCTTTTAGTTAATAATAATTGTCTATGTTTTACACTTCACCCATATAAATAAAAACGTTACAATATATATATATATATATATATATATATATATATATATATATATATATATATATAAAGGAAGTGGATAGTGCGTTTGACAGTCAGAAAATTGTAGGCTTAAGTGGAAGTAAGCACTTCGACAGCTCATACTAATTTAAAATAGTTTTAAACAAATGTTTAACCAAATTGTCTAATTTAGTGTTACGTAATAGCTGAACATTACTGTGATAACCACTACATCATTTAATCATTTCACTGTACCATGTGCGTGTGCATGTTTTAACATAAAATGTTTGTAAATGTAAAATTTTCAAAAAAAAATCTCAACTAATTGTCCTGAAGATGGTTAAAATTATAATCGAAAGCTTGACAAATTAAAAAGAGTGCACTCCACTTAAGCCTACAATTTTCTGACTGTCAAACCCACTATCCAGTTTCCTTAACTAATTACAGTCGCAATTACCTTTCCCATATATATATATATATATATATATATATATATATATATATATATATATATATATATATATATATATATATATATATATATATATATATATAAATGATCACGCAAAAATGAACCAGTAATTATCTCCATTATTGAGCAAGATAGCGAGTATCTTCAAATAAGAAAGTTTACTGTAGGCAATATGGGCAATAAGATGTATCAAAAAAGGTGTATTATTTCCAGTTCCGAAGTACGTGATACCAACTTTGAAATTTCAAATGGAACATACTATATTTTTTTATATTTATGAAAAGTACACAAAATTTGCTTTATAATGATAGTAAACAAATAGGACGTTGTATTATTAAAAAGTAAAATGGCGGACGTTTGAAATATCTTACCAAATAAGTCAGGAAAGTGTGGAATTTTTTTTATTGCATTTGTTGCCTAGGTTACGTCATATAAATGAATTTATCTCAAGAAATATCATCTATGAATAAAGAAAAAATAATAAAATCTCACACACTTGATTTTTTTTTTTCGTTCAGTATATTCATATTTCAAACGTCCGGCAATTTATTTTATAATAATACAACGTACTACTAACTTACTGACATTGTAAAGCAAATTTTATGTACTTTTAAAAAATATAAAAATATGGTATGTTCTATTTGAAATTTCAAAATCACATACTCCGGAACCGGAAGTAACAGCACGCTTCTTGATACGAAATCTTACTGCCCATATTGTCTATATAAATTTGCTTATTTGAAAATAATCGCTATCTCGCTTAATGACTGATATAATTGCTGGTTCATTCTCGCGTGATCATCCTATATCACTTATTAATTAAGTTAGTAATTTCTTTCATATGTAACACGAGGGGGGTGTCAGAGAGGCTCTAATGGTGGTGCTGCACTTCTTCTTTTACCAATGATGACCACGACTTGATTAACCGAAAGACGAACACACATACACTTGCACTTACACACTTGAACATCTTTGATGGCCGATAAACACTTGAACACACAGCCATTACTAATATTTTGCTAACTAATTTCTTTATTTACACATTATTTACATTTAAACTAACTTATTATTAATGTATTACACTAGACATCAATCAAATAAACTAAATAGTTACGTTTTACATTGTAACTCTGCGTAGTAGCGTCTACTACGCGCTCAAACTAAAACCCGAGACTACATGTCTTCACGCTGAGTTTCTAAGACAGACTATATGTCTTGTCAACATGAGTATCTAAGACCGACCATCCCAAACAAAACGTTACTTTCGTGAGAGGCTTATCTCTGAGGGGTTGAAGAGGGTATCATATGGCATCCATATCAAAATATCAGCCCTGCACGTAGGCTTGCAATAACTTCTAGACTTTATTGTCAACAAATAACTCTAGTCCGTTGACAGTCATTCTAAACAAATCGCTTTGGGAAAAATGATAATTAATTATTTCTAAACAGAATTTTGACTAACAAAGATAACAAACTTGAAATATTGATCCTGAAACTACAATTTAGAAAAGTGTATAAAATTTATTTTTTATTGCTCGATTTGTCACACATATAACATGATTTATATAGCAACTTGTAAGCAACTTGATGACGGATGTACATTTATGATACCATTTCCGGTTTATTAGTAATCTAAAGGGTTTTCCAATAAGAGGTGTTATTTTGAATAGCCCGCTATTTCGGTAGATGTCGCTTTTGAAGCTGTCATTTTTTGACATTTGACAAGTAGAAACTACGCCATTAATAAAAATGGAAAGATGCACGCTTCAACAACGCATTGAAATTATTAAAATTCACTATAAAAATGGTGAAAATTTGGCAGAGACGGTTCGTAAAACTCGACAATTTTTGGGTCGTCGTGAAGTACCTTGTCGGACCGCAATACAGAAATTGGTGGAAAAATTCGAGCTGTTGGGACAAGTTAGTGATGTGAAGAATAAAACCCGTGCACGTCGCTCAAGAACAGCCGAGAATATTGCTGCTGTAGCCGAAAGTGTTGAAGAAAACCCAGGTTTGTCCATTCCTCGTCGTTCTTTGGAATTAGGCATTCCACAAACGTCATTACACCGTATTTTGCATAAATATTTGGGTCTTAAGGCTTATAAAGTCCAGTTAACACAAGAACTCAAGCCGGCCGATCATCAACAACGTCGTGTCTTTGCTGATTGGGTCGTTGAAATGCATGAAAATGATCCGGAATTCCATCGAAAAATCATCTTGAGTGATGAGGCCCATTTCCACCTCGGTGGCTTCGGCAACAAACAAAATTGTCGCATCTGGGGCTCAGAAACCCAAGAGTTATTGTTGAAAAACCTCTCTATCCTCAACGTGTGACTGTTTGGTGCGGTTTATGGTCCGGCGGAGTCATTGGACCTTACTTTTTCAAAAATGAGGCTGGAGCAACAGTTACGGTGAATGGATTGCGCTATCGAGAGATGATTAACGATTTTTTATGGCCGGAATTGGATGGTATTGATCTGGACAACGTTTACTTTCAACAAGACGGCGCTACGTGCCACACAAGCAACGAAACCATTGATCTTTTACGGGAAAAGTTTCCGGACCGTGTTATCTCTCGAAGAGGTGATCACAATTGGCCACCGAGATCTTGTGATTTAACACCTTGCGACTTGTTTCTTTGGGGCCACGTGAAAGAGAAGGTCTACGCCAACTGCCCAGCGTCGACTCAAGACCTCAAAGATGGAATTCGTGAGGCTATCGAGGACAAAGGACAGCCACTTTGCGATTTGGTTATGGAAAATTTCATGAAAAGGATATTGTCCTGTCAGCGTGGTCGTGGTGGTCATTTGCCTGATGTTATTTTCCACTATTAACGGCATACCTTCCTCTTTATAATGAAATAAACATCCGATCATTTATATTAAAAAATGGCATTTTTCTTTGAATATCAAAATAACACCTCTTATTGGAAAACCCTTTATATCAACTTTGAAATTTCAAATGGAATATACTATATTTTTTACAAATTTGAAAAGTACAACAAATTTGCTTTACAATCATGTAAAATAATCCATATGTTACATTATTAAAAAGTAAAATGGCGGGCACTTTTTTACACACCTAGTCGAAAAGAGAATAGTGAGCCATGACTGTGGCTTGAAATAAAACAATGAACTAAAACAATTGTAACTATTATTATTAAACGAAATAATATATTTTTTGTCATAATAATACAGAAAATAAGAATAAGGAATACTTAATAACAAAATGATTTTACAACAAATATTCAAAATGACTCCCAGCCTCTTCAATACATTTTTCACAACGTTTTGAAACAGAATAAGGTTAGAACAATTATTACTGAGTATTTACAGGTTAAAATTTACCGTGGTACAATTGTTTTAGTTAATTGTTTTATTTCAAGCCATAGTCATGGCTCACTATTCTCTTTTCGACTAGATGTATAAAAAAGTGCCCGCCATTTTACTTTTTAATAATGTAACACAGGATTATTTTACATGATTGTAAAGCAAATTTGATGTACTTTTCAAATTTGTAAAAAAATATAGTATGTTCCATTTAAAATTTTAAAGTTCATATTAATTACTAATAAACCGGAAGTGGTATCATGAATGTACATCTGTCATCAAGTAGCCTACATGTTACTGTATAAATCATGTTATATGAAATAAATTAATAACTAAATAAATAAGCGAGATATTTGCTGGGTCCATTAAAATAACATCCTGTATATATATATATATATATATATATATATATATATATATATATATATATATATATATATATATATATATATATATATATATATATATACAGTGTGCGATTAAAGTGTGGAATATCAAAAAAAGCCGAACTCAGCCGGTTTTTATAAAAACGCTGAAACACGTCGATTTTAATTATTAAAAAATAAAAATACACATTCATATGTACGATTCATCTTCCGACTTTCATTTGTTTTTCAGTTATGAGGTCATCACAAAAAAAATTAAATGACAACATAGATTTTTAGTAGTGAAATTCGATATTGTTTTTCTTCTATTTATGATCATGTTAATAAATCATAACGTTGCATAACAAAAATTCTGAAAAAAATCGAGTACATATATATATATATATTGGGTGAAGTGTAAAAATTAGATAAATATTATTAATTAAAAATGGAAGTTTATTAAACGATAAATAATTGAGTAAACATAATACACAAGTAGAGTCCGTGCTAAACGTGATGGGCTGTTGCGCAGTAAGCAAAACTCTTTCTTTATCTTTCTCGTTCCCCTGTTGCCTGATCTTTCTCTAGTTGTTTCTCTTCTTGATCTGCGCATTTCATAGCCCTTGACATTTGGCATTACCTCTAACTAACACTATAGATTAAACAAATATAAACGCTAATTTAAGACTGAGAATTTTATTAAATACTTAAACACTAAAATTATTTATGTTCACCACTCGTAGACTATTTATATCACCTATTTCACTCACGATGCATGTCTTATATGAATGTGTGTCGACTGTCCTCCCTGACGGTTTATATAGCACGGCGTACTTTTTCTAGAGCAGTCAACGCGAATATAAGGGTGCATTTAGAAGTTTTGAAGAAGTGACAGTCGATGGTCTGCTCAAGTTCTTCTTTCTGTCCGTTAAGGTTAAAGCTGCAGACGAAAATTTCAATGCCGGTATAGAGGAAGAGGATCTCTAATATGTTCCTAGCAATCCTCCAATCCAAATCATCTAGCCTAACGTCGGTAGTGCTATCCTTCAAATCGCACAGTGAGTTCCAGTTTTGTAGTCATTCAAATTTCATTTTAAAAACTAAAGCTATACCGCGTGAGATCTTTTAAGTCTTCTGATACGCAGTGGTCGAGGGAATAATCTGAAGATACGGTAAACAGGTCTTCATGTTGTTCTTTCTTCACGCCATACCGCGCTTTGTGACCAAAGGAATACTTTTCCATGAAGTTATCAAAAGTCGGTTCCTGAGCTATGATCCGACGAACCGATGCTCCATGATGGTCTTCGTTATTGTCACCGGCGAAAGGGGCTAGCCGATTAAAGCGTAGGTAGGTGTTTTTCTAAACCTATATATTACGTCATTTCTATTAACGACCTCATAGGAACCTTCCGAATTTCTTTGCAGCGTTGGTGATAAAACGCGACGCCTTTGTGGATTGTAAAGCCGCACAGAATCCCCAGGTTGATATCCACCTTTTTCTGCCTTGATGTCATACTGGTCCTTCATTCGGCCGTTGGCAGCCTCAATGTTCGTGCGGACTTGTTAATGGATGTCATCCATTCTTCTTCGTAAGTCCATTACGTAATTTTCCCCGGCCAGGTCTTCCCCGGGTTTATTACCGAACACCAGGTCGCATTGTAAACGCAACTCATGTCCGAATAAGATGTTTGCAGGACTTGCCCTGTTGTTTCATGCACGGATGAACGATAAGCCATCAGGAATAGGTGAAGATGTCGGATTCAGTTTCTTTGGTGATTGAAGACTACCGTCGACAAATATCGGTTGATCGTTCTGTTCATTCGTTCAACTTTGCCAACGGATTGCGAATGTTATGCAGTTGTCCTCGTTTTATTAATCTTACAGATATTTGGGAAAACGGCAGACTCAAAATTTCTTCCCTGATCGGAGTGAAATTCACTTGGTACACCAAACCGGCATATACATTCTTTGACTAATGTTTCAGCGTCGTGGTGGATTCCTGGTTGGGTAATGGATAGACTTCAACCCATTTGGTGAAGTAGTCCATGACAACCACGATGTATTTATTTCCGTAGTCACTTTCTGGAAATGGTCCGGCCACGTCAATCACAATGCGCTCAAATGGACTGCAAACGTTATATTGAAGCATTGGAGCTCTTCGTCGTCTATACGGACCGTTGGTTCCAGCGCAAATCACACATCTCTTGCACCAGTCTTTAAGTCTTCTTTGCAGTTAGCCCAGTAAAATCGCTGGTGCAATCTTTCTAAAGTTTTGTTGACTCCAAAATGGCCTTCTCTAGATCCGTCATGGATCTCTTTCAACATGTCTGGTAGTCTACTCTTAGGAATAACCAGATGACTTCTCTTCTCAGTTCCATCGGCATTTCCACCACGCGCTTTAGCACGCCACCTTCAATCACCATGGAGTCCCATTGCGCCCAGTATGATTTTACACTCAGTAAGTGTCGTGTAACATCTTCTCATACTGGTTTTCTCTTGTTAGTTTTCAATTCCCGAATAATTTTCAAAGTCGGGTCATTTTCTTGGAACTTGCGTAGTCCATCGGGCTGCTAACTATCGCCGACTACTGTTATCCTGGCGACGGTGGAATGTTTCTCTTCTAGTCGATTACAATGTTTGCAGTCATCTTGGCAAGGCCTTCTGGACAATGCGTCGGCATTACGATGGCTGGTACCTGTTCTGTTTTCGATTTTGATATTGTATTCCTGTAGTCTCTCAATCCATCTAGCCACCTGACCTGGACTCTTAAATTGTAGCAGCTATTTTAAAGTAGCATGGTTGGTTCTTATCAAAAATCTTCTTTCGTATAAATATTTGTAGAAATGCTCCACGGATTTCACGACTGCCAAAAGTTCTTTTCTGGTGACGCAATAATTCCTGTCCGGTTTTGACAAGGTTTTACTGAAGTAGGCAATAACCTTCTCATGTCCGTCTTGTTTTTGGGAAAAGACGCCACCAATTCCAACGTTGCTAGTATGAACTTTCCTTCAGGTAAAGGATAACTTAGGATAGGTGCGCTTGTCAAGGAATGTTTCAGTTGTTTAAACGCAACTTTACAGTCCATTACCCGGATAAATCTTTTTCATTCGTCTGCAAGCCTTATCAGTGGCTTAGCTATGTTGGCGAATCCAGGTACATATCGTCGATAGTAAGTACACAAACCAAGGAAACTTCTGAGTTCGTGCTTGTCTCTAGATAATGGCCAGTCTCTCGCAGCCTTTATCTTCTCCGGGTCAAATACAATACCCAATGCGGTAGCTTGTTCTCCCGCCTTGCCAATTTTTCTTGCCAAGTCGGGTCTAATTATAGTTTTTGTCGCACCCGTATCCAGTAACATTTTTAGTGGCCTTTCGTTAATAGAGCCAAAGCACGTAGAAGCTGTTGGCTTGACGATGAAGGGATGCGATATAACTGATGGATTGTGGGGCTACTAGATTACGGGTAGAAGGTTGCCCCTTCGTATCAACCCGATTTAGTTTTCCGACTCCTTTTCTTCCTTTGTCGTTTCCGTCTTCTTTTGCATTTTTTGCAAAGTCTGACCCAGTTCACCGCAATTCCAACAGCGGAGTTTTTTCTTTTAGCAAACATTTCACTTTCAATTCATCACAACCTCTCATCTAAATCTTCTGTGTTTTCATTTCTCTCAGCATCAATATTTCGCATTCGCGATAAGTTACGTGAAGCTTGTTTAGCGGCTTTATGTTCTAATGCATATGACAGTGCGTCATTGAAGTGTGTTTAGCGGGGCAATCGCAGTGCTTGCTGAGTTTCGCTGTCTCGAACTCCGTAGATAAATGATTGAGTGGCCAGGCACTCCAAAACGTTATCAGGAGATGTAGGATGTGTGAGACGAACCAAACGGACTACGTCGGCTTCAAATTCTTGCAGGCTTTCTTTTCAACTCTGATACCGGTTCCTCAGGTGCGTATGGTATACCTGCTCCAGATGTGCATTGCCATATCGCATATCCAACCGCTTGACTAGTTGGTCGTAGTCCTCCTGTTCTTCTTCTTTCAGCGTTTGTATGATGTCGATAACTTCTCCACGCAATAAGACGGTCAACGCTGTGGCCTTCTCCGTGGACGTCCAGTCATGTGCTTTAGCAGCTGCTTCAAATTTTTTTAAATAATTCGGCCACGAAGATTTTGCATCATATTCTTATGTGCATTGTTGAAGTAGTATCAGGTTTTACTACTATCCTTCCTTCCTATAGATTTACCTTAGATACTTCGAAATTTGACATTGACGACGATGTAATTTTAGAGAACTTTTTTTGTAAATCGATCTTCTTTTCATACTTGTCTTCTAAGCTGTTCAGATCTTTTTTTCTAATTTTTGTTCTAAACGTCTAGAATTAATTAATTAATTAATTCTTCTTTTAATGTTCTGGAATTTTCTTCTACTTTTCGAGAAGTCTCCTCCAATTTTTGTTCTAATGTTCTTGTCAATTCGTCTATTAATGTTCTGAAATTTTCTTCTAATTTTTGTTGTAATGTTCTGGAATTTTCTTCTGCGTTTCTAGAACTGTCTGCCTTTCGGCGTACTTTTTCCAGAGCATTCGACGCGAAAACAAAGGGCCAGGCCACCGGATGTAATTAAACAGGTCTAAACGGGTGTGTTTACCCCGCTGACGATAAAGTCGGCGCCGTTCTAGCAATATTCTAACAGTGGCGTACCTAGAGTCAGAGGCGCACGTTACGCCTGGGAAGACGCCCCCCCCCCTTTATTTTTTTATTATAAGTAATAGAAAAAAAATGGTTCACATAAAAGTTTTATTATTTTAGCTATACTATTTGATGGCAGTTATAGATATTTTTTATAAAGTCCGGGCTAAAAGATACAACTATCAACTTTTATTTTTTAAATAGCAACCTGTAATTCTTTTACTAAAATATAAACCGCCCATTTTTTTCTCTTTTCAACGATGTATTAGTTTTTATTAATGTATTTGAAAAAATTCGAGAAAATTAAGATAATTGAGGTATATGAGAAATAATTTTTATTCAAATATTCTAAATGCCTGTGAAAATAAATAATAGATAAATAAGTAAATAATAAGTAAGTTATAATAAATAACTAACAATCAAATATACTTTTATTATACAGGGTGTTTATTAAACATAGGGCAAAAATTGAAGGGATTATTCTCTGCACCATTCTAAGATGATTTTGTCCTTTGATGATTTTTGAAAAGCCGCTTTGTTTCGAAGATACATGGCGAAAAAAAATTTCGACAATAACAACATTTAATATCAAAAATTACATGTAAAGTTTCTTAATCTACAAGTACTGTTGAAAATGACTACCTCCAGCTACGATGCAAGAATCCGCCTAGCTTGTAATGAATTGCCATCAGCAAGTCCATAAATGAAATGCATGTCAGTCATCTCGGCGTTCGTATAGCTATTCATGATAAGAGGACGTCACTAACATAGACAAAATAAAATACTACGTAAGAAGACAATTTGAAACATAGGCAACACTAGCACAGTGTTTTTGCGCAACTCAGGTGCGCATAGCGCTGCGATCGTTGATTGAACTACAAGAATTAAATTAGAAATCTACATTATTCACTATTTTGAATTTGGACCGTTTTGACATTTGTGTTGTGAGTAACGTTCGGTTGTTCGCAGTTGTTCGGTTGCTGGACATAGACAAAAGGCGTATTCCATTTGCCATCTGGATCAGATCTAACTTACACTAACTGAATGAGATTACTTGTTTGTCGTTCCATTTGACTGGATCATTTCACCCCCTCCACATTACGGCTCTGAACCATCTGAACGAAGTAATCCATCTCGCCAGGTAAATCAGTTAGTTCAGATCATTTTGTCACGTGATTTGTGAGTGTTGAAGTTTAAAATAAAATGGATAAACTGGAGTTATTTAACCCAGAAAGTAACATTACCTACGTGCTCGAATTACCAGAAGATGTTGTGAAAAGAGCAAGATCAGGTATGATGATTATAAATAATTAATGAAATTAAATTTTAAGTTAAAAATATAACCTATTTTCAGATATGTTATACGCACAGAAACTGCTGCAAAACTACCAAAAAGAATTGATAAGTAGTAATGAAGAACATAATATAAATAAACAAGATAAGGATACTAATATTCAAGAAAAGGATGCAGAAAATAATCAAGAAAGGGATACGTGGACTAGAAACGCGGCATTAGCTTTAATAGAGAGCTACAAAACAAGAATAGAAGAATTTTATAATGTAAAAAAAAGAAAGCATGTATGGGATAATATTTCAAACGACTTATTAAGTGTAAATTGTAACAAAAGTGCAAAATCATGTGAAGTAAAGTGGAAGAACTTAGTGAGAACGTATAAATCAGTTAAAGACAATTCTAGAAAAACTGGAAGAGGTGTTAGTAAATTTGCCTTCTTTGAAGAAATGGACGAAGTGCTGGGCGACAAACCTTCAGCGAGTTGTTCGCATACCTACGAATCTTGTGTTTCAACACCTAGTGTAGGAAAGAAAAATAATAATGAAATGGAGGAAGAAAATTTGAATAGAACCTCTGATGGAAAAAATAATCCATCAGTAAACGTAAATATAAATGAAAATGACACGTATAACAGTCCGCAGCCTCACTGCAGTAAAGATAGTGCCCAACCAAATGTTCCAGAAACCACAGAAACCAGCACTCCAAAAAGGAAAAGATTGAGTCATTATGAAGACTTCATAAAACTAAAAAAACAAGTGTTATTAGAAAAATGCGAAGAACGGGAAAAAAGAAAAAAATATCTTGAAGAAGAAACAAAGAAAAAGGAAGATCGTGCTGAAAGGAAGTTACGTTTATTTGAAAGATATTTAGAAATAGAAGAGAGAAAAGTAAGGACCCTGGAAAAATATTTATCTTTAGAAAAAAATTCTTAATTTTATATATATCCAGTATTTCAAAAGATTTTATTTTTTTATTCGATAAGACTGATTTTTATTTTGTTTGTTGTTTTATTCATAAGTATTAATAAGAACATAAGACTGACAAAAAAATGTGAGAATAAAAGTACAAAAAATAGATATTTTTCACAATATATTATACATCTAAAATAAAGAGTTAAAAAGTAATTCTCTGGTGTTTTCTGTATCATCTTCATTCTCCATCACGTCAATTTCATCATCATCCACATATATAGCATCTTCAACCAAATCATCTTGCAAAATACATATATTATGCAACATACAGGCAACAATAGTACATTTAACTATAAAATTTATATTATTATTATCAAATTTTCTGAGACGTCTAAATCGGCCTTTTAATAAACCAAATGCATTTTCCACTACAATTCTTGTGGAAGAATGTAAATAATTAAATCTTATCTGGTTATTAGTTAAATGCCCATTATCTCTGTACGGTGGTACAAGCCATCGCATGGATGGGTATGCAGAATCTCCTAGTAAAAAGTAATTTCTAAAGACATTATTATCACTATTTGCCTTTGCATATAATGATGATTTTCGGAGTACTCGAGCATCATGAAGAGATCCTGGCTCTCCGCACGAAACATCAATAAAAAAAATTCTGTGATCCACTGTTCCTTGAAGAAGAATGCTGTGCCACCCTTTCCGATTAATGTAATCGTGACTATCCTGTTGAGGACGTTTTATGGGAATATGCGATCCGTCAATAGCTCCTAAAACTCCCTTTAATCCTTTTTTTACTTCTAAATTCTTCAGAAATACGCCTATATTCTCCATATTCTGGCCATTTTATAAACTCATTTCGTTTGTCAACAATATTTCGACAACTTTGTTTATAATTCTGTACGCAGAACTTTCAGTCACATTGAATCTATCTGAAATAGTTCGAAACGTTTCTTGATTCGCCATGTACCATACAAAAATTAAAATGCTCGTGTATGAAGAAATCTGTTCCCGTCCGTGGTTAGCATTTCTTTCATAACCTGGAGTTATTAAATCTGCAACAATTCTGCATAAATACAAAACCAAATATCAATTTGTGTAAGGTATACAAACCTTTTAGAAAATTTGCTGTGTTCCTAGATATTCTGAAATGTTTTTTAAATTCTTTTTCTGAGTAGTTAGTAACTACACTAGAAACAAATGATTGTATTCTAATTCTTTTAGATTTTTGAGGAGTTTCTTCATCTGAATCGGTTTCAGATTCATCTGTTTCTTCTGTGCCATCAGATTCAGAACTTGAAGTGTCGAAAATACTTAGTATATCAGGTAGGTATTATATTATCTGTGGTATATCAGTTGGTCCTCCTTTAAGTAAACTTTCCTGAAATTAAATAACAGGTAGATTGCTTATATGTCTACTAATATTATTACGAGTATTTATAAAATTGTTCATGGTATTCTATTATATTATTATACTTAATGTTATAAACTCGTCCATTTTCTTCTTAATATTATCCATTATAAATTACAATTATTTATAAGAATTTATAAAAGGTCCTTAATAACAACTTTCAGTATTACAGTTAGTTGCGAAGAAAGAAATACAAGAACTAGAACTATCAAGGTATCAAGCTTTTATTTGAGGTTAGCTAACCATCTGTCAGTTCAAAAATCCTGTTCCATTTGACCATCACGTGACATGTGATCTGAACTAAATGAACTGAATTATCTAATCCGACTTAAGTGAACTGATCTTATCGGATGGCAAATGGAATACAGCTAAAATAAAATACTACGTAAGAAGACAATTTGAAACATAGGCAACATTAGCACAGTGTTTTTGCGCAACTCAGGTGCGCATAGCGCTGCGATCGTTGATTGAACTACAAGAATTAAATTAGAAATCTACATTATTCACTATTTTGAATTTGGACCGTTTTGACATTTGTGTTGTGAGCGTGGTTGTGAGTAACGTTCGGTTGTTCGCAGTTGTTCGGTTGCTGGACGCCAACTAAGAAATTGCGTTGAAAAATTTAGTGAGTAAATATTATTACGCAAGTGCAATTAATACATTTAATATGATGGTAATTATGTGTTTTATAGATCTGTACTGGCAAGAGACAAAAATGCAATGCACTAAGTTTTACATGCAAAATGCAGAACATGCAAAGGTTATCGTAGACAAATTAAAATACTACGTATTATGTATGTATTCTTTATTCTATGGAGGTTATTGGATGGCCCCTTGATTGGATGTTTTGCCGTATGATGAAGTGTGTAAGTTCATATAAAATAAGTAAGCTTGTTATAATGAGTAATTTTTTGTTTTATATTATTTTAGATTTAGAACCATAGAAATCATCATATTTTTAAACCGGAATTGGATGTCTTACCGAATGATAAAGTTTGTAAGTTTATATAAACTAAGTAAACTTGGTTATAATGAGTAAATTTTTTTGTTTTTTATTTTAGATTTAGACCCATGGATCACATTTTTACACCGAAATCGGAACATTAAAATCATGTAAAAAAGAAAGTTTCCCGAGCTGTGATGTAGAATTAGTTATATTATTAGAAAATCTTGTAAGTACAAACTTTGAACATAACAAAAGTATTTTGCAATGTCAACTGTAGGCACGTGTCGGTACAAATGTTTGGCTACAAATTGTCAAAATTTATATGTTTCTCCCATTTCTGATTCTTCTTATAAAAACAAAAGATTTTTCCAATTCCCAAATGAATTAAGCAGAAGACGACAGTGGTTTCAGATTATGAATTTGGAATTTAAAACAACAAAATGTTATTTATGTGAAGACCACTTTGACGAAAATTCTTTTACCGATTCTGATAAAAAAAGATTATTGAAATTTGCTTTGCCATGTACCACACATCCTGCAGTTGTAAAAGATGATACCGCTAAACAAAATGATAAAATTATAATTCACAGCAATGTAGTTGTTCGCCCTGCAGATGTATTTAGATCCAAAACAGTAACTGTTACTACTCCTAGTGAACATAAATTAAAAAGAAAAATAGAAACTTCCTTCGATGATATACATACACCAACAAAAAGAAAATGTAAAAATTCTAATAGAACTTTAAATTTAATTAATGAAACAAGAGTAACAAATTTAACACCTAGAAAAAGAAAATTATATGACATTAACAAAATTCAACAAAACAGAATTTTTAAACTTACCAGTAGAGTACATAAATCAGAACAAAAAATAAAAACTTTATTTAATTTGTCGCATTCCCAAATGTTTCAAAATTTAGAGAGTAATTTAGACAGTGCCGGAGTACAATTAATAAAGAGCATATTTAAAAATGCAAAACTTAACAGGCCATTCTGGACAACGCAGGATAAGGTATTAGCTTTAGCGTGTTATAAACGTGGTCCAAAGTGTTATAATTTCTTGCGAAAATTTCTTCCTTTACCATCAAAATCAACGTTACAAAATATTTTGAAAGATATACCATTTGAAGCGGGAATAAATGTATCAATTTTTAATAGATTAGCAGAAAGAGTTAAAAATATGGCGAAATTAGACCGAAATTGTGTATTGGTTTTTGACGAGATATCGTTATCCCAAAAGCTTACGTATAATACGCGTACAGATAAAATTGTAGGCTTTGTTGATTTAGGAAATAAGTTGGGTAGAAAAAATGAAGTAGCAAATCATGCCCTAGTTTTTCTTATTCATGGAATAAGAAAAATTTGGAAACAGCCGATTGCCTACTTTTTCTCAAAAGATTCTATAAAGACAGCGGATTTAAAATTTTTAATAAAGGACGTAATTGAACACTTACAACATTCTGGATTAAAAGTTTTGGCAACAGTTTCTGATCAGGGAGCATCAAATCGTGCAGCTATTAGGCAATTGTGTTCTGATCCTTCAATTATTAGACAGGAACCGTATTTCTTTGTTAATGGACAAAAAGTGGTACACATATTCGACCCGCCACATTTATTGAAATCAACGAGAAATGCATTCTTTAAGTATAATATTCGTTTAAATAATAAATTTATTGCAAAATCAGAATACCTTTCCAAAGTCTTTTCTTTAGACAAAATTAGAAGATTTCAAGCTCTTCGAAAAATCAAACAAATATATTTGGATATTGATAGACAACCTAAATTAAAAATGAAAGTTTCTGTAGCTGCTAAAACGATGAGCAGAACTGTTGCCATTGCTATTGAAAGCATGATTGGAAGTGCACCTGGTAAACTTCCAAACGAAGCTATTTATACAGCGGAATTCATAAATGATATAGATTCGTTATTCGACAGTTTTAATGGAAAAAAAAACCAATACGCGAGTTCGGAAAACCATTAAGAAGATGTATATCAAGAAAATCTAGGCATCATCTTTTCTGGGACAATATTATCTCCAAAATTAACTCGTGGGAATTTTATTCAAAAGACAAAGATATTAAGAAAACAAATATGCCATTTAAAACTGGCTGGATTAATACAATAAAAGCAATGAAAGATTTATTTCAAACTTGCCAACGTTTAGGAATGAAATTTTTGAGACCACGTTCTATAAACCAAGATTCTCTAGAAAATACCTTTGCTGCTATTAGACAGTATGGAGCTGCAAACACAAACCCTAATTGTTTTCAATTTATTTCGGCTTTAAAAACTTCTGTATTAAATAATTTTATAACAGTTCATATTAAAAATAAAAATTGCGAGGACGATAATAGCAGTTTATTAGACAACCTACAATGTTTTTTAACAGCTCATGAAGAATCAGTGGCTCTTGTTGATGATCAGAACGAGTTATCTCAGTTTTCGGATTTTCGAGTGAATATAAATATGTTAGATTCAGAGTATGATACGCAAGCTATCACATACGTCGCAGGTTTTCTCATTAAAAAAATCAAACGTCTGGAATGCGATGAATGCAAACAAAATTTATTAACAAATGAACTAGAACCTCATCATACTTTTGTTATGTTCAAAGAATATGATGAAAAGAAAAGACTTATTTATGTAACAAAACATGTGATAATATTATTAGCTGAAATGCACGATGTGATTCTTCATGTATTGCAAGATTATGGGAATATTAATAATTTAAAAACAAAATTTAAATCACTATTTTTAGATAATATTAATTTTGAATGGTTTACATGTGTTCTTCACGCTAAATCAGTTTTGCAAGAATTGTTAGAAAATAGCATTGTACTGATAATAAGAAAATACATTGAAGACAAATATCGTGATTTACAGCTTATTAAGAAAACAAAAAACAAACAAAATAACAAATCCTAATTGTGATCTATCAAATATCAAAGATATTTAAATTTTTATGTATATATGTTATACCTAGTCGTTTGTTATTTTTTTTTTTAATTATTTTGTTGAATTACTTTTATTTTCACTACTTTAAATATACATTTATATTATATATAAGTATATCTAAATATTTTTTATACTCAGATTTTTTGTTCTGTTTTCTTCAGAGTTTGTTTTAATTTTTATATATTATTGTGATATATTTTTTATAATAATAAATATTATTTTCCACTACATGCAAGCTTTTTTCATAGCCATATATATATATATATATATATATATATATATATATATATATATATATATATATATATATATATATATTTTATTAATTGTGTACTAATATTCTCAATCCGCGCCTAATTTTAAATTTAAAATAGTTCTCTCAGTTGACAATGGTGCGCCACTCTCGAATATAATGCCAACAGTTTATACAGAATCTGATGTTCTTATTATGTATTCCTTATTCTATGCTCACTAACAAAAGTTTAAGTATTATAGACAGAAAATACACGTCAAACAGCCAAACGTCTCAACAAATTTGACACATAACTTCTTTGCTGTTACTAGATTAATAATTTGAAAAATATCAAAATTGGTTTTGTCGAATTTTTTTTTCGCCCTGTATCTTCGAAACAAAGCGGCTTTTCAAAAATCATCAAAGGACAAAATCATCTTAGAATGGTCCAGGGAATAATCCCTTCAATTTTTGCCCTATGTTTAATAAATACCCTGTATATTCTATAGATTTAGAGATTAAAGAAATATAATATATAAAATAGTCTGTTGTAATAAATTTTACAGCCGAAAGAATTTTATGAAAAATAGTTGAAAATTTAAATTTGTAACTGACAGATAAATGTCAGTGTCAGAATTCGGAGACATTACTGAAGACTTTTTTCTGGGAAGTACATACATTATATTATTTCTTAATGTATTAATAGTTAAATATTTAATATTATAGGTATATTACACATAACCTTCAGAAATATTGTTACTTCCGACAATGAATTGGAAACATCTTGAAAAATTAGAAGAGTAGGACAAAATTTCTTCATAGAATGAATTTAAATTTAAAAAATCTAAATATAAGGAATTAAAACAAATTTAATACAGAATTTAATAAATATTTTTTTCTCCTATTCTGTCTTATCGTAACATTTACTTCTAAATTTTCTTCTTGCAAGCAATATAAAAACTGCTTGCAGTTGAGCGTATAGAACGAAATATTTCCAGGATAGAAGATTTCATGTTCAACAATGTTCTGTATTCTGTAAGTATGGGCGATAAGGGGCTATGAATGCAATCGAAGTTCTGCTTGCATGTTTTGACCGTATTGTACTCGTAAATGTAAAGCAGGGTAAGATTTTAATAGTTCGTATGGAAATAGAGTTAGCGGTGCGGTCGACAGCAACAAATACATTTGTGTATTTGTTTGCTTTTAAGTTTTTGATATACTACAGTAATAATTGTAAATAAATATATTGTAATAATATATTAAAAGTTACAAAATATAAAGGCAAACATTGCTTGCCTTGCTTACATAGAAAAATTGCCAATGGACACTTCTCAATTTATTATTACAAATTGAGGATCGTGATTGGCAATACTGATTTCATACTGTTTACACGTGCTTTTTTTTGCCAAAAATCAAATTAAGATATTTATACAGTTCAATTTAAATAAAGTGTATAATTTATTGAAATTTGGCTTCAGGTCACACAGTACTAGTGTTTTTCTTTATATAAATACACTCTTCAAAAGATAATATATCAATATATATTCAGCTCTTAACCTCATTTAAGATGGGTTCAGAAAAAGCGAATACGGATGAAGAAATTAATATTATTTTTGAAAAAAATGGTCTGCTGGATAATATCAATGAAGAGGTAAAGAATTTGTATTCTTTAATAAATAAAATTAACTCCTCAGTCATAGCAAATTCTACGGCTATTAAAAATTTGGAAACCAAGGTTGTAAGCCAAGAACAAACCATTAACCAACTCGAGAGAATAATAAAACGTAAAAACCTAGTTATAATTGTCCTACAGGAGGAGGAAGAAAATCCACAACAATTAGAAGCCAGAGTTGTATCAGTGATAAAGAATTATTTATCTTTAAAAAAAAAAACAGAACAGTAACCGCCCAGTATTAGTAACGGTTAAAACTGTAAAGGTTAGGGACAATATTCTTGAATTGAGAACACGGCTGAAAGGCTCCAAGATTTTTATTAATCCAGATTTAAGCACGGAAGATCGAGTAAAGAACAAAAATCTGGTATCTAAAATTAAAGAGCTTCGTTCTAATGGCGTAAAAGCAAAAATTATACGCGGAAGGATCCAGTTATTGACCGACGGCGATAATTCGGGTACAAATACTACAAGCGGCTTATCTGATGGCAACAAAAGGCAGTATTCTTCATCTGACGCCTCGCCAACAAAGCTAGTTCAACCAGTGAAAAAACCCAATGCCAGTCAAGCATATTACCACCAAAACTCCAATGTTGAAACTTCAGCCGGCTCTTCTTTTTTATAGAGGAGATTAATAACTGTCAATCAAATGTATCCTTTTTAACAAATAGTATCATAAATCCTCCTACAATTTATGTAACAGACAATGCAATTATTGATAGTTATAAGCAAAATTCACAAAGTAAGCTAAATGCAGTTAATAATACGTTATCTACTGATAACTCGGTGTATAACCTTAAAATTTTGTTTTGGAATGTGGATGGATGGAGTAACTTATTTAGTTTGGATAATGAGACTGAAACATTACTTTTAGACTCAGATATAATTTGTTTATGTGAAACATGGCATACGTATGACTCACTACAGCTTCCAAATTTTGTGTCAAGTTTCGTACACACTTTTCACTCTAAAGCAGTAAAAGAAAAAGATAAAGGCCGTTCTAGTGGCGGTCTAGTAATATTATCCAAAAGTAATGTAAATTTCAGTTATAAGCAAGTGGAAAGTACAAACTTATGGTTGATTATTGAACTCGTATACAAAAGTTTAAAATTAATTCTTTTTTTTTGTTTATTTAAAACCTAGTTTAGACATTATTTGTATTAATATGTTGGGTGATACTTTATCTTACTTTGCAGACACTTATATACACCATAAAATTATAATTTTTGGGGACATCAATAGTCACATCTCAAATCTAAATTAAATTGATAATGAAATCTTTTCTTCGCCGCATATTTACGAAAATCGCACTTCCCTACATTGTGAAACAAATACAAGAGGCCTAAAACTGGTTGAAATGATGGAGAGGTATGGTTATATTATATTAAATGGCAGCACTGATGGAGATATTCCAGGTAAGCTCACATTTCTAAACAATAACGGTGGTAGTACAATCGATCAGGCATGGGCAAATCTTGAATGTTGCGAAAATGTACTGTCTTTTAATATCTATCCGACCCTAACTAGATCAGCTCACAGCCTTTGTATTATAACTTTAGTTAATCAATATGTAGTATAGCACCAAAATTAAACCCCAAAAAGTTAGCAAATTCACTACATTATTCCAATTTAAAGAAGATTGTATAGTTAGTAACCAAACTAAGTTACATAGTAATGATAATATTTATTTCCACAGCGATAATATTAATGATTTAGCTAATAATTTAGAGATTGCTATAAAAGAAACAGCGTGCGAAGCTGGAATGATGATTATATAAAAAAAAAATTGTACACAAATTCCTACACATAACTGTAGTAAACCTTGGTTTGACAATGACTGTATCAATCTGAAAAATGAATGTAAAGTTGTTTAAAAATATACCATAAAGCGTATACAAACCATAATTTAACTGCCTACATAAATTGTAAGAAAAAGTATATAAATTTAATTAAACAAAACAAAATTAAATATTTTAGAGACCTCCAAAGTAAACTAGAGAACATTAACAACTCCGATTTTTTGAAAACAGTCAAATGCCTAAAACCGAAAGAAATTCAAAAAACTCTATTAGTTTATTGGACTGGAAAATTTTTTACAGCATATTTTACAACAATTTTTCACCATCCTTTTATAACGTTTATGACTGTGGAAATAATTTTTTTGATGCAAACATAACCATGCAAGAGCTTCTAGCAAGTTTACACAATTGTAAAAGAAATAAGGCACCAGGCAATGATGGCATTAATAGTGATTTTTATAAATTTCTCACGCCAAATTGGACTCACTATCTTCTAAACATGTTTAATACCATACTTACACAAGAAATAACTCCGATTAATTGGTCATCTATTTCATCATTTCAGTTATATAAAAAAAGGTGACCCAAACGACCCCCTTAACTATCGAGGAATTGCATTGGTTAACTCGGTAGCTAAAGTTTTTACTCAAATTTTAGAGTACAGAATTCGAGAATGGTGTGAAACTAACAACTGCCTTCACGAAAATCAAACGGGCTTCCGTAAATCTAGAGGCACAATTGATAATATATTTTCTTTATCGGCAATTACTAATATCCATCTAAGGTTAAAAAAACAAAAATGCTACGCAATTTTTATTGATTTTCGAAAGGCTTTTGATTCAAAAGATTTTGACATCCTTTGTCAAGAATTATACGATACTGGCATTTCAGGAAAAATTATTAGAATTATCCAAAGCTTATACAGACATGCTAACTTAAAAATAAAAGTGAATAATGAATTGTCCGACCCAATTAATATAACCAAAGGTTTATTGCAGGGAGAAATTTTGTCGCCGCTGCTTTTTAATATTTTTATTAACGATATTTGGGATTTTTTTGATAAATCAGGTTTAAGAGGCCTCAATATTAACGGTTCGGATGATGTCCTCCTCTTGGCATACGCAGATGATATCGTGATTCTTTGCCATTCTGAAATTGACGTTAGGAAAAAACTACAATGTCTAAAGGAATATTGTGTAAATAACGATTTGGAGGTAAATACAAATAAAACCAAAATTTTAGAATTTCACAAAGGCCGCTCCAAAAAACTTACTACTCCCTTTCTACGTAATAATCAGGTAATTGAAAAAGTCAATAATTATAATTACCTAGGAACTGTATTCTCTGCGTCAGGCAAGTTTAATCTAGATGCCCAGGAAAATTACAAAAAAGTCGGCATTACTAAAGAAAAAATTAAACAAATTTTATACAATGCCAAGTCAAGAGGATGGAATAAAAAAAGAAAATTATTAAATTCAGTTATCAATGCAACGGCATTGTATTCCTCGGAAATATGGGGACCCTCTCAGCTTGATAAAAGTGAGAAATGTCAGGATCAATTTTTAAAATCAGTTCTTAAAATTCCAATTACAACTCCTGGTTATCACATAAGATGTGAAACGGGTACGTTACATATCGCCAGTAGTATCTGGAAACGTGTTCTTCGCTGGTGGGCCAAAATTATGTTAATGGAAGACAACAAGCTACCTAAAATTCTTTATAAAAGATTATTAAATTTAGACAGTAATGATGTTAACTCCGGTCCATTTAATTGGTGCTTTTATGTTAGGTCGTTTATAGAATCGCATGAAAATATTACCTGGGACAATCAATACGTAAATAGTTAAAAAATTTACTGGGTTATAAGTAAACGAAAAGTTAATTCAAAGTGATTTAAATTTCTTAAAAAACTCTCATTTTAAAACAATAAAAAAGGCTTTCACGTCTGAAGAATATTTACATTTTAATTTATCTTTTCCAAAAATCCAGCTATTAGCACAAATTAGACTCTCTGCAAAAAATAGATGTAGAATCATTCATAAAAATATTAGATACCAACTGCAAGAAACAGAGATTTGTAATAAAAATTGTTTGGAAACTATCTTTCACTTTTTCATAGAATGCCCTATTTACGAACCATTGCGTAAGGAATATCTCCATCAGTTTATCACTTCAGAGTTAACAGAAAATAACTTCTTTTCTTTTTTTCATGATGTAAGTAAAAATAAAGTTAGCCAAATTTTTTACATTACCTTGTCTGCTTTCAAGTTACGCAGCTTTGTTTGCAATGAGTGAATATGTTATAGTAATATAAGCCATTTTTCATGTGTTTCAGCCTCATTCCCTAATACTGCACAATTGACAGCAAGCTAAGTTTTTTTTGTTTTTTACCTTCCGTCACCTCTAGGTAAGGAAGGTATTGTCTTTGGTCAAAAAATTCGGTGGTGAGTTTTCATTGAATAAGCACGTTTTAGGGTCTTTACAATACGATTTTACTATTTTTACTGTATGTGTGTGTGTGTGTGTGTTCGTATGTGCGTGTGTGTGTGTGTGTGTATGTGTGTGTGTATGTGACCGCTTTTTCGTGGACGATATCTCCAATACTAGAATTCCAAAAATTACAATTCTTGCGTATTCCTCTTCCTTACAACCATATGCAGACCTGTTTAGATTTTGGTTATAATTGGTCGGCCGGAAGTACCCTCATTTGAAGATTTTAACAGTTTTTCTTGAAAAAATCAGTTAAATGTTATTATAACTTAAAGAATATATTATTATCTATACGATTGATTGCATTTTATATTTGTTATTCAACAGATATAGAGTTAAAGAATAATACAAATAATAAATTTCACATAAATTTCATAATTCAGCCAGCTATGCTAACTTAACCATGGAAACTGCTAATATTTTCAGGTAATTCAAATTGACAGATGTCAGTATCAATAAAAAGCAAGTAATTGAATGAAAGAATAAGGGAAGTAACTCTAGTGTTAGAAGTTTTAGATATAATAGAGACGATTACATTGGTTTGAACATGTCATGAGGAGAGATGAATATATTAATAGAAGGTGGAAGAAACATAGGAAGACCATATATAAGATGAAAAGACTGTATTGTAGAAGACTTGAGGGAAAAGGAACTGAATGAGGAATGACACGCAAAACAAAAATGAGTGGCAGAAGAAAATAAAAAATGGCGACCCCCTAACGAATGGGAAAAACTAAAGAAGAAGAAGAAAATGTCAGTGTCAAGTGCAATTTGCATAGTTTGTTAATGAAATAACTTTACTGGAAATATAGGATCTTTTGCAAGACAATTTATGTATGGGCGCGTGCAGTAACATTATTTTGAATTTGTACATAATACACAGGATTGACGGAAGGTATTGTGCTGGCCACATCAGATTTTTTTATTTTGTTTTGTTTTTCTTCCTCTGTATATTCATGATACAATTTAGATTATAGCTTCATTTTGAAATAGAATGTTATTGTAATTAAAATATTTATTATATTGTAATAAAACTTATGTAAGGGGATAAAAAAAATACTCTGTAAACTAATATTCTAATTTTGATAAATTTATTATATTTGTATTGTCAACCATTTTGTATGGGAATTATGCCCGAAAGCAAAATTAATAAATACATACATAAATTGAGGATCGTATTGAATCTCAAACAGTGAATAGGTAAATCAATATAAAATACTTTTCCTGTCATTATTATAATAAAACTATTCCTATTTTAGATCTCGTGTACTTTCTTCTATTGAACAATTGCTAATAACACTTAGATTTTATACAACAGGCAGTTTTTACATTGTACTGGGAGATTTTGGAACTATACATAAAACTACTGTGGCACGAGTAGTCAGAAATATTTCTCAAACAATAGCAGATCTTTGCCTACAATCCATATATCTACCGTCAACAGAACATATCTCGATTCCCGTGTGTGATTGCTGCATTAGCATTAGACGGTATACTCGTAAAATTACAGTCTCCTGAGGGTGAAAATGTAGAAGAATATAAATGCCGTACAGGATATTTTGATCTAAACGTGCAAGCAATTGTGCAATGCAAATTATAAATTTTCAAATATAGAAGCACGTTGGTCAGGATCTACGAACGACAACACAGTCTTCAGTATTTCAAATGTAAATTTTAAATTCGAACGCGGAGATTATGACAATTCAGTAATCTTAGCAGATGCCGGGTACCCTGTTAAATCATACTTACTGACACCATAATGTCGAAAATGGAAGTGAGGGGCAAGAAAGAACAAGAAATTTTATTGGAAGAATATTTGGAATATGAAAATGAAGATTTCCTATAGTAGAACTTGGGATGAGATGTCAAGTAAGTCTGATACAGAAAATCATATAGTAACAGCTGTGCTTCACAACATTGCAAGAAATAAACATGATGAACCAGTATGTGATCCACAACATGAGGAACAATTTGCTGTGCAACCAGATATAATTCCTTTACATGATTGCAGAGAGGGAAATGTAAATGACAGAGAAAGAAAGCAATTATAAGATATTTTGCCAATTTGTAATTTTATTGTTATTTCGAAACTAGAATATAAAATATTTGGCATATTGTATAATATATAAAATAAAACATGTTGAAGTATTACATAATTTCTGTTTTAATAATTGAATTTTTAATGCGTTCTTCTTCTTATTTCCTTTTCTCTCTCATTTTCAATATATTCTTCAAACAAAGTGTGCCAAGTGCTTTTTAAACATTTTACTATTTAGAACAACTTCACCAAGTGTCGCAAATTGTACATTGTACAGTTTTCTATTATTTTTTCTGTTTTTCTCGGCGTATGTATTCTAATTATCTTTCTCTTAATTCTAATTTTGCCTCAGCTACTGCATTCATTTTATCATATATTGGTTAATGTAGCAGTCTTCTTGTGCTTCGATCCTTTTAATTTTGAATTTGGAGTTTACTTTAACTCCAGTTAGCTTGCTGAAAAGAAAGAAATATTTAATCACTTCGTAACAAAGAGTGGATAATAATTACCTTTTCAGGAAAATAGTTGTACTGGTACTGGTAGAGCTGTATTGCTAACTTCATTGTATTGGTAGCATTGTTATCGGTATTAAATTTACTTGCATTAGTAGATGCATTATTGCGGCCGATATTAACTTCAATTTCTTTTCCTGATTCTTTGTTAATTACCTAATATAAAAATAATACCTACAAATTAATAAAAATACATGCTACGATAAAGTAGAAAAACGTACATCATTAAAATTTGTGTCTGTTTGAATAATAAGTTTATGGGTTCCACAATATAATTTCCAAGTACTTTTGTAAAACATTGGTATCATAATAAAAGAAACATGCGTACATATAGTTTTTAAATATTATATACCTGCTGCGTCTTCTTTTCGTTCTCATACTGACGAAGGAACAAAATCTGAAATAATTTTACTTAAGTTTTATATTACCACATATTTACAATCATACATACCTTTACTCTCTTAACGCGTTACGTCTGTTCATGCAGGTGCTAATCCATCTACTTTTTGTAATTTATTTCACAAAGAGACAGTGCTTTATAATTTAATTTTGTTTTTTTAAGGACCATTCCCAGTTAAAAATATATTTCCTTTTTCTTGGGCTACTTTTTCATGAATAGGTACTTTGCTTAATGCCTTTGTATTTTAATTTTAAATGTCTTGCTGTGTGCATTCCTCCAGTTATTGCATTTTTGCAGTTAAATTCGTTAGCAATTTCATCCCATATATTCTCTTTCTGCTTCCATGTTAATGTATCCGTTTTTTAACTCTCGCTAAGAGAGGTATTGGATTCATGCTAAAAATCGCATATCCAGATTTTATTGAATAAATACGTTTTAAGGTCCCTACAATCCGATTTTAACATTTTTACGATGATGTCTGTGTGTGTGTGTGTGTGTGTGTGTGTGTGTGTGTGTATGGATGTATGTGTGTGTGTATGTGTGTGGGATGTTGGAAGGACGATTACTCAAAAACTATAAGAATTTATATTTCTTTAACTACCTATTTCTCAACCGGACATTCATGGGAAGATCTGAAAAGGTTTTGGTAACAATTGATCAACCGGAAGTAGAAGATACTTGAAAAAAAATCTTCTAAATATTATTTTATATTATTTTTTGAAATTTTTTCTTGGTAATATTAAAAAAAATCACAATACATTTAAATATTTTATTATATATTCCATAGATTTAGAGATAAAAGAAATATTATATATAAAATAATCTGTTGTAATAAATTTCACAGCCGAAAGAATACCATGGAAAATAGTTGAAAATTTAAAATGTTTGTAACTGACAGATAAATGTCAGTGTCAGAAATCCGGAGACTGAAGACTTTTTCTGGTAAGTACATACATTATATTATTTCTTATTATATTAATAGTGAAATATTTAAAATTATAGGTTTATTACACAGACCCTTCAGAAATACTGTTAATGCCAACAATGAATTGGAATCATCTTGAAAAATTAGAAGAGTAGGACAAAATTTCTTCATAGAATGAATTTATTTATAAAAAATCTAAATTTAAACAATAGATATAAGCGAGAATACAGCTTGAAGAAAGATGATATTCAAATGTTATAAACGCAAGATGAAAGTGAAGATGGTCTCCACTCTGCAACGTAAAATACAGAAAAATTGTATCTCATTGAAATAATGAGTAATGAAAGAAAAATGTATTTGGACAATCTCTTAATTGTTGATCTGTGACTATTATGGAGGTGACAAGTCTAGGTTGAAGGAATTAAATTTGTTTCAAACATTATGGGGCAATGTACACCAGCACTGTAGACT
Source organism: Harpalus rufipes (assembly GCA_951394225.1). Taxonomy (NCBI): domain Eukaryota; kingdom Metazoa; phylum Arthropoda; class Insecta; order Coleoptera; family Carabidae; genus Harpalus; species Harpalus rufipes. The sequence continues at coordinate 18,829,436 of OX596285.1, forward strand.
AGAGTAACATTAAACTGCGAAAAAAGCTATCAAATTCTTCTCAAGTACGAGTAAGTTGTAAATATTGACAAAATTACACATCGTTATAATAATAATCGAAGTGCAATCTATCCATCACTTTATTAAAGGGAATTAATGTGTTATTTGTGTTATTTAGATACAACATGTATGAAAAAATAAAATGTAAAAGAAGATATGTAAGAATAGATGCACAATCCAGATATATACATTTTAGACCGCCCAAAATTAATGTTTTTACTAGAAGAATATGCAGAGAAAGTAAACAAGAACGTTGTTTGAATTAAAAATACCTGTTACCAGCCTAAAAATTATATATGGTAAACTCTACTTTGTAATTTATTGTACATAATTTATGGTAAAATATCCTATAGATTTTGTAAATATATGCGAAAATTGTTTTATGTAATAATAAAGAAGTTTATACGTCGTAGACTTATATGAATATATTATTTGTATTTCTAAAAATATTCTTTGCTTTCTGCATACAGCCAGGTAAAATATACGGCGAGAGGTTATCTGCTGGCTACATCAGATTTTTTTATTATTATTTTCTATTATATGCTTGTATTCAGTGGCGCTCGTGGTGTAAAGCAAAGGGTGGGCTACATTTACAAAAAAAAAAAACAAATTTTTAAATAACAGATTTTTTTAAATTACGTACATACGTACACACAAACAATCTTTTAGTTCTCATCATTCGTTCTATTAGTTTTCTAATGTTTGTACATAATGTCTAGTCTTCTGTTATTTATTGAAATATAATGTTCTATAACTTTTTCGTCGAAATTTTTGATGCTATGCACCATGTTTTTATTCAGTCATCATTGCTAATGTATTAAGCCGGTCATCATTCATTGAGTACCTTAAAAATGTCTTTATTCTCATAAGAGTTGATATCTGCCGGCAAAGCAAAACAGAACTGCATGTTACGTATCCTATACCTACAATACGATACACCTTGGGCGCTCAATTCGGGCGCCGGTTTACATGTTAAAATTGCAATGTACATAAAAGACCGAAGTGGCTTGATCTTCGCATAAGCAAACGTGATACCCCTGATCACATAACTAACAGATTTGCCAAGTCCGTATAAAATTTGGCAGGCACTTTCAAGATTAGTTTGCATTCGGTGTCCAGGAGGCGCCAGTATTGCATTGTAGTTTTGACTTCAACAACTAGATGGCCGCATTACTACCGATAATTATGGTTTCTACAATATCATACTATTTGAGCAAATTCAAACTGATTTTTTACGTTTCAAATATAATTATAATGAATAATTAACTTCTTTCGTACACGTATGAATTATAATCTGCTTTATTAAAATAAAAAAAATAAATATTAACGTATTTTATTGAGATCACAAAAGAAAATAGCATACCAAGTGCTGAAAGTGTTTCTTTGTGGAACCAAAATACTTTGCTCAGGCTGCAATCGTTTGTGTTCGACAAAGGACTTTCAAGACGTGTTATACACATTATTTTTCTACTCCTGTAAGATAAAAAATAAGTAAATAAAAATTATTTTTTTAAATAATTTGACATTTATTTGGGATGCGTTTCTATGCCAACAAGTATTGTATACAACCAGGGATAGGGATACAACAATCATACGTAAAATTCGTTGCTAGGATCCCGAAGCAGCACGCAAAGAGTGCTTTCAGCATGAAAAACAAACCAGAAAATTGTATTTTCAGAGGAGTAGAAAAAAATATGTTTTTGAATTTTGAACAGTGTAATAAAATTTGTAATAAATAGAAACAAATGTATAGGGACCATGAGCGTTGCCAAGGGGGTGGGGGCAAAGGGTAGTTGACCCCACCCCTAGAAATAGACTAAAAAAATATTGTTAACATTTTAGTATAAAATCAAAATTTACAGTCAACTAAAGTAAATAAAAGTTTTTCGCAAATAATGTATCATAATTTTCATAGTGGATATTTGCCACGTAGTAGCGTAACATGAGCCTGATATGTGACAATTTTCAATTATTTTTGACGATTTAACGCACGCCCAACCCCAATGAATTTTAAATGCCTCCATAATTATTTATGTCTAATACTGTAGACTGCGATGCTGTGAAAAAAATCGATGTAATCGATCTGATCAGAAGATCAATTAATCGATCAGAATTATCACAGACATTTAATCGATCAATCGATTAAGGGCCGGTATTTCAATCTCCTAATAACCCTCAATTTTTATTTACCTAACAACCATTTTTTTGCGTATTTCAATGTCTAAACAAGTTATTAGGTACCTTATAAATTGTTTATTCGCTATCAAATTTGAGAGGAACTTGCAGTAGATAATAAATTTGTTAGCTACCTAATAAAATTTAAATCTGAAATAAAAAATATAGTAAAATGGAAATGTTTTGATGAAATTTATTATAGTATATTGGAAGAGGGAAAATTTGAAAACATTGATAATATTAATACGAAAAATTTATACTGTACGAAACAGACCTAATAATTTAAATTTTGACGAATTATTTCAAAGGTTTCGGATTTTAAAACCTAGCTTAGAATATTTTAGAATTAATAAGAAGTAAATATAAATAAATATTCATCATGGCATATTACCCATTGCTGGATGTGTCAATCTGCTTTGTACACAGATTTTGGTAAATGTAACTTGTTCCTACTATGTGGGTGTTTACCGAGCGTCATCTCACGAGCACTCATGGCTGAGTAGAGAGTGCACCACGGAGGTCACTTTTGTGCCATTTAAAATGAGAAATAATATTAGCATCTGTCGGGATCGGACCCGAGTCTCCAGATTCGCGATCAGTCATTCTAGCATATTATATATGTGTAATTATATAAGATATCTTTTTGGATAGTAATATTTTTGAAAATTCTGGGTAACGAATGTGGTTTGGGTCTGATGAAAAATGTAATAAATTAATTTTAGGCGATAGTTAATATCGGTTAATAAGCGAACTTCAGCTCATGATTTTTCTTTCCTCTGTTCAGGGCCGGGTAAAAGGTTTTGAGCGCCCTGGGCGAAATAAATTTTGGCGTCCTTTTTTTATACAGTACAATAATGAATACTATATTCACTATTTTTTAAGAACGACCACAACCATTGTTGTCCGTCAAAACCGGGGTATTACCCAATCAGAAAATAGCAAAAAAAACGTAAATTCTTTAATGAAACCAGCTCATTCTTCAAATTGTGAACCTGAAAACTACGCATTTTTAGATACGAGTACTCTTTTACAATCATCTTCAACTTCAACAGCGGAAGATGTAGACAGTAATGGAAGTTCTAATTCTGAATTAGTGATAGGATCCGGATAGTTTCGGTTTCGGATCCAAAAATATCCGGATAATTGAATGTGGAACTATCCGGAACTCGGATCCAAATCTCAATATCGGATTTTGAATCCGGATCTGAGTATCGGATTTTGGATCCGAATCTGAGCATCGGATTTTGGATCCGAATCTGAGTATTGGACTTTGGATCCGAATCTGTGTATCGGATCTTGAATCCGGATCCGAATATCGTATCTTGGAAACGGATTTGAGTATCGGATCTTCGATTCGAATATGAGAATGAGTATCGGATTTTAGATATGGAATTTCAGTATCCGGATCGATTCTCGGATTCGAATATTCTCAGTATTGAACCGTATATTCAAATATTAGCATCGGGTCTCATCAAAAGCACATAATAAATTAATGAAATTCATGTCATATTAATTTGGATCCGGATCCGTCAACAAAACATCGAATCCGGATCCGGATTCAAGTCCGGATCCGGATTCAAGTCCAGATCCGGATCCGTAAACAAAATATCGGATCTGAATCCGTATCCAAGTCCAGATCCGGATCCAAATCAGGATCCGGATCCAAATTTGAATTAAATTTTCGGATATCTGCTTCCATATGCGAACGTCGGATATCCGAGGATCCGGATATTTTGGGGTTCTCGGATACAAGTTTTGTCGGAACCTCACAGCCCTATTCTGAATCGTCTGTAACATCTGTAGCTTCGATAGTACAGTATCCTCGACAGACACCGATATAGTAACCGGAAGAATGCTCTGTTGCATTCAATGTAGAATATTTTCAAAAATACCACCGCCAACTTCGATGCATTTACAGCAAAAAACAAATGCCAAATATTATTTCTAACAATAACAGCTGAACGTGACAACCACAAAAAACAAATGTGAACTATTATTTTCCGCGGTTAATCGCTTACTATTAATAATTAATATCTCAGTGACGGTTAAGAATCGGACACATGTTTATATGACTTTTTTTGTTTATTTTGATCTCCTGAACACGTTCCTCGAGTATGGCCGTTTCCTCATCAATCACCCTGTATATCTATATCTTTAAATCTATAGAAAGTATAATAAAAGTTTTAAATGGGTCGAATAGAGAATTTTGTTTTTTATTATTAATAACATAAATATTCAAAAAAATAATATTTAAAAGATTTTTGTTACAATACTAACTACTTCCGGTTGTCCAGTTGTTACCAGAATCTATTCAACTCTTCCCATTACTGTTAGATTGAGGAATCCGTAGTTACACAGGTCTTTAGTCTTATAGACTTTGAGAAATCGTACCTCCAACAATCTCACACACGTACACACACACACACACACACACACACACACACACACACACACACACACACACACACAGACAGACATTATCGTAAAAATGTTATTATCGGATTCTAGAGACATTGAAACGTGCTTATTCACTAAAATCTGGATATGCGATTTTTATCATGATTCCAATACCTCTCTTAGCAGAGGTAAAAATATATACGATAATTAACTCACTCCATTAACATCGATTGTAATAAGTTAAATGTAAAAAAAAAAAAACGAAATACAATAATGAATTATTATTATACAAAAATTCGAAACTATTGGGTCAAAATATGGCAAATGAAAAAAAAATTAATTCAAAATTAAGAATTTTTAGCATAAATGATGAAAAGCTTATGTATTTCTTTACTTTATTGTTTAATGTAATATATTTTTATTTGTTTTTATGTATCTGTAATTTTTTGTCACAGAATGGATTTGTTTTTGTTAAAAAATCGAAATATTACTGACGATTATTATTATTATTATTATTGTTGTTAATTGACACGTCCTTAATTAAACATTAGTAATTTAATATAAGCAACAAATGTTCAAAATTTTTAGTGTCCGGAAACTTTTGTCGGAACTTTTAAAACATGAAAATTATTGTTTGAATTTAATATTAATACAATAATACCTACCTATAAATTAAACAGTTGAAAAACTTGTAAACTTGTTGCATATAAGGAAAAATAATTATTTTATTTTAAGTGTTTATTTATTTATCATGCATTGCTTTATAAACATCAGTCCTGTCCCAGTGTTCTGTAATAATAATTTTCCCGAGACCATCAAAAGTCTTGAAAGTTCATATTTGTAGTACAAGGTATGTAAAGTTTTATATGACTTTTTTGAATGCTGCAGTGGATATTAAATATGGATACACAATCTGTCGCTTTTGATTGTTTTTATTGAGTCTGTTTTGATTTTTAACTCGTCAATGACACTAGTAAGTGCGAATTAAAATTCCAAAAATTTTATCTATTTATACTTCAAATACATATTTCGTTTTTCTCTCATTTTTCCGAAATATATTTGTTATTTAATAGTAAATTATTATTATTATTGTATTTCTTACTTACTATTATGTTATATTATATTTAATAATAAATTATTGTGATCCTTTCAAATTGATTTTTCTATTGCATATTGCGGTTTGTGATTCATGCGAAAGAAACTCAGCAGTTCTCTTATTTGACCCTCCACTACCGTACCGAAGACTCAAACCCAAACACCTGCCGTAACGTAAACAAAACTGCTTTGAAAAGATTCTTGCGCCTAGGACATCTATTGAGAATAAAATTAATTTTTAAATCTCCTGCCATTCGGTACATAAGATCGGCGAATCTGTTAGTTATGTGATCAGGGGTGATACTGAGCCAACCATCTTTTACTACTGAGCGCAAAATCAGAAAGATCATTTTCTTCATTATTTCTATAAAAATCTAAATAAAAATGTAACACTATTTCTTTAGGTTTAATTACTAGTTTAGAATTTCATCTATACTTGCCACAAGTATATATTTTACTTACAGCAAACAATAATTATGACAACCATAAATTCAAATATCCAAAATGTCCATAATTTTTATTTTTGTCTGGTTAATGGATTTAAATTGGATTTATTAAACCAAGGTATATTAATAGTATTTGGTTATATTTGGTAATAGTATTTTCCTTTAACGTTGCTTATTTGTTATATTCTTCTTCTCACACAATTTTTTGATATTTTTTATTAATTGAAATGTATTCTTACGAAGATGTTTATTGGCTCATCATTTTTTGCTGCTTCTTTGGCTAGTGCATCTACAGTTTTATTTCCTTTAATTTTTGAGTGTCCTTTTACCCATGCTAATTTTAAATTTATGTTGAAATTTTGGTAAGACGTTTTTATAATATTTATTATCTCATATACCGTAATAAAAAAAATCACATAATTTAATTTATATATACATATTCTATTATTTAATAAATATATTATTGCTTGTAGTATTGCAAATAGCTCTGCATGATAGATGGATGTATATGTTGGTAATTTATATTTTTCTGAGTATTTCCGTCAGGGATCATAAATTGCTGCTCCAGTGTCCGTTTTAGTTTTGGAAGCAACTGTATAGATTGTGTAGTGATCAGGGAAATATACGTTTAAATTTTATTTCATTCGGTAGATTCTCTTTGATCAAATTTAAGTTGTCATAAATATTATCATTGTTTAACGAGTAGAGGTAATGATATAGGTAGCAAGATAAAAAAAAAAGTTCTACAATGAGCTTATTTTCAGTGGTATAATTAATATACATCTGAATAACAGGAGGTGTACTTCTTAAATTCCAATATTTATTTGTAAGGTATTCTGTTATTAATGTTACAATCCTTGAGTTATAGGATGGTTGTTAATCTTAATTCGGTACCAAATTTAATGGCAAGTTGCATACGACGAATATTTAATGGTTTTTCTGCTCTTACATTCAACAGGCAGTATGCAGGGGCAGATTTAAATGCGCTTATGCACAGCCTTAAAGCTTTATATTGCACTCTATCTACTTTTTTCTGATAAGACATTGATGCTGATCCATAAACTAAACTTCCATAATCTATTATTGATCTGACAAATGCCTTATAGACCATTTTGTTAACATGTATTCGATGTGAGATACCCATGTAAGTTTAGAATCAAAGATTATTCCTAAAAGAATTATCATGGCTGTGATTTGAATACTAAGTCTTCCCAGAAGTATAGTGTTGGTAAAGTTGTTCAATCTATGACGAGTAAATATACATACTTGGGTCTTATTTGGGGAGAGTTCTAAACCATTTTGAAATAGCCATTGTTGCATAATGGGATCATTTAAAAAAAACGTTTTTTTATAAAATCGTGAAATCCGTCTCATTTAATAAATATAGTAATATAAAATAACATGAAATATGCGACTTTTCATTCATAAATTTGCTAATAAACTTTCGCGGCTGTAAAATTCGTGACGTCACGGCTTGTTACTCACACTGACACAAAGACATTCCTCTCACACACATTTACGGTCTACATGATTTCCGTTTGCTGTAACCTAACCTAACCTAAAATTGTGACAGGTGAGAGCAAAGTTAAGAGTAAAGTTATGTAAATAAAACATTTATTAATATAAATACCAAAAGTTGTATTAAATGTGTTTTTCGTTAACAATATGTTGCTGTCACAAAATCAAAGTGATAACCCAAAAATCATAGTTCCAAACACAACCGGTAGAGAGCTACTGCCGGACCCGCCAAGCTGTGACGTATAGCCATGACGTTAGCGTCCAAATATTTGAAATTAAAGACAACTTTTAAAAAATCATATATCTGATTCTAAAGACTTGTAAGGTGTAAAACATACACCTACATATTTAATTTGACCTATTCTTTCAAAAAAAGAATAAATTAGAAAATGTGAAATGACCCCATTATAAATGTTTGGTCCAATTCATTTTGACAGTTGTATAGCTGTTTGGTGGAGATGTAGATACAAAAGACAAAAGTCATCCGCATAAAGACTGTTATAAAATTTGGAAGATGTGAGAATAAATCTATACAATAAATATTAAATAGAAGTGGTCTTAGTACATCCCCTTGAGGAAGGCCTTTGGACGTATTTCTTATACCAATAATATAATATTGTTCTTGTGCTTTAAGTGTAAGTTCCTGTTATTCATAAGTGAAATGATTGCTCTTATCTTAGTGTTAGGTATACCAAGGGTTATTAATTTTTCGTCTAATATGTGTAAGTTGACATTATCATATGCACCTTTAATAGATATCTATAAATGCAGCCGTAAGATATTTGTTTTCCAAGACGGTATTTTGTATATCATTTGTTAAAAATACAGGCTATCCATACACCCTCTTCCTTTCCTAAATCCGTTCATCGTTGGTGGATATAAGAAATTTGATTCTACCCAGAATTCTAATCTAGTTTTAATTATGCGTTCGTAAGTTTTGAGTACGCAAGATGTGAGTGCTATAGGTCGATATGAGTCAATATTAGTAGGATCCTTTTTAGGTTTTAAAATTGGTTTCACTAGGTGTGATTGCCAAGGAGTTATCTATATTCAAGATTCAAAGATGTTGTTGAATATTCTGGTTATTTTTTTTTGTTGTAGCAGGCATCTTTGCCAGCATAAGTGTATGTTGTGCATTCCAGGTGCTGTATTTATGTTATCTTTAAGGGCATAGTTAAGTTCCTTGTCAATAAATGGGTTTATGAGTGGTATATAATGACGGGTATACAATGCGGTATTTCTACAAACGAAGGTGTTAATTTGATTAGAAATTCATACATTAATTCAGATGATAGAGATGGAAACTGCCTAGGGTTGTGGTATCTTTTAAGAGAATTAATTTTGTTACAGATTTCTTTAGTAGGCGTGTCTTTATTTATTGATTCACAGTATTTTGTCCAGTTTTTACGAGCTTGTGCCGTAATTTTTTGGCAGTTTATAAAATTATCTACATTACTTTGTTCAAAATATTTCTTATATGCTTCTTTTTTCTTCTCTTCAGCTTTGCATTCGGAGTCCCACCATGGTTTATTTTTGAAGGGATTGTATTTCTTAGATTTATAGATTGGTATAGCAATTTCTGCCGATTGATTAATCATGTTTATAAATTCATTATAATCTATTCCTGGATTGTTCGTAAAATGTAAGTTTTTCGATAAGTTTTCCAAATTCCCAGTTTGCATTTTGTAAGTTCCATTTTTTTTAAATATTGTTTGTGTATTATTTTTATTATATATAATAACTTGCATTGTAATGGTAGATATGTAGGCCTATTCTGTAAAACATTCGATTTACGAATCGTTATTATGAAAATCGTTATCTGTATTTTACGAAAATCGTCATTTTTGTATTCTGTAAGATCGACCGTTAAAACAATGTTGAATTTAGTTCATAACGAAATCGTTATATTTTTTGCGGTTGGTACTATTGATTACTCAGTTCAGGATTAAAATTGACATTTAAATGTTATTTCGAATATTGGCGGTGAAGATTTGAAGCAATCGTAAATTAAATATCATATTATTAGAGGTAAGTTATATCATTATTTTATTTTATTAATCGCTTTGTATTACGAGTATTATTATCTATTATGGTATAAATGGATAAGAAAACGAGAGGATCAAAAACTACGAAAGAAGAGTATAAAGTATTGATTTTTTCTGTGTGGAAGTCTATGAAGAAATTGTACTTGGCACGTAAAACAATCTTTTATTTTACGAAATACATAACATGAAATATATTCAAACCGACATCTCAAAAAATCAATCAATCAATCAAAGTAAAAGAACAAGTGAAACAATACTCAAGGGTTGCTTCTTTCTAGTGACAAAAAGCTAAAGAAAAGTCCATATTCAATACTTCCCCTTTTTCTAAACTTTTCCTACTTATTTGTACAATATTGTAGAATAGTCTTCAACCGCGGTCCATGCAGAGGCTTTGTAAGCATGTCAGCCAACTGATCTTCCGTAAATACTTTATCGACGTCTAAAATTCCTTCTGCGACACATTCACGAATAAAGAAATGCCTCAGTGCAATGTGTTTGGTCCTCCGATGATATTCTGGGTTTTGGGCAAGACGAATGGCAGCTTCGTTATCCACTCGGACCATTGGCAACTTCTGAAGTTCTACCATGAGTCTACCAAGTAGTCTCTTCAGTCATACCACATCTCGTGCAGCCTCGCTTGCAGCCACAATCTCTGCGCCAGTTGTGGCTAACATCACCGAAGTCTGACGTTGACTTAGCCAGGAGACAGCTGCCACTGCATACAGTGTAACTACGCCAGTTGTTGCGCGACTAGTTTCTTTGTCTCCACCAAAATCTGCGTCTCTGTAGCTTTCCAAAATACCAGATTTATGCCTTGGCTTGTAGACTAAGGCGTAGTCTTGAGTTCCCTTTAAGTAGCGAAAGATTCTCTTAACTCTACACCAATCATTGTACGTTGGATTATCAAGTGTCCTCGATGCCACACCAGCAGCGTATGCAATATCTGGCCTTGTACTGACCCATCATTACGCTGTTGAATTTCCAGTCCCAGGAAATAATTAGCTGGTTTAACTGTTCTTTTGAACTCTAGTTGTAATTCGTCTATAAACTGTTTCGCATCTTCTTCATTAGTGGTCGCGACTAGTCCATCGTCCACATATAGTGCCAAAACAGTCTTTCGGTTACCCTCTCGACGAATGAACAAGCATGGTTCGTGATCGCTTTTTACAAAACCAAGTTTGGCAAGAAACTCTCCGAATCTTCTGTTCCAGCACCGCGGAGCTTGTTCGAGACCATACAAACTCCGATTGAGTTTGCATACCAGATCAGTCCCATCTTCATAGCCTTGTGGTTGCACCATAGAAATTTCCTTATCCAAATTACCATAAAGAAAGGCGGTAGAGACATCAAACTGTGTTAACTTCATTCCTTCACTTGCTGCCATGGCAATTAGACTTCTTATAGTAGGTGCCTTTGCAACTGGACTGAATGCCTGATTAAGTCCACTCCTTTGCATTGTGAAAATCTTTGATAACCAGCCTCGCCTTATATCTATCAAATGAACCATCCGGATGCGTTTTTACCTTGAAGACTCATTTACTCTTGATAGCTTTGCGACCCTTTGGTAGCTTCAATAATGTCCAGGTCGAATTATTCAACAATGACTCAGCATCCATTGCCGCTTTCCAGTGAGCTCGATTTGATAAACTGACCGCTTCCTCAAACGACTAAGGATCTTGGACCTCTGGAAAAACTGCCATCACATAATATTGCTTTAATCGCACAGGTAATTGAAGCTTTGAACGGTCTCTTAATTGTCGACCAGTTCCTACAGGACTCTGTACTTCCCCAGCTTCTCCAGATTTTGATCCCTCATCATCGACATTTTGGTTTTTGGCTCAAAGCTGACAGGCGACTCGTTTATAACTTCTTCTTGAAAGATAACATCTCTAGACCGGATAAGTTTTGATCCTTCCTTTGACCATAATCTATACCCATTATCAGCATCATCGTTGACAGTTTGTGGCCGAACCTTCAAATGGCGTCTTTTCTGCAACCATTGATTTTGCAGTACGATTCAACACATACCCGGCAGTGTTTACCATTTTAGCCCAAAGACCTTGAGGAAGACTTCCGTGAGCGTATAACACCGACCTAGCTGTTTCTACAATAGTACGGTCTTCTCCACATCCGTTCTGTTCTGGAGTATAGGGCATCGTGATTCGCTGTTGTATCCCAGGTTTATTTAGAATGCGTCGTACTTCGGCGTTGTTAAACTCTCCGTCTCCATCACATCTCAGTCCCTTGACTGTATGACCAGTTGTTTTTGCTTCATTAAGGAACTGCTGAAGTTTCCATGGAACTTCCGATTTCTTCTTCATAAAGTAGATAGTACGATATCTAGAACAATACGAAATACCTTCAACCACCGGTTGAGCTTTTAAATGGTCCACACGTATCCGCGTGGATCAGTTGACCTGGTTGCGATGCTCGATAAGCAGTACGATCACCAAACTTCAGTCGATGGTTCTTGCCGTATACACAGCCTTCGCAGAATTCTTCATCTCCAGGAAGTAGAATACCATATTCATGTTCCACAAAATTCTGAACTTGTTTCTTATTTTGGTGACCCAGTCGTTCATGCCACAACTGTAGTTGATTTCCACTTAATAGTGCATTGACCTGCATTCGTCTTTTGTTAGGTTTGCAAACTCGGAGTGCTAGTTTATAAAGGCCACCATTTTTCTTTCTATATCCATACAATAGAGGAATCACCGATGAGTCCTGCAGGATGCACATTTCGGAAGTGGATTCAAATTTGCTTCTTTTGATCAAATATTGAGCCGCAAATATTGAGAACAAATTACTCTTGATCCCAGGAACATACCACCCAAGTAACACAAATGACCTAAAATCGACGTCGCTGTGACGTCCTAATTTACGTCACATAGACGTCCTGTAGACGTCTCAGAGATGAGCTGTGCAACGTCATTTTAAGACCTTATTTAGACGTCATTTTAAGACGTTGTATAGACGTCATTTTAAGACGTTGTTTCGACGTCATATTAAGACATTGTATCGACGTCATTTTAAGACGTTCTTTTGACGTCATATTAAGACGTTGTATCGACGTCATATTAAGACGTTGTACCGACGTCATTTAAAGACGTTGTTCCGACGTAATTTTTATGGTATAAAACGTAAATAATGGTAGGAAAAATAGTTTAATTAAATTTTTACTTATACTGTATAATATAAAATATTAATTACAAAATATAAAAGCACAATATATCTACAATAAAATATGAAACAAAGTTATATTTACGAAAAATACAAATTAATTAAATAATACATCCTAGTTCTATAAGAAAATAGTATATTAAAGAACGAATGTCATAATTGTCATTTTATTTTTTGAGAAGGAAGTTTGGGTGACGACGCGTAGCGGAGTTGCCCAAACCTTCGAACAAAATAATCGACAATTATGACATGAGTTCTTTATACTATTTTTTCTATTTTGCGCTTTTTATGATCTTTTTAAATAAAAAATCGTAAATTCAAAATTTAGGGAATTTTGTGTTAGTTGGTAATAATGTGACATTTGAAAATTCAATGTTTGATTATAAAATTGTCTCGTGTTGTTTACAATCAAATTCATATCAAATTAAAAATGAATAGATACGATTTTTTGTGTACTCCACCTGAAATACGTGAAACTACGGAAAATACATTTTATAATTCCAAAAACAAACAATGAAAAAAGTCAGGTTTCATAGTCATAATCAAATATAATTTTTTTACAAGTTACTTACATTTTATTGTATAAAATTAACTGAAAAGGATGTGGAAAGTGTAAAACTATATAATAATTATACACATCTTATATTTAAAACACTATTTTCTTATAAATAAACACAATTCTTGTTGACATTTCTCCTCCGCCGCCATTTTGCTTTTGTCTCAAAAAGCTCGAACTAATTTACCGACAGAGTTCACAAATAAATTACATATTTTAAATATCAACAATTAATAGTGTTTTGAACTATTTATGCCCTAAATATATATAAACAAAAATGAAAATCTTAACAATCGTTAGTATCGTTTATTCAGTGAGGTTTGACATTTGATATTTTTTGACATAACATTTCAGCTATGCTACCAACTTTATAAAAATAAATTGTACTAGGCTGTTAAAACACTCAAACGAGCTATTAACGAACTACTTTGGGTGCTGTTATAGCTTTGTTACAGAAGCAAAATAGAAAAAATATTTTATTTATTTGCTCGTTAAGGTGCATACTCGTATTTCAGATAGTTCACCATTGATTGTTCATATTCTTCATAGTGGCACTTCGCTGCATCTTGTCTCCACACCTATAAAAAAAATTGTAATATGCAATATAAGCACATTTTTATCTACATACTTACAATTCAGTGTTCTCTCGTAGTAATTAAAATTGCTCGCAATTTCAACTGTATAATTTTCTTTGATCACATGATAATATTATTTTTTGTTTATTTTCCAATATTCGTTTTTTCAAAAAACAACATCAATGTTTTACTATCTGCTACTATCTCTTTGCAGTGTGTAGGTTTTTAACTTACATCAAACATGACACCATAGCGAAGACATGACATAAAATGGCGGAAGGTGCGTTCAATATTGTGCGTTCATACATATAAATGTGTAAATTTCCTGAAACTGTCAAAAAATTTCATGGCTATTTTAAGTCTTGAAACTTCATATTTGCAGTACTATAATAGTCATATAAAATTTTACCTGACTTTTTTGAGTACTGTAATGAAAAATTTCACCATGGATACGTCTGACTTTTTTGATTTTTTTTTTTTTTTTAAATACAATTGACAAAATGACAATTTGAGAATTTACGAGTAGTTTTTAAATAATTTCAGCGATTTCGGAAAAGCATTATAATTAATTTATTACTAAATTAAAAGGAAATATTATTTCATAAAAAAGAAGGAAATTAAATACGATTCCATGTAGTGATGTCTGAAGGGCTTGGTTATTTCTATGTTACGTCACACGTGATCTGAATCTGTTTCCATAACATATTTATTTTTAGTAATTTTTCTTTTCCCACAATTATTATTTTGCGATGAAGTACTGCATGATGTGGACATTTCTTTTTCCACTTTCATACAATATTTATTTGCTTCTTCCCCCAGTGCCTACAATAATTACAAAACTATTCATTATAAATTATGTACAATACATAAAACTTTCAAGTAGAGAGTATGAGAAATACGAGGGTCATTCAATAAGTAAAGAGACAAATGGCTATAGCTCAAAAACGGTTTATTTCAATCTTTCAAAATTAAGGCTATTTTTCAACATAATCACCCCCCACAGTTATGCACTTGTCCCATCTTTCTTGCAGCTTCCTAATTCCCTTGGCGAAGAATTCTTTCGATTTACCCCGAAGCCACTTTTGCACCTCTTCCTTAACTTCCTCATTGTTAGCAAATATTTTTCCACGTATATATATATATATATATATATATATATATATATATATATATATATATATATATATATATATATATATATATATATATACAGGGTGTAACACGAAAAGCGGGCCATAGGCGTTTAACATGGGAAAACAGTTTTTCCTTGGCCAAAAGTGGCCTATTAATTTTAGACAAAAATACTTCAGATAAATGTTGTAGAGAATTAAATTCTGCATCTAACTCAATATTCATATTTTACTTTGCATGTTTAGTAACCGAGCAAATCGAATTTAAATTTTTACAAAAGTTACTTCTTTATAGTGTTAGCCATGACACAAACAAAATCAAACAAATGTAATGACTTTTTAGCTATATGTTATCGAATTTAGCCGTGTAATAAAAAAAGGACCAATAATTTTGTTGTCTAAAATTCCTGCCCAAACATTTACTGATTGCCGGTACTGTGTTCTTGATTGTATTTCACTATGTGGATTTCTTTGAGACCAGTAACGAAAATTATTTTTGTTTGGTTCGCCATTCAGTGTAAATGTGCACTCATCGGTGAAAAATATTTTTTTTAAAAACCTTTTTTCCATAATTATTTCGCAGAATATTGCGCGTCGTTCAAAATCTTGTTCAAAAATTTCCTGGTGGTTTTGTATTTTAAAAGGGTGATATTTATGTTTTTTTAATATTCTAAAACCGGTCATAAAACTGATTCGTTTTTCATTTGAAATTTCTCTGACACTGAGATTTGGATCCATTTCAATTAACGCTAGAACATCATCTTCGCTGTAATTTCTATTATGGTTTCTTCGCAAAAGTTCCGGTTCTAACTTATTAAATGTGCCGGTCGTTTCAAATTTTGATATAAATCTTTGAATTGTTGTTTTACTAGGAATATTATGATGATGCCAAAAATACTAATTAAATCCCGTATTTTCCGAAAACTTTCCCCAGAATAATGCCACTTAATAATTTGTAACTTTTCTTCATGAGAATAACTTTCCATTCCAATAATTATATTTCTTGACTTAAACAGAGCGTCTCTGACAGCTAAAACGTCATTACTTTTGTTCGATTTTGTTTCAGTGTCATGGCTAACACTATAAAGGAGTAACTTTTGTAAAAATTTAAATTCGATTTGCTCGGTTACTAAACATGCAAAGTAAAATATGAATATTGAGTTAGATGCAGAATTTAATTCTCTACAACATTTATCTGAAGTATTTTTGTCTTAAATTAATAGGCCACTTTTGGCCAAGGAAAAACTGTTTTCCCATGTTAAACGCCTATGGCCCGCTTTTCGTGTTACACTGTGTATATATATATATATATATATATATATATATATATATATATATATATATATATATATATATATATAAACAATTGTTTTATATTTTTGCATAAAGAATTGATATTTAAATAAAAATAATATATACCGTGTCTTATAAATTGCCAAATTAAATAAATTTAAAATTTGAATATGAATTTTTTATTATATTAAAATTAAAGTAAAAATAATCGTCGTAAAGATGTCAAATTAGGCGTTTAGAAAAGGTTTAAATAGACCTCATTATGACCACATAAAGTCGTCACATGGACGTCACAGCGACCACAAATCTGACGTCTAAATAGACCTATTTCTGACCAAAAATCAACGTTGCAAAGACGTCGTATAGCCGTCAGATTAGACGTCTAAAAAGTCCTATTTCAGACAAAAAATCAACGCCGCAAAGACGACGTATAGCCGTCAGATTAGACGTCTAAAAAGTCCTATTTCAGACCAAAAATCAACGTCGCAAAGACGTCATATAGCCGTCAGATTAGACGGCAGTATATGACTTAAATTCAACCTAAAATCGACGTCACTTTTTGGTCGACCGTCGGTCAGTATTACTTGGGCACCCGTTGCGCAGAGTGGCTGCTTCCCATTTCCCATCAATGTAAACTTCTATCTCAATTGATCTCTTGCTTATGGCAGATTCGCTATTCCCAAAAGCGGTAAAAACCCCATTTTGTTCATGAAACTTCGTAAAATTTGTGAACCATTCTCTATGATTCGTGACGTGACTTGTGACACCATTGTCTGCATACCAACTTTCATCATCTGACTGTATTCTTCCAGTAGCATCTACTGAAGATGCCATAGCGAACATCTTCTCTGAAACATTTACATATTTCTTCCCGTCACTAGTATCCTTTTTCATCTCTGCCCCCTTTTTGGAAGTCTTCAAAAAATCTGGTTTTCCATCCATAATCCAACAATTGCGGACGAAGTGTCCTTCACCTTATAGTAGTGATACTAGTAATTCTTCTTCAATTTTCCTTCAGATGGTCCACGGTAAACTTGTAATGTTGTTTGCTTAGAATCTGTCTTCGTCAACAATGCCTCCTGTTCAACTCGACTATCTCTCGCTACTAATGAACGTTCATATGCGCAGAGTTGGGTCGTTATATTGTCAACAGTCCGTTCGGCTTTACTAAGCAACATTCAACTTGACTTAAAAGAAAAATATTCTTCACCAAGCGTATCGAAAATTTTGCATATTAAAAATAAATCTGGTGACT
The DNA here is from genome assembly GCA_951394225.1 of Harpalus rufipes. Lineage (NCBI taxonomy): Eukaryota > Metazoa > Arthropoda > Insecta > Coleoptera > Carabidae > Harpalus > Harpalus rufipes. Next base: position 18,847,140 of record OX596285.1, read on the forward strand.
TCGTTGCTTCTTTTGAGGTTGTAATTTCACATTGTAAGTCTGTAAAATTTGTTTTCAATTCGGAGATCATGGAAGCCATATTCTGGCCCGATGCGGCCGTATAACCAAAAAACTATATACACAGGGTATAAGCATTATCCTCCGACATGCCATCAAACAGTCTGTGTAATTCTAACCAGATGTCAAGTGCGCTGGTAAATCTCATAATTTGGCGTAAAATTTCTTCTGTCATACTGTTGGTTAATGTCATCGTAGCATTATTCTCTCCCTTGGAAAATGCTAATAATTTGATGTCATACTATTCTAATGCTTTTGCAGTCGATCCTTGCTCTGGCTTCGTTGGCCTGACAAGTTTCCTTTCAACAACTTCAATGGCGTCTTCATGCATTTTTAGCAGTATAGTTATTCTAAATTTCCATGTAACCCAATTCTTCCCTTCTAATGATTTAATGTTCCACTTAGATTCCATAATGAATAAGAACAGCCAATTTGAGTCACCAAATAAAACTGATTTCTCAGAGAATCGTTCTGGACCTATAACCTATTAAATTTTTGTGTGTGGGAGTCAAATATTCTACTGAAGAAATTGTACTTGGCACGTAAAATAATTTTTTATTTTACAAAATACATAACATGAAAAATATTCAAACTGACATCTCAAAAAATCAATCAAACAATCAATCAAAGTAAAAGAACAAGTGAAACAATACTCAAGGATTACTTCTTTCTAGTGACGAAAAGCTAAAAAAAGGTCCATATTCAACATAAATATTATGTAGACTTCCTCGAAAGTAATATAGCTCTGAGAACGAATAAATACAGTCCAGAGAATCCAAACCAATTAGAAGAAGCGTATGATGAATTGGCTATGGGGTTAAATGCCATTGGTGGACAACAAAAAAGCGCAAATGCGTGGAAGAAGGTATTAGTTTATTACAAAATTTTATCAATGTGCATTTATTCGTTGATTTCGGTGATGATATATTTTCTACATTAGAGCACCAAGTGGGTTACTTTTATATTTCTTGAAAATTTGAAATAATTTTCTAACCCGGGCCATTAGAATTACAACTACTTACTTACCTTAACTTATATGTATTAGATTATTGCTGACTGGAGATGCGCTACGAAGAAAAAAGAGAAGGAAATAGCAACTTTTAAAATAAAAACTGGCGAAGGACCACCTAACAAAAAAATAATGAGCGACATTGAAAATAAATTGCTGGATACAATTGGACGAGTAGTCGTCGATGGAGCACCAGATATTATAGAAGCTGGCTTACCTCTTATAAATGATAGTACTAAAGTGATTAACGTTGAGTCATTTGAAAAAGAATGGTGGAAGTATTTTCAACTATTTTAATAGATTATGAAGATGAATAACCTGCTTTGAAAATAGCACGACAATATATTTCATCTTTCGAACGTGCTCGTGAAAATGATCAAATGGCAAGAAGAAAACAGGCAAAATCACGGAAAACGTCTGTGGAGATAGTTACTGATGCTTATGAGAAAAACCAAAAACATAATAGAGAAACAATTTCGGCATTAGTAATAGAACTGCAGGGAATAAAAGAATCCATTAATAAGCTCGCAAGTGCACAAGAAAAATCAGCAAAAATTAAATGGCAAAATTAAAACTTCAGTACCCAAATGTAAAATTAGATGACTTAGAATAAAGTAGCTCGGGGAACTTTATACGTTATAGCTCGTCCACTCTTGTTTATTGTAAATAATTAAATGTAGTCGTTATATGTAGTTATTTAAATAAATAAAATAAATATTTCATCACGGCATATTACCCATTGCTGGGTGTGCCAATCTGCTTTGTACAGATATCGGAATATTTGTACCGTGCGGGCGCTTACCAGGCATCACCTCACGGGCACTCATTGCTGGCGTGGAGAGTGCGCCTCAAGGGTCAATTTTGTGCCATTAAAATGCAGTGTAATTTTTAGCGTCAGTCGGGATCGAACCCGGGTCCCCAGATTCGCGACCAGACACTCAGGCACACGGCCACGAGACCCCATGTAGTTATTTTATTTATTTAATAAGGAAATTTAAATATTAGTTTGTAAGTATTAAATTAATACTCGTTATAAAAAAGGTTTTTTCAATTAAAATATTGCCTAATAAAATTATTTCTTGTTGTCCTGCCAATATTAAGCCAGTCATCATTTTGATTTTGTAACAACTGATTATTCGCATCAGCATTAAGTATATTTTCTAATTCATATTCCGGTAAAGGAAGACCGTGCATCCTTAAAATATTATATATTACCGCACATGAATAAATAATACAAGCAGCTTTATCTGGTTTATAATGCAATGTTCTCTCCTTTAATAGACATCTGAAATAATTTTTAAAAACTCCAATACATCTTTTCACTGTATTTCTTGTACTGGAGTGCCTTCTCGTGTATCGTGACTCAGGATAATTTGGAGGAGCATCAATAATAGGTGTCAATAAAAAGGGTTGCAACGGGTACCCACCTATAAATTCATTTAGGTAGACATTATTAATAAATTTTAAAATATAATTACCAAGAATCCAGGTATTTCTCTGTCCATTTCTATATTTTCTCTCCATGTGCTGTTTTATATTAGATGTAGCCCGTATAGCAGCATCATGTACGGATCCTGGGTACCGTGCATTTATAGCCAATATTTTTAAATAAGAATCACATATCTATAAATTAAAATTATGATTGTATAAAAAATGTTGTATTATGGGTCGACTTGTGGTAGCTGTACGGTGCAGTCGCATGGGTTTCCGCGATTTCAATAAAGCCCCGCGCTTTATTCGTATTTATTTAGTACTTATAACTTAACACGATTTATAATTTTTTTTTTATTAATTTCGATTATTAGATTGTTTGATTAAACCAATTTTATATATAACAAAGAAAATTTTATTAATTCGGGCAATATTTATAACGCGACTATTAAAAAGAAAACGTCAGTGCAGTCATAATATTTTAAATTTCAAAGGCTCCGCAGAATCGACCCTGTATATAAACTTAATTAATATAATTACAATTTGGCAATTTATACTATGATATCCTTTTCTATTAATATAAACCAATCCTGGAAATATTGGGTTATTTGTTGCCGGAGGTACAATTGATATGTGTCACGTCTATGGCTCCAATTATACCGGGAAATTGAATTTTTTGATAAACTCCCAAAGAATAAAATTTATATAAATTATCTACTTCAATATATTAATTATTTGCACATACCTTTCTTTTACTGCATTTATTTCTAAAACTGTAGTTGGAAATTTAATATACCTTTGAAATAAATTTTGTGTTATCGTATTACTAACAGTAATACATCTACAATAGACAATTGACTTAGAGCTGCATTGTAGTCTTTTCCAATTGAATTTTGATAACTCCCATGAGCATAAAAATGCAAAGCAGTAAAAATCTAAATAAATAAAATATATTTAAAAATCAAACAATAATAATAATAAAGTTGAGATAATAATTTAGGTCGGATTCGAACACAGGGACTTCAGAACAATAATCTAATCATCAAATAGTGCAGTCAGTCACACGCCCATTAAAATAAAAGCTATGTAAAACTATGATTAATATAGAGTACTTTTAAAAGGTTAGGTATAGTAGTTATTCTTGCATTTTCCTCCAGAAATGGCAGCAGTTCAGTTATAAAATCTCTTGCGGCGGCTCGAGATAATCTGAATAATTTTCTAAAATTTTCCTCTGGTATAGTAAAAGGATCACTTCTATCTCTAGTTCTATGAATTTTTCGAAGATTTTTCCTGTTAAACATAGTATACGTTGGAATAAGATATTTGACATGTGTATGTAAATTGTATAATTACCTTTCGTTATTTTTTTCGAAAAAGTGAAGAAATAATAATAATTCGGGATCGCCATTCATTATAATGTCAATTTTATATATCAAAAATATTGAAATATCAACAAATCGTTGACATAACGATCAGTTTTTCTTATCGTTAAAAAATAACGATTTTACGAAACCGTTATCACCTTACCGTTTTGAACAATTGAATTTTTGCTTACAGAATACCACTTTAACGATTTTCGTTATTTTAACGATATAACGATTCCGTATGTCATAACGAACGCTTACAGAGTAGGCCCATTGATGTGGTAATGGTTTAATTCATTAGTATCTAAAATTACATTCCAATTAGTTAATAATGCAATATCTGGGGAGCATAAAGTTAAGTCGATGGCACTTTTACGTTGTTGGGGAAGGTTTTGTACGGTTGGTGTACCGTCGTTCAGGACAATAAAATTGGCGTTGTCAATACTCTATAATAAGCTCATGCCTTCTCTATCGTTTAAATAACATCTCCATAATCGGTGATGGCAATTAAAATCGCCTACAATGAATACTGGAACTGAGCCTTGAAACTGGTTAAAGATTGAATAATAATAATAATAATAAATGTTTATTTGTTGCAAGAAAAAGAAATCTTATACAAATGTTGACAACCATTTTACATTTTATGTTTGTAACTATTTATACCTATTACAAATTAGGAGTGAATATATTTACCTTTAATTTACATACATATAACTACTTAATAATTGTCACTAATTATATACATGCACACAAATTTTATTGATATGACTTATATAATACACCTTAATACATATTTATATTGGGGGCAAAACATTTTTTTAAAATTAAATTTGCAGATTGTACATTCTTCATGTGACTGTTACTATTTTTTTCATTTTGATAATGGTTCTTGGAGTATTTTATTTGAGCAGGAATAACAGAATTTTTAATTTGGCTATTGTTTGTAGAGGTTTGAATATTGGTAGAATTGTTGGTTTCCATTTGGGAAGGCTTCATAATGGGGTTTTTATTTGCTCTCATATACGAATATGATTTTTTCAACATGTTTTTAGCAGCAAAGATAAGATAAGTTATTATAAGCCACTACCTCTTTTATTTTTTTCCTGTTTCGCGTAGACTGGACATCTTATGTAATCTGTAGCGAGATGGTTACCATCGCAATTTATTGCATCGCGGAGAGCAAGTAGCATTACATTCACGTGAGTTATGGTCACTTATGCATTTATTACGTGTTGAAAATTTGCACTTAGTACTTGAAGCTGTGCTACTTTGTATATATATATATATATATATATATATATATATATATATATATATATATATATATATATATATATATATATATATATAAGTGGACTGGAGAGCCCATTAAGATTCAGTATCTTAAGAAAATTGGATCTTGAGTGTTTGTTTTGAACAAAAGTCCACTGAAAGGCAAGCTCGAACCTCGACCGCGTGATGGAATATTCATAGGGTATCCAAAAGATTCTAAAGGATACAGAGTATGGATACCAGTCGAGCGAAAGGTAATAATTACAAGGGATATCAAATTTATAAATGAGGAGTTGGTTAAAGGAAGATCAACGGAAGTAAATACAAGCTTAGAAGATGAAGCACGAGGTGTACTAGAAATTGAGATAGAAATTCCAAGACAGTTGAAGTTCCAACATCAGAGAGTTCAAATGTAAAAACTCGTAGAAGACCAAGACTGTTGAGAAATGCTTCATGTGGTAGATCAAAGAAAATGTTTCAGAAGGCACAGTTAACAGAAGAAAATAGTAATCAAACTGTCAAAAATTAAAATATTGACGACAAATTTATGGGTGCAACAGAAATACCCTTCAATGAAGCAATGAGAAGCGACGACAGAGAAGAATGAAAAAATGCTATTTATTCTGAAATCAAAAGTTTAGTTAAAAACGATACTTTCGATGTAATATCTAAACGAAGTGAAGAAAATTTGGTTGGAAGTCGTTTTGTTTTAACAAACAAAATCGGACCGAATGGCGAAATCACGCGAAAAAAGGCGAGATTAGTTGCGAAAGGATATAGTCAAAAATATGGAGTGGACTATCATCAAACTTTCGCGCCAATAGCCTGATTGCAAACAATCAGATTGCTGTGTGCACTTGGAGTTGAATTAAATATGAAAATTCATCAAGTGGACATCACCACAGCCTACTTGAATGGATATTTACACGAAAGAGTCCTGATGCAAATACCTTACTACACCATGAAAGAGATGTTGTCAAGGATAAGAAAAAGAAAAAAAAATTACAGAAAAGGCAAAACATCTGCTAAATGCATTAGATCAAAGAGGTAATGCATGTCTGCTGAAAAATAAAAGAAGAAGAATAAAAAATATGTCAGAACATAGAGTATAATTACAGTTATACAGAAAAGAAAATTCTTAATTCTTACTATTAAAATAACTTCAGTAAGCCTTTATAAAGCAATGCGTGTATTCGGTCTTTTTTAGAGAAAAAACGGAATAACTTGGCAACGCCGTGGAAAACTAAAACAAAATTCATATGTTCGTATAGGTGAATAAAATACAATTGAAAATATATAAAAATATATAGGGTGTTCCATTTAAAAAAAGACAAACAATTCTCGCCGAGCCGTAATGCAACACCCTGTATATGTGAAAATAATTTTACGTTATGCTCCTTGAGTAGACGAATAAATTATGTTAATAAACTTATTCTGTATTTCTAACGACAAGGGAGATATCGAAGACGGCGATTTCGGTGACTCACCTGTATATATATATATATATATATATATATATATATATATATATATATATATATATATATATATGTATATATTCAGTTAAAACGTTATTTATAGTGTCTTCCTTTCATTAAAAGCTAATAAAACTTAGAAATACATATATCTGCAAGAAGAGTCCTATGAAATTAAAGACATAAATGAATATATTAAAACTCATTTACCAAGTGAAATGCATTTTAAATTGAGCGCCAATAATAATACGTTAAAAAGTGAAATAAGGTGTAGTGAATGGATTTATTTTAATAAACCTCTTATACAAATGAGAAATTAATGTAAAGTAAGGTGGGTATTTCAGCACAACAATCTTCTCAGCCAGAAACTACTTTAGGACCAGAGCATTGTGGGCAGGAGTATTATTGTCCTAGCGTACAAGTACGACAGATTTTGAATGACCAATTAGGCATGCACAAAGTTTGCGCCAAAATGGTACCAAAAAAGCTCAGTCAAGAACAGAAAGTTGTCCGGAAACAAATTTGCACTGAGGTCTACTCACAGCGGAACCTGCCTTGCTAAAAATATAATTACATGTGCTAAAACTTGGATTCGGCAATCAAGAGACAGCCAATGCACTGAAAAACTCCCACGTCACCGAGAATGAAAAAAGCAAGAATGAGCAAATCAAAAATGAAGGCAATGCTAATTGTTTTCTATGATAGTGTTATCATTATTGAGTGGGTACCAGATGTCACACTATTAATCAGACGTATTATTTTGAGGTCGTGGCGAAGCTGCGAGAGCGAGTGAGAAAGAAGAGACCAAAATTGTGGAAAAACGACGCGTGGATCCTCCACCGGGACAATGCTCCTGCCCGCAATGCTCTGGCCGTAAAGTACGTTCTGGGTAATAAGAAGATTCCTATGCCGAAATACCCACATTATTCGCCGGATTTGGCACCATAGGCTTCTATCTGTTTCCTAAAATAAAGTCACAACAGAAGGGAACTCTTTTCGTGTCTGTGAATGAGGTAAAGGAGAAAACGGCGACGCTGCTGAAGAAGTAGACACAAGAAGACCTGCACCATTGTTTCAAACAATGGAAAATTCGAATGCAGTGGAGCATAAGGAGTGAAGGGGAGTATGTTGAGAGGGATAATTGTTAAGTTTTAAAAATTTACTTACTTAAGTCCCGTTATTTACTTACCACGACTCGTATTATTTATGTTTCCATTGACTTGTTTTGGCACTATTCGTTTTTTTCTTTTCTTAGTAAGGGAAAGAAAAAATCGGAAAAAATACAATTTTGCTGAATTTTTGTAATTTATAACTACGAGTAAATTATATATATATATATATATATATATATATATATATATATATATATATATATATATATATATATATATATATATATATATATATATATATATATATATATATATATATATATATATATATATATATATATATATATATATATATATATATATATATATATATATATATATATATATATATATATATATATATAGTATATATAAATCATAAAATTAAGTCAGCAACAGAAAACTATTTTTGGTACTAGACTAAAAAGTAATTCCTTTTTGGTACTAGCAGTAGAAAGTAAATTCATTAAAAATCATAAAGTTAAACTTGAAATTTATTTGTTTACATTAACTTTAATATGGAAATTAAAATTTGTACAGTTAACATTAAATCCTGATGGTACAGAAATAATGTCGGCACCAATAATTTCTGGAAATTTAGTATTTTAGTGTGGATCGCAAAATGAATCTGTTGCAAAATTATAATTTGCAAATAAAATGAATATTTTAATTAGAGATTGGTGTTTTTATTGACAAGAAATATAATTTCTTGGATACTCACCCGACGATATAATTAATGATGATGGGTTAATAGAAATTAAATTTAAAATTAAAATAAACCATATATACGTATATTACTACCAGATTCAAGATCAAATGAATAATATATTAATATTACATGTTGTTTGAACTCTTCTGGTAATGTTAATAGAACACGTAAAAAAATAATTTTTGTATTTACATTATTACATTTATAATAATGTCTCATTTCAGATTTTGAACGATGGCTAAAAACATTGATCCAAAATTTATGGTTTTATGTGAAGGTTACGAAAAATTGTTGTAGATCTTTGCCGCACGAGGAATGTCTCGCTTTAATATTTTGTAAACAGGATGGTTACTTTGTAGGAGTGGGGATAAGAAGTGTACAACCTAATATGGCCCTCGTCTTTTACCACGTCGCGGGCAAGCTTACCATACTGGGAAAGCAACAGCAGCCTCTTAATTCGGACAAATCCGCGAGAAACTTTCCCATTTGCTACAGTTTTAGTCACAATGTTCAAAATAAATAATGATAAATCTAACTCAGTACTGAACGCAACTACACATATCTGAATTTATTCTTTTACCCGAATCTACGACTTAACTTCAAGTATCGTTTCCAAAACAACTGACACATTTGACAGTAGTGACAGATATTCCTGCTTACTTAAAGGTGTATTCTATTTGTAAAATAGTTTATAATAAAGAAAATAATTAGTGTTAAACTGTATTTAAAGTGTTTATAATTATGTGTTCATAAACTTTGTCTGGTAGACGTTCATTAATATACATACATACTATCTCGTTTTAACCGTCGAAGTGAGAACATATTAGTGGAAGTACACACATTCTTCTCCAATCCAGAATTAATACCTACCGATTGGGGAGGTCGATTGGAGACCCCACGAACTCCAAATCCCGGAGGACAAAATGTAGATAAGTACCCATCTTCTAATTCTAAATCGGATAATAATCAAGCAAACAATATAACAAATAATTACGGTATTGTAGAGGTACCAATGATCACAAAAAATAATACAAACAAACGCCTATACCCTGGAAGTATAATACGACACAGATCTCACAAACATAGATTTATAGACTTAACTGAAGAGACAGAAGCTACAAACAAGGATGAATTCCCATCCATAGAAGAACAACATGCGCTTACCAAAGCCCACAATAATAACAATAATCAAAATAAAGTCATTCATTCAAGTCGGAACAATAACAGAACAAATTATATTGCTATACCAAGCTATTGTGGTGAAAAAAAATAAAAAAGGTACTCTCGCAAAGATGCTGTCCCTAATCTAGTACATGTAGAATCCCATGATAAAAATATAGGAAATTTACATCCTATTACTATTAGCAAAAAATTAATCAAATCATATACAGGAAATAAATCCGACATATTGAATATTAGCCGAATGTCAAAACAAATAGTTAAAATTGAATTAAAAACTGCAACATTAGCGAATAATTTAGTTCAAATATAAGCAGTTATAAAACAAATAGATATAGATATATGTGATGAATAATTCTTACACGACATAGAATCAGACACTCCAGTTGTCTACTCGTATATAAAACGAATTATGAGAAAATCACAGGATAATAACTCATTAATCCCAACAAAAAATATTATTCAAATATGTTTATATTAATAGATATAGGTGCGAAATCTCATATATATATATATATATATATATATATATATATATATATATATATATATATATATATATATATATATATATATATATATATATATATATATATGAGATTTCGCACCTATATCTATTAATATAAACATATTTGAATAATATTTTTTGTTGGGATTAATGAGTTATTATCCTGTGATTTTCTCATAATTCGTTTTATATACGAGTAGACAACTGGAGTGTCTGATTCTATGTCGTGTAAGAATTATTCATCACATATATCTATATCTATTTGTTTTATAACTGCTTATATTTGAACTAAATTATTCGCTAATGTTGCAGTTTTTAATTCAATTTTAACTATTTGTTTTGACATTCGGCTAATATTCAATATGTCGGATTTATTTCCTGTATATGATTTGATTAATTTTTTGCTAATAGTAATAGGATGTAAATTTCCTATATTTTTATCATGGGATTCTACATGTACTAGATTAGGGACAGCATCTTTGCGAGAGTACCTTTTTTATTTTTTTTCACCACAATAGCTTGGTATAGCAATATAATTTGTTCTGTTATTGTTCCGACTTGAATGAATGACTTTATTTTGATTATTGTTATTATTGTGGGCTTTGGTAAGCGCATGTTGTTCTTCTATGGATGGGAATTCATCCTTGTTTGTAGCTTCTGTCTCTTCAGTTAAGTCTATAAATCTATGTTTGTGAGATCTGTGTCGTATTATACTTCCAGGGTATAGGCGTTTGTTTGTATTATTTTTTGTGATCATTGGTACCTCTACAATACCGTAATTATTTGTTATATTGTTTGCTTGATTATTATCCGATTTAGAATTAGAAGATGGGTACTTATCTACATTTTGTCCTCCGGGATTTGGAGTTCGTGGGGTCTCCAATCGACCTCCCCAATCGGTAGGTATTAATTCTGGATTGGAGAAGAATGTGTGTACTTCCACTAATATGTTCTCACTTCGACGGTTAAAACGAGATAGTATGTATGTATATTAATGAACGTCTACCAGACAAAGTTTATGAACACATAATTATAAACACTTTAAATACAGTTTAACACTAATTATTTTCTTTATTATAAACTATTTTACAAATAGAATACACCTTTAAGTAAGCAGGAATATCTGTCACTACTGTCAAATGTGTCAGTTGTTTTGGAAACGATACTTGAAGTTAAGTCGTAGATTCGGGTAAAAGAATAAATTCAGATATGTGTAGTTGCGTTCAGTACTGAGTTAGATTTATCATTATTTATTTTGAACATTGTGACTAAAACTGTAGCAAATGGGAAAGTTTCTCGCGGATTTGTCCGAATTAAGAGGCTGCTGTTGCTTTCCCAGTATGGTAAGCTTGCCCGCGACGTGGTAAAAGACGAGGGCCATATTAGGTTGTACACTTCTTATCCCCACTCCTACAAAGTAACCATCCTGTTTACAAAATATTAAAGCGAGACATTCCTCGTGCGGCAAAGATCTACAACAATTTTTCGTAACCTTCACATAAAACCATAAATTTTGGATCAATGTTTTTAGCCATCGTTCAAAATCTGAAATGAGACATTATTATAAATGTAATAATGTAAATACAAAAATTATTTTTTTACGTGTTCTATTAACATTACCAGAAGAGTTCAAACAACATGTAATATTAATATATTATTCATTTGATCTTGAATCTGGTAGTAATATACGTATATATGGTTTATTTTAATTTTAAATTTAATTTCTATTAACCCATCATCATTAATTATATCGTCGGGTGAGTATCCAAGAAATTATATTTCTTGTCAATAAAAACACCAATCTCTAATTAAAATATTCATTTTATTTGCAAATTATAATTTTGCAACAGATTCATTTTGCGATCCACACTAAAATACTAAATTTCCAGAAATTATTGGTGCCGACATTATTTCTGTACCATCAGGATTTAATGTTAACTGTACAAATTTTAATTTCCATATTAAAGTTAATGTAAACAAATAAATTTCAAGTTTAACTTTATGATTTTTAATGAATTTACTTTCTACTGCTAGTACCAAAAAGGAATTACTTTTTAGTCTAGTACCAAAAATAGTTTTCTGTTGCTGACTTAATTTTATGATTTATATATACTATATATATATATATATATATATATATATATATATATATATATATATATATATATATAATTTACTCGTAGTTATAAATTACAAAAATTCAGCAAAATTGTATTTTTTCCGATTTTTTCTTTCCCTTACTAAGAAAAGAAAAAAACGAATAGTGCCAAAACAAGTCAATGGAAACATAAATAATACGAGTCGTGGCAAGTAAATAACGGGACTTAAGTAAGTAAATTTTTAAAACTTAACAATTATCCCTCTCAACATACTCCCCTTCACTCCTTATGCTCCACTGCATTCGAATTTTCCATTGTTTGAAACAATGGTGCAGGTCTTCTTGTGTCTACTTCTTCAGCAGCGTCGCCGTTTTCTCCTTTACCTCATTCACAGACACGAAAAGAGTTCCCTTCTGTTGTGACTTTATTTTAGGAAACAGATAGAAGCCTATGGTGCCAAATCCGGCGAATAATGTGGGTATTTCGGCATAGGAATCTTCTTATTACCCAGAACGTACTTTACGGCCAGAGCATTGCGGGCAGGAGCATTGTCCCGGTGGAGGATCCACGCGTCGTTTTTCCACAATTTTGGTCTCTTCTTTCTCACTCGCTCTCGCAGCTTCGCCACGACCTCAAAATAATACGTCTGATTAATAGTGTGACATCTGGTACCCACTCAATAATGATAACACTATCATAGAAAACAATTAGCATTGCCTTCATTTTTGATTTGCTCATTCTTGCTTTTTTCATTCTCGGTGACGTGGGAGTTTTTCAGTGCATTGGCTGTCTCTTGATTGCCGAATCCAAGTTTTAGCACATGTAATTATATTTTTAGCAAGGCAGGTTCCGCTGTGAGTAGACCTCAGTGCAAATTTGTTTCCGGACAACTTTCTGTTCTTGACTGAGCTTTTTTGGTACCATTTTGGCGCAAACTTTGTGCATGCCTAATTGGTCATTCAAAATCTGTCGTACTTGTACGCTAGGACAATAATACTCCTGCCCACAATGCTCTGGTCCTAAAGTAGTTTCTGGCTGAGAAGATTGTTGTGCTGAAATACCCACCTTACTTTACATTAATTTCTCATTTGTATAAGAGGTTTATTAAAATAAATCCATTCACTACACCTTATTTCACTTTTTAACGTATTATTATTGGCGCTCAATTTAAAATGCATTTCACTTGGTAAATGAGTTTTAATATATTCATTTATGTCTTTAATTTCATAGGACCCTTCTTGCAGATATATGTATTTCTAAGTTTTATTAGCTTTTAATGAAAGGAAGACACTATAAATAACGTTTTAACTGAATATATACATATATATATATATATATATATATATATATATATATATATATATATATATATATATTCATCAGTCTAACAACCGAACGTCCGTACATTGCCAGATCCCCAACAATTTGACGTCCTTCGTAAAGTGACGTCCGAATATGGACGCCAAATTATAAATCAGTTTTTCTCACATTTTTAGCATCTACGTGATGTGGGGAGTCTACCTGCAAATTTTAATTTTGGACGCCAAATGACTGTTTTGTTGTTAACAGCCGTATATTTAGTTCATCGAAATTCCGTGTGTGGCGCTTTCGTCGCATCATAATATACGCCGCCGTATATTGAAAACCGAAAATCACCGCCAATTTGACGTCCATACACTTGGCAACATGGCATGTGTAACTCGTGCGTTTAGTTTTCAGTATTTCTTCACTTTAAATGTTTAAAGAATATGAATCTGATTTGATTATGATACCATAATTAAATATTATATTGAGAAATTATAATTTTTAAAGAATTTAGTCAACACTGAGTAAAATTATAAAGATGTCTATTATTTTCCATATTATTTTGTTTATTTTATAAAGATAATTTGCAGAAATAATGTATTTTTATAAAATAATTATTTTTTGAGAACTCGTATTTTCTCAATTAAAAAAAATCTTTTCCACATATAAACGACGAAAGTTTATTCATTAAAACATGAAAAATAGTTTCATATTTATTTATTGTTCCGATATTTTGTTACTGTGTCATATAGGAATGCAATAACTTCTTTGATAATAACATTTTATGACAATGACAAATTTTAAATGAATTATTTTTTCTACGTTCCGTCTCCTTTAGATAAGAAATATATTGTCTTTGGTCAAAAAATTCATAGTCCGTTTTTAACGAATAAGCACATTTTAGAGTCCCTAGAATACAATTTTACTACTTTTACGATGATGTCTGTACATGTGTGTGTGTGACAATCGTTATTCGATAACTGCAAACTCCAAAAATTACAATTTTTTACGTACTTCTCATTTGTATACCCTTATGAAGAGCTGATTCAATTTTGGTTATAATTGGTCAACCCGACCGGAAGTACCCAAATTGTTATTATAAACATTAAAGAATATTATATTACATGATTACAATTTTTCATTATATTTGCTATAGTTGGAAGAGAAAAATAATTATAAAGAAATTAAGTTTCATAAATCTTGCAGTCTATGCAGCATCACAATGGAAACAATTTGGATATTCAAATTATACTAATTGACAGATGTCAGGGTCAAAATATGTTCGTGAAATAATTTTACTAAAAACATAATCTTTTGCAAGAAGGATTTAAAAATATATAAAATTGAAGGCAGGTAATGTGTTGACCACATTAGATTTTCTTCATTCAGTACATGAAACTTTGTAAACGCGAAATAGGAAATTAGTTTTGGATCTTAAAAAATACTAAATAATTTAAACAATTTTTAATTAATTTTCATTATGCTGGAAAGTAATTTTGAGTTTTTCAGTTTAACAGATGTAAAATAAATATTAGACTGATTAAATTATTGTCCGAATTCGCAAATCAGGTATAAATATGCAGGTATAAGAAAATAGCGTATAATATACGGGCATAAGTTCTTACAAAGCATAAATGACGTAAAAAAAACACTACGCTTCGTGTCGTGCTTTTAAGCTCGTCACACGTAGGTACTTTAAATACCAAATCATCATAGCCAGGTAGCTTTGCTTTCTTTGTTGCTATGGTAGATTAATTGAAAAAATGAAAATAGTAAGTATGGGGTCTCGTGGCCGTGCCTGAGTGTCTGGTCGCGAATCTGGGGACCCGGGTTCGATCCCGACCGACGCCAAAAATTACATCGAATTTTAATGGCACAAAATTGACCCCTGTGGTGCACTCTCCACGCCATCTATGAGTGCCCGTGAGGTGACGCCTGGTAAGCGCCCGCACGGTACAAATATTCCATCATTACCGATATCTGTATACAAAGCAGATTGGCACACCCAGCAATGGGTAATATGCCGTGATGAAATATTTATTTATTTATTTATGTAAGTATTGTCAATTGAAACAAAATTCTTGAAAATACTTTATTTTTATAATCGTCTAAAAAATATCTCGCTCGAAAGTAATATCGTATTGCTCGTGCATTCCCATTCGCACGTTATTATACTGTTATTTTATGAATGCGTGACTTGTAAAATTTAAAATTATTTTTTATTACATATTATGTATTAAAATACATCTATACCTGCTACTACAATGATTTTATAAATATCTCGATAAACATTTATAAAAAATAATCATAAGCATTTATTACTGATAAAGAAAAACCTCGCCCAAATTTTTTTATATATTATTATGAACCTGAGTGAAGAAAAATTATTGATATTACATCAACGTTTCTGTCATTACAATAACCATCTTCAAGATTAATCAATGTCTCTTTAGGATGTCATTACATAGAAAACACAATATATTAAATTATATATAAAACATTCCTCAGAATTGAATAGAAGAATAAATGGGATAAAATAAATAATGACATACAATTAGGTTAAAATAAATTTAAAATAGACAAGAATATAAAAAAATGGTTAACAACTTTAGAACACTATCGGATAAAAACTGAAAATTACTTAAATATAAAATTTTAAAATACGGTATTTATAGTTTCGGGGATATTATTGGAAGCGCGGTCCCCCGGCCGACTTATCTCTGCAAAATGTTATAAGAACTCGGTTAAATAAAACTTTTGGAGGTAAAGTCAATATTGCTCCTAGGTGAAGCCAAGGTATATCACTAGTTTTATACTATGTAGAGATGTGCATAGCACTGCGCAACATTATTCCTGCTTAAATTTTATTGGTGCATCGTGTATAATGAAATAAAAAGTTCAGTATTTTAAAAATTTAAAATCAGTATTGTAATTTGTATCAAAAATAAACTTGAAAATTTATTTCTGTCTTTTGAACTGCGATCATATAAGTTAAGGTGTAGCAAAAACAGCGTTAAATATTACATGTGATACACATATATATTTCATTAAAAAATACTGTTATTATAGGATAGACAAACTTAATTTGACAAAACAAATATTTAATATGATCAAAATGCTTGAAATATGGATGGTAGTTTTCTTACTTGCAAATGAAACATATATGTATCTATGTGAATAATGTTTTTGAGATATGGAACAAAAAAAATATTTCTTTTATATCTTATACGCTGAGGTACATATAAACAAGTTTATGAAAGATGTGAGAAAACTAGTAGGTAATTATTAAATAAAAATAATGATTGTTATTCCGATCATCCAATTTTACAAGCGATTACTTACGAAAATATACTAATATAATGTATAAGTACTTCAGTCTTCTTAGTTGGGTGCTCAGAGAGCCAGTCAATATTTTTAATTTATTAGAAAATCAATTTCATACTTTTTTGGTCTAGGCGTCAGATGTTGCGATACATATATTAAATAGTCCTTATATCATAATATTTATTTAATAATTCATGTACCTACGGTTAAACTTTGTTTCAAAAGGAACCTTGTAACTTGTATATATTTAGGAACACCTAAACTAAAAATTTAATTTGTGGCTGTAAAACAATCAAAAAATATGCTAAATCATCTAAACCCCAGTGCAAGTATGTTTACCTATTCTAAAAGCATTTGGTTACTTTAATTCAAATTTTCAATATGTCGGAAGCAGACATAAATTTGTATAAAATCTGATGTGGCCAACACATGACCTTCCGTCTTTTCTATGTGTTTTATATAAATTACTCACAGATAAGGTAGTGTCCTGCAAAAGATTATATATTTCCAGTAAAATTATTTCACAAACTATGCAAATTATACTTGACACAGAAATCTGTCAATTACTAAAATATACTGTTTCTATTTGATTTACATTGTGCTTACAGCAACGTAGGTTGTAAGATTTATGAATATTAATTTCTTTATAATTTTTCATCTCCAAATACTTTGAATATAAAGAAAAAAAATAATCAAATCGTACAGAGAATAACATATATTTGTGATAACAAAATGTCAAAAAGAGATATTTAACATAAAAAAAAAACTGTTAAGAACTGCAAATAAGAGTACTTCCGGTGTACCAATTATAGCCAAAATTTAATTAAGTCTTTATACGGACGTACAAAAGAATGAAAGAATTATAATTTTTGGAATTGTAGTTGTTGGAGTTATCGGAGAACTTTTCACACACACACACACACACACACACAATCAAACACACACACACACACATAAACACACACACATACATACACATAAACACACACACACACACAGAGTGAGAGATGCACACACATACATACGAGTATATACAGACATCATCGTAAAAATAGTAAAACGAAATTTTTGACCAAAGACAATACATTCCTTACCTAAGGTAACGGAAGATAAAAAAACAAAATCACAGAGAGGAAGAACAAAATTATTTATTTTAATTAAATTACAAATAAATGTGACATTTACGTAGCAATGTTAAAATATTTTGCACATAAGGCGTATAAATATACATATCTGCAGACCCATTTTATTAAACATGCAGAACGAATTTTGTTTTATTTGATTTAATTGAAGAATTGCATGTAAATCAAATTTAAACAAATAGTTTTCAAAATATTAGTAAAAAATATAATTTAAAAAAAATCATGATCCCATGTTAGACGATTATGTTCGTATTCCATGTTAGTGCTACAGTACATAATATTTGGCAACAGTGCAGGATGCCCGATTGATAGCTTTTTGTAAACGTATATTAATTTTGGACGCCAAATTGTCAGTAATACGTACAAAAATATACGCGGGACGGCAAAAACCCGTATAAAGTACGGAAGTCAAATATACGTGTATATTGTTTTCTTTAAATACGAATTTTTCAAAATATCCTTATGCTCAAATTATTAGGTGGGGTGAAACATTCTATATACTCGAAGAAGTAGACGCCTAGGACCAGTATTTCCCATAGACGCCAAATGCATGTTTCTATGTACGGAAGTCAAATTGATAGAGAGATGTATATATATATATATATATATATATATATATATATATATATATATATATATATATATATATATATATATATATATATATATATATATACAGGTGAGTCACCGAAATCGCCGTCTTCGATATCTCCCTTGTCGTTAGAAATACAGAATAAGTTTATTAACATAATTTATTCGTCTACTCAAGGAGCATAACGTAAAATTATTTTCACATATACAGGGTGTTGCATTACGGCTCGGCGAGAATTGTTTGTCTTTTTTTAAATGGAACACCCTATATATTTTTATATATTTTGAATTGTATTTTATTCACCTATACGAACATATGAATTTTGTTTTAGTTTTCCACGGCGTTGCCAAGTTATTCCGTTTTTTCTCTAAAAAAGACCGAATACACGCATTGCTTTATAAAGGCTTACTGAAGTTATTTTAATAGTAAGAATTAAGAATTTTCTTTTCTGTATAACTGTAATTATACTCTATGTTCTGACATATTTTTTATTCTTCTTCTTTTATTTTTCAGCAGACATGCATTACCTCCTTGATCTAATGCATTTAGCAGATGTTTTGCCTTTTCTGTAATTTTTTTTTCTTTTTCTTATCCTTGACAACATCTCTTTCATGGTGTAGTAAGGTATTTGCATCAGGACTCTTTCGTGTAAATATCCATTCAAGTAGGCTGTGGTGATGTCCACTTGATGAATTTTCATATTTAATTCAACTCCAAGTGCACACAGCAATCTGATTGTTTGCAATCAGGCTATTGGCGCGAAAGTTTGATGATAGTCCACTCCATATTTTTGACTATATCCTTTCGCAACTAATCTCGCCTTTTTTCGCGTGATTTCGCCATTCGGTCCGATTTTGTTTGTTAAAACAAAACGACTTCCAACCAAATTTTCTTCACTTCGTTTAGATATTACATCGAAAGTATCGTTTTTAACTAAACTTTTGATTTCAGAATAAATAGCATTTTTTCATTCTTCTCTGTCGTCGCTTCTCATTGCTTCATTGAAGGGTATTTCTGTTGCACCCATAAATTTGTCGTCAATATTTTAATTTTTGACAGTTTGATTACTATTTTCTTCTGTTAACTGTGCCTTCTGAAACATTTTCTTTGATCTACCACATGAAGCATTTCTCAACAGTCTTGGTCTTCTACGAGTTTTTACATTTGAACTCTCTGATGTTGGAACTTCAACTGTCTTGGAATTTCTATCTCAATTTCTAGTACACCTCGTGCTTCATCTTCTAAGCTTGTATTTACTTCCGTTGATCTTCCTTTAACCAACTCCTCATTTATAAATTTGATATCCCTTGTAATTATTACCTTTCGCTCGACTGGTATCCATACTCTGTATCCTTTAGAATCTTTTGGATACCCTATGAATATTCCATCACGCGGTCGAGGTTCGAGCTTGCCTTTCAGTGGACTTTTGTTCAAAACAAACACTCAAGATCCAATTTTCTTAAGATACTGAATCTTAATGGGCTCTCCAGTCCACTTCTCGTACGGAATGCCTCCATCTAATGCACTGGTCGTACATCTGTTCCGAATGTGACATGCAGATGTCACAGCTTCGGCCCAAAAACTCGGAGCTAAATCGCCCTGCAGCAAAATACATCGGGTCATATCAATATGTGTTCTATTCATTATTTCAGCAAGCCCATTCTGCTGAAGTGTGTATAGTGCACTAAGTCTTCTTTGAATACCTTCTTCGCTAAGAAATCGATTGAATTCTTCATATACATATTCTCTTCCGTTATCAGACTGAAGAAACTTGATTTTCATCCCTGTTTGATTTTCGATTTGACGTTTATAAATTTTGAAAGATGCTAAAACGTCACTTTTTCTTTTCAAAACATAGGTTTCTCACCATCTCGTACTTTCGTCGATGAACGTGACAAAGTACCTAGCACCACCGAGTGACTCAACTCTCATAGGACCTACAACATCAGAATGAATGATTTCTAGCCTAGTCTTACATGATGTAAAAATTTTCTTGAACGGTTGGCTCGTCATCTTTCCTCTTGTACAAATTGAACATTTTCGAATTTCATCTAATGTTTCTTGTTCGACTTTTATATTCAACTTGTTTGTCATTATCGCTGACAAATCATTCACATTCAGATGTCCAAAGCATTCATGCCAATTCCATACATCAATACTGCAATCTTTCGCTGCTGCTGTCATTTCTTGTGTCTCTTTAATATAATATAGATTTCCTTTTCTATCTGCTTCGATCAGTATGTCACTTTTCGGGCTAAAAACTGTAGCACCACGATTATTAAATGTTACTGTGTAATTTCGATCTGTAATTTTTGCAACTGACACAAGATTCATTCTAAGATTTGGAACATATAAAGTATTTAGAAAGTTTATCGACCTTTTTTCTTTCTTCGCTAATGTCACCATTGGGACAACGCCTTTTCCAACTATCTTCGCGTTGTTGTTACTGGCTAGCTGTAGAGTGCCATTTTGCACAATATTTAGCTCTTGAGATGTGCAACCACTGTCGAGAATCCATCGTCTTTGGCCTGTAATGTCGCTGCCTTTTCCATCGCTGAATGCCTCTGGAATTTTACCAGCGTACTGCCAAACTTTAAGCTGATTTCTTTACTTCAGCCTCTGCATTTGCAGACGTACTTGGTTTATTATTAGGCTATCTCCCACAGTCAGATGCCTTATATCCAACCTTATGACATTTAAAAATTTGAATTTGAATGTATTACGATCATAATTTTGCCTATTCTTCTTTTGTGGCTCTAATATTTTTCTGTTTCTCTTCGCTATTAATGCCCCTTGTGTGTCCAAACCAAACATTTGCCTTCTCGCATTGCTTTCTTCTACGATTTTGACTCGCAGAATTTCTGGTGTTGGCACTGTATCTCGGGACTCCATAGCACAAAACTTGCTGGCATACTATATAGCAACATGATGGACAGGAGTTCCTTACTAATATTCACATCCATCTCTTCGAGCTTATCTACAACATCGAAGAATTTTGAAATATGATCTTTAACGTCGTCACCTTCGTTCATTCGATGCAACATGAGATATTTCAGAAGAGTCGCCTTACGAGCTGGACCTCTGGGTGCATACTCTGACTCTTAATTTTATCCAAACTTCACGTGATGTTTTACATCCTCGTACTAATTTAAGCTCTGGTCCACTTATCGATAAAATAAGATCAGATTTTGCCTTTAGGTCGGCTTCTTCCCATGCATCGATTCCTGCTCTGTCATTTGGTTTTTCTTTCGTACCATTCACATATCCCCGCGCATTATTTTTAATTAATAATGGCTCTACATGCATTCTCCAGGAATCATAATTTTCCTTTGTGAGAAGCTCAATACGCACTGTACTTGAACTACCAGACATTGTAACACTGGACTTATAATTATGTAAATATAAATAAAATAAAATAAATTAATATTTCATCACGGCATATTACCCATTGCTGGGTGTGCCAATCTGCTACTTACACAGATGTCGGTAATGATGGAATATTTGTACCGTGCGGGCGCTTACCAGGCGTCACCTCACGGGCACTCATTGCTGGCGTGGAGAGTGCGCCACAGGGGTCAATTTTGTGCCATTAAAATGCGATGTAATTTTTGGCGTCGGTCGGGATCGAACCCGGGTCCCCTATGTAAATATTATATTCGTTAAATGCTTTATAGCCCTGGGCCCATAACCTTCTAAGTTTTATTAGCTTTTAATGATGGAAGACACTATAAATAACGATTTAACTGAATATATATATATATATATATATTGAAAATAATTACAATCCTTGAAATATGACAACTCAATAATATAATTTTTAATACAATTCTTTTTATTTTATCAACCGAGTTCTTGATTGCATTTTTCATTTTATATTTAACATGTATGAATTACCATAATATAATCTATTATTTTTTTCTTCTATGTTCGGTATAGAATTGTATGTTTGAAAAAGAACTAACCCCAATTCGTATTCGGTATCTTTTTTTAATTCAATTGGCGGAAAAAAGTTCGCATTTAGAATAGAACTATTACTATGTAATGTTAATGTTAAAGACATTATTATGTTGACGTTCAAATAATACCATAGAAATGATCTTCTGTGATATCAACGACTAGTTTTATTCATAAGAAATTTTAAACAAAGTGTCCACATATTACAGTACTAGGCTCTTGTTGTTTGTAATTATAGAAAATTTTACAATTACCGAGGTACTCTATTATTTATTTTGGAGGTGGTAAGTTACCTATACTGTCAAAGTAAATTACATTATAACCACGTTTTTTGTAAGCTACCCAGTGAGTTCCTCTGCCACCCATATTATCCAAATTAACTATAGCAGATTCATTCATTTCTGGATTGCGTGGTAAGTTATTTAGCATATAAACACCACGAAAATATGGTATTTCGTAATGACGAGCATAGTTTTCTAAATCTATATTAGTTAGCGGAACCCTCGGCAACGGTTTTTTGGATACGGGGTCAGATATAAACCGTAACCATTAGAGGTAGGGGCTACTTGTAGGCCTTTTCCTATGGCAATAGCTTCCATAGTACGGTTATGATGTTTATTTTCCTCCAATTCCTTTTTAGCATTCTTAGCAGAAATTGTTGTTTTTGCAACTCCCGCTGCCTCGCCGGTAAGAGCACCCAGTGCAGATAATCCAGCAAAAATTGGTGTTAACGGTAGAATGCCACCAGTTTTGGGTAATGGGATTACTCTGTCTTTATTTATAGTAGGTACAAACGGTTTGTGATTATTAACTGCAGTTTTTATAATTCCTTGTGCCGTTTAATCATCCGTATGTTTGAGTGACTTTCCTTTGGATTTAATGGCTAACTTTGCAACCTTCTTCACTGTATTTAAAGTTAGTTTTTTACATGTACGTTTTTTAATTTTATTTATTACACCCATTTTCATTCCCATTCCTAATTTTCGTTTAACTTTTATGGTGTTGGCTATACTCAACGCCGAAGCTTTTTCCGGTAGCTAATATTCTTGACCAAGCTTTATTTTCTAGTACTTTATCGGCGTCGTGACGAGCTGTCAAATTATCTTTATTCTGAGAATATGCTATGTCGAGTTCTTTACAGGCTATATCTAATTCGTTTATACCTGGATCACCTCGTTGTAAACATTGCTGAAGTTTGGTACCGGGATCATAATACTGATACCCAGGTATATGTAATTCGATCGGAAGACGATTGATTAATGAATTAACCAATCCGTTACCTGCATATAAATAGCGAGATCTGGACATATTCTTGGCTTGTTATTAACTGACAGGATTAATATGGTATTTATATATAATCCTATGACATATGCATCATATTATACATATATATATATATATAATTGGTGAAAGTTCGTCACTGATATAAACTGTAGTAGTAATTTTGTGGGGAGTCAGTGAAAGGGCAATATTTTAGTTAGTTCTGGTTTATTTCATCAAGCTTTCGGATTTTATTTAATCCTTCTTCAGGATGCTGTAAATTGAGTCAATATAACAACATTGTATTATACATTTGGTGTGGTAACTTACAATAATGTGAAGTTGTATTTTACAATAGTTTCGTTTATGAACATGAGAACATTAATACTAAACAGATTTGGTGAACTGGAATACAAAATTTACAATAGTATACAGTCGTACAAAATTGTTTTGTTGTAGTTACTTACATAATTAACCAGTTTATGGAAATTTGATTTCATCGTCCTTGATGAATATTGGAGATATTTTAATAGTGGTTTAAGCTGAATTACGATTTATAATTTTGACAAAATTTTGGTGTAGTAGGCCGAAAAGTTTTTTTTATTTAAAGTCCTGATGCGTAGTTTCGAAAAATATGTATACAATGTTCTTCATTGTTTAACTTGGTGAAATATATTATTCTTTAAATATAATTTAAGCAGAATTACGTAGATAACAAGAATTAATAAAAATTTTGGTGTAAAAGGGCCGAAAAAATTAAGTTTTATGAAAACAAATTTGGTTTGTGGATGCTACGTTGAAGAGCACATGTTTTGTACTGCGTAATTATTTTCTGTGTTATGACCACGACGGAGTTTTGTAGCAGTTGTCTAAGATGGTGGACTGGCGCTGAATTTGAAAACTGGCGGTAGAATGAGAAATAGTTGTTACAATCAGACACTAATTTGTGTAATATTATTTATCTGTTGTTGGTTTTGTGTTCTGTTTTTATTGGTTTTTAATATTTCAAAAAGATTTATGTATATAGAGCTCAAGCCATCTATGTCTGTTTTTTTATTAATTGTGGATGGTGTATTAAATATATGATACATTTCTAAGAAGGTTCGTTTCTGACAATTGCTTTCTGTATCTAAGATTTTAATGTTTTGATAATCCATTGTATGCTTTGTATTTGAAACATGTAATGAAAGTGCTGATGAATGTGGTTTAATTTTGGTGTCACTTTTGTGTGATGTTATTCTGCTTGACAATTGTCGTGATGTTTGTCCAATGTAACATGAATTACAGTCCTTACAGGGAATATTGTATACTACATTAGAGGCTTGTAATTTAGGGGTTGGAGTTTTTATTGTGGTAAAAATGGTTTTAACTGTGGTACAACTTTTTTTGGCTATTTTTATGGTGTCGTCTTTTAATATGTTTATTAATTTTGGAGTGAGATCTGTAATGTATGGTAATGAGCAGTATTTGATGTGTCGATTTTCATTTGTTTGGTTTTCATTGTTAATTTCTGGGGTCTGGCGGGGTGTATTAAATATTAAGTTGTTTAGTAAGTTTTTTGGGTAACCATTTTCTAGCAACACGTCTCTCAACCGTGACAAATTTTTTTGTTGAAGTGTTGGGTGTGAAATTTTATTTATTCGGTGTTTTAATGCAAGAACAACATTTATTTTAATTTGTTTGGGTTGTTGTGAATAATAATGAATATATCTTTGTGAAGATATTGGTTTTATGTACCAGTCTAATTTTAAGTTACCTATGTTATCTCTAATTATTAGGGTATCTAAAAAGGGTAGGCTGTTGTTATTTTCAATTTCTATTGTAAACTGTAAGTGTCTATTATATTGGTTGAATGTCTGGAGGATGTGTTGAACTCCGTCAGCAGGTACTGCGGTTACAATGTCATCCACAAATTTCTTGATGAACGGTAGTTCGAAGTTTAATTTAGGTATACATATATCTAATAATGCATCCATAATATATTGAGCAACTATGGGGCTAATTATTGCTCCCATAGGGCTGCCAAGAATCTGTTTGTAGAAAGTTTCATTGTACACGCAATAACTGCTGTCAAAGACGAATCTTATAAGGTTTATGAATTCTGTCTGATTGAGAGTCGTGTTATCAGAAATGGTATCCCATTTTTCTGTTATACTGTTTATTGTAGTTGCAATTGTTATGTTACTAAACAGGGAAACAACATCTAAACTGATGAGTATATAGTTATTTGGTATTTTGTAGTCATTTATGAAATCTGCAAATTCAAATGAATCTTTAATATAGTAATTATTGTTTTTATTGTATGATGTAGTTAAAATATCTGTAAGGTATTGAGCTATTTTACTGTTGGGTGCATTAATTGATGATATGATTGGTCTAAGTGATAGGTTTGGTTTATGTATTTTGGGTTGACCATAGTATTTGGGAGCTGTGGAATTATATATGGTTAACGTTTTTGCAATATCTGGGTGTAAGGCTAGTTTGTTTTTTAGTTCAGAAATTAGTTTATTAGCTTTTTGTTGTAACGTGTTTGTTGGGTCACGTGTAAGGGGTGTATAGGAGTTTGGGTCGTTTAGTATTTCAAGTGATTTTTCTTCATATGTTTGTTTGTCCATAATGCATGTTACATTGCCTTTATCGGATTGTATGACTATTAAATTTGGGTTTTGTTTGAGGAATTTTTTAGTACTGTAATACAGGTTTGTGGTGTATGAATGTTGTTGTGTAGTATGAAGGTAATTGGTTATGACATTGGTAGTTTGCGCTCTACACACATTTTTGTTATGTTCATTGAAATTAGCAATGATGTATTCGATGTCACTTAACAATCTCCGAACACATACCTGGTTTAATGAAGGAGTTATGCAAAATTTAGGACCAAGACTAAGTAACGTCTTGACTTCATTTGGAATAGTTTGGGAACTAATGTTTTTAAACCATTTAGGTTGTGTTCGTAGTTTGTTCTGTTCTATCGTAATCAAGTTTTTTAATTTAGAGGTGTTAGTTTGTTTGATTTTATGGAATTTTTTGTTGAATGTTACTTGTTGTTTTTGTTTGAAGTTATTAAAGAGATAGAGTGGTGTGGAATTTAAAATATTATCTTCATACCTTTTGAGTTGTGTTTCTAATTGATTTAGATTTCTGATAGTAACATCTATTTCTATTGACAGAATTTTTTTTTTTTTTTTTTTTTTTTTTTTTTTTTTTTTTTTTAGCCTATTGTACATATTTTCAACTTGTTTGAGAGTTTTGGCACTGTAGTCTTGGATGTTGTAAGGGTGTTGTTGGTAATTATGTGTGATGTGTTGCGGAAAAACTCCATGTTGACGGCATTTTAGTAGAAATATTTTCCTGTTCCTGAACGAAGCTATCTTGGTGTTTGTGTTAGCCCATAATTTGTAGAAATTCATCGCTTGTAAGCCAAATTGTTGGTGGATAAATTGAAAGAACCCCATTTCTGTTGATAATTGGTGAAAGTTCGTCACTGATATAAACTGTAGTAGTAATTTTGTGGGGAGTCAGTGAAAGGGCAATATTTTAGTTAGTTCTGGTTTATTTCATCAAGCTTTCGGATTTTATTTAATCCTTCTTCAGGATGCTGTAAATTGAGTCAATATAACAACATTGTATTATACATTTGGTGTGGTAACTTACAATAATGTGAAGTTGTATTTTACAATAGTTTCGTTTATGAACATGAGAACATTAATACTAAACAGATTTGGTGAACTGGAATACAAAATTTACAATAGTATACAGTCGTACAAAATTGTTTTGTTGTAGTTACTTACATAATTAACCAGTTTATGGAAATTTGATTTCATCGTCCTTGATGAATATTGGAGATATTTTAATAGTGGTTTAAGCTGAATTACGATTTATAATTTTGACAAAATTTTGGTGTAGTAGGCCGAAAAGTTTTTTTTATTTAAAGTCCTGATGCGTAGTTTCGAAAAATATGTATACAATGTTCTTCATTGTTTAACTTGGTGAAATATATTATTCTTTAAATATAATTTAAGCAGAATTACGTAGATAACAAGAATTAATAAAAATTTTGGTGTAAAAGGGCCGAAAAAATTAAGTTTTATGAAAACAAATTTGGTTTGTGGATGCTACGTTGAAGAGCACATGTTTTGTACTGCGTAATTATTTTCTGTGTTATGACCACGACGGAGTTTTGTAGCAGTTGTCTAAGATGGTGGACTGGCGCTGAATTTGAAAACTGGCGGTAGAATGAGAAATAGTTGTTACAATCAGACACTAATTTGTGTAATATTATTTATCTGTTGTTGGTTTTGTGTTCTGTTTTTATTGGTTTTTAATATTTCAAAAAGATTTATGTATATAGAGCTCAAGCCATCTATGTCTGTTTTTTTATTAATTGTGGATGGTGTATTAAATATATGATACATTTCTAAGAAGGTTCGTTTCTGACAATTGCTTTCTGTATCTAAGATTTTAATGTTTTGATAATCCATTGTATGCTTTGTATTTGAAACATGTAATGAAAGTGCTGATGAATGTGGTTTAATTTTGGTGTCACTTTTGTGTGATGTTATTCTGCTTGACAATTGTCGTGATGTTTGTCCAATGTAACATGAATTACAGTCCTTACAGGGAATATTGTATACTACATTAGAGGCTTGTAATTTAGGGGTTGGAGTTTTTATTGTGGTAAAAATGGTTTTAACTGTGGTACAACTTTTTTTGGCTATTTTTATGGTGTCGTCTTTTAATATGTTTATTAATTTTGGAGTGAGATCTGTAATGTATGGTAATGAGCAGTATTTGATGTGTCGATTTTCATTTGTTTGGTTTTCATTGTTAATTTCTGGGGTCTGGCGGGGTGTATTAAATATTAAGTTGTTTAGTAAGTTTTTTGGGTAACCATTTTCTAGCAACACGTCTCTCAACCGTGACAAATTTTTTTGTTGAAGTGTTGGGTGTGAAATTTTATTTATTCGGTGTTTTAATGCAAGAACAACATTTATTTTAATTTGTTTGGGTTGTTGTGAATAATAATGAATATATCTTTGTGAAGATATTGGTTTTATGTACCAGTCTAATTTTAAGTTACCTATGTTATCTCTAATTATTAGGGTATCTAAAAAGGGTAGGCTGTTGTTATTTTCAATTTCTATTGTAAACTGTAAGTGTCTATTATATTGGTTGAATGTCTGGAGGATGTGTTGAACTCCGTCAGCAGGTACTGCGGTTACAATGTCATCCACAAATTTCTTGATGAACGGTAGTTCGAAGTTTAATTTAGGTATACATATATCTAATAATGCATCCATAATATATTGAGCAACTATGGGGCTAATTATTGCTCCCATAGGGCTGCCAAGAATCTGTTTGTAGAAAGTTTCATTGTACACGCAATAACTGCTGTCAAAGACGAATCTTATAAGGTTTATGAATTCTGTCTGATTGAGAGTCGTGTTATCAGAAATGGTATCCCATTTTTCTGTTATACTGTTTATTGTAGTTGCAATTGTTATGTTACTAAACAGGGAAACAACATCTAAACTGATGAGTATATAGTTATTTGGTATTTTGTAGTCATTTATGAAATCTGCAAATTCAAATGAATCTTTAATATAGTAATTATTGTTTTTATTGTATGATGTAGTTAAAATATCTGTAAGGTATTGAGCTATTTTACTGTTGGGTGCATTAATTGATGATATGATTGGTCTAAGTGATAGGTTTGGTTTATGTATTTTGGGTTGACCATAGTATTTGGGAGCTGTGGAATTATATATGGTTAACGTTTTTGCAATATCTGGGTGTAAGGCTAGTTTGTTTTTTAGTTCAGAAATTAGTTTATTAGCTTTTTGTTGTAACGTGTTTGTTGGGTCACGTGTAAGGGGTGTATAGGAGTTTGGGTCGTTTAGTATTTCAAGTGATTTTTCTTCATATGTTTGTTTGTCCATAATGCATGTTACATTGCCTTTATCGGATTGTATGACTATTAAATTTGGGTTTTGTTTGAGGAATTTTTTAGTACTGTAATACAGGTTTGTGGTGTATGAATGTTGTTGTGTAGTATGAAGGTAATTGGTTATGACATTGGTAGTTTGCGCTCTACACACATTTTTGTTATGTTCATTGAAATTAGCAATGATGTATTCGATGTCACTTAACAATCTCCGAACACATACCTGGTTTAATGAAGGAGTTATGCAAAATTTAGGACCAAGACTAAGTAACGTCTTGACTTCATTTGGAATAGTTTGGGAACTAATGTTTTTAAACCATTTAGGTTGTGTTCGTAGTTTGTTCTGTTCTATCGTAATCAAGTTTTTTAATTTAGAGGTGTTAGTTTGTTTGATTTTATGGAATTTTTTGTTGAATGTTACTTGTTGTTTTTGTTTGAAGTTATTAAAGAGATAGAGTGGTGTGGAATTTAAAATATTATCTTCATACCTTTTGAGTTGTGTTTCTAATTGATTTAGATTTCTGATAGTAACATCTATTTCTATTGACAGAATTTGTTTTTTTAGCCTATTGTACATATTTTCAACTTGTTTGAGAGTTTTGGCACTGTAGTCTTGGATGTTGTAAGGGTGTTGTTGGTAATTATGTGTGATGTGTTGCGGAAAAACTCCATGTTGACGGCATTTTAGTAGAAATATTTTCCTGTTCCTGAACGAAGCTATCTTGGTGTTTGTGTTAGCCCATAATTTGTAGAAATTCATCGCTTGTAAGCCAAATTGTTGGTGGATAAATTGAAAGAACCCCATTTCTGTTGATAATTGGTGAAAGTTCGTCACTGATATAAACTGTAGTAGTAATTTTGTGGGGAGTCAGTGAAAGGGCAATATTTTAGTTAGTTCTGGTTTATTTCATCAAGCTTTCGGATTTTATTTAATCCTTCTTCAGGATGCTGTAAATTGAGTCAATATAACAACATTGTATTATACATTTGGTGTGGTAACTTACAATAATGTGAAGTTGTATTTTACAATAGTTTCGTTTATGAACATGAGAACATTAATACTAAACAGATTTGGTGAACTGGAATACAAAATTTACAATAGTATACAGTCGTACAAAATTGTTTTGTTGTAGTTACTTACATAATTAACCAGTTTATGGAAATTTGATTTCATCGTCCTTGATGAATATTGGAGATATTTTAATAGTGGTTTAAGCTGAATTACGATTTATAATTTTGACAAAATTTTGGTGTAGTAGGCCGAAAAGTTTTTTTTATTTAAAGTCCTGATGCGTAGTTTCGAAAAATATGTATACAATGTTCTTCATTGTTTAACTTGGTGAAATATATTATTCTTTAAATATAATTTAAGCAGAATTACGTAGATAACAAGAATTAATAAAAATTTTGGTGTAAAAGGGCCGAAAAAATTAAGTTTTATGAAAACAAATTTGGTTTGTGGATGCTACGTTGAAGAGCACATGTTTTGTACTGCGTAATTATTTTCTGTGTTATGACCACGACGGAGTTTTGTAGCAGTTGTCTAAGATGGTGGACTGGCGCTGAATTTGAAAACTGGCGGTAGAATGAGAAATAGTTGTTACAATCAGACACTAATTTGTGTAATATTATTTATCTGTTGTTGGTTTTGTGTTCTGTTTTTATTGGTTTTTAATATTTCAAAAAGATTTATGTATATAGAGCTCAAGCCATCTATGTCTGTTTTTTTATTAATTGTGGATGGTGTATTAAATATATGATACATTTCTAAGAAGGTTCGTTTCTGACAATTGCTTTCTGTATCTAAGATTTTAATGTTTTGATAATCCATTGTATGCTTTGTATTTGAAACATGTAATGAAAGTGCTGATGAATGTGGTTTAATTTTGGTGTCACTTTTGTGTGATGTTATTCTGCTTGACAATTGTCGTGATGTTTGTCCAATGTAACATGAATTACAGTCCTTACAGGGAATATTGTATACTACATTAGAGGCTTGTAATTTAGGGGTTGGAGTTTTTATTGTGGTAAAAATGGTTTTAACTGTGGTACAACTTTTTTTGGCTATTTTTATGGTGTCGTCTTTTAATATGTTTATTAATTTTGGAGTGAGATCTGTAATGTATGGTAATGAGCAGTATTTGATGTGTCGATTTTCATTTGTTTGGTTTTCATTGTTAATTTCTGGGGTCTGGCGGGGTGTATTAAATATTAAGTTGTTTAGTAAGTTTTTTGGGTAACCATTTTCTAGCAACACGTCTCTCAACCGTGACAAATTTTTTTGTTGAAGTGTTGGGTGTGAAATTTTATTTATTCGGTGTTTTAATGCAAGAACAACATTTATTTTAATTTGTTTGGGTTGTTGTGAATAATAATGAATATATCTTTGTGAAGATATTGGTTTTATGTACCAGTCTAATTTTAAGTTACCTATGTTATCTCTAATTATTAGGGTATCTAAAAAGGGTAGGCTGTTGTTATTTTCAATTTCTATTGTAAACTGTAAGTGTCTATTATATTGGTTGAATGTCTGGAGGATGTGTTGAACTCCGTCAGCAGGTACTGCGGTTACAATGTCATCCACAAATTTCTTGATGAACGGTAGTTCGAAGTTTAATTTAGGTATACATATATCTTATATATTATGGATGCATTATTAGATATATGTATACCTAAATTAAACTTCGAACTACCGTTCATCAAGAAATTTGTGGATGACATTGTAACCGCAGTACCTGCTGACGGAGTTCAACACATCCTCCAGACATTCAACCAATATAATAGACACTTACAGTTTACAATAGAAATTGAAAATAACAACAGCCTACCCTTTTTAGATACCCTAATAATTAGAGATAACATAGGTAACTTAAAATTAGACTGGTACATAAAACCAATATCTTCACAAAGATATATTCATTATTATTCACAACAACCCAAACAAATTAAAATAAATGTTGTTCTTGCATTAAAACACCGAATAAATAAAATTTCACACCCAACACTTCAACAAAAAAATTTGTCACGGTTGAGAGACGTGTTGCTAGAAAATGGTTACCCAAAAAACTTACTAAACAACTTAATATTTAATACACCCCGCCAGACCCCAGAAATTAACAATGAAAACCAAACAAATGAAAATCGACACATCAAATACTGCTCATTACCATACATTACAGATCTCACTCCAAAATTAATAAACATATTAAAAGACGACACCATAAAAATAGCCAAAAAAAGTTGTACCACAGTTAAAACCATTTTTACCACAATAAAAACTCCAACCCCTAAATTACAAGCCTCTAATGTAGTATACAATATTCCCTGTAAGGACTGTAATTCATGTTACATTGGACAAACATCACGACAATTGTCAAGCAGAATAACATCACACAAAAGTGACACCAAAATTAAACCACATTCATCAGCACTTTCATTACATGTTTCAAATACAAAGCATACAATGGATTATCAAAACATTAAAATCTTAGATACAGAAAGCAATTGTCAGAAACGAACCTTCTTAGAAATGTATCATATATTTAATACACCATCCACAATTAATAAAAAAACAGACATAGATGGCTTGAGCTCTATATACATAAATCTTTTTGAAATATTAAAAACCAATAAAAACAGAACACAAAACCAACAACAGATAAATAATATTACACAAATTAGTGTCTGATTGTAACAACTATTTCTCATTCTACCGCCAGTTTTCAAATTCAGCGCCAGTCCACCATCTTAGACAACTGCTACAAAACTCCGTCGTGGTCATAACACAGAAAATAATTACGCAGTACAAAACATGTGCTCTTCAACGTAGCATCCACAAACCAAATTTGTTTTCATAAAACTTAATTTTTTCGGCCCTTTTACACCAAAATTTTTATTAATTCTTGTTATCTACGTAATTCTGCTTAAATTATATTTAAAGAATAATATATTTCACCAAGTTAAACAATGAAGAACATTGTATACATATTTTTCGAAACTACGCATCAGGACTTTAAATAAAAAAAACTTTTCGGCCTACTACACCAAAATTTTGTCAAAATTATAAATCGTAATTCAGCTTAAACCACTATTAAAATATCTCCAATATTCATCAAGGACGATGAAATCAAATTTCCATAAACTGGTTAATTATGTAAGTAACTACAACAAAACAATTTTGTACGACTGTATACTATTGTAAATTTTGTATTCCAGTTCACCAAATCTGTTTAGTATTAATGTTCTCATGTTCATAAACGAAACTATTGTAAAATACAACTTCACATTATTGTAAGTTACCACACCAAATGTATAATACAATGTTGTTATATTGACTCAATTTACAGCATCCTGAAGAAGGATTAAATAAAATCCGAAAGCTTGATGAAATAAACCAGAACTAACTAAAATATTGCCCTTTCACTGACTCCCCACAAAATTACTACTACAGTTTATATCAGTGACGAACTTTCACCAATTATCAACAGAAATGGGGTTCTTTCAATTTATCCACCAACAATTTGGCTTACAAGCGATGAATTTCTACAAATTATGGGCTAACACAAACACCAAGATAGCTTCGTTCAGGAACAGGAAAATATTTCTACTAAAATGCCGTCAACATGGAGTTTTTCCGCAACACATCACACATAATTACCAACAACACCCTTACAACATCCAAGACTACAGTGCCAAAACTCTCAAACAAGTTGAAAATATGTACAATAGGCTAAAAAAACAAATTCTGTCAATAGAAATAGATGTTACTATCAGAAATCTAAATCAATTAGAAACACAACTCAAAAGGTATGAAGATAATATTTTAAATTCCACACCACTCTATCTCTTTAATAACTTCAAACAAAAACAACAAGTAACATTCAACAAAAAATTCCATAAAATCAAACAAACTAACACCTCTAAATTAAAAAACTTGATTACGATAGAACAGAACAAACTACGAACACAACCTAAATGGTTTAAAAACATTAGTTCCCAAACTATTCCAAATGAAGTCAAGACGTTACTTAGTCTTGGTCCTAAATTTTGCATAACTCCTTCATTAAACCAGGTATGTGTTCGGAGATTGTTAAGTGACATCGAATACATCATTGCTAATTTCAATGAACATAACAAAAATGTGTGTAGAGCGCAAACTACCAATGTCATAACCAATTACCTTCATACTACACAACAACATTCATACACCACAAACCTGTATTACAGTACTAAAAAATTCCTCAAACAAAACCCAAATTTAATAGTCATACAATCCGATAAAGGCAATGTAACATGCATTATGGACAAACAAACATATGAAGAAAAATCACTTGAAATACTAAACGACCCAAACTCCTATACACCCCTTACACGTGACCCAACAAACACGTTACAACAAAAAGCTAATAAACTAATTTCTGAACTAAAAAACAAACTAGCCTTACACCCAGATATTGCAAAAACGTTAACCATATATAATTCCACAGCTCCCAAATACTATGGTCAACCCAAAATACATAAACCAAACCTATCACTTAGACCAATCATATCATCAATTAATGCACCCAACAGTAAAATAGCTCAATACCTTACAGATATTTTAACTACATCATACAATAAAAACAATAATTACTATATTAAAGATTCATTTGAATTTGCAGATTTCATAAATGACTACAAAATACCAAATAACTATATACTCATCAGTTTAGATGTTGTTTCCCTGTTTAGTAACATAACAATTGCAACTACAATAAACAGTATAACAGAAAAATGGGATACCATTTCTGATAACACGACTCTCAATCAGACAGAATTCATAAACCTTATAAGATTCGTCTTTGACAGCAGTTATTGCGTGTACAATGAAACTTTCTACAAACAGATTCTTGGCAGCCCTATGGGAGCAATAATTAGCCCCATAGTTGCTCAATATATTATGGATGCATTATTAGATATATGTATACCTAAATTAAACTTCGAACTACCGTTCATCAAGAAATTTGTGGATGACATTGTAACCGCAGTACCTGCTGACGGAGTTCAACACATCCTCCAGACATTCAACCAATATAATAGACACTTACAGTTTACAATAGAAATTGAAAATAACAACAGCCTACCCTTTTTAGATACCCTAATAATTAGAGATAACATAGGTAACTTAAAATTAGACTGGTACATAAAACCAATATCTTCACAAAGATATATTCATTATTATTCACAACAACCCAAACAAATTAAAATAAATGTTGTTCTTGCATTAAAACACCGAATAAATAAAATTTCACACCCAACACTTCAACAAAAAAATTTGTCACGGTTGAGAGACGTGTTGCTAGAAAATGGTTACCCAAAAAACTTACTAAACAACTTAATATTTAATACACCCCGCCAGACCCCAGAAATTAACAATGAAAACCAAACAAATGAAAATCGACACATCAAATACTGCTCATTACCATACATTACAGATCTCACTCCAAAATTAATAAACATATTAAAAGACGACACCATAAAAATAGCCAAAAAAAGTTGTACCACAGTTAAAACCATTTTTACCACAATAAAAACTCCAACCCCTAAATTACAAGCCTCTAATGTAGTATACAATATTCCCTGTAAGGACTGTAATTCATGTTACATTGGACAAACATCACGACAATTGTCAAGCAGAATAACATCACACAAAAGTGACACCAAAATTAAACCACATTCATCAGCACTTTCATTACATGTTTCAAATACAAAGCATACAATGGATTATCAAAACATTAAAATCTTAGATACAGAAAGCAATTGTCAGAAACGAACCTTCTTAGAAATGTATCATATATTTAATACACCATCCACAATTAATAAAAAAACAGACATAGATGGCTTGAGCTCTATATACATAAATCTTTTTGAAATATTAAAAACCAATAAAAACAGAACACAAAACCAACAACAGATAAATAATATTACACAAATTAGTGTCTGATTGTAACAACTATTTCTCATTCTACCGCCAGTTTTCAAATTCAGCGCCAGTCCACCATCTTAGACAACTGCTACAAAACTCCGTCGTGGTCATAACACAGAAAATAATTACGCAGTACAAAACATGTGCTCTTCAACGTAGCATCCACAAACCAAATTTGTTTTCATAAAACTTAATTTTTTCGGCCCTTTTACACCAAAATTTTTATTAATTCTTGTTATCTACGTAATTCTGCTTAAATTATATTTAAAGAATAATATATTTCACCAAGTTAAACAATGAAGAACATTGTATACATATTTTTCGAAACTACGCATCAGGACTTTAAATAAAAAAAACTTTTCGGCCTACTACACCAAAATTTTGTCAAAATTATAAATCGTAATTCAGCTTAAACCACTATTAAAATATCTCCAATATTCATCAAGGACGATGAAATCAAATTTCCATAAACTGGTTAATTATGTAAGTAACTACAACAAAACAATTTTGTACGACTGTATACTATTGTAAATTTTGTATTCCAGTTCACCAAATCTGTTTAGTATTAATGTTCTCATGTTCATAAACGAAACTATTGTAAAATACAACTTCACATTATTGTAAGTTACCACACCAAATGTATAATACAATGTTGTTATATTGACTCAATTTACAGCATCCTGAAGAAGGATTAAATAAAATCCGAAAGCTTGATGAAATAAACCAGAACTAACTAAAATATTGCCCTTTCACTGACTCCCCACAAAATTACTACTACAGTTTATATCAGTGACGAACTTTCACCAATTATCAACAGAAATGGGGTTCTTTCAATTTATCCACCAACAATTTGGCTTACAAGCGATGAATTTCTACAAATTATGGGCTAACACAAACACCAAGATAGCTTCGTTCAGGAACAGGAAAATATTTCTACTAAAATGCCGTCAACATGGAGTTTTTCCGCAACACATCACACATAATTACCAACAACACCCTTACAACATCCAAGACTACAGTGCCAAAACTCTCAAACAAGTTGAAAATATGTACAATAGGCTAAAAAAACAAATTCTGTCAATAGAAATAGATGTTACTATCAGAAATCTAAATCAATTAGAAACACAACTCAAAAGGTATGAAGATAATATTTTAAATTCCACACCACTCTATCTCTTTAATAACTTCAAACAAAAACAACAAGTAACATTCAACAAAAAATTCCATAAAATCAAACAAACTAACACCTCTAAATTAAAAAACTTGATTACGATAGAACAGAACAAACTACGAACACAACCTAAATGGTTTAAAAACATTAGTTCCCAAACTATTCCAAATGAAGTCAAGACGTTACTTAGTCTTGGTCCTAAATTTTGCATAACTCCTTCATTAAACCAGGTATGTGTTCGGAGATTGTTAAGTGACATCGAATACATCATTGCTAATTTCAATGAACATAACAAAAATGTGTGTAGAGCGCAAACTACCAATGTCATAACCAATTACCTTCATACTACACAACAACATTCATACACCACAAACCTGTATTACAGTACTAAAAAATTCCTCAAACAAAACCCAAATTTAATAGTCATACAATCCGATAAAGGCAATGTAACATGCATTATGGACAAACAAACATATGAAGAAAAATCACTTGAAATACTAAACGACCCAAACTCCTATACACCCCTTACACGTGACCCAACAAACACGTTACAACAAAAAGCTAATAAACTAATTTCTGAACTAAAAAACAAACTAGCCTTACACCCAGATATTGCAAAAACGTTAACCATATATAATTCCACAGCTCCCAAATACTATGGTCAACCCAAAATACATAAACCAAACCTATCACTTAGACCAATCATATCATCAATTAATGCACCCAACAGTAAAATAGCTCAATACCTTACAGATATTTTAACTACATCATACAATAAAAACAATAATTACTATATTAAAGATTCATTTGAATTTGCAGATTTCATAAATGACTACAAAATACCAAATAACTATATACTCATCAGTTTAGATGTTGTTTCCCTGTTTAGTAACATAACAATTGCAACTACAATAAACAGTATAACAGAAAAATGGGATACCATTTCTGATAACACGACTCTCAATCAGACAGAATTCATAAACCTTATAAGATTCGTCTTTGACAGCAGTTATTGCGTGTACAATGAAACTTTCTACAAACAGATTCTTGGCAGCCCTATGGGAGCAATAATTAGCCCCATAGTTGCTCAATATATTATGGATGCATTATTAGATATATGTATACCTAAATTAAACTTCGAACTACCGTTCATCAAGAAATTTGTGGATGACATTGTAACCGCAGTACCTGCTGACGGAGTTCAACACATCCTCCAGACATTCAACCAATATAATAGACACTTACAGTTTACAATAGAAATTGAAAATAACAACAGCCTACCCTTTTTAGATACCCTAATAATTAGAGATAACATAGGTAACTTAAAATTAGACTGGTACATAAAACCAATATCTTCACAAAGATATATTCATTATTATTCACAACAACCCAAACAAATTAAAATAAATGTTGTTCTTGCATTAAAACACCGAATAAATAAAATTTCACACCCAACACTTCAACAAAAAAATTTGTCACGGTTGAGAGACGTGTTGCTAGAAAATGGTTACCCAAAAAACTTACTAAACAACTTAATATTTAATACACCCCGCCAGACCCCAGAAATTAACAATGAAAACCAAACAAATGAAAATCGACACATCAAATACTGCTCATTACCATACATTACAGATCTCACTCCAAAATTAATAAACATATTAAAAGACGACACCATAAAAA
Organism: Harpalus rufipes; assembly: GCA_951394225.1. Taxonomy (NCBI): domain Eukaryota; kingdom Metazoa; phylum Arthropoda; class Insecta; order Coleoptera; family Carabidae; genus Harpalus; species Harpalus rufipes. The sequence continues at coordinate 18,886,730 of OX596285.1, forward strand.
TAGCCAAAAAAAGTTGTACCACAGTTAAAACCATTTTTACCACAATAAAAACTCCAACCCCTAAATTACAAGCCTCTAATGTAGTATACAATATTCCCTGTAAGGACTGTAATTCATGTTACATTGGACAAACATCACGACAATTGTCAAGCAGAATAACATCACACAAAAGTGACACCAAAATTAAACCACATTCATCAGCACTTTCATTACATGTTTCAAATACAAAGCATACAATGGATTATCAAAACATTAAAATCTTAGATACAGAAAGCAATTGTCAGAAACGAACCTTCTTAGAAATGTATCATATATTTAATACACCATCCACAATTAATAAAAAAACAGACATAGATGGCTTGAGCTCTATATACATAAATCTTTTTGAAATATTAAAAACCAATAAAAACAGAACACAAAACCAACAACAGATAAATAATATTACACAAATTAGTGTCTGATTGTAACAACTATTTCTCATTCTACCGCCAGTTTTCAAATTCAGCGCCAGTCCACCATCTTAGACAACTGCTACAAAACTCCGTCGTGGTCATAACACAGAAAATAATTACGCAGTACAAAACATGTGCTCTTCAACGTAGCATCCACAAACCAAATTTGTTTTCATAAAACTTAATTTTTTCGGCCCTTTTACACCAAAATTTTTATTAATTCTTGTTATCTACGTAATTCTGCTTAAATTATATTTAAAGAATAATATATTTCACCAAGTTAAACAATGAAGAACATTGTATACATATTTTTCGAAACTACGCATCAGGACTTTAAATAAAAAAAACTTTTCGGCCTACTACACCAAAATTTTGTCAAAATTATAAATCGTAATTCAGCTTAAACCACTATTAAAATATCTCCAATATTCATCAAGGACGATGAAATCAAATTTCCATAAACTGGTTAATTATGTAAGTAACTACAACAAAACAATTTTGTACGACTGTATACTATTGTAAATTTTGTATTCCAGTTCACCAAATCTGTTTAGTATTAATGTTCTCATGTTCATAAACGAAACTATTGTAAAATACAACTTCACATTATTGTAAGTTACCACACCAAATGTATAATACAATGTTGTTATATTGACTCAATTTACAGCATCCTGAAGAAGGATTAAATAAAATCCGAAAGCTTGATGAAATAAACCAGAACTAACTAAAATATTGCCCTTTCACTGACTCCCCACAAAATTACTACTATATATATATATATATATATATATATATATATTCATCAGTCTAACAACCGAACGTCCGTACATTGCGAGATCCCCAACAATTTGACGTCCTTCGTAAAGTGACGTCCGAATATGGACGCCAAATTACAAATCAGTTTTTCTCACATTTTTAGCATCTACGTGATGTAGGGGGCCTACCTGCAAATTTTCATTTTGGACGTCAAATGACTGTTTTGTTGTTAACAGCCGTATATTTAGTTCATCGAAATTCCGTGTGTGGCGCTGTCGTCGCATCATAATATACGCCGGCGTATATTGATAATCGAAAATCACCGCCAATTTGACGTCCATACACTTGGCAACATTGCATGTGTAACTCGTGCGTTTAGTTTTCAGTATTTCTTCACTTTAAATGTTTAAAGAATATGAACCTGAATTGGTTATAATCAAATATTATGTTGAGAAATTATTCTTTTTAAAGAATTTAGTCAACACTGAGTAAAATTATAAAGATGTCTATTATTTTCCATATTATTTTGTTTATTTTATACAGATAATTTGCAGAAATAGTGTACTTTTATAAAATAATTATTTTTTGAGAACTCGAAGGTTAAGAACGTATTTTCTCAATTAAAATAAAATCTTTTTACCTCTCGCTAAGAGAGGTATTGGATTCATGCTAAAAATCGCATATCCAGATTTTATTGAATAAGCACGTTTTAAGGTCCCTACAATCCGATTTTAACATTTTTACGATGATGTCTGTGTGTGTGTGTGTGTGTGTGTGTGTGTGTGTGTGTGTGTGTGTGTGGATGTGTGTGTGTGTGGGATGTTGGAAGGACGGTTACTCAAAAACTATAAGACTTAAAATTTGTTTAACAACGTATTTCCCAATCGGACATTCATGGGAAGATCTGAAAAGGTTTTGGTAACAATTGGACAACCGGAAGTAGAAGATTATTGAAAAAAAAGGATGCCATGAAAAATAGTTGCAAATTTAAATTATTTGTAACTGACAGATAAATGTCAGTGTCAGAAATAATGAGTAATGAAAGAAAAATGTATTTGGAGAATCCCTTAATTCTTGATCTGTGACTATTATGGAGATGACAAGTCTAGGTTGAAGGACTTAAATTTGTTTCAAACATTATGGGACAATGTACACCAGTACTGTAGACTAGAGTAACTTTGAATTGCGAAAAAGCTATCAAATTCTTCTCAAGTAAGTTGTAAATATTGACAAAATCGGAGTGCAATCTATCCGTCACTTTATTAAAGGGAATTAAGGTTATTTAGATATAACAAGTATGAAAAAATAAAATGTAAAAGAAGATATATAAGAATAGATGCACAATCCAGATATATACATTTTAGACCGCCCAAAATTAATGTTTTTACTAGAAGAATATGAAGAGAAAGTAAACAAAGTTGTTCGAATTGAAAATTGCTGTTACCAGCCTAATATTTATATATGGTAAACTCTACTTTGTAATTTATTGTAACATAATTTATGGTAAAATATCTTCATGTTGAGACATGCTATTATTGAATAATAAAGAAGTTTATACGTCATAGATTTATATAAATATATTATTTGTATTTATAAAAATAATCTTTGCTTTATGCATACAGCCAGGTAAAATATACGGCGAGAGGTTATGTGCTGGCCACATCAGATTTTTTACATATAAACGACGAAAGTTTATTCATTAAAACATGAAAAATAGTTTTATATTTATTTATTGTTCCGATATTTTGTTACTGTGTCATTTAGGAATGCAAAAACTTCATGATAAAAACATTTTATGACAATGACAAATTTTAAATGAATTATTTTTTCTACGTTGTGTCGCCTTTAGATAAGAAATATATTGTCTTTGGTCAAAAAATTCATAGTCCGTTTTTAACGAATAAATACATTTTAGAGTCCCTAAAATACAATTTTACTACTTTTACGATGTTGTCTGTATATGTGTGTGACAATCGTTATTCGATAACTGCAAACTCCAAAAATTACTAATTTTTACGTACTTCTCATTTGTATACCATTATGAAGAGCTGATTACATTTTGGTTATAATTGGCCAACCCGACCGGAAGTACCCAAATTTTTATAATGCACATTAACATTAAAGAATATTATATTACATGGTTACAATTTTTCATTATATTTGCTATAGTTGGAAGAGAAAAATAATTATAAAGAAATTAAGTTTCATAAATCTTGCAGTCTATGCAGCATCACAATGGAAACAATTTGGATATTCAAATTATACTAATTGACAGATGTCAGGGTCAAAATATATTCATTAAATAATTTTACTATAAATATAATCTTTTGCAAGAAGGATTAAAAAAATATATAAAATTGACGGCAGGTTGGCCACATTAGATTTTCTTCATTCAGTATATGAAACTTTGTAAACGCGAAATAGGAAATTATTTTTGGATCTTAAAAAATACTAAATAATTTAAACAATTAATTTTCATTATGCTGGAAAGTAATTTCGAGTTTTTCAGTTTAACAGATGTAAAATAATTATTAGACTGATTAAATAATTGTCCGAATTAGCAAATCAGGTATAAATATGCAGGTATAAGAAAATAGCGTATAATATACGGGCATTAGTGCTACAAAGCATAAATGACGTAAAAAAATACTACGCTTCGTGTCGTGCTTTTAAGCTCGTCACACGTAGGTACTTTAAATACCAAATCAACATAGCCAGGTAGCTTTGCTTTCTTTGTTGCTATGGTAGATTAATTGAAAAACAGAAAACAGTAAGTATTGTCAATTGAAACAAAATTCTTGAAAATACTTTATTTTTGTAATCGTCTAAAAATATCTCGCTCGAAAGTAATATCGTATTGTCGTGTATTTCCATTCGCACGTTATTATACTGTTATAAGTATTTTGTGAATGCGTGACTTGTAAATTTTTTTTTTTTTATTACACAATTATGTATTAAAATACATCTACACCTGCTACTACAATGATTTTATAAACATCTCGATAAACATTTATAAAAATAATCATAAGCATTTATTACTGATAAAGAAAAACCTCGCCTAAATTATATTTATATATTATTATGAACCTGAGTGAAGAAAATTTATTGATATTACACCAACGTTTCTGTCATTACAATAACCATCTTCAAGATTAATCAATGTCTCTTTAGGATGTCATTACATAGAAAACACAATATATTAAATTATAGATAAAACATTCCTCAGAATTGAATAGAAGAATAAATGAGATAAAATAAATAATGACATACAATTAGGTTAAAATAAATTTAAAATAGACAAGAATATAAAACAATGGTTAACAACTTTAGAACACTATCGGATAAAAACTGAAAATTACTTAAATATAAAATTTTAAAATACGGTATTTATAGTTTCGGAAATATTATTGGAAGCGCGCCCACCCGGCCGACTTATCTCTGCAAAATGTTATAAGATCTCGGTTAAATAAAACTTTTGGAGGTAAATTCAATATTTCTCCTAGGTGAAGCCAAGGTGAATCACTAGTTTTATACTATGTAGAGATGTGCATAGCACTTCGCAACATTATTGCTGCTTAAATTTTATTGGTGTATAATGAAATAAAAAGTTCAGTATTTTAAAAATTCAAAATCTGTATTGTAATTTGTATCAAAAATAAATTTGAAAATTTATTTCTGTCTTTTGAACTGCGATCATATAAGTTAAGGTGTAGCAAAAACAGCGTTAAATATTACATGTGATACACATATACATTTCATTAAAAAATACTGTTATTATAGGATAGACAAACTTAATTTGACAAAACAAATATTTAATATGATCAAAATGCTTGAAATATGGATGGTAGTTTTCTTACTTGCCAATGACACATATATGTATCTATGTGAATAATATTTTTGAGATATGGAACAAAAAAAATATTTCTTTTATATCTTATACGCTGAGGTACATATAAACATGTTTATGAAAGATGTGAGAAAACTAGTAGATAATTATTAAATAAAAATAATGATTGTTATTCCGATCATCCAATTTTACAAGCGATTATTTACGCAAATATGCTAATATAATATATAAGTACTTCAGTCTTCTTAGTGGGGTGCTCAGAATGCCAGTCAATATTTTTAATTTATTAGAAAATCAATTTCATATTTTTCGACTAAGTGTCAGACGTTGCGATACATATATTAAATAGTCGTTATATCATAATATTTATTTAATAATTCATGTACCTACGGTTAAATTTTGTTTCAAAAGGAACCTTGTAACTTGTATCTATTTAGGAACACCTAAACTAAACATTTAATTTGTGGCTGTAAAACAATCAAAAAATATACTAAATCTTCTAAACCCCAGTGCAAGTATGTTAACCTATTCTAAAAGAATTTGGTTATTTTAATTCAAATTTTCAATATGTCGGAAGCAGACATAAATTTGTATAAAATCTGATGTGGCCAATACATGACCTTCCGTCTATTCTATTTATTTTATATAAATTACTCACAGATAAGGTGATGTCCTGCAAAAGATTATATATTTCCAGTAAAATTATTTCACAAACTATGCAAATTATACTTGACACAGACATCTGTCAATTAATAAAATATACTGTTTCTATTTGATTTCCATTGTGCTTACAGCAACGTAGGTTGCAAGATTTATGAATATTAATTTCTTTATAATTTTTCATCTCCAAATACATTGAATATAAAGAAAAAAAAATTAATCAAATCGTACAGAGATTAATATATCTATAATATTTGTGATAACATAAAATGTCAAAAAGAGATATTTAACTGTTTTTTTTTTTAAAAACTCTTAAGAACTGCAAATCAGAGTACTTCCGGTGTACCAATTATAGCTAAAGTTTAATCAAGTCTTCATACGGACGTACAAAAGGAAAGAATGAAAGAATTATAATTTTTGGAATTGCAGTTGTTGGAATTATCGGAGAACATTTTTCGAACATACACACACACACACACACACACACACAATCAAACACACAGGCACACACACACACACACAGAGATGCACACACACACACACACACACACACATACACATACATACGAGTATATACAGACATCATCGTAGAAATAGTAAAACGAAATTTTTGACCAAAGACATTATCTTCCTTACCTAAGGTAACGGAAGATAAAAAAGACAAAACCACAGAGAGGAAGAGCAAAATTATTTATTTTAATAAAATAACAAATATATGTGACATTTACGTAGCAGTGTTAAAATATTTTGCACATAAGGCGTTTAAATACATATCTGCATACCCACATTTTATTAAACATGCAGAACGAATTTTGTTTTATTTGATTTAATTGAAGAATTGCATGTAAATCAAATTTGAACAAATAGTTTTCAAAATATTAGTAAAAAATATAATTTTAAAAAAATCATGATCCCATGTTAGACGACTATGTTCGTATTCTTGTTGGTGCTACAGTACACAATATTCGGCAACAGTGCAGGATGCCCGATTGATAGCTTTTTGTAAACGTATATTAATTTTGGACGCCAAATTGTCAGTAATACGTACAAAAATATACGCGGGACGGCAAAAACCCGTATAAAGTACGGAAGTCAAATATACGTGTATATTGTTTTCTTTAAATACGAATTTTTCGAAATATCCTTATGCTCACATTATTAGGTGGGGTGAAACATTCTATATACTCGAAGAAGTAGACGCCTAGGACCAGTATTTCCCATAGACGCCAAATGCATGTTTCTATGTACGGAAGTCAAATTGATAGAGAGATGTATATATATATATATATATATATATATATATATATATATATATATATATTATGTTTTTTGATTTCGATTAGTTTAAAAAAAACTAAATTTATTTTGAAAAACTGAATTTATTTTGAAACCAATTACTAGTCTGAAAGACTGGCGAATACATTCTGGTTAATATTACAAATTGATACATATTTATATTCTACAATTACGTCGTGGAAAATTACAGAGCGATAAGACAATGATTCATTGATAAACAACAGTAGAGCATATATAATTCCTCCCCTTCTAGATTGTTTATAAATGATTTTTTTATTTCAAAGGATCTATATTTTTTAATTCAATTGAATTTTGTAAGTTTTGTTTGTTCTGTAATTTTACTCTTACAAATATCTTATATAATATGAATAATATAATTACACTAATTATAATAGTAATACAAGTATATAGAATTACATTATGTTTTTCTACTTGTCCTCGAAAGGTCAATATCTCATGTTTAACATGAGGGATTTCTATATAGGTTATATTCTTAATATGTTCTTTTGTTATGTTGATTTTGGGAGTAAAAGACGTTATGTCAATTTGGCTTAAGCTAATTTCTTTTGCTCTAATTTCGTTGTTAAATTGTTCATTGTCTATAAGACAATTTTCGGTATTTTTAAATTTATAAATTTTGTTTATATTTAGTTCAATATATTTAGATTTACAGTTAAGGGAAATTGATTCTTTGTCGGAAAACAAATAGTACAGATTTGAATTGTATATTTTCTGTATAATTTTGGTATCCTCAAGTTCTCTGTATTTACAGTTGTTATCTTTTTTAAATTTGATAATATTGACATAACATTCTTGCATGTTGACATAATTTGTTTTACAGTAGTTCTTATCTTTTATTTTTATACATTTATCAATGATAAAGTATTGATCATTTTTATTACTAAATAATATGTAATTATAATTTAATTGTGTTACAATATTGTGTTGTATATAAGGGACTGGGGTTAATTGGAATATAGGATGAGAGTGTTTTTGAAATACGGGTAATATTATTAAATATCTTATATTATCATCGTTTAGGGAACATTTTGAATTTATAACTTGTTGAATGTTATAGAAATTTATGAATTCTATTTGAGTTATTTGTTTAATTTGGGAGAAATTTTTACCTTCCGTCACCTTTAGGTAAGGAAGGTATTGTCTTTGGTCAAAAAATTCAATGATGAGTTTTTACTGAATAAGCACGTTTTAGGGTCCATATAATACGATTTTACCATTTTTACGATGATGTCTGTATGTATGTGTGTCTGTGTGTCTGTGTGTGTGTAACAAAATTTCCGGATCCAATAACTTCAATACCACGATTCCAAAAATTATAATTTTTTCGTATTCCTCAAGTTTACATCCAGAAGAACAACTGATTAGATTTTGGTTATAATTGGTCGACCGGAAATAGTCTCATTTGAAGATTTAACAGTTAAATTTGATTTATTGACATTTAACGTTATTACAACTTAAAGAATATATTATTCTCTATACGATTTGATTACAATTTATACTTCATATTTAATAGATACAGAGTTAAAGAATTTTAAAGAAATTAAATTTTGTAATTCAGCCAGCTATGCCAAACTTGGGATCTAGTAATATATTCATATAATTCAAATTGACAGATGTCAGTATCAATAAAAAGTAAATTCATGTGGCAGATATGAGGGTGTTGAAGTAGATATTGGGGAATACAGGGAAAGATACGGTAAGAAAATAACTCTAGTGTTACAAGTTTTTAGAAAGATACAAGAAAGACGATTACATTGGTTTGAACATGTCATGAGGAGAAATGAAGAATTAAAGGAACAAAAATGAATAGTTTAGTTAAAGAAACAGAGGTAGACCAAAGATAAGATGGAAGGACTGTATTGCGGAAGATTTGAGAGAAACGGAACTGAATGAGAACGTCATGCAAAAATAGCGACCCCCTAACGAATGGGAAAAGCTAAAGAAGAAGAAGGTGCGAGTATCAAGTGCAATTTGAATAGTTTGTTTATGAAATAATTTTACTAGAAATTTAGAATCTTTTGTAAGAAAAATTATGGAATTTATACATTATACACGAGAATGACGGAAGGTATTGTGCTGGCCACAACAGATTTTTTTCTAAGTCTTCAGTAGGTATTTGTGAGGTGTGGAAAATACCTTCTAGACAAAAACTTAAAGAGTTTTCTATAGTTTGCGTAAGAAAATTTAAAATTCTAACATTGTCGCGGATAAAATTAATTGTATATGTGGTGAGAAATATATCATCCCATAAAATTTCATGTTTGTTTATTAGGTTTTCAATCTGCATGATTCGTGATTCCAGTAGTATTTGATTTTTGTTAATGTTTTCAATTTTGTTATTAAATTCTTTGGTAAGATCGGTTAGAATTGTAATTTGAGTATTTTGATTCTTTTCTAGAATTTTTTGATTATTTTGGATTTCTTCGATGAGTGTCATATTTTTCCTCATCTTCTTGGTCCAGATTTCCAGTAATAATGTTTATTATTTTCCCTATTCCATTAATAAGCCCACGTTTTTGTCTATGACCGTATAATATTTTAATACGGTTGTTTAAATTTGAAAGTTCCAAATTTAAGCTATTTAGCAGAGCATTAGTTTCTTTACGAATTTCTGATTGAAGGTTTTGAATTTTTTCTTTTAAATTTAAAGAATTTTTATTTTGAACTTGTATGGATTCTTTAAGATTTTGAAGGTTAATGTTATAGTATAAATATTTTTCTTCGTTTGAAATATAGCCATTACCCAATTGTAACAAATTTATTATTTCGTTCTGGTTCATAATTCGATGGCGGATATGAATCTGTAACAGATTCAGAATTTTAATTTGTCTAATTTTACTTTACGATTTTTAGCTTTTCCTTTTATTTTAGCTAGTTTTTTGTTATCGTCATACTCTATAATTTTGACTTTTTCATAAAGAGGTTTTTTAAATTTTGTTAAAAGTCTTGGATTTTGTTTTAAATAGGCTTTTGTATTTTCTGGAATTTCTAAATTTTTATTTGGTTTAAAACGTTTTTCCTTTTCATTTTGTAGTTTTGAAAATATCTTTTCTCTTTCTATTTCTCTTTTTTTATTATGAAAATTGATTTGTTCGATAGGAGTCTTTATTTCTTGGGGATATTCGTTTTCGTAAGATTTACCAAAAAGTATTTCATTGGGAGTAAGTTTTGTTATAGAATTTTTACTATTGTTATATGCAACAAGTGTTTTTCTTAATAATTCAGAAAGATTTTTATTTGGTTCATTTTTATATGGTATTCTTAAATGTTCTATGAGTGTGGAGTGAAGGCGTTCAATTGCGTTTGATTTGGGATTTGCAACACTTGTTATGTGAAGGTTTATATTATGGTTGAGACAAAATACGCGTAATAAGGAATTGTCGAATTCTGTTCCAGAATCACAGATTATTTTTTTTGGATACAAATAGTTTGTGCAATGCGTAATTAAATTTTCAATTACTTCTTTACCCGTTTTCGTGTTCATTTTAAATATTTGAGCATGTTTGCTAAATTGATCGAAAATTGTTAAAAATGTGTTTTGATCTAATGTAAAGAGATCAGCATTTATTATATCGAAAGGTTTAAAAGGAGTTTCCGTAAATATATCTTCAATTTTGATAGGTTTTCTATCATATTTACATTGTTTACACGTTTCACAGGAATTGATGAAATCAGTAATATATTGTATCATTTTGGGCCAATAATATAAATTTTTCAATTTTTCGTACGTTTCCAATATACCACGATGATTTGTGATATGAAAATATAATTTCGTTTTGTTCATCAATATTCTCAATATCTTTTACCCATTGATTTACTTTTATTAAATTGAATGTATTTGGTTCAAAATTTTCAGATAAATTTCTAGAAATTTCGTGTTTAATATTGTCTTTAAAAAGGCAATAGTAACGAATTTTGGGTATTACGTAATTTTTAAAGAATTCCATCAGCTCATTCTGTATGTTTTCTTTTGTTAGTGTAATTTCAAACCTTTGTTTTGTATTATTGAATAATTTTTTTATTTCAATTTTATGTTCAGCGCCTAAAGAAAACATAATTTGATTGTTTGCTATATTTAAACGGTTTTCAATAAATTTTAAGCCATTAATTGGATTTTCAGAGGCTGAGTATATAGTGTCATTATTACTATTATTTTCTCCTAATAAAGATTGAATTTCAAGATCTTCATTGGAATAAAAATTATTTTCTAGTTCGTAAATTTTGACATGTATTTAAGATAAGGTATTTTAAGAGTTCAGATTTTGTAAGTCTATCTAAACCGCAAGAGAGTAATGGAATATTAATTTCATAAATATCGTTCAAAATTAAATAATCTCTTAATTGGATAAGTGATTTTTGAAAGATTTTTTTGTTACAAGTGTCTAAAAAATTTTCTTTAGAGAAGAGATGAATGATGGTTTTCTGATTGTTATAATTTTGTATTATAATCCTTTCTTTACTTTGTTTGTCACAAAAAGATTTACTTTGGAATTTTAAATCGACTTGTTTGGCTAGGCCTTTTCCAAATTTTACGTCTTTACTGATGCAATGTGCAAATATTTTTGTGTTTGTTACATCGCCTTTATGGTACGAAATTTTGAAAGGTTCTCGAATGCGAGATAGGTAATCAGCAATTTTATTAGTTTTGCCAGATATATATTCAATTTGAAAATTATACTCTGATAATTCTATTTTCCACCTCATCAGTTTCTGATTAGCGTTCTTCATATTAAAAAGCCAGACAAGTGGTCGATGATCTGTTCTAATAATAAACTTTCTTCCATAAAGATATGTTCGAAAATTGCTAATAGCCCATACTATGGCTTTGAGTTCTTTTTCTATTGTGCTATAATTTGATTCTTGTGAGTTAAAAGTTTTACTTGCATAACAGTAGTGTACCTAGGCTGGTTCTGCAACAAAATGGTCTACTGCGCAGGTTTCTGCTTGATGATATCAAGATATATTAAAAAGGGTGTTACGTCAAACAAGGATGTAAACGTGAGCAAGCTGGAAGCGAATTTGGCACTTTTGAAGTACTATCGTGAACAGCTTAAACGGTTAAAAACAACGACTTTAAAAACTGGATCCGGTACCGGTGGAACATTAACAAAAATATCAAACCTCGTGTGGCAGGAAGTGGAATCCCGATTTCTAAGCAGAATCAGGACAGGAATTATCGTCAACAGCACCTTTAAGGATCCAAAATTATTTCTGGAAAAATGCTTAAGAATTTTCAAGAATAAAATTAATGCAGCACGGCGAGTATCAATGATCAAGGTAAATGTAGTATTCAGTGTCGTATTCATTTTGCCGCATACTGGAACCGTGGAAATAAAAACATTCAACACGAGAAATGAGGTCATTAGCAACATTACCAATCTAGATGACTGGTACAAAACTTACATACTGGAAAATCTTTTAACAAAACTGGAAGAATTCCAGGAACGTGATTCAGGCTGGGCATTATCCGAAATTTTACACCTGAAGGTTCACATTAACAAATACCAACCAATATCCGGGAGTTCATACATTGATTTACCTCCCGACATTAAACTGAAAAAGGCGGTAGTTAATGTGAAAAACGATGACAATTATTGCTTTTTGTGGGCTGTAGTATCAGCACTACACCCAGCACACAGGTCAGAGAATGTTAATCGCACATTATCTTACCCCCACTACTCTAAAGTGTTGAAGTATGAGGGTTTGAGGTTTCCACTACAACTAAGGGATGTTCCAAAATTTGAGGACTTGAACAACTTATCAATAAACGTTTACACGTTGCAAAAGGCTGGAAAGAAACATAAAGTTGTCCCACTAGCACTTAGTGAAAAAAAACTTTGAAAAATGCATCCACCTTTTAATGATAATGGAATCTGAAGAAGAGGGGGTAGAAGAAGAGGATAATGATGATGAAAAAATGGATGTGGATCAGGTTAATTTTAAGGAGTTAAGGAATAATGTCAACCACCACTACATGTGGATAAAAAATTTGTCACGCCTGTTAAGCAAACAGCTTTCAAAACATAATAAACGAACTTGGTTGTGTGACAGGTGCCTCAACCATTTTAATACTGAAAAAAATTTAAATACACATAAGGAAATGTGTAAATTAAAAAATAAATGTTTAGTTAAATTACCATGTGAATGCGAAAAGTACTTGCAATTTAAGAATTTCCACCATCAGGAAAAAGTTCCTTTTGTAATATACGCTGATTTAGAGAGCATACTAGAAAAAGTGGAAGGTAAAAAAAGGTGTAATACCGAATACGTGCAGAAACACATACCATGCAGCATCGCATTCTACCTGAAATGCTCCTATGATGATTCATTGTCATTTTTTGCAAGTACACGTGGTAAGAACTGTATAAGCTGGTTTTCCGAGAGAATTGCACCAATGCAGCTAACATGTGAGGAGGAGCAATTTTTTTTAACTACAACCCACTGTTACATTTGCAAAAAAATATTGCAGAATAATCAAATTAAAGTTTGAGATCACTGCCACCTGACGGGGAAATTTAGAGGTGCAGCACACCAGTGGTGCAATTTAAACTTACGGGATTCTCACACCATACCTGTGATTTTTCATAATTTAAGCGGGTACGATGCTCACTTCATAATAAAAAGCGTTGTCAAGGATATTCCTGGTAGGATAAATCTACTGCCCATAAACAAAGAGCGGTATATTTCATTTATAAAGCATGTGAGTGAAACAAAAGTTAACTTACGCTTCATTGACTCGTTCCGGTTCATGGCGAGCAGGATTGATAAACTGTCATCTTACTTGAGTGACCAAGATAAACCTATAACCCGAAAACATTGTACTAGTGATGACGAATTTCACCTGCTCACTAGGAAAGGTGTTTTCCCCTATGAATACCTAGACACTTGGGAGAAACTTGATGAAGTGCAGTTACCAGCAAAAGAGGAGTTTTATAGTTCACTGCGAGGCGAAGGGGTCAGCAACGAAGACTATCAACATGTCTGTAACGTGTGGAACCAATTTCATGTTAAAAACTTGGGTGAATACAGCGATTTGTACCTGAAAACTGATGTATTATTATTAGCCGATGTGTTTGAAAACTTTCGCGCTAACTGCATGGAGTCATATAAACTTGACGCTTTACACTACTAAACAGCACCAGGACTTGCGTTTGATGCAATGCTAAAGTGCACAGATGTAAAATTAGAATTACTGACTGATGTGGATAAAATAATGTTTTTCGAACGAGGAATGCGTGGTGGCTTGTCACAGTGTTCCAATAGATATGCGAAAGCTAACAATAGATATATGGGTGAATTACATAATCCAACTTTAGATGAATCATACATTATGTACTTTGATGTAAATAATTTGTATGGAGCTGCGATGAGTCAATACCTACCGTACGGAAAATTTGAGTGGGTAGAAGAGCAGGATTTTTACTCATTTGATTTAATGAATATTAGCGATACATCTGATATTGGATACTGCTTTGAAGTAGATTTGGAGTACCCAGCTGAGCTACATGAGCAGCATAAAGACTTACCATTGTGCCCTGAACACTTTACACCTCCAACATCAAAATATTAAAAACTAATTGCAAACTTGTATTCAAAATTAAAATATGTAATTCATTACCGCAATTTAAAACAGTGTTTACAATTAGGACTAAAAGTAACCAAAATACACCGAGTATTGAAGTTTAATCAGAGTGCGTGGCTCAAACAGTATATAGACTTAAACACTGAGTTGAGAAAACGATCGGAAAATGAATTTAAAAAAAACTTTTATAAATTAATGAACAACGCAGTGTTTGGAAAAACTATGGAAAATGTTCGAAAATATAAAGATATCAAGCTCGTAACGAAGTGGTGTGGACGTAATGGGGTAAAATCATACATTTCTCAGCCAAATTTTCATAGTTGCACAGTATTTGATGGTGATATAGCCCTTATTGAAATGAATAGGCTAAGTGTTAAATTTAATAAACCGATATATGTAGGATTTTCAATATTACATATTTCCAAAACCTATATTTATGATTTTCATTATAATTACATAAAAAGGGAATTAGGTGAAAAGGTGAAATTACTATACACAGATACAGACAGTTTAATTTATTATTTTTCAAACATAAATATTTACGACATTATAAAACGTGACATTTACAAATATGATACATCTGACTATGACAAAAACAATATTTACAACATACCGCTGGTTAACAAAAAAGTAATTGGTCTCATGAAAGACGAGAACAATGGTCAAATAATGACTGAATTTATCGGTTTGAAATCGAAAATGTACACTTACAAGGTAGTAGGAAAACCTGTTACAAAAAAAATTAAAGGAATAACTGGCACTACAGTAAAAACAATTACTTTTGAGGATTATTACAACTGTTTGTTTGGAAATACTACTGTAATAAAAAATCAGTTTTGTATACGTTCAAAAAATCATGACGTGTACACTACAAAACAAAAAAAATTAGCGCTAAGTCCACATGATGACAAGCGTGTTGTAAATTATTTATATACAGACACAATACCCTGGGGATATGTTCACCAGTAATTTTAAGTTGAAATTAAAATATAAATATGTAAACTAGGTAAATATATGTAAGTTAAAACTAATTTATAATGTAAATTTTTTAGAATAAATATAATTTCAATAAAAATAATGTCTTTTAATTATGTACGCATTTTTTATACAACACTTACTATTTAGTACTGCACAACCACATAATCTTCAACTACAGGTGGAGGTTGACATACATGGCACGCTTCCCGCGGTAACTCAATTCCTAAAGATGTTTCGCAGGAGTCGCAGTATGTGCAGCGATCCTGATAATTACGAGACCAGGTCACATGTTCCCATCCCGCTGCCCACAGAGGAACCACCAGCCTGTATTGTAGCATACAGTTGTAACACATCCACAACTTTTTATATGACCCATCTGCGATGAGGAATGTGGTTACGTAGCCGGTGTTGATGATGCAAATTTTTGTGTCGTCTTCCACGACACGTAGCTGTTCATTGTAATAAACACCGTCATCTGACATATAGCCCTCATCCTCTTCGTTCGAATCAAAATGTTGGTTTACTACAGCAACATTCGCCACGAGAATGTCTAGATCGTTGTTAACAGCCATTTTTATTATTATGCACAAAATTTGTTACTGAAGTTTTATTCTAAACAACTGTTTTATATATGAAAAGTAGTGCGGTAAAATTAGCATTAAACCTCCCGCTGGTTAAACTATGCTTTGGTCTTAACAGATATTGCAGAATTATTTTAAGACAAAATAATGGTTGGATTTTATGTAAGTTCATTTAATTGAATGTAGTTATACAAAAAGGAATGTAGTTATACAAAAGGAAAGGAATACGGGAAGAGTGTACCACACGGGCTACTTTTGTGCAATTTAAAATTTAAAAAATTTGGTGTCGATCGGTATAAGTGTAATTTTATAATTTAGTCATAGGGTTCTAAAAGGTTCTAAGCAAATTTATTTTTATTTTTACTGTTATTTATTTTCAAATTTTAAAAATACAGATTTTTACATAAATATAGTTATTTATAAAGATATCTTAGAAAATACTTATTTTAAACTTACATATTTTATGAATTTTACTTTAGACTTATTTTAAACTTACATATTCCATGAATTTTACTTTAGACTTATATACTATAGCCTAATTACAAAACACGTACAATACTAGTTGAAGGGGAATATTTTACAATTCTGTCATGTAATATGAGGCAGTACGCTGTAGTATTCGCAGGTACATTAGTGGAAGTTTCAAACTCCAAACGAATGTCTACAGCACCAGTTTTCAAAATTTCGTTTTGATGGGTACAGTCAATTACAACTATGGTTGCAACATTTATAAATTCTTTTGGTGTTAGTATCGGTTCGTTTGTTTTACCATAGTATGATGATTGGAACTGCGCATACATATCATAAAGGATAGCAAAACAGTTTTTGTTAAAATTCAAATTTAAATTATCATACGGGTACATTTCAGAATTTAGGTACAACTTTATATTAGTTAAATTACAGCTATCAAATGAACTGCCAGACATTCCAATTGTATTTTTTCTATTAGTTTGAAATCCAACAATTACAAAGCGAGGTTTTTCTAGTTGTGATGAAGTTTTGATAGCCCACGTGTGACGTTGGGTTTGTTGAAGTACCGGATACTCCATTAATTCCCAGCTACGGAATGCAATTTCTAGTTCGACATTTTTTTGAATTAAATTGAACAACATGAGGCGTTCTGCATCAGCAACAGAAATATGTGGAATTTTCCATTGCACTTTACTTATTTCAAGTTTTAGTTTATCCATACTGACTACAGCACTAACTAAGGCATTTTCATCTGTATTTCTGCGTATAAGAATGAGTTCTTGTCGTAAATTCATTACAATTTTCCGGAAATCTTCAGCAAATCCGAGCAGCATTCGTAACGGCATACATATGTTAAAATACCCATTACTATCTAATATGCTAGTTAGCTCTGTACTTCCATACCAACCAGCATTCATAAGTGCAGTGCTCTAATTTTTGTTATATGAAACGTATGATTTCAAGGTGGATGAGATACCAGGATTTCGCACCCTGTCCACAACTATATCATTAATTTCATATCGAATTTCTTCAAATAAATGTGCTACACCATTATTTGCCAAATAAACTTCCTTTTCCTTTATTTTAGTCCCATCTTTATTAGTTACTTGTCCTTCAATGTAGATTAAGCTGTTCCATGGAAGCGTGTAGGCGTCCTGTTGTTGAATTGGAATTCGAATTTCATCATTGTTATTAAAGGTGGTAGCCGAGTAGGGTTGATGGGTATGTTTTTCAGCATTAACTATAGAATTGTCTTCAAGAGCTGTCTCGGTAACGGTTAAGATATTAGCATCCATTTTCTTTAATGCACAGTATGTAATTTTTACACTTTAATATTGATTCAAATTTAATTCTAATCCAAATTATAATTGTTGTCCTTTTCTTTTTTGCGCCTTTTTGATTTTCTTTCGCAATTTTGAAACGTTAACGTTGTAACCAAGTGATTCAAGAAATTTGCGGTTGGATGGTGTTAACACCTCAAAGGTTTCTTGTAGACTAACCAATCGGTTAGCAGGTAATTTGTAATTATTAGTAATTTTTGCTTGATTGTATTTAATTACCATTGTGCGCAACTTTTTTTAAATGTAGTCTTAACGTGATGACCTCTTCTCTAAAATTGATTAAATCACCGTTCTGGTCGAGTATTTGTACTACAATTGAACTTATTTGGTGAGTATTTATTGGCATATATATGGCATGTTGAGGGCTCTCTATTATTTTCTCACCTGGCTCAGTGTTGGGAAAAAATTGATGAACAATATAAGTTAGTGCGCTGTTATTATACGAACCTGAGGATATGTTACAGTGCACACATATAGAGTTAACTTTAAGAATGTCTATCGGATAATCAGCTATGTGAAATGTATTTGCGGATAATAAACGAGGTTCGAATCCTAATAAATCTCTAAATGTATCATTCGGTCGGAAATCAACGTCTACGCTAGCCAGCAATTCAACCTTTAATGTATTTCTATTTGCTTTAATTATTAATTTATTTTTATCTTTAATGAGGACCTGAATTGCATTACTTAAGTAATTTTTTATATCTTTAATTTCATATGATCCTGTTTCTAACGATATTTTATGGCTGCCGAAATAAAAACAATTGTTTACACCCTTCTCAATATTTGGGATAGAATTGTATGATTCAAAATTTATCAAACCGATTACATATTCCTCATCATCCAAATCGATAGGAGGATTTATATCAGCTGTTAATATGGAGCTGCGTCCTGTTAGGGTAAATGTGTATGACATGATTTCTTAACAAGCACTAAAGTAATCGTTAATATTTACTCTACTTTATACAAAAAATGTAAACATAAATGTCCACAATTTTCCTCGTTGTATGTTTGAAAAACATCATGATTATATTTAATACTATTATTTTTGTTATTACTTTTAAAATACTTAATTACTTCACGCGGTGGTCTTAAGTTACCAAAACTATCAAAATAATTTATAGATTTATCATATTTTTTGTATGCAACCCAATGAGTACCAGGATTTTCGGCATTATCTAAATTTATAACCCCCATTTCAAATTTACCTATTTTTGCAGGCAATTTATTACGCATGAAAACTCCACGGAAATATGGTAAGTGTTTTGCATACTCAAGTATGTCAATATTGGTTAGCGCACATTTTGGTAACTTCAATTTTATTAGTTTTTTGTCTTTGCCTGTGATTTTAGATACATTCCAGAACCCTTCTTTTGTGTTTTTGTTGGTGCCCTTAAATACATACCAAAACCCCTTTTGTGCGGTCGCAAATATAAGCCTTTACCCATAGAAATTGCTTCCATTGTTTTATTATGACGTTGACTTTCAGCCAATTGCTCTTTGGCACCTTTAATATCACTTACAGCTTTTGCAATACCAGCAGCCCCACCACCTAGTGCTCCAAGCGCACTTAGTGCAGCAAAAATAAGTATTAATGGTAAAATACCTCCCGATTTTGGAATAGGTACAATTCTAGGTTTTCTAATTTGTCGTTTGATTTGCTTTACTGAATTAAAAGCTACCCTAGTTGCGTTTTTTAAGTCTTTGGCTTTACTTGTTCGCAATGCTAATCGAGCACGTTTTACAACATTTTTGAAAGGTAACGCCTTTCCCATTCTTTTTGTTCCACAACCCATTCCCAATTTAATTTTTGCACTCATAGCTGATTTTACGCCAAGAGATGCAATTTTTTCACCCAAAGATGCGTCTGAAGATTTCAATCGTTGAGAAGCCTGTTCTGCTAGAATTCGGTCTGCTTTGTGGCGATCCTTAATACTTTTACTGTGAGAATATGCTATGTCGTGCTGCATACATGCTTCATTCAGTTTATTAACACCTTTGTCACCCTGTTGAAGCCGCTTTTCCAAACGAGTACCAGGTCCACAATAGTTATAACCAGGGATATGAAGTTCTACGGGGAGTTTATTTATAAGTTTATTTAAAATTCCTGCACCCCGTTTACGATGTGTCACCTTTCGCGCACGCATTACAAATGAGGTATAAAATATATGTGCCGTTTATTTATACATCAGTATTGGTTTGACCATCATGAAAGTTATAAAACAACCTTTAACTTTAAACGTTGAGAACTGTGATCTTGAATATAAACAAACTGTCCGGTACAGTAAATTATTACCGTCATGCATAAGATGTATTATAACAGGACCATCCGGTTGTGGTAAAACTAACCTCATAATTACATTAATTGAACATCCCAATGGTTTAAGTTTTGAACATGTAAAAATTTATTCAAAATCTCTAAGTCAACCCAAATACGAGTATTTGGAGCAACTATTGAAATCAATACCTGGAATTACATTTAGTGCTTATGGTAGCAGTGATAACGTAATTTCGCCTGAAAACGTTGAGCGGAATACAATATTTCTTTTTGATGATGTCAGCTGTGATAAACAAAATGTTATGCGCGACTATTTTTGTATGGGACGTCATAAATTAGTTGACTGTTTTTATTTATGTCAGACGTATACACGAATTCCAAAACATTTAATTCGTGACAACGCAAATCTTATAATTCTTTTTAAGCAGGATGAAATGAATCTCAAACATGTGTACACAGATCATGTGGGAACAGATATGACGTACAACCAGTTCAAAAATATATGCTCATTTTGTTGGTGTGATAATTATGAATTTCTTGTGATTAACAAAGAGTGTGAACTAAATAACGGTCGGTACAGAAAAGGGTTTGATCACTTTATAATTTTCAATAAATAGCTAAACAAATTTCACTTACACACCATTTCTTATTAGCATTCTTTAGAGGTAACAGCTATAGTTATTTTAGTCGTTTTCGACCCGTTTTAGCCGTTTTGATTCGTTTTTAGCCGTTTTGACCCGTTTTGACCCGTTTTAAGCCGTTATTTATTTGTATTAGACCTGTTTTTCAGACTGTTTTAGCCGGTTTATTTTTGTTATCAAGTATGAACAAAGATCTTAAAGAAAAATTAATAAAAGCTCGTAAGGCTGTCAAAAGAAAATTGCAAGCTTTAAAAAAGGGTACTATAGAAAAGGAAATTGAACTTGAAAAATCATATCATCCAATAACAAAAAAGTTAAAAGATTTATCAAGTAAACTTTATGATATTGGTAATATTAAGCAGGAGCGTATTAAAACCAAACCGAAAACAAAAAAAGCTAATTTGGAGCATATAAAAGAAATAAAAAAATCTGACAATAAACCCAAAGAAAAGGTGGGAGATTTACCATCATTTATTGACACCGAAACGGAAAAAGCTAATTTGGAGCATATAAAAGAAATAAAAAAATCTGACAATAAACCCAAAGAAAAGGTGAGGGATTTACCATCATTTATTGACACCGAAATTATTGCAGAACATGAACCTCAAGAACAAGAAGAAGAAGATACTTATAATGTGCAAGATGTTACGGCTGATTTATCTAGAGAAGTATTTGATGAATACCTGGAGCAATATGCTCCACTACCTCGAGAATATATTGAAAATATGTACTCTGAATCATCTGACTATGATCACAATACTGGTATTAAACATGACCCCATTACTGATAAGTTTACAATTGGAAATACATATATTGATTTTGATGGTAATGATTTAATTCTTAACGTTGACGGTGCGCAAAAAATAAGGTATATTGGAACTCCTGGTCTATATGAATTAATTTTTAAAAAAAATCCTATAGGGTTTAAAGAAAGTGATCAAAAAAATTATCATGATATATTAAAAAGAACAAATGCGCATAGGCGGGGTAATACATCAACAGGTCAAATTTTAGGAAATCGATCTGAAAAGTATAAAAACATTATTAAACCAATTTTGCTGCAAAAGAATGGTAAAGGTTTACATATGATTTATAATCAAAATCCTATAAATTATGTACACTGGGATAATCCCAACGAGCTGGTAGAGAGGTTAAAATTGTTGCTGGCATCACAGGCAGCCGGTAACAATAACCACAATAATGAAATAGTTTCAATAATAGAAGAGTTAAAAGAGGCAAATATCATATATTAACCTCAGTATCAAAATGCCCATCAACAAGTTTGGACATCATTCCACCAAGTATAGAGCTTATGATGAGGATTATTATGACGACGCTGATACATTTAATTTACATGACAAACGAATTGTAAATATAAGTGTTCCCGTTAATGATAATGGTGCTGTAAACAAAAAGTATCTGGAAGAAGCTTTAAATAAGATTGTTAAAAAGCTTGATGAACATACAAGTTCTACATATAATTTAATAACTGCAACCACACAAATTATTAAAAAAGTATCACACGATAATGAGGAGCTATATAAACATTTGAAGCTGGAGCAACCATCTAAAAAAAAAGTCACAGTCTGCTGCAAAACCAGTTAGAGTGAGTCTGGCTGTGAAACCTAGTGCTAGTTCATAAGAAGAATCATCATCATTATAACAAGCAGATATTATGTCTAAGGTTAAACGTGATATTGTTAACGAGCTACATAAGCCAGCAAGAATTAATTTTAAGCGTAGACATGTTATTGTAAAAGGTTTGGATGAGACATTTCAAGCAGATCTGGTGGAAATGCTACCATATGCGAAAGTAAATAAAGGCTATCGGTATATACTTGTAGTAATTGATATTTTTTCCAAATATGTATGGGTTGAACCAGTAAAAAATAAAACAGGAGGTGATGTTTCAAAAGCAATGCAAAAAATTTTTAAACGTAACAATCGCATACCAAAAACCTTGCATACTGACATGGGTAAAGAATTTTATAATAACAATTTTCAAGAATTAATGAAAAAATACAGTATCAATCATTATTCTACATTTAGCACTAAAAAGGCAAGCATAGTTGAACGTGTCAACCATACACTTAAATCGTTAATGTGGAAGGAATTTAGCTTTCAAGGCTCCTATAAATGGTTAAATATTTTGCAAAGTATTGTAAATAAGTACAATAATACAAAGCATAAAACAATTAAAATGAAGCCAACTGATGTTACCAAAAGTAATGAAAAACAGCTTTTGTACTCAGCTTATAATCACATTAAAGTTGTTAATTTAAAAAATATAAAGTTCAAAGTTGGAGACCGTGTAAGGATAAGCAAACATCGTGGTGATTTTGAAAAAGGGTACACACCAAACTGGAGTAATGAAATATTTGTAGTTGCAAGTGTAAAATCTAGTAATCCCACAACATATGAGCTTAAGGATTATCAAAATCAACCCATTCGGGGATTATTCTACACCGAGGAATTACAAAAAGTAAAACATTCCGATGTTTATTTAGTGGAAAAAGTATTGAAACGAAAAGCTGGTATGGTTTCTGTAAAATGGCTTGATTTAGTAGTGCCCATAACAGCTGGGTACATAAAAGCGCAGTAGAATAAGTATTTTTACTCATGTCAATTTCACTGTTCATGCATTGCGTTTCAAAAATGACTTCAGTCATCGTTGATTTACAAGGTTTTAAAATAATTGAAAATAATGAATTTATATGTAAGGAAATTGCCGTAATTAATATTGAAAGCAAATTATGTGTATCGAAAATTTTTAAACCACCTTATTCTTGGTCTAATTTAAGCAGTAGAACAAAGCGAAATGTAGCTTGGTTAACTAAATATTTTCATAATTTAGAGTGGTGTTGTGGTGAGTTAGTCAAACAATTCAAAAGTTGCTAAATTCCGCTGACATTAATACTATATATGTTAAAGGTTTAGAAAAAAAACATTGGTTGGAAACGTTTGTACAGAAAAAAATAATTAATTTAGATGATATCGAATGTCCAGCATTATCTCAGCTACGTGAACCAATTGCGGTGGAATATTGTAATTTACATCTTAATAATTGTGCCGTTCGAAATGTTTATTTATTACTAAAATGGTTCAACAATAAATTTAATGTATTTAATGCATTCAAAACTTTTTATAATCATGGTGGTATAATACATTTTATGTGTGAAGAAGAAATAGCTAAACTACCAATGGAATTTATTATGGTGTATGCTGAAAAACAAATTGAGGACCAATGGTATAAGTTTCCCGAATCTTGGCAAATCAATGAAGAATTTCAAAAGTGCAGATGTTGCTTTAAACATTCAACAAATTTTAATGAGGATCAAGCTGGAGGAAAATATCCGCTAATAAAAGAATGCATGCAGTGTAATAATATATAATGTATTATAAATATTATTTGTATTTTTTTAAATAAATAAAATTTATATTTATTTTATAGTTTTATTTTCTATGCATGTAAAAAGGTTATGTTAAAATTAAACTCATTTTACATTAAATTCATGTTTATTGAAAGATATAATTATACACACATCACATATAACATTTTTACATAGTAGTGTTACATTTATTCTGAAAAAAATTCTAAATTATTCATTTTTCCAAGTTTTCCCTTGAACTGGACGTGTAGTTTTTCATTTTCGGCCTCTTGATTTAAATTATTTAACTCTTTTTGGGATATTTTATTGAACTGAGCCCCCAAAAATATGTTGCAGTCTTCCAGTTCAACCAGAATTCGTTCACCAAACTTGGTTGTCATTTTCGTCAGCTTTAATATTTTGTACTTCTGCGCAGAAACCTGCGCAGTAGACGATTTTGTTGCAGAACCAGCCTAGGTACACTACTCATAACATAATGGTTTTTCTATACCGTTTTGATTTTGAGAAAGAACGGCGCCCATTGCGTAATCTGATGCATCTGTTGTAAGGATGAAATTTTTATTAAAATCAGGAAATGCTAAGATTGGAGGGTTAGAAATTAGTTCTTTTACTTTTTGAAATGATTCCAAATATTCTTTATTAGTGATATCAATTTGTTTACCTTTTTTCAAACATGTTGTGAATGGTTTTGTTAATTTTGCAAAGTTCGGTATGAATCTTCGATACCAACTTAATTTACATAGGAAAGATTTTATTTCTTTTGTAGTTTTTGGAATTTGAATTTTTTCAATAGCATCAATCTTTTTTAGGTTAGGCTTAAGACCTTAGTAGTAATAGACGGCAACTTCCCCGCCGTGGAATGCAGACTAATTAGTGGGGGTAATTAAAAACTCATTAACTGGAGCCAGTGACCGCTCTGGAATGCAGACTAATTGCTTTTTAATGACTTTTTAATTGCTTTGTAATGAATTCCTGGAATTTGTGGTGACGTATGTTTGCTTTCTAATGACCTTGGAATTTGTGGTGACGTATGTTTGCTTTCTATTGACCTGTTTAATGACTTTTTAATTGCTTTTTAATGACATCGTGGAATATATGGTGACGTATGTTTGCTTTCTAATGACCTAGGAATTTGTGGTGACGTATGTTTGCTTTCTAATGACCTGCTTTTTAATGGCTTTTTATTGCATTTTAATGACTTCCTGGAATTCAGGCTAATTGCTTTTTAATTATTTCTTGGAATTTGTGACGTATGTTATGCCCTCGGGGAAAATAGGTCACTTTTACTTTCTCAAGGCCATCCGTTAATAAGGTTACTTGAGGTTATTTTTAATTTCCTGGAAAAATAGGTTATTGTATATTTTTGGGTTTTTTTTTGTTTTCATTTGGAAGATATTTGTTTGATTTGATATATGCTTGCAGTAACAAGAACAACTAGGTAAGGTTATATTTAAATTAATTAATTATGCGCACTCTCCACGCCAACATTGAGTGCCCGTGAGGTGACGCCTGGTAAGCGCCCGCACGGTACAAATATTCCATCATTACCGATATCTGTGTATGAAGCAGATTGGCACACCCAGTAATGAATAATATGCTGTGATGAAATATTTATTTAGATATTTGTTTGATTTGATATATGCTTGTAATTAAGCTGAGAAGATGTTTATTATTAAATTTCATTATGTCGCGGGCATCCGTACCGACACGTAGAGGGACCGCCGAAACGACGCACCGCTGGACCGCGAGCATGACATAGATTATTCTAAATCTAAAAATTATTACTGTTGATCAAAAAGCAATAAATAAATAAATTTCACCATAATTGGCGGACACGAGAAATTGGCATAGCTTAGTTTACAAATAAAAACAGGCGTAGAAGCGAAGTTAGGACGTAGTTTATATCCATAGAATATTCCCAAAGATAAATAAATATTTTACCAATAGCAACACGTCGGTTTGGCGTACTACTCCGTACACCAAATGCATATCGGTGTATTCTTGGTTAGTGAAAGTGACAGGAATTTCTAAATATCAAAATACTACGCCGCTAATTAGGAATTCAATGTTGATATGACAACTGACAAATATTGCTTTTGGCACAACTTGATTTCTGGATTGTAACTTAATAAGAAGCTGGTTTGTAATTGGGGGACTTTGCAGTTCCATAACTTTTATAACTCGACAGATAAAGCAAAATAAATTTCAAATACCTACTCCTTCGTAAGAATAACATTTTTCTTGTTTAAAATAATATGTATTTCACGATCTAACTGTGACAAAGCGTCAGGTTAGATATGTTGGAAGTTTTGAAAATAATCCATGTTTTAGTTTTCTAATATTTCAGAAATTAAAATTTAATATGATTTTTTTTTTTAAATGAGTGCGATTATATCTAATCATTGCTTTTGTTCCTCGAATCTGGGTTTTAAGAGTTCGTTAACTATTCGACGTTGGACATACGGTTCTAATATGAATTCAATTATGTTTCATTTATTTTTGGACGATTGACAAATACAATAAATAATAACCACAAACGCAAAATTTAAAAATATTTGAGAAGTGTTATAGCTATTGCTACGAAGATATAGAAATTTTGAATTTATTTTAAAATTATGAAGTTTTAACGACATTATTACTGCTGATTAAAAAGCAATAAATAAATTTCGTCATGATTGGCGGAAAACGAGAAATTGACAGCTTAGTAGCTACATATGTTAACAAATAAAACACGCGTAGAAGTGAAGTTAGAACGAAGTTTATATCCATGGAATATACCAAAAGATAAATAAATATTTTTAAATGTTTATTAGTTTATTAATAATTTGTAACAAAATACTAAATTACGTGCAGTTTAATAATAAAAAATGTATATAAAAATAATTACATTAGTATACTTTATCAACATACTGCTCCTAAAATAAATTAAACAAATGTGAAAAGCAAACACCCAAAATTTTCAATTTTAAATTGAATCCGAGTATACATTCGTGGATTCATCAATTTCTACTTTAAAATGAACCGACTATATTGTTTGTTGTCGGTATGCTTGTTAAGAATGTATGACGCCTAAGTCTGCAAAGTAACAGAGACTCAGTTTTCTCCAATTATTCATATTCTTGTATCGTCTGAAATTACAAATATTATGATACAATTTTGATTTATAACTCGAAAATTATAAATACACGTAATATTTTTTCTTGGCATTATTTTCTTGAATATTAAACAAATTTATATTTTTAGAAGATTATTACTTTTTCATAATTTTTCTGAAATACTTGACAGTCGTTTAGAAATTTATACAAATACAATACAAAACGTACTTTGTATTATTTTTCGGGAATGTGTAACTTTCTACTTGTGATAAATAAATATTTGTTTTAAAATAGATCGGTAAATATGCCCATAATATAATGTTTATACCATCAGTCTTTATCAAAAACTATATTATTATATATAGCATGATGTGTAAAATTTGAATATAAATATATTTACTTACCTTTGAATTATTTTAAGTAATATTTATTTTATTATTATTATTATTATTATTATTATTATATATCGCATGATGTGTAAAATTTGAATATAAATATATTTACTTACCTGTGAAAAACAAACTCACCCAAAATTTTGAATTTTAAATTGAATCCGAGTATACATTCGTGGATTTATCAATTTCTACTTTAAAATGAACCGACTATATTGTTTGTTGTCGGTATGCTTGTTAAGAATGTATGACGCCTAAGTCTGCAAAGTAACAGAGACTCAGTTTTCTCCAAGTATTCATATTCTTGTATCGTCTGAAATTACAAATATTATGATACAATTTTGATTTATAACTCGAAAATTATAATACACGTAATATTTTTTCTTGGCATTATTTTCTTGAATATTAAACAAATTTCAAAAAACTTAAGTATTTCGAAAATATATTTTTAGAAGATTATTACTTTTTCATAATTTTTCTGAAATACTTGACAGTCGTTTAGAAATTTATACAAATACAAAACGTACTTTGTATTATTTTCGGGAATGTGTAACTTTCTACTTGTGATAAATAAATATTTGTTTTAAAATAGATCGGGAAATATGCCCATAATATAATGTTTATACCATCAGTCTTTATCAAAAACTAGCAGACCGATATATACAAGGAGAAACAATTTGTGACAACTATTTAAATAATAAAATTAATATTATAGAGTTTCTTATGAAAATAAAAACTATTCAACTATAAATTGGATAGCGAAGCTAATAAATTCTTCGAAGAAGTTATTCAAATTTTTTTTTTTTGACTTCTTGGTGTTTCAATACTTAAATTGTTACAAGATATAAGGTCGTGATAGAAGCCAAATATTTGAAGATATAAGAAGCTGACAACTATAAATAACTGAAATTTTATCAATAATATAAATTTTAAATATGAATATTTATAAATTATTTTAATTACTTAACTTGTATTCTGTCGTAAATTAACATAGTATCAAAAATATTACAAAATAAATCTGTAATTTTATCAGAATGTGTCAATATTTTGAGAAACATTCATTCTTTTGAAAGATTATCGTTTAAACGGTTTTAAACAAATGATATGTTTGGCACAAGAAAATCATAATAATAAAAATGCAGAACAGTTTCAAATGTTATTTTGCGTGATTAAATTGCAAAGATAATTATTACAAAAATTTTGGCCTCAGGAAGTAAATTTCAACTTTTAAATGAATGCTAGTACATCCAATTTTCCAAATTTGCATGATATTCTGTTGTTAATTAACATAGGATCAAAAATATTACAAAATAAATCTGTAATTTCATCAAAATGTGGCAAAATTTCGAGAAACAGTCATTCTTTTTGAAAGATTATCGTTTAAACGATTTTAAACAAATGTTATGTTTGGCACAAGAAAATCATAATAATAAAAATGCAATACAGTTTTAAATGATATTTTCGCGTGTTTAAATTGCAAAGGTAATTATTACAAAATTCTTTGTCTCCGGAAATAAATTTCAACTTTTAAATGAATGCTAGTATATCCAATTTTCCAAATTTCAGATTTAAAATGAGCAGACATTTCTAAATATCAAATTACTACGCCGCTGATTACAAATTCAGCGTCGATATGACAACTTTCAAATATTGCTTTAGGAGCAATTTGATTTTTAGATTTAAATATCAGTAATTTTGTGAATATGAACTCCTAGTTTTTCAAATACATTCCAAATATAGGTATAAATAAATTTTACTAATATTAATTGATTTTTTAATTACTTAACTTGAATGTATATAAACAGTTCTGAAGTGTTTGTCACTGTCCAATCCAAGTTTATGCTATTCACATAACCCGGCAATATTTTCAAACATGCCGCTGGCAAGTTTCCAAAAATTACTTCGTACAATCATCTGAGTGTTGGGATGATGAAGGTTCTCCCACTTATAATTCGGAAATCGGAAAATATGCCTATAATATAATAATTAGTCACATTGTGCCGGATGTGAAAGAAAATAATATAACAACGCGTCAGGTTAAATATGTTGAAAGTTTTAAAAATAATCCATGTTTTAGTTTTCTAATATTTCAGAAATAGCTACATACCCAATCAGTTATTAATGACCAAATTTTTCATGTTTATTATATTTTCACTTATTTTTGGGAAATTTAAAAATGTTTATTAATAATTTGTAACAGAACTACTAAATTACGTGCAAGTTTAATAATAAAAATGTATTTAAAAATAATTACATTAGTATACTTTACCAACATACTGTTCCTAAAATAAATGAATCCGAGTATACATTCGTGGAATCATCATTTTGTACTTTAAATTGAATCGACTATATTGTTTGCTATCGGTGAATGTGTGACGCATAATGTTTTGTCTGAAATTAAAAATATTAAGATACAATTTTATAAAATAATATTCAATCAATCATATATAAAGAAATGTTAATATTTTATCCTAATTTAATTAAGAATGATTTAATATCAAATATGTATTATGTACCAAGTAATGGGGTTATTTCACATATCCTCTTGAAAGAATAGATCAAATTAAATATGTAGGTGTATGTTTACACTTTACAAGTATTTAGAATCAGAGATATGATTTTAAAAGTTGTTTTAAATATTTGAACGCTGACGTCACGGCTATACAGCTCTCTAGCGGATGTATTTTGAACTACGAGTGTTTGAGTTCTCACGTGTCAGCTTGATTTGCCGACATCAACATATTGTTAACAAAAAACATATTTTATACAACTTTTGCTATTTATTTTAATAAATATTTATTTACATACCTTAATTCTACTGTCACATGTCACAATTTTAGGGGTATATTATTTATTACAACAACAAACGGATATCATGTGGACTGTTGTGTTCGTGTGTGAGAGGAATGCTAAATAGCTACGTATAACTTATCCATGCTAATGTCGTTTTAATGTGTTTCAATACTTAAACTGTTACAAAATATAAGGGCGTAACAGAAGCCGAATATTTATTTTGTCGCTTGTTTTGCTGCATGTAAAAATATGGCGCACAAATTCAAATATCATTTGTAATATTTGAATATATTTTCAATGAAAATTAATGAATTACGTAAAATAACATAAAATATTTGTACTTGAGTTCACTTGCGTGGAGTATCCTACTAAAATTGCATTGTATTGCATTTTTATTATTATGATTTTCTTGTGCCAAACATAACATTTGTTTAAAATCGTTTAAACGATAATCTTTCAAAAAGAAAAGTATTTCAGAAAAATTATGAAAAAGTAATAATCTTCTAAAAATATATTTTCGAAATACTTAAGTTT
This sequence comes from Harpalus rufipes, assembly GCA_951394225.1. Lineage (NCBI taxonomy): Eukaryota > Metazoa > Arthropoda > Insecta > Coleoptera > Carabidae > Harpalus > Harpalus rufipes. Next base: position 18,917,836 of record OX596285.1, read on the forward strand.
TTTGAAATTTGTTTAATATTCAAGAAAATAATGCCAAGAAAAATATTACGTGTATTATAATTTTCGAGTTATAAATCAAAATTGTATCATAATATTTGTAATTTCAGACGATACAAGAATATGAATACTTGGAGAAAACTGAGTCTCTGTTACTTTGCAGACTTAGGCGTCATACATTCTTAACAAGCATACCGACAACAAACAATATAGTCGGTTCATTTTAAAGTAGATATTGATAAATCCACGAATGTATACTCGGATTCAATTTAAAATTCAAAATTTTGGGTGAGTTTGCTTTTCACAGGTAAGTAAATATATTTATATTCAAATTTTACACATCATGCGATATATAATAATAATAAAATAAATATTACTTAAAATTATTCAAAGGTAAGTAAATATATTTATATTCAAATTTTACACATTATATTATGGGCATATTTCCCGATCTATTTTAAAACAAATATTTATTTATCACAAGTAGAAAGTTACACATTCCCGAAAAATAATACAAAGTACGTTTTGTATTGTATTTGTATAAATTTCTAAACGACTGTCAAGTATTTCAGAAAAATTATGAAAAAGTAATAATCTTCTAAAAATATAAATTTGTTTAATATTCAAGAAAATAATGCCAAGAAAAAATATTACGTGTATTATAATTTTCGAGTTATAAATCAAAATTGTATCATAATATTTGTAATTTCAGACGATACAAGAATATGAATAATTGGAGAAAACTGAGTATCTGTTACTTTGCAGACTTAGGCGTCATACATTCTTAACAAGCATACCGACAACAAACAATATAGTCTGTTCATTTTAAAAAATTTGGGTGAGTTAGCTTTTCACATTTGTTTAATTTATTTTAGGAACAGTATGTTGATAAAGTATACTAATGTAATTATTTTTATATACATTTTTTATTATTAAACTGCACGTAATTTAGTATTTTGTTACAAATTATTAATAAACTAATAAACATCTAAAAATATTTATTTATCTTTTGGTATATTCCATGGATATAAACTTCGTTCTAACTTCTCTTCTACGCGTGTTTTATTTGTTAACATATGTAGCTACTAAGCTGTCAATTTCTCGTTTTCCGCCAATCATGACGAAATTTATTTATTGCTTTTTAATCAGCAGTAATAATGTCGTTAAAACTTCATAATTTTAAAATAAATTCAAAATTTCTATATCTTCGTAGCAATAGCTATAACACTTCTCAAATATTTTTAAATTTTGCGTTTGTGGTTATTGTGAAGTATGATGATGATATTCAGCGAAAGGACGCTCTCGTACATTATTGACATATAGTTGGCTGAGTACTTACTTCCTTTTTTTTCTTTTTCAATAAGTAAAATGTCAATGTATGTTCGATGATTTAAATAAACGAGTTTAAGTGTTATCGTGTATTCTTTTTACGTTTACTTCGCAAATCTCTCACAGGTTATGGGGCCCAGAGATGATTACGCGGAATACGTGACTCGGCTATTCAATATTATAGAGTGACTTTAATTCGAACGTGAAATTTGCATGTCCTAAAAATCTCGCGAGTATTGGCCAGTGTATAACGATAAACTTGTTTTGTTCTTTTCTGAAAAGGAAAATGAGTCTCGCCAGTGTAAAAATTGAACCTTTAAATAAAAACAATTATGACACTTGGAAAATACAAGCGAAGGCAGTTCTTGTGAAAAGTGACTTGTGGAGATATGTGTCTGGGACAAAAGCGAAACCCGAACCACCCGTTAAAGGGGCGGATGCAACCGCTACTGCAGCAGTAAATGCGATGATTGAAACATGGAATGCAGTGGATTCCAAAGCAATGGCGGATTTGATACTGACAATATCCCCCGAAGAGCTGAAAAACATAAAGAATTGCGAAACTTCCAAGGAAATCTGGGAGAAGCTCAAAACGACGTACGAATCACAAGGACCAGCGAGAAAAGCTATGCTATTAAAGCGACTCATTCACCAGAAAATGGAGGATGGGGAAGATATGCGCACGCACGTTGCTGATTTCTTCGACATTGTGGGGAAGCTGGAAGACATGGATTTGAAGATCGATCCAGATCTCATTTCAATAATTCTTCTGTACAGCATACCGGACTGCTATGAGTCATTTCGGGTGGCAATCGAAGCAAAGGACAAGCTCCTCCCTCCCGAATCCCTTAAAGTAAAAATGATTGAGGAATATGAGTCGCGAAAGCGACGAAGCGACGGAAATTCGATGAATAATGCTATGTTTGTGTCGTGTAATAAAGGTGGCCGAAAAGGTAAAACAAAACAATTTGACATTTTAAAGATGCGGTGTTTTAAGTGTAAACAATTTGGACATTATGCGAAAAGTTGCGGAAAACACAATGAGAATCGAGTTATGAAAAAGAAAAACGAGTCATCAAATCGCGCGGAAACCGTGATGAGTGCGTATGAATATGCGCGTATTTGTACAAACACACCAGCAGAAAATGCGTTAAGTATCTCATCGAGCGATAAAAGCGTGTGGTGCCTTGATTCTGGGGCAACTTCGCATATGTGCCAGAGCAAGGAGAAGTTCATCGACAAGACGGACCCAACTCAGTGAATCTCGCAAGCGAAGGCAATTCAACGCGAATCGAGGGGAAGGGAACCGTGCGCGTTAACGTCAGTAACGAAATAACCGCGAAATTGTCAGACACGTTATTCGTACCGGACTTGAGAACAAATTTATTATCGGTAGGAAAAATGGCAAATAAAGGTTTCGAAGTGACTTTTCGGAAAACAGATGCTATCGTCATGAATAAAAAAGGGGAAACCGTGATGGTGGCAAAATGTGAAAATGGATTGTATTTGCTGCCGGAGACTTTAGAGTGTGCGAATGCTACGATCGGTACGAACAATTCGTGGCAAAGTTTACATGAAAAATACGGACATTTGAACTTTGCGGACCTGAAAAAGTTAGTTCAGACTGGAAAAGTGCACGGCGCGAATGTAAGTTGCGACGAGAAATCACAAAAGTGTGAGGTGTGCGTTCAAGGGAAGCTATCGCGCGCGCCTTTCTCACGGTCGACGTCAGTGAGCTCTGACGTATTAGAGCTTGTGCACACGGACGTATGCGGTCCTATGTGCATCCCATCGCTTTCTGGATCAAGATTTTTTGCAACCCTAATTGATGATAAAACACGGTATTGTGAAGTCGTGTTTATGACCCAGAAGAGCGAAATTCTTGAAAAGTTTAAGATTTTTAAAAAGAAAATGGAAACTCAGACAGGAAAGAAAATAAAGATTATGCGATCTGATAATGGACGCGAATATGTAAACAACCAATATAAAAATTTCATGAAAGATGAAGGAATCGTGCATGAGCTGTCTGCTGAATACACACCGGAGCAGAACGGCGTTGCCGAGCGCGCCAACCGAACCCTGATTGAAATGGCAAGATGTATGCTTATACAATCTGGTCTTTCCGCAAGATTTTGGGCAGAGGCAGTATTTACGGCTGCTTATATTCGCAACCGAAGCCCAAACAGCGCTATTGGAGGAAACCTACCGTATACCATGTGGACTGGAAAGATTCCGACGGTAAGCCATTTCAAAACGTTCGGTCAAGTGGCGCATGTGCTTGACAAGACAGGCAAGTGCGGTAAGTTTGACTCTAAAACGAAACGGTGCACGTTTATTGGGTACTCTGATACGTCCAAAGCATATCGATTTTGGGACCCGAAAGCTCGAAGAGTTTTAAAAAGCCGCGATGCATCCTTTATGAATATTTTTCAGAACGATAGCAAATGGGAAGATTTTGTTGACAAGAATATCCTGCTGCATCTTGGACTTAGCGAAAAGCAAGTTGTACCGCAACAAGAAGAGCACCAGGAGGAGAACATCAAAAATCAACAAAAGATCAACGACGAGTCAGCCAGTGATGACTTAGATGATGATGTCCACAACAGGGACGCAATCAAAGTTAAGTCGAACTCCAGTAAAGATACAGCGGAACAGTTCTCGGATTCGAGCGATTCAGAGACGTTGGGCTTTATACCAAAACCAGGGCCGAAGATAACTGTCCGAACTGGGAAACCGGGGAGACCGAAGAAAATTTTCCAAATGCAAGCTGTAACTATCAAAAAAGGACGTGACAACGATCAAGATAATGTCAAAGAAAACGTCAAAGATGAAAACGAAATTGCTGGATTGGCCAGCGAAGATCCCGTAAGTGCGACAGCGGCGCTACAAACAGAATTCGCAGAGGATTGGAAAGCCGCCATGAGAACTGAATATGACGCGCTCATGAAGAATAAAACTTGGAGCGTTGTCGATCGACCAAAAGAAACCAACGTGATTGGATGTCGATGGGTCTTTCGCACAAAGCTAAACGCAGATGGATCGGTTGAACGACGGAAAGCTCGACTCGTTGCAAAAGGTTTCACACAACGAAAATATGTAGATTTTTCTGAAACTTTTGCGCCAGTCGCTCGAGTTGAGTCGATTCGATTGATCATGGGATTAGCCGTCGAAATGGGATTGGAGGTTCATCAGCTGGATTTCGTAAGCGCATATTTGAATGGTGAATTGGATGAAGATCTTTATATGGAGATACCAGAAGAGCTGTCAAGCATCTTAACAGATGCGGAATTACGACGAATTCCGAAAACGAAAGTTTTAAAACTGAAAAAGGCGTTGTATGGATTAAAACAATCCGGACGCAGTTGGTTTACCAAACTTGACGAAACACTGAAAATAATAAATTTTCAGCAGCTGCAATCGGATCATTGCGTGTACATCCAGAGAGAAGGAGAGAAAATTGTCATCTTGGCAGTTTATGTCGACGATGTGATCTTAGCATCGAATAACATTCAGAAAATGAACGAGACGAAGAAGAAGCTGTCAGCCGCTTTCGAGATGAAAGATCTGGGCAGGATCCATTATTGTCTTGGAGTTAGATTCGCTCAAGAAGACGGCAGCGTGTCAATGGATCAAGAAAAATATATTGAAGAAATTTTAGAGAAGTATAAGATGTCGGATTGCAAACCAGTGTCAACGCCGTTAAGTACAAGCGTGAAGTTAACCAAGGAATTATGTCCAACTACAGACGATGAGCACGAAGAAATGAAGAAAATTCCTTATAGAAACCTGGTGGGCGCGTTAATGTACTTGGCTGTTTCTACTCGACCGGACATCGCCCATGCAGTGAGCTTGTTGGGGCAGTTCAACGACAACTATGTTCGTGAACATTGGACTACAGCAAAAAGAGTGCTAAGATACTTACAGGGCACGAAATCCAAAAAGCTCATTTTTAAGAAGACGGGGAAACCGTTGATTGGATTTGCTGATGCTGACTGGGCAGCGAATATCGATGACAGACATTCTTACTCAGGCTACGTTTTTACACTTGGAAACGCAGCAATAAGTTGGATTTCACGCAAGCAAAAATGCGTGGCAATGTCTACAGCTGAGGCGGAATATATCGCACTGTCAGAAGCAGCGAAGGAAGCGGTGCATTTGAGAAGGTTCTTGACGGAGATTGTTGGCAAGCAGAGGGCAATCACCGTCTACAACGACAATCAGGGGGCAGCTTACATCGCCAAGGATCCAGTAATGCATGGAAAAGCGAAGCATATCGAGATTCGCTATCACTTCACAAGAGAAGCAATTCATCGGGGCGAGATAATGATCAAGTACCTGCCAACTGATCAGATGATAGCTGACATTTTAACCAAAGGCTTACGAACAGTTAAACACGAGAACTGCATAATAGGATTGGGAATGCAAGATTAAGCATTTTATGGCTTTGTGTTTTTCTTTTGATTGTTTCAGAATTTTTATCGTCGAGACTACCTTTCGAGAGGGGGTGTGAAGTATGATGATGATATTCAGCGAAAGGACGCTCTCGTACATTATTGACATATAGTTGGCTGAGTACTTACTTCCTTTTTTTTCTTTTTCAATAAGTAAAATGTCAATGTATGTTCGATGATTTAAATAAACGAGTTTAAGTGTTATCGTGTATTCTTTTTACGTTTACTTCGCAAATCTCTCACAGTTATTATTTATTGTATTTGTCAATCGTCCAAAAATAAATGAAACATAATTGAATTCATATTAGAACCGTATGTCCAACGTCGAATAGTTAACGAACTCTCAAAACCCGGATTCGAGGAACAAAAGCAATGATTAGATATAATCGCACTCATTTAAAAAAAAATCATATTAAATTTTAATTTCTGAAATATTAGAAAACTAAAACATGGATTATTTTCAAAACTTCCAACATATCTAACCTGACGCTTTGTCACAGTTAGATCGTGAAATACATATTATTTTAAACAAGAAAAATGTTATTCTTACTAAGGAGTAGGTATTTGAAATTTATTTTGCTTTATCTGTCGAGTTATAAAAGTTATGGAACTGCAAAGTCGCCCAATTACAAACCAGCTTCTTATTAAGTTACAATCCAGAAATCAAGTTGTTCCAAAAGCAATATTTGTCAGTTGTCATATCAACGTTGAATTCCTAATTAGCGGCGTAGTATTTTGATATTTAGAAATTCCTGTCACTTTCACTAACCAAGAATACACCGATATGCATTTGGTGTATGGAGTAGTACGCCAAACCGACGTGTTGCTATTGGTAAAATATTTATTTATCTTTGGGAATATTCCATGGATATAAACTTCGTCCTAACTTCGCTTCTACGCCTGTTTTTATTTGTAAACTAAGCTATGCCAATTTCTCGTGTCCGCCAATTATGGTGAAATTTATTTATTTATTGCGTTTTGATCAACAGTAATAATTTTTAGATTTAGAATAATCTATGTCATGCTCGCGGTCCAGCGGTGCGTCGTTTCGGCGGTCCCTCTACGTGTCGGTACGGATGCCCGCGACATAATTAAATTTAATAATAAACATCTTCTCAGCTTAATTACAAGCATATATCAAATCAAACAAATATCTAAATAAATATTTCATCACAGCATATTATTCATTACTGGGTGTGCCAATCTGCTTCATACACAGATATCGGTAATGATAGAATATTTGTACCGTGCGGGCGCTTACCAGGCGTCACTTCACGGGCACTCAATGTTGGCGTGGAGAGTGCGCATAATTAATTAATTTAAATATAACCTTACCTAGTTGTTCTTGTTACTGCAAGCATATATCAAATCAAACAAATATCTTCCAAATGAAAACAAAAAAAAAACCCAGAAATATACAATAACCTATTTTTCCAGGAAATTAAAATTAACCTCAAATAACCTTATTAACGGATGGCCTTGAGAAAGTAAAAGTGACCTATTTTCCCCGAGGGCATAACATACGTCACAAATTCCAAGATATAATTAAAAAGCAATTAGCCTGAATTCCAGGAAGTAATTAAATTGCAATAAAAAAGTCATTAAAAAGCAGATCATTAGAAAGCAAACATACGTCATCACAAATTCCTAGGTCATTAGAAAGCAAACATACGTCACCACATATTCCAGGAAGTCATTAAAAAGCAATTAAAAAGTCATTAAACAGGTCAATAGAAAGCAAACATACGTCACCACAAATTCCAAGGTCATTAGAAAGCAAACATACGTCACCACAAATTCCAGGAAGTCATTAAAAAGCAATTAAAAAGTCATTAAAAAGCAATTAGTCTGCATTCCAGAGCGGTCACTGGCGCCAGTTAATGAGTTTTTTTAATTACCCCCACTAATTAGTTTGCATTCCACGGCGGGGAAGTTGCCGTCTATTACTACTGACTTTCTTTTGAAATAACGAAACCGAGATATTCAACTTCAGTAAGAAAGAATTCCGATTTGTCTGTCTGAATTTTTAAATTTGCTCTTTTAATTTAATCACATACTGCACGGATATTTTGAAGGTGCTCTTCTTCTGTGTTTCCGAAGATGATAATATCATCCATGTAGACCAAACATATTTTTCCTATAAGATTACCGAGAACTTCATTCATTCACCGTTGAAAGGTAGCGGGTGCATTTATAAGTCCAAAAGGCATACGAAGGAATTCATAATGTCCGCTTTGAGTTGAAAAAGCAGTTTTTTCTCTGTCTTTGTCTTTAACTAGTATTTGATGGAAACCGCTATGTAAATCTAGTGTGGTGAAATATTTAGGTTTGCCGTTTTTATCAATCAAGTTATCTATGTTCGGAAGAGGGTATTTATCTTCTTTTGTCTTTTGATTAAGTTTTCTAAAATCAATTACAAGTCTTGTTTTACGTTTACCGGACGCGTCTAATTTTTTTGGGACTATCCAAATGGGGCTATTGTATGGGGATCGTGATTTCTGAATGATTCCTTCTTTTAGCATTTTTTGTATGCTCTTCAATATCAGATTCATATATCTGGGGTATGCGGTAGTTTTTAGTGAATACAGGAATGTCATCTGAAGTATAGATTTCATGTTCTGTATGATTAGTACAGGTAAGGCATTCACCGTCTTTAGGGAAAAGACATTCGTAATCATTTATAATTTTATGTAGTTTTTCTTTTAATTTTGTGTTTAGATGTGAATCTCTAATTTGTGTAAAAGAATTCTTATTATTTAATTGAGATAAATTGTGAATTTTGAATACTTTGTTATTCATAATAATTTCATCAGAACAAAAGTTTATATTTGTTTTAGTGTCTCTAAGTATGTGAATTCCGAAAAGTAAATTACATTCGTTGTGAAATGTCAAAATATGAAATTTGTAGTTTTGACCGAAAATTTTAATATTTGTTATTTCTGTGCATTTTACTTTTCCATTTGCTGTATGGAACGTGATATATTCCTTTTGAGTTTTCAATTTATGAGTTTTCACGGTATTAGGTGTGATTAAATTAACATCGGATCCTGAGTCTATTAATATTTTAAAATTTTGATGAATGATTATGGGAATTGTTTTTGTATTTGATAGCATTACGTGTTTTCTTCGAGAGATTCTGGGCTTAACTCTAAAAAATCATTTTCTTCTAATTCAGAATTTAGATAAGAATTTGATTTTCATAATTTTCTGAAGTCTCATAATTTTCATCAGAATTTTCTTGCATATAATTTTGTTTAGTTTGTATACTCATTGGGACCGTTTGTTTTGTAATACCAGACATTGGTATTGGTTTTTGCTTACGAGTTTCAAATGCATTTTTCAAATTTTGACGAGCAAAGTTGTTTGGGCCTGAAGGTTTATTTTGATATTCCCTAGGATTAAAGGGTTTCTGTGGGAATGAATGTCCTGGGAATTTAGATGGAGGTATATTAGGAAGTATTTTTGTTGTGTATTCTGTGATGTATCTCTCAACATAGGTGATTTGTAATTAAGTTGTTGAGCATAATTAAATTCGTTTGAAAGAAGTAGTTCACATTCTTCCAAAGTTTTTGTGTTGCGATTAATAAATGAACCCCGTATATTAATAGGGAGTAAAGATATAAAATGGTCAACAACAAGTATTTACATGTCTTTAGTGACAGCACTTTTTTGAAGAGTTGAATATTGAGATAGTTGAATTTTTGATTTAATTTTCGAAAATTTTTCACGAAATAATTTTAATGTTAATTCAATATTTGTTGTTGATTTAGTTAATAATAATTATCTTATGATGGTGAAGTACGTTGTTTTATCCTCAAAGTTTGTTTGAAGAGATAATTTTATTTCTGACCAATATTTAAAAGATTCACCAGCCAATATTAGTTTTGCTTGACCCGTAAATTTTGATTTTATTAAATCAAATGCAAATGTCTTTAAAACAGGATTAGTTATATTTAAGGAGTTTATATAATTTACATAATTATCTACACTATCTATGAATGCAGCTAATAATCTGACGTCACCGTCATATTCAGGTATGACAGAACCAAGAGTAACAATATCTCTGGGTGTGGTAGTCATATTTGTGTTTACAACTTTTCTATTTAAAGTATTTAAATTTAGTCTACTAGGTCGTAGAAATATTTTAGGTACAGTACTGGGTAACTCTCTAAGTTCCTCAGTATTAAATTGTTCAAGACTTTCTACACTTTCTGAAGCACTAGATTCTGTGTTTGAGTCAGTAGTTATCATGGAAAGCGTTCGTAAATAAAGGATAACTTACTGTATGAAGAGTAAGATGATCTTCATAATCATAGTTCAGCAAGTTACGTTAGATGAATGCAGGATATCGTGCCTGTTGACGGAGAATGATTCGTGGAAGATGGATTCTTCTCTTGTGAGATCGCACTACGAAGATCGGTTTCACTGATGATTCAGGATTGACGTTTTCTTCTGACGATGAATTTGACTGGGCTGCACCCCTAGTCTGTTTTCTTCGACGTGGAGTAAAAGGACTTATTGGTATAGCCTTTCTGGTGTCGAACTTTCTCCGGATACTCGATAAATCGATAAAAATCGAAAGAATCTTAATTCTTCGAGTAATCCTACCCGACTGCGCCAATTATGTTTTTTGATTTCGATTAGTTTAAAAAAAACTAAATTTATTTTGAAAAACTAAATTTATTTCGAAACCAATTACTAGTCTGAAAGACTGGCGAATACATTCTGGTTAATATTACAAATTGATACATATTTATATTCTACAATTACGTCGTGGAAAATTACAGAGCGATAAGACAATGATTCATTGATAAACAACAGTAGAGCATATATAATTTATATATATACAGTATTGAACAAAATAAATCATACACCTAACATTAATTTCAAATTTCTGTTGTATTTTTTTATATTATATGCAAATTTATAAATACATACAAAAATGTAAAGGCATTTTAATGTACTTCAGTTAAATATATAATATAGAATAAAAATATTGTTAAATTATTTTAATATATTATTTCTTCTCCTTAAAAAATAATTTGCCTTGGACAGAATAAATCATACACTTTATAAAACTATTTATTTAATTATTCTGTTATCATTCATTATTCAGAAATTTATGTTATAATAATACTGTGGAATCTATCTTTATGGTAATGTGCTCTGGGTAAGTATTAGTCGTTAAAACAATGTCAGTAAGACAAATTTTCATTGATTTTCGCAACTTGGTCGTTCGTGATCGACAGAATGGAGTATATTTTTTAGAAAAATTGCTGAAAAATATTCCATTTCCATTGGAGTAGTTCAGCATATTTGGAGGAACTTCGAAATTCATGGAATTGTGACGAATTTTTGTGGTAAAGGTCGAAAGCGGGCTACAACTCCTTGCAATGATAACAATCGTAAGAATATGGTTAAACAAAATCCAAGTTTATCATCACCAAATATTGTAGAATTTATGGACCTGACTATTGGTAGTTAACAGTGCGTCGTCGACTTCGTTAATCTGGGCTAAAAAACAGTTTAACTTTAAAACGTCCCTTCATAAGAAAAAATAAATAAAAAGAAACGACTTGAGTTCGCAAAGAAGTACGCAGCGATGTCTTTAGACTTTTGGAAAACAATAGTATGGTCGGATGAAAGTAAATTTGAATTATTAATTTGGACATAAACGGCGGTGTACGGTGTGGCGAAAATCGAATGAATCTCTAAAAGAGATCAATATTCAAAATACAGTAAAACACGGCGACGATAATGTAATGGTTTGGGGGTGTTTTTCATGGTCCAGTGTGGGTAATTTATTAAGAATTGTAGGCAATATGAAGGCTGAAGATTACATTAATATTTTGTGCGAAAATTTGGAGGAATCTGTTTTAAAATTGGGCGTAGAAAATAATTTTATCTTCCAGCAAGACAATGATCCAAAACATACAGCAAAGAAAACTGCTGCCTTTTTCAAGTCGAACCGAAAAAAACTGTTCGAATGGCCACCACAGTAGCCGAATCTAAACCCAATTGAAAATATATGGGGTTAAACGTCATACCTTGCAGCACTTCAACAGGCGTGGGAGGAAATGGATCAGCAATATATGAAAAAAATAAGTAGAAAGTATGCCTCGATGACTGGAAGTTGCTATAAGAGCTATAGGTGGTCATACGAAAGTAGTATAGCAATGAGAGAGCGGGCTCACTTTCAAGATGGCGGCTGCTTTAGAGAACAAGATGGCGGCAGCCACAAGATGGTGGATGGTTAGGTCATTGCACTCACACACCTGGGGATGAGACACCTGGGGTTAGGTCATTGCACTCACACACCTGGGGATGAGTCATCTGGGGTTAGGTCATTGCACTCACACACCTGGGGATGAGTCATCTGGGGTTAGGTCATTGCACTCACACACCTGGGGATGAGTCACCTGGGGTTAGGTCATTGCACTCACACACCTGGGGATGTGGCACGTGTGCAGGTTAGTGCTCTGGTATTTCGCGACATATGCATTTCTTAGGACAATACACTTATGTTTGAACACCTGGATAATGAGTCACCTGGGGGATATACCACGTGTGCAGGTTAGTGCTCTGGTATTTCGCGACATGTGCATTTTTTAGGGCAATACACTTATGTTTGAACACTTGCGGGTGATGATGAGTCACCTGGGAGATATACCACGCGTGCAGGTGTGTAGCGTAAGGGTGAACACGTGCAAGCCATATGAAAAAAATGTGCTAATTTGTGACACGTGTAAGGTTGACTGACGTGCTAATTTGAACACCTGACTTATTTCTTATATGACGTCATCGAACAAGTTTGAACCTGATCGTACACACATTTGTTTACACATTGAAAATACCTATAATACCACATTTTAAAGATGTCACCTCACTAAATGTTATGCACCCCTTTTTATGCAATTATTGGGAATGGGAGTAAGGATTAAAATATAATAACACATTATTTATACACATTTATTTACAAATTTATATTACAACAAAATTTACACATTACTATAACCATGAGGATAAGTGTCTGGAGAAAGAAAAATTATCATTCGCTTATCATCATGTGCACTTAAAGCTAACTTATTCTGCTTAATAGTATATACATTATGCTGTTTTGAAGTTATTAACATTTGTGGTTTTGAGATACATTCATTATTAAATAAACAGTTGTAATAGTCTTCGAAACAAATAGATTTCATTGTAGCTCTGGATATACCTTTTGCCTTCATATTTACCTCATGCTTATTATTCGTATAAGTTTTATATGCATACATTTTTGCCCGTAACCCAATAAAATCAGTCATAATATTACCGTTGTTTTCATCTTTCATTAAACCGATTACTTTCTTATTAGCTAAGGGGATTATATACATTATCTACGGGGTAATCTGAAGTATCAAACTTATGGATATCTCTTTTCATAATTTTATAAATATCAACATTTTTGAATAAATAAATTAAACTATCAGTATCGGTATAACACAGTTCTGCTTTTGAGTCTAAATTTTGTTTTATGTAATTATAATGGAAGTCATAAATATATGTTTTTGAAATATCTAAAATACAGAATCCTACATAAATAGGTTTATTGAACAGAACCGATGTTTTATTCATTTCTACAAGTATTATATCATTATCGAGAATAGTACAGCTGTGAAAATTAGGTTTAGCTATTAATGATTTGGCCCCATAACGACCATTCCATTTTGTTACCAATTTTACATCTTTATGTTTGCGTACATTCTCCATCGTTTTTCCAAAGACAGCATTATTCATTCATTTAAAAAAATTCTTCTGAAAGTCATTATTTGATAGTTTTCGTAGTTCTGTGTTCAAATCAATATACGACTTTAACCATGGACTTTGCTTGAACTTAAGAATTCTATGAATTTTTGTAATTTGTAGCCCCAATTTTAAACATTGTTTCAAATTTTGATAATGAATAACGTAATTTTGTTTATTATATAAGTTTGCTACTAATTTAGACTGCTTTGAATTTGGAGGTGTAAAATTTTCAGGGCACAAAGGTAAATCTTTATGTAATTCCTGTAAAGATTTGGGGTACTCTAAATCAACTTCAAAAATGTAACCAATTTCAGAATTTTCTGGAAGATTTATAAGATCTATATGATAAAAATTAGTTATATCAACCCAGCTGAATTCTCCGTATGGTAAATGGTGACTCATCGCTGCCCCATACAAGTTATTTACGTCAAAGTACATTAGATAAGTTTCTTGGTCATTTGGATTGTATGATTCATTTACATATTTATTATTTGCCTTCGCGTACCGTTTTGAGCATTGAACTAGACCACCGCGTATTCCTTTTTCAATAAATAATAATTTTTCAACGTCTGTTAATAGTTCGAATGCTATACCTGTATATTTTAACATTGCATCAAATGCGAGGCCGGGCGCTGTATAATAATGAAGGGCATCTAATTTATAAGTTTGTAAACAATTACTCCGAAAATTTTCAAATACATCTGCTAACAAGTGAACATCTGTCGCAAGATACAAATCAGAATATTCTCCTAATGATTGTACGTTAAAAGTCTGCCACACATTTTTTGCATGTTCATAATCGTCGTCACTGATATTTTCATTTTTCAAAGTACTATAAAAGTGACTGTGATCAGGTAAACAGGGTTCTCCAAATTTATTCCAGCTGTCAATGTATTCATAAGGAAATACTCCTTTTCTTGTCAATAATTGAAACTGACTTGTGTCTTTACAAAAATTCCGAGTGATTGGTTTTTCATCGTCTTTTAAGTAGCTTGATAATTTTTCCAAACTACTAGGCATAAATCGAAAAGAATCAATAAATCTAAAATTAATATTTGTATCCTGAATATACTTTGTAAAGGAAATATAGCGTTCTTTATTTACAGGAAGTAGTGAAACTCGGCCGGGTAATTTTTTAGCTATATTTTTAATTATAAAGTGTCCATCATAATTACTCAGATTATGAAATACAACTGGGATAGTGTGTGATTTTTTAAAATTTAGATTGCATGATTGATGTGCCGCACCACGATAAGCTCCCGTAAAATGATTATGATCACGAACTTTTATATCGGTTTCAGAAAATTCCTTTTTACATATATGACAAACTTTTGATTTTAAGAACTCCGTTTCTTGTTCTTTCGTCATTTTTATAAGTATCGGGTTTTGGAATTTATCATTAATAAACTGGGCAACAGTATACAGCTCATTTGAAAACCAGTCAATGCAGTATTCACTTCTATTTAATTTAAAATAGGAGAGATTGTTGTCATATGAACATTTTAAGTAGTAAGCAATGCTACTAGGAATATGATTATGAATTTGAATTGAATTTTTATTTTGTTTATCATCAATTTTTTGTAATATTGATTCTATATCGGCATATAATACAAACGGTACAGTATCTTGATAATGAAAGTTTTTGAATTTAAAATATTTGTTATCTTCAGAAGGTAATTCAACGCGACATTTATTTATTAATTTACAGTCAGCCCCATGTTTGTTAAAAATAGTTTGTGTAGTAAAATGGTTTAAACATTATCACAAAAGTACATTTTTCCGTTGTGTTTTGATGTTTGTTTACTTAGAAGTTTAGATAAAATTTTTAACCAAACAAAATGATAATTAGCATTATTTTTTATAATTTCAATAATATTAGCATCAACATCCATGTTATCATCATTATCCCCATCATCGTTATTAGAAGATAACATTAACAAGTGTATAAATTTTTCTCCTTCTAATTTAGATAAATACAACGGTACAACTTGATTTTTATCTTTGCCAATTTTTTCCGATATATAAACATTTATAGATAAATTGTTCATTTTTTCAAATTTTGGAATATTTTTAAGACGCATCGGGAAATTTATACCGTCATACTTTAAAACTTCACTGAAATGAGGATAAGATGACATGCGATCTGAATTTTTATTTGCAGGATATAGTGCGGAAACAATGGCCCACAAAAAACAGTATTCGTCTTTATTTTTCACATTAATTATTGCTTGTTTACGTTTAATATCAAGCGGTAATTCAATATATGTGCCCCCAAGGATAGGCGTATATTTATTGATATTAATTTTCAAATGTAAAATTTCGAAAAATGCCCATCCTGAATCGCGCTCTTGAAACTCTGATAATTTTGCTATTATTATATCCACGTTTTCACGAAACCATTCCCGAACATTTGTTGTTTTGGTTATAGTGCTATTGGCTGTATTGAAAGATTTTATTTCGACAGCACCTGTGGTAGGTAATATAAAATTTGCACTGAACACTAAATTAACTTTTAGATTTGATGATTTCACAGCTTTATTAATTTTATTGGAAAATATACGGAAACACTTATTAAGAAATAATGACGGATCTTTATAATTTAAATTTACAATAATCCCCGTACGTATCCGAGATCCGAAACATGATTCTAGATCCTGCCAAACTAATTTTTTAGGCTGGAATCCACCACCACGAATAGCACATTTCATTTGTTTTAATTTTTCGCGGTAAAATTTGAATAAACCCAAATTACATTCCAATTGAAATAAATTACCGTTAATTTCGCCATTTTGTTTTATAGCCCGGTTAATTAATAAAATAAACTTATTAACAAGCTTTAACCACCGAATACATTCGTCTTGAGATTTTAAAATTTTAACTCCGTCGACAAGAGTCTTTAATGCTTTGCAGCTTACTTTAGCAACGCTTGACATCGCGAACCGATCTATGTGAGTAATCGAGTTCAAATGACTGATATGCAATGATGTCGCGGTATTTAACGGATGTGTGCAGGATTCACTGACCAATCAGAACAGCGATTTACATGCGGGTATGCATCCAGGTGTTGTGGTTTAAAATTCGAAGTCACGAGACCCACGCTAATTTATGTTTTGTAAAAGACATACCAGCCAGGTGATGGCAATAACCTTCATTATAACTGACCACACACAACTGGTTCCGTTTAGTTAGAAAGAGATAGACTGATTGGTTGAACAACACGAGGGAAAAGGAGAAGAATACATAAGGTTTTTTAAATGAAAGTCGCTGAATTATTATAAAACATTTATTTCAAAAACAAAATACATTTACATATTACTAACAATATTTGTTAATGGATTATAGTTAATTATTTTATCGTGTATAATTAAACAGTATGCAGTTGTATTTTCGGGCACATTTTCATTTGTTTCAAATTCCAGTCTTATATCAACATTACCCGATTTCAATGTCTCACTCTGGTGCGAGCAATCTATAACTGCTAGAGGAGCTGTATTTATAAATTCATTAGGTGTGAATATAGGCTCACACGGTCGTTCATAGTAAGACAACTGAAACTGAGTGTACATTTCGTACAACATAGCCCAATGGTTATTTTTAATATTCAAATTTAAATTATCATATGGGTACATATCAGAATTTAAATACAACTTGATATTACTCAAATTACAGTGATCAAATTTACTCATGTCCTTATTAAGTTTATTCTTGCGATCGGTCTGAAATCCAGCAATGACAAAACGCGGCGTTTCCAACTGTGATGTAGTTTTGATTGGCCAGGAATGACGTTGTGTTTTCTGCAGGAGTGGATATTCATGAAGTTCCCAGCTACGGAACGCTATCTCCAAATTAATGCTGTTCTCTATATACTTCATAAGCATCAGTCGTTCAGTATCGGCAACCGATA
Source organism: Harpalus rufipes (assembly GCA_951394225.1). Classification (NCBI taxonomy): domain Eukaryota; kingdom Metazoa; phylum Arthropoda; class Insecta; order Coleoptera; family Carabidae; genus Harpalus; species Harpalus rufipes. Next base: position 18,935,305 of record OX596285.1, read on the forward strand.
TATGTGGAATCTTCCAGTAAACTTTACTTAATTCAATTTTCATATTTTCATTGGTGGCGCTGTTTTCAATTGCATTCAGGTCAGTGCTGCTTCGTATGAGAACTAACTCATGTTGCAAATTTAGGACAATTTTTTTAAAATCTTCGCAAAATCCCAAGAGCATATTGAGGGGGATGCATACGTTGAAATTACCGTGACTATCAATTATATGTTTTGTATCACCCAAAGGTAACCAACCAGCATTTTGTAAACGTTTACTCTCATTTGTATTGTAAGACACATAACTCTTCATAGTTGAAGTTATTCCAGGATTCCGAACTCTATCTATTACTATACCCCCAATTTCATATCGAATTTCACTAAATAAGAAGGCAAATGCATTGTTAACCAATTTAGCTGTGGTCGACACTTTATTATCATGCGTGAGAAGTTTACCCTCAATATAAAGTAAACTATTCCACGGTAGAGTGTACAAGTCTTGTTGCTGTATTGGAATGCGAATTTCATCATTATTATTTAAAGTTGTGGAGGCATAAGGCTGATGCGTGTGCTTTTCCGCATGACTGATTGAATCATCAAATAAGGCCTTTTCTGACACGTTCAATATATTAGCATTCATTTTGGCGAATGCAAAGAACAAATTTTTTTGATTTTTTATACTGAATTCCAATCCAAATAATTAACGATTTTATCCGCTTTCTCCGTTTATCCAGATTGAACTTTGAACCCAAGTGATTTTAGAAACTGATAATTAATAGGTGTTAACCCTTCAACAGACTTCTTACGAATGATGTAATTGCAGTTTCGGGCAGTATTTATATTCTTGCGAGCAGTAAGATTAAAGTTAATCCCCATCTTGTTTTTTAAGATGTAGTCTTACCGTGATGACTTCCCCTCTGAAATTAACTAATTTTCCGTTTTGATCTGCTATTTTAAGGGTTAAGGAAGTTTTGACTCGCGTGTTGATTGGTAGATAGATTATTTGATTTGGAGCCTCTATAATTTTGAATCCTGGCGTCCCGCGCGGGAAAAATTCATGAATTATGTGCACATTTTTACTATTTGAATAGGAATTTGTAGTTATGCTACACTCAATACATATTGCATTTACTTTAATTATAGGAACAGGGTTATCTGATTCATATGATTTATTAGCTTCTAATTTACGTGGTTTGAACCCAAGAATATCACCGATTGACTCGTTTGATGTAAAATTTATTTCCTTATTACTTTTAACTTCACACTTAAGAGTATTATTATTTGCTACAATATTTAATTCAGTACCTGCATCTAACTTCTTTTGTAAGAATTTATTTATGTCATCTATTTCGTAAGAACCTTCTGGAATAGTAATTACATCACTACCAATATAAAATTTATTATTTTGATTATCAATATTCGGTATCGCATTATATACTCCAAAATTTATTAACCCGAGTGCATATTCCGAATCCTCATCGAGTATAATCGGTGGGTGAAAATTTTGAGTTATAACTGAATTAGTACTGAAAAGAGTAAATGTGTATGACATGACGGTTCAATTAGTACTGAAGCGTATTCAGACTTGTTCATATAGAAATGCTAAGCACAAGTGGCCGCATTTTACACTGTTATTAGGTTGGTACCTACTGTAATTGTAGTGTATTGAACATCTGTTTCCAAAATAACTAACTAGTTCTTTTGGTGGCGCTAGGTTTCCATAACTGTCAAAATATATAACTAAATTATTATGTTTTTTATAAGTAACCCAGTGTGAACCAGGTCCGTCACTATTATCCAAATTAATAATGGCGCATTCATTCCGATTTACATATTTAGGTAAATTATTACGCATGAATACCCCTCTAAAAAATGGAATTTTCAGTTGTTTTGCATATTTCCGAAGATCAATATTAGTTAATGCCCTCGATGGCAATTCTATTGGGAGTTTTTTAAATACAGTCCTAGTCCCTTCCGATATGGCTTGAGGTAAAGACCCTTTCCCATGGCGATGGATTCCATCATCTTATTATGACGCTGAGCTTCTTTCAATTGCTCGGTAGCAGCTTTTGCATCGTGGACAGCCTTGGCGATACCTGCAGCACCACCCCCAAGTGCGCCTAGAGCGCTCAAGCCGGCGAAAATTGGAATTAATGGAAGGAATCCCCCGGTTTTTGGTACAGATATAACTCTTGGATTTTTAATTTTTCGCTTTATTCTCTTAACCGTTCGTAAAGCGATTCTTGCAGATTTATTTAAATCAGAACTACTACTATTTTTCTTTATTGCATTCCGCGCGCGATTGACTACGTTGCGGAACGACAAACTTCCGTCAGATTTCTTTTTCACTCTCATCATGGCTATTTAAGGAGCGCACGTCTTACCTCTTCAGCAGTCAGTGACGAACTGTGCTGGAGTAACGTTCGCGTTCTTATATATTAAAATGCAGACTGTAAAACAAAGTTATGACCTTGAGGTTAAGAATTATGATTTTAATAATGCTAGTAGTGAGCCGCGTCATAGTAAGTTATTACCGGATATAGCAAGATGTATCATAGCAGGTCCATCCGGTTGCGGTAAAACAAATGTTATGATTGCACTTCTCGAGCACGAAAATGGTCTATGTTTTTCGAATGTCTATATTTATTCAAAATCATTATTTCAACCTAAATATCAGTATTTAAACATGTTACTAGAACCCATTGAAGGAATAGGTTACTTTGCATATAATGAAAACGTGGGTATTGAGAAGCCGTGTAATGCGCAATGCAATTCTGTGTTTATATTTGATGATGTAGCATGTGACAAACAGGATGTAATTAGAGAATATTTTTGCATGGGTCGCCATAAAGCTATAGATTGTTTTTATCTATGTCAGACTTATACCAGAATCCCCAAACATCTTATACGGGATAATGTTAACCTATTAATATTATTTAAACAAGATGATATGAATTTAAAGCAGGTATATGCTGATCACGTGAATACAGATATGTCATATGAAAAGTTTAAGGACCTTTGTTCTTTTTGCTGGAGTACTAAATACGGGTTTGTAGTTATTGATAAAGAAAGTGACTTAAATAGGGGGCGTTACCGTACAGGTTTTGATAAATATATTATAATAAATAACAGTGCCGGGAGCTAAGAGGCTTCAGTTGCTGGTTAGCTGTAGTACAGTAAACATCTAGAACAGGTTAAATAAACAGCAACAGATTGAATTTAAGTCATATCTGTTTTCGAGTTGTTTATATAGCTATCAGATCTGTTTTTATCTGGTTATGAGCTGGTTACCAGGTCTTGAACCTGTTTGATTATCATACAGATCTGTTTTTTATCTGGTTATGAGCTGGTTACCAGGTCTTGAACCTGTTTGATTATCATATAGATCTGTTTTTTATCTGGTTATGAGCTGGTTACCAGGTCTTGAACCTGTTTGATTATCATACAGATCTGTTTTTTTACCTGTTTCTACTAGTAACAGATCTGTTAATTTAAACACCTGTTCCGGAGCTGGTCTGTGACCTTGAACCTGTTTCGCCTATTGCTTCAGCTAATAGCTGTTTAAAGCTGGTTTATTGATTTTAATATTATTGTACACAAATTAAAAAATGAATGAAAAATTAACAAAAGATATAATTAATACTCGTAATATTATTAAGCAGAAGCTTAAAAACCTTAGGCTTGGTGCATTACGTAGAAAAATTGAATTAGAATCGCAGTATAAGCCAATAATTAAATCTTTGAAAGATATTGCAGTTAATTTACCAATGGCCAATATAAAAGAAGAAGTTAAAAGTGAACCGAAAGGAGAAGTAGATGATGTGGAAATATCTAAGAAAAATGAAACTTTATTAGGCCCTAAATTTTTAGAAACAAGTGTAGTGGCAGAATCAATAAATGAGGATGGTGATAACGATGACGTATTTATTGAAAATCAATCATCCATGATTGAAGGCCGTCCATCAATAACTAGAGAGGATATTTTGAATTTAACTCAGGAGCCCTCATTCAGGGATTATTTAGACCAGTATGATCCATTACCTCGACAATACGTTGAAGAGATGGTAACAGATGACAAAGATTCATTTGATTTTAAATATGGCGTGCGTCATGATGTGGATACTGATAAAATTTTTATAGGTTATTCCGAGTTAAAAATTGCGGGTAAAGATATAGTTGTACAAAATCTAAAGTATGTTGGCACACCGGGTTTATATGAACTATTATTTAAAAAAACAACCATTGGGGTATACTGAGGCCGATCGTAAAAATTATACTGATATTGTAAAAAGAACGAACGCTGCCCGTCGAAATTATAGTGACAGCGAACAATTTTCAGGAACAAGATCTCAGAAATATACTTCCATTATTGCCCCAATGTTAGACCCTCAGAGGAAAGTTGTTTCAGCTGTTAAAAAGGCAAGTTTAATTTATAAAAGACCAAGTTCTACCTCGGGTGGAAGTCCAGCTTTAAAAAAGATACATTCGATATCTAAAAAAACAAGTTCCAAGTCCGGTGGAAATTATTTAAAAAAATTAACTAAAAATCCAGTAGAGTATGTGTACTGGGATAATGTAAATGAATTGGTTGATCGACTGCGTCTTTTAATTGCATCACGTGATGCCGGTCATACAGGTCACAATAATGAAATTATATCAATAATCGAGGAGTTAAAAGAAGCGGGTATTATAGAATAGCATCATTCTAATAATGACTCTTGACAAGTTCGGTCGTCACATTGAGCATCATAAGGTTAAAAAACATATAAAAGATATAACAGTAAATTTGGAGCTTCATCGTAAAATAAATAAAGTTGAGAAATTTATCTCATCCGAATTATTAAAAATAAAGCAAAATTTGAAATTTATTGCCCATATTAATTTACATTTACAATTTAAAAATAATATATACTCTACAAATAACTCAGATTCTTATATTTTTCCTTACAGTGGTAAAATTTTAGAAGTCAGATTAAGTAATGATAATGGAGTTTTGAATTACAGTTTAAATAAATCGAAACCCATATTTGCTTTAACTAATAAAAACATTGTTAAAGGGGATGAATTACAAATATATTCTGGCCCATTAAGTGTTAATTTTCAACAATTATATATGGAAATTTTACTTGAAACTTCAGTGTACTATGTCGAAAATTAAGCGTGAAATTGTAGAAGAATTACATAGACCTGCTCGCGTGAACTTTCACAGAAGGCGTGTAATTACAAAAGGAATAGATGACTTATTCCAGGCTGATTTGGTTGAAATGATTCCCTATGCTAGAGTAAATAAAGGTTATCGCTACATTTTAGTTGTAATTGATGTATTTTCCAAATTTTTGTAGACCAAGCCTGTTAAAAACAAAACAGGTTCAGAAATTTCAGCAGCTATGAAAAGTATATTGCTTAGTAGTAATCGAATTCCTCAAAATTTACAAACTGATCTGGGAAAAGAATTTTATAATCAAAATTTTCAAAATTTAATGAATAAATATAATATTAATCATTATTCAAGCTATAGTACTAAAAAAGCATCGGTCGTTGAGCGTGTTAATCGCACTTTAAAATTAATGATGTGGAAAGAATTTAGTTTACAGGGTACATACAAGTGGTTGAGTTTATTACCAAAACTTACGGAAAAGTATAACAATACAAAACACAGAACTATTAATATGAAACCTATAGAAGTTAGTAAAAAGAATGAAAAATTACTTCTTGACAGTGTTTACAGTAATATTAAAATGGTTGGGAAAGCAAAATTTAATGTAGGAGACTTTGTGCGAATAAGCAAATATAGAGGGGCTTTTGTAAAAGGTTATACTCCCAATTGGTCTAATGAAATATTTACTATACATTTGGTTCAATTAACAAATCCAATTACTTATATTCTTAAAGATCAGTCTGGCCAAGTTATAAAAGGAGGATTTTATGAACATGAAATGCAGAAAGTAAAGTATCCTGATGTATATCTTGTTGAAAAAGTTTTAAAAAAGAAGGGTGATATGGTTTATGTTAAATGGCTTGGATTCGATAATAAATATAATAGCTGGATAAGTAAAACTAATGTTGAATGATAATTCAAAGAGGGAGGGGCTTATATTCACCTATCAAGTAAAAGTATATACCACTAATGAATATAACTCTTGTATAAGATAATACAGTCATTTGATTTCTGAACGTCAAACAGTATAAATATGTCTGTTTTCATAGCGGATTTGCAGGGATTTCAAATATTTGATTCCGCTGATAATATTACTTTTATTTGTAAAGAAATTTCTGTTTTAAATATTGATACGAATGCATATAACTTTAAATTATTTTTACCTCCTTATTCTTTGTCTGATTTGAATACTAGAAGTCAAAAAAATGTGCGGTGGCTATCGAATAAATATCATCATTTAGAATGGATTTCGGGCGATATAAATTACAGTCTTTTAATGAATACTGTCCGTGACATGTTTAGTGGTGCCTACAAAATTTATGTTAAAGGACATGAGAAAATAAAATGGTTGAATGATATCTTAGGTTTGCATAAATTAAAAATTATTAATATTGAATGTTTCGGTTGCCCTTCATTAAAAAAATTACATGAATCTTTTGAATTAAATTTGTGTAATTATTCGCAATACTGTGCATTAAGACATGTTTACTTATTGCACTTTATGTTAGAAGAAGAAATAGGCTGTTTACCCATGGAATTTATTATGGCATTCGCTGGACGCCAGATTGACAGTCAATGGAGCAAATTCCCCAAGGCATGGCAGAATGACAAGGAATTCCAGAATTATAGGCACTGCACTGATCACCCTCTAATTGCTGATGACACCAATGGTGACCAAGTCGGGAATGTATACCCCATTAAAAAGTATTGTATTGAATGTAATAAATAATTTTATGTAATATAATTGTAATGAAATAAGATTAAAAATAAATTTCAATTTAAAATGTCTTGTTTTATTTCTTATGCAACCACATATACTTACCGTCTCCTATCAGCTATTTTTCATAGGATCAAAACAAATAGGTAGGTAAGCAAATAATTAAAAGAGCAATGCAGTTTTATTATTTTATTATCGGTAATAATAGTTACAAATTGTTATATCATACTTATTTTTTATACATGAACATGGTTTATTTTATTTCTTAATATAGGTGTTAACAATGGTTCATAGAAATTATCAATCTTATATTTAAAGTGTGCCCTATCAACAGCTATCTGTGTCCATGGGCTCTGTCTCGCTGTTTTGTAAGCGAATGTCCACACAAACATGTAGTGCACTTTGACGGTTTCCTTGAACTGTACTTTCATGGCTTATATTTAACTGTTTAATATTTTTAATTATATTTTTCAAAACGTAGTAATTATGAATATCTTGTTTCAAACGTTTAAGTTTTATTAAATGTTTATTTATATCATCTATTAAATTGTTTCTATAATTCGCTTTCCGATAAACCATATTCCAATTTCACCGCTTTGTAGTTGCTGCTGCCGATTATATTGAACCGAATTGTAAATCCACCACTTTTCCGATTTTTCCCTTGGAAACCACGTACAATTTCCCTGCTTTGGCTTGTTGGATACCCTCTTCTATGTTCTCATTGGTTAGCTGATTAAACCGTGCCCCCAAGAATAAAATGTTGCTTTCAAATTCGAGGACTACTTTCTCGCCGTAGGTTGTACTCATTCGTCGAATATTCATAACTTTATATTTTTTCCCTTTCTTCAGCTCATTCAGGGATATGGGCTCTTTCACCTGAGCAACTTCATTCAATATATCGAGAACAGACATGTTGTGTAGTTTTTACTCCTTGAGTAGTTTAATCTGAACTGACTAACAATGTCTAATTTCATTGCTTTTATACCATAAAATTTACCCCCACTCCAACCCTATCCAAGCATTTGTGAAGCTGCAGATCTTTTGGAATGTTTGTATTAAAACTCACAAATTATATAAATAAATCGCAACTCCCTAATGAGCGTAAATGTATTGAAGTGCATAATACAGTTTGTCACGAATTTTCAACCACATATGCCGGTTAACGCAGGCTAAATCCAAATTTGCAAGTTTTAAAGTTCATTGGGCTCTTCGACTTCATCAGTAGATGAAGACGTAGTTTTTGGCTGAATCGTAGTATCGTTGTTTATTTTATTATATTTAATTTTGTTATTTTTCATAAGTTCATTATATTTTTTGAAAAAAAGTATTATATTTATGGTAAATTCCAGATTTTTTCTTTCTACTTCACGTAACTTGAAAGACATTGTGATCAGAGGTTCCTGTTGTTATGTTAACAGCACGCAATATTGGAGTTTAGTGTGCACTGCAGTAACAATATAAATAAGTCAGGTATTCAAATTAGCACGTCAGTCAACCTTACACGTGTCACAAATTAGCACATTTTTTTCATATGGCTTGCACGTGTTCACCCTTACGCTACACACCTGCACGCGTGGTATATCTCCCAGGTGACTCATCATCACTCGCAAGTGTTCAAACATAAGTGTATTGCCCTAAAAAATGCACATGTCGCGAAATACCAGAGCACTAACCTGCACACGTGGTATATCCCCCAGGTGACTCATTATCCAGGTGTTCAAACATAAGTGTATTGTCCTAAGAAATGCATATGTCGCGAAATACCAGAGCACTAACCTGCACACGTGCCACATCCCCAGGTGTGTGAGTGCAATGACCTAACCCCAGGTGACTCATCCCCAGGTGTGTGAGTGCAATGACCTAACCCCAGATGACTCATCCCCAGGTGTGTGAGTGCAATGACCTAACCCCAGATGACTCATCCCCAGGTGTGTGAGTGCAATGACCTAACCCCAGGTGACTCATCCCCAGGTGTGTGAGTGCAATGACCTAACCATCCACCATCTTGTGGCTGCCGCCATCTTGTTCTCTAAAGCAGCCGCCATCTTGAAAGTGAGCCCGCTCTCTCATTGCTATACTACTTACGAAATATTAAGGATTTTTTGAATATATTTTATTTGCATTTTTTTTTAAATGTATGATTTATTTTGACCAAGGTAAAATGTATTATTATTGAGAATATAAAATATTAAAAAAAAAATCAGCAACAATATTTTCATTTCATATATATATATATATATATACACTGACCGGCACGGAAAACGGGCCATTTATTTTTTTAAGAAATAAATGCTAATTTCTTTTTATTTGAGTACGTATTACAAAATGTTACCATTGCTATATGTTTATTAGGCTTCCTTGTCACATCCATTACAAACTATTACAAACATTAGTAATTTACTCAAATATTCCTATTATTTCCGTATCACAACGAAATAATGAAATTCATAAAATGCGTAATTGGCGCTTATACTGGTTTTATTTGCTTCAATCATTTGTTTTATTACTTGTTTGTCATTTTAATGCGTTCGAAATGTCATTAAGCGCAGAAACTGTAGCTTATATTGTCGCATTACTTGAAGATGGAAGAAATCAACATTACGTTGCTAACACATACAACGTAGCACGAAGTACTGTTCAGCGCGTTTACTCGCGTTTTTTGGAAACTGGATTGTACTGTAGAAGACCTGGAAAAGGTCCTCGAAGACGCACCACTAATCGAGACGACCGTTTTATTGTTTCGACAACATTCCGAAATCGCCATGCAACTGCTGTGGAGACCCGAAACACACTACAAGAAGTACGAAATGTCAATGTAAGTGAACGTACTATTCGAAGAAGATTGGAAGAAGCAGGACTTCGAGCATGGCGGCCCGCTAAGGGACCAGAACTCCTCCGACAACACCGAGTAGCTCGATTGCAATTTGCTAGAGATCACATAAATTGGTATGAAGGCGATTGGAGTCGATTATTATTTACGGACGGGTCAAGATTTTGCTTGAGGTCTTCAGATGGACGTGAAAGAGTGTGGCGACGAAGTGGAGAACGTTACGCACCGTGTACTTTCAGCAACACGGTTAGTTTCCAAGGAGGATCAGTGATGGTGTGGGCTGGGATATCTATTGAGTCCTGAACGGATTTATACATTGTACCTAGGGAATCACTGACCGCCGATAGGTACATTAGAGAAATTCTAGACGAATATGTAGTCCCATATGCTCCTTTTATAGGTGATAATTTCATACTATTGCATGATAATGTGCGTCCTCATGCCACTGCAATCGTGAACGACTACTTAAATGACGTTAACATCCATCGTAAGGTATGGCCAGCGCGGAGTCCGGATCTGAATCCAACTGAACATTTGTGGGATATACTCGGCAGAAAAATTCGGAATCGTGTGCTTGCTCCCAGCATCTTGTAACAACTTCAGAAATCACTTTTACAAGAGTGGAATGATATTCCTCAAGAGGACATTAGGCAGGTCATCTGTAGTATGCCTCCACAAATAACTGAGGTTATACAGGTTCGCGGGGGCAATACGCGTTATTAGTTTGTAATTTTAACATTTATTATGTCTTTATTCATTATTATTCAACACATTATTTAAAGAATTAAAATTGTAAATTTGGCCTAAATTTGTGTTTTTTGATAATAAACAACGTTTAGACACCTAAAACTATCTTTTAATAATGCGAATTAATCTGTTCCATACTCTAATTAAAAATAATACATAATTATACAAACTAAAGGAGGGATATAATTTAAAAAAAAAATGGCCCGTTTTTCGTGCCGGTCAGTGTATATATATATATATATATATATATATATATATATATATATATATATATATATATATATATATATATATATATATATATATATATATATATATATTATAGAAGTATTTTAAAATGACTTTATTTTTCTTATATACCAATGTTTTTTTTCTTCTAAGGTTAAATAGATACAAGGAGATATTGAAATTAATGCTAGGTGTATGATTTATTTTGTCCAGTACTGTATACAAAAAGTGTAATGAAAAATTTATCAGTGTTCATCATGAAGTTGATTAAACAACCCGTATCAATAAAGATTCAAAATTTTGATAACATTACATCTGAAAATAATAAAACACAATCACTTAGACATGGTTATTTGTTACCAAATACGATAAGATGTATACACTGAGAAAAATGAATATTTGGAAGTAAACAGTATTATTAACAATTAATGTATGATCATTTTGAATATGGCGGAACGAATGAAGCTTTGCAAGTAACGTATTATAAGTTTAAAATATACGAGTATACAACATTTTAAGGAAATTTATAATGATTTAAATCAAACAATAAATATATTAATAGTTACAGTATATCATTTTTCTAACATTGAATAAAGGTATTTAATAAAATATTAGTTAACTATTAATGTTTACATTTTAATTGATAAAGTATAACGTTAATTGTAAATTTTCAAAAGATATTGGTAAGATAATGACTTTTTTACAATTAAAAAAATACTGTTTTAAATAAAATAATATATTTTTAAATGAACACAGAATTTAATAGTTAATATATTCATTCCTTATAAATGAATATTATATATTATCTGCAGGTGAGTTATATTATTAATAGTTAATAAATTAATTTATAAATATATTGTCTGGCTATTAGGATTTGGATGTAGGTTATAGAAATTCATAAACATTTGGTAAATACATTTATTATAATATAAAATATGTATACAATATATATTTATAATTACAAAACTATTAAAAACAACTAAAATTCTGAAGTACATGCAGCAGTAACACAGTATCGAGTTCAATAGTTACACACATCTTACAACATATTACCAAACTACTAACACTGTATAATTGAAAATGTTTATCGATCCTACAAACTTGGTTATTATTTTGTATAAGTAAATCATTCTTTCATCAGCCTACATAATATTATTTATAATATCAAATTGGGAATCCCCATACTAATTTCTATTTATTTGTGTAGGTGTATTTGATTGGAACTAAATTCAAAGTTGTCCTTAAATGATTTTTATATATATCTATGTGAAAGTTTTCAGTGACCCTATAATAGCTGTTTGCTGAAATATAAAAAAAAGTTATACATTGATGAACGTTGGTTTACGTATTTTACTTACATAAATTAGGGATATCACTCATTTTTCTATTTAGATTCAACAGAATTTAATAAAAACACATTGAATCAATGGTACACACGTTGACGCTGCAAACAAATACACTGAGAAAAAAGAATATTTGCAAGAAAAAAGGATCATTAACAATTAATGTATAATCACTTTGAATATGGCGTTCCGAAGTCATATTCGTTCCGAACGAAGCTTTGCAAGTAATGTATTATACGTTTAAAATATACGAGTATACAATATTTTTAGGGAATTTATAATAATTTAAATCAAACAATAAATACTTTAATAGTTAAAGAATATATTTTTTCTAACATTGAATAAAGGTATTCAGTAAAATATTATTAGCTAACTATTAATGTTTACATTTTAATTGATAAAATATGACATTAATTGCAAATTTTCAGAAGATATTGGTAAGATAATGATTATTTTACTGTTAAAAATTTACTATTTTAAATAAACACACAATTTAATAGTTAATATATGAATTCCTTATGTATGAATATTATATATTATCTGTAGTTGAATTATAGTATTAATAGTTAATAAATTAATTTATTAATATTTTGTTAGGAAATTAGGATTTGGATCTAGTTTAATGAAATTCATAAACATTTGGTAAATACATTTATTTTAACACAAATTATGTATATTATTGTAACGTTTTTATTTATATGGGTGAAGTGTAAAACATAGACAAATATTATTAACGAAAAGAATACGTTTATTAAACGATAATTAAATAAAGATTAAATATTAAAAGATAATAAAAACAACTAACACTATGATTAAGTAATTATAAACACTAAGAATATTATTAAATGCTTAAACACTACGATTATTTATTTAACTAACATTTATATCACTGCACTTATTTAATAACTACATTTATTTATGTTAACAACTGTTTAACTGTTTATTTATATCACCGAGTTCATATCTGTTTGCTTGTATATATGAGACTGATTCTCCGCCTTCTCTCGGCCGATATTTATACAGCGCAACAGTCTAGAAGCCTTCCAAGCGACAATGACCCGTATACAAAGGAATGAGGTCACGGCGCAATTAACCTGTCTCAGCGCGTCGGGGATTGCATTACGCTCTGGTACGTTCTTTCGAAGGGATTACGTCATTGTTCGCGAACATGCCATCAGTAGCGACGCATGCATACTTTTCTCTCAGGGGCGCACGTCACATTATATATATACAGTATACAGCAAAAGTCTCGGCACAGTCATATATATGAAATAATTTTTAACATATCTACTAATATATAAAAAGAAAAAAGGAATCAAATACATATATAGGAACTTAATTAGAATGTTAAAGTGTATATAGAATAAAAATAATATAATATAAGTAATATTTAATTTCCTTCAATAGTGCACCATTCTTTAATTAATACGTCTTCAAGTTTATTTTTGTTAGTAATGTCATGGGCTCTAATTTTTCTTTTCAATACTTCCCTTAAATGTTCAATAGGGTTAAGATCCGGACTTTGTGCAGGTGTTACAAGCATATGTGGTGTATTAAATAATATCCATTGGCGTACAATATAAGCGGTGTGCTTCGGATCGTTGTCTTGCTGAAAATAGTACGACCCGTCTACTCCAAGTTTTCTCGCACTGGGATCTAATTGCTTCTTTAATATATTTAAATAAACATTTTTGTCCATCTTTCCTTCTATAATTTCTAAATTCCCAACTCCTGAAGCTGCCATACATCCCTACACCATTATACTCGTACATACAGCCTCCTCCATGCTCAATAGTTTTAATTGTATTTGTTGGTTTTAAGGATTCCCCAGATTTTCTCCATACTTTTTTGATACCATCTGAACCAAATAAATTGAATTTGCTTTCATCAGTAAATATAACTTTTTTCCAGAATTCATAATCACGGTTTTCGTACGATTTAGCAAATTCTATTCTCTTACGTCTATTCGTTTCATTAACGTACGGTTTTCTCCTTGGAGTACAGGACTTGAACTCATGTCTTTTAATGGCCCTTCTTACTGTATCTGGATGAACATCTTTATTACATTGTTTTCTTATTTCTTCTGCTATTTTCGGTTCACTTATAAATGGATTTTTTTTAACAATTCGCTTAATATCTCGCTCTTCCCGGTCAGTTAGTTTTCGCGGACGTCCAGTTCTGCGGCTATTGTCAATTCTGTGTTCGTTTTTGAATCTAAAAACTACATTTCTTATACCATATCTGCTTCTTCCTACAGTATTTCCTATTTCTGCATATGATTTTCCTTCTTTATGCAACTTTATTAATAATTCTCTTACAGATATTGATATTTCTTTGCGACTCATTTTCTCTCAGGGGCGTACGTCACACTGCCCCCTCCTTAAGACTGTTTCGTCCCGGAACAGTTCTCGATGGCAATATCTGCACGTATTACCCTTGGTACATTTGGAAGTCCACGTTGTACACCAAACCGGCATACACACTCTTTGACTAAGGTTTCAGCGACCGTGATGGCTTCCTGGTTGCGTAATAGATAGGCTTCAACCCACTTGGTGAAGTAGTCCATGACAACCACGATGTATTTATTTCCGTCTTCTCTTTCTGGAAATGGTCCGGCCACGTCAATCGCCATGCGCTCAAATGCTCGTCTATGAGAGCTGTTGCTTCCAGCACCACATATTTCTTGCACCAGTCTTTAACGTCTTCCTTGCACTTAACCCAGTAAAATCGATGACACAATCGTTCTAAATTTTTGTCGACTCCAAAATGGCCTCCTCCAGATCCGTCATGGATCCCTTTTAACACGTCTGGTACTCTACTCTTAGGAATAACCAACTGAGTCCTCTTCTCAGTTCCATGGCATTTCACCACACGCTTTAACAGGCCATCCTCAATCACCATGGAGTCATATTGCGCCCAGTACGGTTTTACAATCTGTGACTGTGGTGGTGCAACATCTTCCCATATTAATTTGCTCTCATCGCTTTCCATTCCAGTAATATTTTATTTGTCGGGGCCTTGCGTAGTCCATCGGGCTGCCAACTATCGTTGAGTACTATTATTCTGGCAATGGTGGAATGTTTTTCTTCTAGTCGACTACCATGTTTGCCTCCCTTAACATGGCTTTCTGAAGAATGCGTCGACGTTATTTCCCTTTCTTTCAAGTTCCTTTCTCTGTCTTGATTTTCTTCTTCCTTGTGGTGAGAGGTATGGCATCGTTGTCATCGTTACCTATCTCGAGTTTTCGTTTTCCACTCGAGCTGTCCATACGAATCGCCAAGGGCACGTCTTCCCCGCTGTCTTCAGGCCCCATTCCAAAGTCCTTAGATTGCAATCGCAGCTGCTCGTTGGAGAACTATTCATTTCCGGTTGGCTTTCCTCTACATCTGGAGTTTCTTCGTAGATTTCTTCTGTAATTCCTTGCTGAACACGCTCTCTTTCTCTCTCGCGTTCTTTCTTTTTTTTGCTTCCGTCTTCTTTCTTCATATCCATCCTTGACATCAACGGATTCTTCCATTACAATTTTTTTTAATTTCTTGCTGAGCATGCTCTCTTTCTCTCTCGCGATCTCTTTCTTTTTCGCTTCCGTCTTCTTTTATAACAGCGGAATTTCTTTCTTCTAGCAAACACTTCATTTATAATTCGTCGCACTTTTTCATCCATGACTTTGATGTTTTCATTACCCTCAGCATAATTATTACGCACTCGCGACTGGTTACGTGAAACTTGTTTGGCAGTTTCATGATCTGATATATATGAGAGTGCGTTAACTATAGTTCTTGGGCGACATAATTGCTGTGCTTGCTGAGTATTGCTGTCTCGAACTCCGAAGATGAGTCTCTGAGTGGCCAGGTACTCCAAATCCTTGTCAGGAGCTGTACGATGTGTGAGACGACCCAAACGACTCACGTTGGCACCAAACTCCAGAAGGCTTTCTTCAATTTTTCTAGAAATCTTCTCCAATCCTTGTTCCAATATTTGCTCCAGTAATCCAGAATTCTCCAATTTCCGCTCCAACATTTGCTCCGTAATTTCAGAATTCTCCTCCAATTTTCGCTCTAACCTTTTCTCCATGATTCCAGAATTCTCCTCTACTCTTCCAGAATTTACCTCTAATTCCTGTTCTAATTTATGCTCCATAATTTCATAATTCTCCTCTACTCTTCCAGAATTCGCCTCCAATTCCTCTTCCAATTTCTGCTCAAAAATTCCAGAATCTTCTTCAACTTTTCTAGAACTCTCATTCAATTCACGTTTCATTGTTCTAGAATGTTCCATTAATTCTTCTTCCAGTGCTCCGGAATTTTCCTTAACGTTTCCAGAACTTTCATGCAATTCTCTTTCCAATGTTCTAGAATGTTTCTTTAATTCTTCTTCCAGTGCTCCGGAATTTTCCTCCACTTCTGTAGAACTTTCCGCCAATCTCCGCTCAGAACTTCTAGAACTTTCTTGTAATTTTTCTGCGAATACTTTATAAAACTCGGAATAGTAACACGGAACTTCGAATAAGTAATCGTCAGGATTTTCACCAGCTTCGATTAAAGCTTGCCGCAGTTTTTCTTGAAGCTCTGTTTTCCCTCCTGTTGCATCCAAATCCAGTTCTTCCACTTCCGTCCTGAGATCACGTACTTTCAATTCACTTAATTTTAATAGTTTAGGCATTTTATTTATTTTTATTTACACTTCACAGTTATTAACAACCCCACACCTGACACCAATTGTAACGTTTTTATTTATATGGGTGAAGTGTAAAACATAGACAAATATTATTAACGAAAAGAATACGTTTATTAAACGATAATTAAATAAAGATTAAATATTAAAAGATAATAAAAACAACTAACACTATGATTAAGTAATTATAAACACTAAGAATATTATTAAATGCTTAAACACTACGATTATTTATTTAACTAACATTTATATCACTGCACTTATTTAATAACTACATTTATTTATGTTAACAACTGTTTAACTGTTTATTTATATCACCGAGTTCATATCTGTTTGCTTTTATATATGAGACTGATTCTCCGCCTTCTCTCGGCCGATATTTATACAGCGCAACAGTATAGAAGCCTTCCAAGCGACAATGACCCGTATACAAAGGAATGAGGTCACGGCGCAATTAACCTGTCTCAGCGCGTCGGGGATTGCATTACGCTCTGGTACGTTCTTTCGAAGGGATTACGTCATTGTTCGCGAACATGCCATCAGTAGCGACGCATGCATACTTTTCTCTCAGGGGCGCACGTCACATTATATATATACAGTATACAGCAAAAGTCTCGGCACAGTCATATATATGAAATAATTTTTAACATATCTACTAATATATAAAAAGAAAAAAGGAATCAAATACATATATAGGAACTTAATTAGAATGTTAAAGTGTATATAGAATAAAAATAATATAATATAAGTAATATTTAATTTCCTTCAATAGTGCACCATTCTTTAATTAATACGTCTTTAAGTTTATTTTTGTTAGTAATGTCATGGGCTCTAATTTTTCTTTTCAATACTTCCCTTAAATGTTCAATAGGGTTAAGATCCGGACTTTGTGCAGGTGTTACAAGCATATGTGGTGTATTAAATAATATCCATTGGCGTACAATATAAGCGGTGTGCTTCGGATCGTTGTCTTGCTGAAAATAGTACGACCCGTCTACTCCAAGTTTTCTCGCACTGGGATCTAATTGCTTCTTTAATATATTTAAATAAACATTTTTGTCCATCTTTCCTTCTATAATTTCTAAATTCCCAACTCCTGAAGCTGCCATACATCCCTACACCATTATACTCGTACATACAGCCTCCTCCATGCTCAATAGTTTTAATTGTATTTGTTGGTTTTAAGGATTCCCCAGATTTTCTCCATACTTTTTTGATACCATCTGAACCAAATAAATTGAATTTGCTTTCATCAGTAAATATAACTTTTTTCCAGAATTCATAATCACGGTTTTCGTACGATTTAGCAAATTCTATTCTCTTACGTCTATTCGTTTCATTAACGTACGGTTTTCTCCTTGGAGTACAGGACTTGAACTCATGTCTTTTAATGGCCCTTCTTACTGTATCTGGATGAACATCTTTATTACATTGTTTTCTTATTTCTTCTGCTATTTTCGGTTCACTTATAAATGGATTTTTTTTAACAATTCGCTTAATATCTCGCTCTTCCCGGTCAGTTAGTTTTCGCGGACGTCCAGTTCTGCGGCTATTGTCAATTCTGTGTTCGTTTTTGAATCTAAAAACTACATTTCTTATACCATATCTGCTTCTTCCTACAGTATTTCCTATTTCTGCATATGATTTTCCTTCTTTATGCAACTTTATTAATAATTCTCTTACAGATATTGATATTTCTTTGCGACTCATTTTGATATGCTACTTCGTGCTCTCTAATTGACAATATGGTATGAACTACTATATTTAGAAGATTTGTTCTTATAAATCAAACACTTCAGACAAGAATATATCTGATATTTACTTGTTAGAAAATATACATTTATACAGTGTGCTTAAACTTTTGCGACATTAGAATATCTGGCTGAGGTTAAAAAATATAATTAAGTTTTGTATATTATTTACATTATATTAGTTTATTACTTCAACTAGATGTGAAACATTCCGAATAAATTCCTGTGTGGTAGTTTAATTTTTTTTTCTTTTATACTTCGTATACGTTGAAAATAATTTTAAATATATAACTGTGCCTAGAGTTTTGCTGGATACTGTATATATATATATATATATATATATATATATATATATATATATATAAATTATGTATATGCCCAGCCCTTGTTGCATCATTCCTGGTAACTTAACTTTCCATTAAGTAACATTAAACCCTATACAGCACAAATGTCATACCACCTAAGTAGTTAAATAGCTCATCTCAGACATGTAAAGCAGAGTTTATGTCGGTCTGTAGAGAGATAAAGTTCATATCATATCTTGTTGTATCTTGTACTTTAAAATAAAACTTTTTAAAAACATTAAATCGTATTCCATTGATTTAATTGGCGCAGTCGCGGTAGGATGCCCAAAAGGCTTTAAAACTCCGAAGATTTTCGAAATTCGAATCTCCAATTCGTTGAAGAGTTCAAGTCGTCACTTTTAAGTGTTAAACGCGGCATCCACGAACCATCAAGTTCCCTGAGTGTTCAGAAGTCCGAAATCTCACCACGACAATTATTGGTGAGATCAATTCGTTGAAGATTTCACACTTCAAAGAGTGGAACCAAATCCAGAAGTACCAGGCTACAAGACCCTCTACACCCACACAAACCTCCGACGAAGAAAGGCTGATCATATCGTCGTTAATTCCGAGAGTCACCAGAAGCGGATCGTCCGTAGAAGACATCTCGACCCCACCACCTGAGCGGACATCAGGAACCATCCCAAATTCACTCCACAAAGACCATGAAATTGGCCGTCGTGAATTTATTATTAATATTAATGTAAGTTTATTACATTCTACTATTCATTGTTGTTAAACAACTTCATATTTATTCAAATTAATATTTACAAGTATATTACATTCTACTATTCATTGTTGTTAAACAATTTCATATTTATTCTAATTAATATTTACATCATTTTATTTAAATATCACATACACACACAATGAATCCACCAGCTCCACAAATCCAGCCAGCCACTTTGAATTTAATCCCCAGAATCCCTAACGACATTAAAGAACTAATAGATATCATACCCGAATATGATGGGAGCACTGGCACCCTCGCGCACTTTATTAACATCTGTGATGAAATGATCGAAATAATCGATAAACAAAATTTATCTGCAATTATTAAACGAATAATTTTGCATACAATTCGAAAGAAAATAACTAAAGAAGCCAATACAAAACTAGCCACCAAAACGTATACTGACTGGAAATCTTTAAAAGAATTACTAATTGATGAATATGGTGATAAAAGAAATGAAGTTCATTTCTTAACAGAACTATCACATCTCGATCAAAAATCTAACGAAGACATATTCTTGTACTTCGATAAATACGAAGACATTTTCAAAAGATTGATAAGTTTATTAAAATTAAAGTTTGGTGCTGGCTTCGACAATTTAGTTACATTCATATCTAGTTATGCGTCACATAATTTTATAATAAATTGCAGAGAGCCATATAGAAGTCAGTTAGCCGCTAGAAATCCAAAATCTTTAAATGATATCCAGAATTTAATCAAAAATGACTTCCAGTACATTCACACAAACATACACAAACAAAACACTATCAAACCAAAGATAAACGTCCCAACACCTGTTTATAAAACTGCAACACAAAACCAAAATTCCTACCCAAATCAAAATCAATATCGATCACCAATGCTCCGATATCCTCAGCAACAACGAAATTTCCCGAGTCAACCGATACACCCTAAACCGAGAATAAACAATTATCCTCAACTTATGTCCATCAGCACAAACACCTTTAGACCTGAACAAAAAAGACAGAGACAGGACTTACAAATGCTAGACAGTAATACTGAAACCCTTGTAGACCCCAACAATGACAATCAACTATTCGAACACTATGATTACGACCAAACAAACGATGAAGAAAACATTGAAACAAACAACGAACTAGAGTCACAAACCGAAAATTTTCCCATAGAACTCTTAGAAGAGTTGAAACCTTAGCAAACTATACTTCACGTCTACCATTTATCCAATTTAAAAATTGCCGTGTATTAATTGACACCGGATCTTCCGAAAATTTTATTAGTCAAAATTTCGTTCACAAAAATAAAAACAAATTCAAAATTTTTAATGAACATTTCGAGATACAAACCGCAAATGCTGTTTCAACCGGTACCCAATTCACATTTGTTGAATTACTTAAGAAAAATATAAAATGCTTCATTTTTGAATTCCATAAAGATTTTGATATTGTAATAGGAAATTCTGGCCTAAAGTTGTTAAAAGCGAAAATTAGTTATTCAGATGAATCTATTTTATTAGGTAAACCTAAATTTAAATTTAGCTATTTTCACAAAAACAAATTAGAAATGAATTGTCAAGAAATTTCAAAAGAATTAAACCTCAGAACAGATCATTTAAATAACACAGAAATTAAAGAATTAAATAAAATTCTTAAAGAATTCGAAGATTTGATTATCGATGACGACAAAAACTTAACTTTTACAAATGTGATAAAACACAAAGTTAGGACAACCGACGAAACCCCAGTTTATCAAAGATCATATAAATATCCGGTTATCTACAAGGAAGAAGTTAACAAACAAATTAATAAATTGTTAGATCAGGACATAATTAGACACTCATACTCCCCTTGGAGTAGCCCAATTTGGATTGTTCCCAAAAAACAGGATGCTTCGGGTGAAACAAAATTTCGCATGGTTATTGACTACCGCAAACTAAACTCAAAAACTATCGACGATAAATTTCCGATACCCGATATCGCGGACATTTTAGACCAACTTGGTAAATGTAATTATTTCAGTACCATTGACTTAAAAAGCGGATTCCACCAAATCGAAATGGATTCTGATTCAGTAGAAAAAACAGCCTTTTCTACCGATCAAGGACACTTTGAATTCCTTAGAATGCCATTTGGCCTCAAGAACGCACCAAGTACCTTCCAGCGACTAATGAATTTTGTTTTAAAAGACCTCATTAATAAAATATGTTTTGTGTATTTGGACGACATAATTATTTTAGGCAAATCATTACAAGAACACATTCAAAACATCAAAATTGTTTTCCAAAGATTAAGAGAGGCGAATCTTAAATTACAACTAGATAAGAGCGAATTTCTAAGAAAAGAAGTTGCGTATCTTGGACATATAATTACTACCGAGGGCATTAAACCGAATCCAGATAAAATTGAAACTATTAAAAAACTTACTCTTCCAAAGACTCAAAAAGAAATTAAATCATTTTTAGGCTTTCTTGGTTATTACCGTAGATTTATAAAAGACTTTTCCAAATTAACTAAACCATTTACCAAATGCTTAAAGAAAGACGCCAAAATTAATATTGATGACAAAGAATACATTTCGTGCTTCGAAAAATGTAAATTACTACTTTCAAACGCACCAATATTACAGTATCCTGATTTTTCGAAACAATTCCGTTTAACGACCGACGCATCAAATTTCGCTTTAGGTGCAGTCTTATCCCAAAACATAAACGGTAAAGATCTACCTATAGCCTACGCAAGTCGCACTCTCAACGATCATGAAGTAAATTATTCGACCACCGAAAAGGAATTACTTGCTATCGTGTGGGCCACGAAACATTTTCATCACTATTTGTATGGCCGGAAATTTAAACTGATTACGGATCACAAACCCCTTATTTGGCTAAACAGTCTAAAAGAACCAAATTCAAAACTCATACGTTGGAAATTGAAATTATCACAATACAATTATGACATAGAGTATCAAATTACGTCGCAGATTACTTATCCAGAATTCCGAAACCTTTCGAGATAAATTATAAAACTTCAAATATTTTTGACCACAAGGAACCTATAATTCATTGCGTTTCACAAGATTTTAAAATGGGTCAAGGTTTCGCAAAACAGATTAACGAAAAGTACCACACCACCAACAATATAGAAAAAATAAAAATAGTAAATAACATCGCCGTACAAACATCACCTAGACTAATAATACATTTAATTTCAAAAGAGAATTATTTTGACGAGCCAAATTTAAAAGATA
Source organism: Harpalus rufipes (assembly GCA_951394225.1). NCBI lineage: Eukaryota > Metazoa > Arthropoda > Insecta > Coleoptera > Carabidae > Harpalus > Harpalus rufipes. Next base: position 18,958,031 of record OX596285.1, read on the forward strand.
TTAAAAACTGTTTAATACAATTAAGACATTATCTAATCGAAAACAATATTAATTCAATTAACATGCCAAAAATTGCATCTGGTCTAGACAAACAAAATTGGTCTGATATAGAAAACCTACTAAGACAAATTTTTGAAAATACAGACATACAAATCAACGTTTTTACTCTGAATAGTATCGAAACTTATGCAAACTCCGTTATCGCTGAAAAGGACACCGACAGTTATACGCAGCATTCTGATGACGAATCCCCTATCAACGGCCTGCACTATAAAGACATTCCTATAAATTTCAGTAAAAACCAAATTATATTTAAAGAAACAACTTCGAAAAGCACTGTAGAAATAAAAAAAAATGTTTGGACACGAAAAACAAAGATTTTATATTTACTTAAACAAGACTAATTTTAAAAATACTCTCTTAAAATTTATTAAAGAATACCTCGTACCTGGAATACATAATCATTGCATCGTTCCGGTACAATTCCAAAAAATGTTAAATTCTATTTTGCAAATTCACTTTCAACCAGGCACTTATATTTTGACTAGTTGTAAAAATCAGTTACAAGACATAGAAGCGTCAGATGAACAAATCGACCTAGTAAAGAACTATCATTTAGGTAAAACAAATCACCGTGGCATAATTGAAACTTATCAGAAATTAAAACAGCAGTATTATTGGCCAAATATGCAGCAAACAGTTTCTAAATTTATAAATAACTGTGATGTTTGCCAGGAAAATAAATATGAAAGAAATCCCGTAAAAACACCCATTATAAAAACACAAACTGCGACCAAGCCCCTCGAAATTATTCATATTGATATTTTATCATTAAAAAAAGAAAAATTCTTAACAATAATCGACAGTTTCTCTAAGCACGCACAAATTTATCATTTGTCCGAAACCAATACAATAACTATAATACAAAAATTAATAAAATACTTTTCTATCTTCGGTACTCCTAAATTAATAATATCTGATAACGGCCTACAATTTAACAACCAGCTGATCTACAACTTTTTATCAACCAAAAATATTCGTATTCACCTCATTAGCGTCAATAATCCAAAAAGTAACGGTAATATCGAAAGGTTCCATTCAACAATAATAGAACATGTTAGAATACTGGAACAAAATAAAGATTTCAACGATTTAAACATTAGTAATAAAGTCCGTTATGCTCTTCAAGCTTATAACCAGACAATTCACTCTGTTATCAAACGCACACCCAATGAAATACTTTTCGGCCATTATAATGAAATAAAAGAAGAAATTTCTCCCGAAATCGTTACTGATAATTACGTTCAGACCCACAAAGAAATTATGAAAAAAATTTACGATGAAACTAAATTATTATTAGATAACAGCAAAAAGAAATACGCCACGTCACAGGTTGATAGTATTAAATTACCAGATAAAGCATTCGAAGAACAAGCCAAAAGAAACACTGGTAAAGTCGAGAAACCCCGTTACAAAAAACAACAAATTAAAACGTATGTAAAAGATAGGGCCCAAGTAATAACTGACACGAACAGAAAGGTAAAAATTGACAAATTAAAACCTCTCCGTCAATTTACAGACTCATACGAACAACAACAACCATCGACCTCAAAGACAAAAGACACAATGCCGGAATTAACGTCCTGAAACTAGGAAATGCACTAATTTCAACTAATAATAAGTACATCTATGTTAAGCTCAATTTAGATAGAATTAAGGAAACATATTATAATCTTACTTACCACTATAATCAATTAAAATTAGAATTAGAGAATAAATATAATAAGAAAAATGTAGAAACTTTAAGTAATAACTTTATTATGTTAGAAAACTTTTTAGACATAGTAAATAGTAAAATACAAATTCTCTTGTACGACAATAAAGAAAAACGTGGACTTATAAACGGAATCGGTTCTATAATAAAAAGTATCACTGGAAATTTAGACGCCACTGATCAAGAAAAATACGACAACGCTTTGAAATTAATTAAAGAAAATGAAAATATTTTGAAAGACAATTTAAATCAAGTAATTACCTTTAATAAAAATATTTCGGATTATTTCAATAAACAAGTTGAAAAAATCAACTCCAATAATAAAATTATTCAAAATAAAATTACTGAGATGCATGTTGTTTTAGGAAAAATAATAGATACCAACGATATACTCTATATCGAAAATATAATAACGCAACTAACATTTGCAGCCACAAATTTAATAAGTATCCTTAACGAAATTGAAACCACGTTTGCTTTTTGTGAAACAAACACTTTATATTTTGGTATTCTCTCGAGAGAAGATGTCAAAAAAGAAATTGACAAATTATTATCAAGCAGTTTAAAAACAGCTTGTAATCAAAAATTGGCAAAACCAACAGTTAGTAAAAACCTATTGTAAATATGAAAATTTTAATTTAGACATAATAATAGACATTCCTATTCCCCTTCTACAAAACGAACTCTTACAAATCACCCCTATTCCTACTTTGCACAATAACACTTACGTTACCTTAGATATCACCCCTGGCTATTACTCGAAAACTAATACACACATTAATAAATTGAACAAATGTACTTTGGTAGAAGATAAACTTTATATTTGTAACATTGAAAATTCCCTAGCAAATAAATGTTTAGAAAACTTGTATTTTAATAAAAATAGTGATAGTTGCGAATATATTAAAGTACTTAATCACAACGAAATCATTTCAATACCAAATTCAAATATTGTATATCTCTTTGTACCTAATAAAGATGTAATAAATATCGAATGTGATCACGAAGTTCAAGATAAAGAAATTGCTGGAATATACTCAATAAAAAACTGTTTAATAAACAAACAAAAATTATTTAAAAATGTCAAGTATGATAAAATTATTAACTTAAATATTGAACAAAATAAAAATAAAATAATCCTTAATAAGACACTGAATATAAAAAATCTAGAATCAGTTAAAATTCCAAATCAACAAATAACACATTTAAATGAAATCCATAACTCGGAGTCACATTCAATATTTTTCGATATAATATTATACATTGTATGCATAGTTGTAGCCATGTTCTTAGTTTATAAGATTTATGTAGAAATTAACAAACGTAATTTATGTAATCAGAATAAAAGTAGCGAAATAACAATTGAAACAACACCTATGGAATATCCAACAGGTATTCTTTCATCTTAGGGGGGAGGAATTATGTAGATGCCCAGCCCTTGTTGCATCATTCCTGGTAACTTTCCATTAAGTAACATTAAACCCTATACAGCACAAATGTCATACCACCTAAGTAGTTAAATAGCTCATCTCAGACATGTAAAGCAGAGTTTATGTCGGTCTGTAGAGAGATAAAGTTCATATCATATATTGTTGTATCTTGTACTTTAAAATAAAACTTTTTAAAAACATTAAATCGTATTCCATTGATTTAATTTATATATATATATATATATATATATATATATATATATATATATATATATAATTACAAAATTATAAAAAAAACCCTAAAAATCAGTATAACAGAGTATTGATTTGAGATGGTTACACACACCTTACATCACATTACTAACCTACTAACAATGCATAATTGAAAATGTTTATCGATGCTTACATACTTGGTTATTTTATTTGTATAAATAAATCATTCTTTCATCAGTATACATATTATTTATAATATCAAATTTGAAATTTCCATACTCATTTCTATTTATTTGTGTAGATGTATTTGGTTAGAACCAAATTCAAAGTTGTCCTTAGATCGTTTTTTTGGAATAAATCTATGTGAAAGTTTTAACTGATCCTGTGAGCTGTTTGCTGAAATATAAAAAAAGAATACTTATACATACATTGATAAACGTCGGTTTACGTATTTTACTTACCTTCGAAGGAGTACACATAGGAAGAAAATCTCTCTTTGTTTAATATATTAGGTATATCACTAATTTTTCTATTTAGATTTAATAAAATTTAATAAAACACATTGAATCAATAGTACACGCGTTGACGCTGACTGTCTTACTGACCAGTGCCAACAAGTTGCTCCTATATTTTATATGCTTTGCTAGTATTAAAATGAATAATTGTATTTTTTAAATTAAAAAAATTAAATATAAATTAAATAAGTTATAATTACAATACACATAATAATAATTATCATATCATATTTGATATGTAAAAAGAATTCGTTAACTGTTAAATTACTACTTTACCTAAAAAACGGATGAGGGTATATAGTAATTTACGATATGTATAATAAGATGTTTGATATATTAAATCATTCGTGTTTTGTCTGTCGAAGTGAACGGACGTCTATTGCTGTTGAAAGTAGAGGGTGATATAATACCTATACGCAAATAATTAAATTTAGCTCATAAAGAAATAATTTATCTCTATAGTGATAAACAAAAGATTATATAACTGATAGCTCGTAAATAACCATGCCCCCAGGGGGCGACGAGGGGAACACCCCTCCAAATTCAAGGGAAATTAATTTATACACCGAGTTCAATAAACATAAATACTACAAAGTATTTATACAAAAATCACCAAATAATGAAGCCAGACCATCAATTAGTGCTTTAAAGGTAGCAGAAACCTTAAGACAGATATGTATTCAAAACGAAATATTTGAAATAAGGAAAATAGGACGAAATAGAGTGGTAGTAGAATGCCATAATAAAGAAACAGCAAACAACATAGTTAAGAATGAAATACTAAAATCTACGAATTTTACAGCATTTATTCCAAATTTTCTAATTTCACGAGCAGCAATCGTAAAAGGAATAGAAACAGATTATTCAGTAGATGAATTAGAAGCCCATATAGACTCTAGACAATTCAAAGTGAAGTCGGTGATTCGACTTAATAGGAAAATAACAGACGAAAATGGTACGGCTCAATTTATTCCATCTAACAACATTAAAATATTATTCTACGGAGAAAACATTCCTCAGTACATATATATATGGAATGTTAGACTGCCCTGTGAACCATATATACAAAGTGTTAGACAGTGCTTTATTTGCTATCGATTTGGACATATCTCAAAACAGTGTAAGAGTGGAAAGGAAAAGTGTGGAAAATGCGGAAAAATAGACCATAAACAGGATAAGTGTGAAGAAGAAATCCCATCCTGCGCGAACTGCCACGAACAACACCATGCAACGTACAAACTATGCCCTGAGAGAATCAGACAGACAAAAATACAACAGCTCATTGGTTACAACAATCTAAGTTATATGGAAGCAAGCTTAGAAATCCCAGAATTCTCCAAAAGAACTAATGAATACGCAGTCAAAACATCAAATAAGTATACTATGTTAGAAAATTATGAAGAGGAATTTCCAACTCTTCACAACAGATATGAACAATCTACCCCATCTCTCCCGGTATTTGTTCCACCACCAATCTCTAAAAACTACTACATCAAACCGAGAAACAAAAACCACAATCGGCCTAACAACAAGGAGCATAATATCAAGAACAAAAGGAGCTGGACAAATAGTAACGAAGACATATCAGTCGATGCAAGCCTACCAGATTTATCTCAAAAAAGAAGTAAAAACGATAAAAACCCTATCAAACTGAAATTAACTAGACAGCATCGTTCTAACCTAGAGGAAATAGAACCTATAGAATCGTCATCACAAAATAGTTTTTATAGTGTATCACAGATCGAAACTACAGCACAAATCCATAATGAAGAAAGAAACAATTATTATATATCCCAACAGAACAACGAAGAAATAAGGGCAATATTACATAGAAACAAAGAGTTACCCATAAGTAAATAATAGCACAGTAGTATTATTGGTATTGTAACTATACACTTATAGTCCTAATATATCATTATAATAACACTTTTAAATCAACCAATTAAAATTAATCTACTCCACTGGAATTCAGAAGGAGTAATTAACAATAAATCGGAAATACAATACCTACTTTATCAAAATCAAGTACATATATGTGCACTAAGCGAAACCTTCTTAACAAAAAAAAATACATTTAATATACGCGAATACTCGATAGAAAGAGATGACAGAATAAATGACAACTCACAAAACCCTAGGGGAGGGACAGCCCTCCTAATACATAAATCGGTAGTATACTCCCCAAAAAAGATTACAAAACCGAATAGCAACATAGAGCTAATAGCTATAACTTGTAAATTCAAATCAATGGATATTACAATAATATCAATTTATGCAAAACCTAGGCATAAAACAACTAAAGAAGATTGGGTAAAAATTCTGAGACAAGTAACAGGAACAGTAATTATAACCGGCGACCTCAATAGCCACCATGAAGCATGGGATATTAGAGTACCTCAAAACTACGAAGGGAAAGAACTTTACGAATTCATAGAACAGGAAAACTTATGTATTATAAATGAAGACTACCCTACAACAACGAAAAGATTAAATTGGAGGGAAAGTATCTTAGACTTAACAATCACTTCACCAGTACTAGCAGGATACATAGAAAAGTGGACAGTAATTAAAGATAATTTTCATAGTTATCATTTCCCGGTATTTATTAAATTTGCAATCGACAGTAATCAACAATTCTCTACAACTTTCCAACGGAAAAGCTACAAAGATGCGAACTGGTGTAGATATACCCAAATAATTGAAAATGATATAAAACTCCACAAAAATGCAATTGAAGAAAACCAAACAACCCAAAATTACAAATTATTAACAAATATTATTAATAACGCAGCCGAGGAAACTATACCAACCAAAACTATAAAAATTAAAACGGGTATCAACTGCAAACCCAAATGGATGGATATGAATAGCAACAAAATGATAGCTATGAATAGACTAACACTAACTAGATTCAATAAAAACCCAACTATTGATAATTATATATCTCACAAAAAACAAAAGGCTAAAACAAGAAAATATCTCAAGAAGAGAAAACGGGAAGAATGGCGTAGCTACTGTGAAAAATTAGCACCAACAACTAACTGTAAAGAAGTATGGCAGGAAATTAAAAAAATAAATGGATCTAATACACAAACGTCTAGCAACAAAAACAAAAACTCAGATTGGATACAACAATTTGCTAACATTGTGCGTCCAACTAACCAAACTCCTACAGAAATCTTGAAAGTACAAAACGTTATACATAATGAAACAACGGAACATAAAATAACTGTGGAAGAATTGAAGCATAGCCTAAACCACAACAAAAAAACGAGCACAGGAATCGATAATATTAATTACCAAATGATCCAATACTTACCGGAAAATGGTATATCTCTACTAACCGACATCTATAACAAACTATTGACAGAAAATCTCATTCCAGAAGAATGGAAAAAATAATTTGTGTCCCCATACAAAAACCAGGTAAGGAACCATACTTAGCCTCCTCCTATAGGCCTATCTCTTTATTATCCTGTATGGCCAAAACTTTAGAAAAAATCATAAAAGACAGAATTGAATGGTACGTCGAACACAATCAAAAATTACCTATAACTCAATACGGTTTCAGGAAAAACCGTAGTACCCAAGATAGTCTAAATATCCTTAATAGCGATATTCAAAAAACATATTGTGTTAACAAATATATAATATGCGCCTTTTTGGATATCCAAGGGGCCTATGACAATGTTAATGTCGATATACTCTACAATAAACTTACCTCCGTTGGAATTCCACAATCTATATGTAATTGGATAACAAAATATTTTCAAGACCGAACAGTGTACATAAAGTATGAAGACGAACTACTAGGGCCACATTATACCAATAAAGGGCTCCCACAAGGTTCAATACTAAGTCCGTTAATGTTTACCATTTATACAAGTGAGCTTCAGAAAATACGAAATCAAAATACAGAACTTCTCCAATTCGCTGATGACATTGCCATCTATAGCAAAGGAAGAACACTAAAAGAAGCACAAAAAAGACTACAACGTCAACTACATTTACTAACATTAATAATGAAGGACCTACAACTTTCGATCTCAACGGAAAAAAGTAAAATAGTGATCTTCACACGGCATCGACTTACAGTTAGTCCACGGATAACAATTAACAATAAATCTCTTCAGGTAGTTAGCACTAAGAAATTCCTTGGAGTCTGGTTTGATGCGAAATCTATATGGGTAAAAGAAGTCAGAGAAGTGGCTAACAAATGTCATAAAGGAATTAATTTAATGCGATGTGTAGCTGGCTACAAATGGGGAGCACATCCCTCTACATTACTATTACTCTATAAAGCTCTAATACGGCCGCACTTAGACTATCCAGCCACTCTGATAAGTACAGCATCCAATACAAACTTAAAAAAACTAGACAACATTCAATGCGCAGCATTGAGAATATGCTTGGGGCACATGAAAAGCACTCCAACGCAAATTCTCAATTTTGAAGCTGGAGAACCGCCACTACATATTCGAAGAAAATATATCTCCAATAAATTCTACCTTAAAAACATGCAATCCAATAATGTTTTACTAATAGATAAAATCAAGGACATTACAAACTATTCTAACTCTAACTACTGGAATAAAAGGAACAAACCGATATTATCTGACAGCCACCAGGAATTAAACACAATTAACATAGAAACATTTCAAGTGATGCCTATATTTAAATACGATCTAATAATTAACTGGTTCCAAACTAATGTTAATTGTAACCAATTTAATAAATCGGAACCGGGTTATATGACGAAAAACAAATTTATGGAATATATTAACGACAAACAGTGGGACGAAATAATTTATACAGATGGATCTGTCCATCGCAATAAAAATTCTAGCAGCTTTGCCATATTCAAAGAATACAGCAACACCACCACAATGTATAGAATTAATCACCTGACCAGTTCATACAACACCGAAGCTTTAGCAATCTTTCATTCGTTAGAAAACCTTGTAACATGCCATAACAAAAAAATGCTCGTAGTTACAGACTCAAAAGCTGTTTTAGAAAGCTTAACCAACAAATTAGACACGAAGAGCCTACCCATTATATATAAAATTAAAAATCTTGCTAAAAAGCTTTCTGATCAAAACAACCATATAGAATTTCTTTGGGTACCGGGACACTCAGGTATAACAGGGAACGAGAAGGCAAATGAATCAGCCAACGAAGGACACCTCACCGGACAAGAAATTAATATCTACCTGACAATATTTGACGCAATAAATATCATCAAGGAGAAAATGATGAATGAGTGGCAACAATGGTATATACAAAAAAGTGAAACGACGGGAAAAATATTTCTAGAGTATAACCCAAAAATCTCCAAAGAAAATTGGGTCAACAAACGCATGACAAGAAAATATATAACAACATTAGCTAGAATAAGATGCACACACACAAAAACTCCCGCCCACTTACACAAATTAGGAATCATAGAATCAGACAAATGTGAATGTGGACAAGCAGCAGACATAAACCATCTTGTATTTAATTGTAACAAATATATTATGGCACAAAGAACCTTCCACTTAGATATAATTAAAACATACCATACACTACTGGTAAATATTCACACTATTACATCAAATCCGAAATCCCAACTTTGCTTATCATTGTTTAATTACATTGTACAGTGCGGAATAGAAATATAAAATTATACAAAATAGAAACGTATAGAACAGGAGTAAATGGCAAGCATGTCTCCTAAGGACACAAGCCAGGGAAGAGAGAGAAAAAAAAGATATATTAAATAAAATATAAATTTGTCATTATTTTCTTGTTAAATTTGTAGATTACATATAACAAAATAAGCTGTAACCAATTATTCATTATATGAAATTTTAGTATTTAAAATACTACTGTTTCAATTCAGATATGAGAATACTATTTAATTTATCATATTAATTACAAAGAAACTATAACCAAACCTCGCATATGTTAAGTATTAGAGGTTTTTTTCTCTCAGTGTATGTACGAGTATGTCTTACTGACCAGTGTGAACTAGTTGCTCCTATATTTTATGTTTCCTATTTTTTTAAATTAAACAATCAAAGAGAGATTACATAAGTTTAAATTAAAATACACATAATATTAAATATATAACATTTTATATGTACAAATAACTTAACTGTTAACTGTTAAATTACTACTTTACCTATTATAACAGATTAAGTTTACCTAAAAAACGGATGAGGGTATATAGTAATTTACAATATGTATAATAAGATGTTTGTTATATTAAATACAATATAAATTTGTCATTATTTTCTTGTTAAATTTGTAGATTACATATAACAAAATAAGCTGTAAACAAATTATTCATTATATAGTAATATCTTGAAATTTTAGTATTTAAAATAATACTGTTTCAATTCAGATATGAGAATACTATTTAATTTATTATTTTAAATACAAAGAAACTATAACCAAACCTCGCATATGTTAAATATTAGAGGTTTTTTTCGCTCAGTGTAATAAGTGAGCCTTGAAATTGTGGAAAACGAATTTAATGATAAGCTTAATTACGGATCCAAATGGTTTAAAATTTAAAAATATTTACTTGTACACAAAAACTCCGAACCAACCAAAATATCAATTACTTCAAAATATATTAGGACGAATTTCAGGAATAGGTTATTTTCCGTACCATAGTACTGAAAATATTACAGAACCCCGTAACGCGAAAGCGAATTCACTTTTTATATTCGATGACGTCATCTGTGATAAGCAAAATACTATGCGTGAATATTTTAGTATGGGTCGTCACAGTCTAGTTGATTGTTTTTATTCAAGTCAGACATACACTCACATTCCAAAACATTTAATTCGAGATAATTCAAACTTACTTGTACTGTTTAAACAAGATGATATGAATTTACATCATATTTATACGGATCATGTTAATACAGATATGAATTTTTTTCAGTTTAAAGATATATGTTCATTATGTTGGAATAGGAACAAATATGATTCCTTAGTAATTGATAAAGATAAAGAATTAAATAATGGTCGATATCGTTTTGGTTTTGATTCGTACATAAAGGTCGATTTGTAAAATTTTCAACTAGAACACACTGAACTGCTGTACAAGTATGTCAATATCTAATTCAAAGATAATGAACAAAAAATATAAATCTAGAAAGAAAGAAAAATTCAATAATAATGTTATTATTGATATTGAAAAAAACAGCTGATAATATACGACGTAAATATAGAAGTAGGTATTATAAACCGAGAAAATAGTAGAAGTGGTTTTTATTCTAAACAATATAAACCCATTGTGGAACCGCTCACAGATGTACTTCAAAACCTGTCTACCTCCTGTAATAGATATACCGAAGAAAGAGACCGGCAAAGTGACAAATGAAAATATCATACAAGAGACTAAAGGATTAATCGCAGATCAGATACATTTTGATACTTTACTTAAAACGGAAAATGGAAGAAATATAATTTAACAGCATCTTAATACACATATTGGGCCGATAACACGAAAATATATTAAACAATTACTATTTCGGATTGGTCAAAACAAGAGGTACGTGAAGCTGGCACAACCATTCCGGCACAATCACACGAAATTCATCAGAAAATTTAGTACTTATTAATTACTAATTAATTACCCAAAAACCAAATTTATTACGGATGCTTTTTAAAAAAAAAATAGGGTTGTGCCAGCTTATGCGTTAAGCTAGCACAACCGCAAAAAAAAACAATATAAAATATCAAACACCATGCTACCAATTAATTACAAATTTATTACTAATTAATTACTCATTTATTACTAATTTATTGCAAATTAATTATTAATTAATTACTATCATTGCATTGAGAAGGGGAAGAACACATACAATATACTTTTTAGCCATTAGACAATAATGAACTATTAAATTCGTGAAAAAATATCGTAATTCAATTTTCAATATTGTTTAATTCATATGCATTTTACGATTCATTAATCGATCAGTCAATGTTGTGCTGGAGTAATTAATTCTAAACTTGATTTTCGGTATTGATTTATCGATTACTGCACTTCAAATTGCATCACAACTGGTTGTGCTCAAGTATACAATTTGAAACTTGTGATTTGATGTTGGCTAATCGAAGAATTTTTCACAACGTACATTTCAGGTACTCGTGTTCGAGTAATCAATTCGAAACTTCAGATTTGATATTGATTAATCCATTAATGCAATTTAAAAATGTATTACAACTGGTTGTACGCAAATAATCAAATCTAAATTTGAGTTTCGATATTGATAATCGACAGAAATGCATTAGTACTGGTCGTGCTCGAGTAAATAATACAAGACTTAAGTTTCGATATTTATTAATAAACTGATGCACATAGAAGTGCATTAGATCTGGTTGTGCTTCGAATAATTAATTCAAAACTTGAGTTTCGCTATTGATTAATCGACTGATGTATTTAGAAGTGCATCAGACCTGGTTGTGCTCGAGTAATTAATTCAACACGAGTTTTGATATTGATTAATCGACTGATGCACTTAGATATACATTAGAACTGGTTGTGCTGGAGTAATTAATTCTAAACTTAAGTTTCGATATTGATAAATCGACTGATGCACTTAGAAGTGCATTAGACCTGGTTGTGCTCGAGTAATTAATTCAACACTTGAGTTTCGATATTGATTAATCGACTGATGCACTTAGAAATACATTAGAACTGGTTGTGCTGGAGTAATTAATTCTGAACTTAAGTATCGATATTGATTAATCGACTGATGCACTTAGATATACATTAGAACTGGTTGTGCTAGAGTAATTAATTCTAAACTTAAGTTTCGATATTGATAAATCGACTGATGTACTTAGAAGTGCATCAGACCTGGTTGTGCTTAAGTAATTAATTCAACACTTGAGTTTTGATATTGATTAATCGACTGATGCACTTAGATATACATTAGAATTGGTTGTGCTAGAGTAATTAATTCTAAACTTAAGTTTCGATATTGGTAAATCGACTGATGTACTTAGAAGTGCATCAGACCTGGTTGTGCTTAAGTAATTAATTCAACACTTGAGTTTTGATATTGATTAATCGACTGATGCACTTAGATATACATTAGAACTGGTTGTGCTATAGGATCTTCAATAGCTTCAAGCATGATGCCAAACCTGGTCACATCATGTAGCGAGCATCACGCGAGGACACTCGCTGCGAGGAAATCTATCCGACATTACTACAACGCTACTGTTTGCTGGCCCGGACCCGAACGAAGACCATTGACAAGATTCTGAAGAACAAGCTCACCCTAATGCCGTATCTCCACTTAAGCCGCTGCGGAAAAGCGGCGACAACACGTCACAATACGATGTGTAGTTCACCACGTCATCTCCAGTACCATGTTCGTTAAAAGCACTCTGGGAAAGTCGGCGGACATGATATTATAGGGTTTCGCAAACGTTGTTCCAAGTAATCTCTACGAATTGTACACACTGCGGATCGTTAATAATGACTTTGATTTACTTATGATTGGCGGTTTGTATCGTACTTCTCATGTTGGCCCGTAGAAGCTGTTAAATAGTTTTAAGATATAGTGAGTTCTTATTTACAATTGGTATTGAATATAGATACTGAAAGCATGTGATTTTCAGATAAATAACTGTCTAAAAAGTGATTTTAATGATATTTGAAATATTATATTATTAATAAAAAAATGTTTACGTTATTTTTCTACCATGAATGCTTGTTGACTTCGCCTCAAACACCTAATACGATTCCTGTAAAATGGAGGTAGGTAAATTTTGGCATTTTATGGAAAATGTTATTTTTACGTGACAGCATAGCTATATTTGTCCATTTTATGTTAACGTAAATATTATACTTAAATAATAATTATATGTTTATACAATTTTATTTATTATACGAAAAAAGAAAATGGTCATGAAAAAGTAACCAAAACTTTCACGAATCACATTCCGAAATGGAACCGCGATCGTTAAATTATGTTTAAGTTATATTACGGAACGCTTAACCAGAACCTTGGTTAAGTCTTGAATTAATTATTCAAGCACAACTGGTTCTAATGCACTTCTAAGTACGTCTATAGATTAATCAATATCGAAACTTAAGTGTTGAATTAATTACTCGAGCACTACCAGTTCTAATGCACTTATATGTGCATCAGTCCATTAATCAATATCGAAACCTAAGTGTCGAATTAATTACTCGAGCAGAACTAGGTTTAATGTACTTTTAAATGCATTAGTCGATTAATCAATATCGAAACTCATATGAAGAATTAATTACTCGAGCACAACCAGTACTAATACAATTCTAAATGCTTCAGTAGATTATTCAATATCGAAACTCAAGTGTTGAATTCATTACTCGAGCACAATCAGGTCTGATGCACTTCTAAGTACATCAGTCGATTTATCAATATCGAAACTTAAGTTTAGAATTAATTACTCCAGCACAACCGGTTCTAATGTATATCTAAGTGCATCAGTCGATTAATCAATATCGAAGCTCAAGTGTTGAATTAATTACTCGAGCACAACCAGGTCTAATGCACTTCTAAGTACATTAGTCGATTTATCAATATCGAAACTTAAGTTTAGAATTAATTACTCCAGCACAACCGGTTCTAATGTATATCTAAGTGCATCAGTCGATTAATCAATATCGAAGCTCAAGTGTTGAATTAATTACTCGAGCACAACCAGGTCTAATGCACTTCTAAGTACATTAGTCGATTTATCAATATCGAAACTTAAGTTTAGAATTAATTACTCCAGCACAACCGGTTCTAATGTATATCTAAGTGCATCAGTCGATTAATCAATATCGAAGCTCAAGTGTTGAATTAATTACTCGAGCACAACCAGGTCTAATGCACTTCTAAGTACATTAGTCGATTTATCAATATCGAAACTTAAGTTTAGAATTAATTACTCCAGCACAACCGGTTCTAATGTATATCTAAGTGCATCAGTCGATTAATCAATATCGAAGCTCAAGTGTTGAATTAATTACTCGAGCACAACCAGGTCTAATGCACTTCTAAGTACATTAGTCGATTTATCAATATCGAAACTTAAGTTTAGAATTAATTACTCCAGCACAACCAGTTCTAATGTATATCTAAGTGCATCAGTCGATTAATCAATATCGAAACTCAAGTGTTGAATTAATTACTCGAGCACAACCTGTTCTAATGTATTTCTAAGTGCATCAGTCGATTTATCAATATCGACACTTAAGTTTAGAATTAATTACTCCAGCACAACCAGTTCTAATGTATATCTAAGTGCATCAGTCGATTAATCAATATCGAAACTCAAGTGTTGAATTAATTACTCGAGCACAACCAGGTCTAATGCACTTCTAAGTACATTAGTCGATTTATCAATATCGAATCTTAAGTTTAGAATTAATTACTTCAGCACAACCGGTTCTAATGTCTATCTAAGTGCATCAGTCGATTAATCAATATCGAAGCTCAAGTGTTGAATTAATTACTCGAGCACAACCAGGTCTAATGCACTTCTCAGTACATTAGTCGATTTATCAATATCGAAACTTAAGTTTAGAATTAATTACTCCAGCACAACCAGTTCTAATGTATATCTAAGTGCATCAGTCGATTAATCAATATCGAAACTCAAGTGTTGAATTAATTACTCGAGCACAACCTGTTCTAATGTATTTCTAAGAGCATCAGTCGATTTATCAATATCGAAACTTAAGTTTAGAATTAATTACTCCAGCACAACCAGTTCTAATGTATATCTAAGTGCATCAGTCGATTAATCAATATCGAAACTCAAGTGTTGAATTAATTACTCGAGCACAACCAGGTCTAATGCACTTCTAAGTACATTAGTCGATTTATCAATATCGAATCTTAAGTTTAGAATTAATTACTCCAGCACAACCGGTTCTAATGTATATCTAAGTGCATCAGTCGATTAATCAATATCGAAGCTCAAGTGTTGAATTAATTACTCGAGCACAACCAGGTCTAATGCACTTCTAAGTACATTAGTCGATTTATCAATATCGACACTTAAGTTTAGAATTAATTACTCCAGCACAACCAGTTCTAATGTATATCTAAGTGCATCAGTCGATTAATCAATATCGAAACTCAAGTGTTGAATTAATTACTCGAGCACAACCAGGTCTAATGCACTTCTAAGTACATTAGTCGATTTATCAATATCGAATCTTAAGTTTAGAATTAATTACTTCAGCACAACCGGTTCTAATGTCTATCTAAGTGCATCAGTCGATTAATCAATATCGAAGCTCAAGTGTTGAATTAATTACTCGAGTACAACCAGGTCTAATGCACTTCTAAGTACATTAGTCGATTTATCAATATCGAAACTTAAGTTTAGAATTAATTACTCCAGCACAACCAGTTCTAATGTATATCTAAGTGCATCAGTCGATTAATCAATATCGAAGCTCAAGTGTTGAATTAATTACTCGAGCACAACCAGGTCTAATGCACTTCTAAGTACATTAGTCGATTTATCAATATCGAAACTTAAGTTTAGAATTAATTACTCCAGCACAACCAGTTCTAATGTATATCTAAGTGCATCAGTCGATTAATCAATATCGAAACTCAAGTGTTGAATTAATTACTCGAGCACAACCAGTTCTAATATATTTCTAAGTGCATCAGTTGATTAATCAATATCGAAACTCAAGTGTTGAATTAATTACTCGAGCACAACCAGTTCTAATGTATATCTAAGTACATCAGTCGATTTATCAATATCGAAACTTAAGTTTAGAATTAATTACTCCAGCACAACCAGTTCTAATGTATATCTAAGTGCATCAGTCGATTAATCAATATCGAAACTCAAGTGTTGAATTAGTTACTCGAGCACAACCAGCTCTAATGCACTTCTAAGTACATCAGTCGATTTATCAATATCGAAACTTAAGTTTAGAATTAATTACTCTAGCACAACCAGTTCTAATGTATTTCTAAGTGCATCAGTCGACTAATCAATATCAACACTCAAGTGTTGAATTAATTACTCGAGCACAACCAGGTCTGATGCACTTCTAAGTACATCAGTCGATTTATCAATATCGAAACAAGTTTAGAATTAATTACTCCAGCACAACCAGTTCTAATGTATTTCTAAGTGCATCAGTCGACTAATCAATATCAACACTCAAGTGTTGAATTAATTACTCGAGCACAACCAGTTCTAATGTATTTCTAAGTGCATCAGTCGATTAATCAATATCAAAACTGAAGTGTTGAATTAATTACTCGAGCACAACCAGGTCTAATGCACTTCTAAGTACATCAGTCGATTTATCAATATCGAAACTTAAGTTTAGAATTAATTACTCCAGCACAACCAGTTCTAATGTATATCTAAGTGCATCAGTCGATTAATCAATATCGAAACTCAAGTGTTGAATTAATTACTCGAGCACAACCAGTTCTAATATATTTCGAAGTGCATCAGTCGATTAATCAATATCAAAACTCAAGTGTTGAATTAATTACTCAAGCACAACCAGGTCTGATGCACTTCTAAGTACATCAGTCTATTAATCAATAGCGAAACTCAAGTTTTGAATTAATTATTCGAAGCACAACCAGATCTAATGCACTTCTATGTGCATCAGTTTATTAATAAATATCGAAACTCAAGTCTTGTATTATTTACTCGAGCACGACCAGTACTAATGCATTTCTGTCGATTATCAATATCGAAACTCAAATTTAGATTTGATTATTTCCGTACAACCAGTTGTAATACATTTTTAAATTGCATTAATGGATTAATCAATATCAAATCTGAAGTTTCGAATTGATTACTCGAACACGAGTACCTGAAATGTACGTTGTGAAAAATTCTTCGATTAGCCAACATCAAATCACAAGTTTCAAATTGCATACTTGAGCACAACCAGTTGTGATGAAATTTGAATCGATAAATCAATACCGAAAATCAACTTTAGAATTAATTACAATTTTTAAGTGTAGTAATTGGTCAGTCGTTTTCTACATTGACTGATCGATTAATGAATCGTAAAATGCATATGAATTAAACAATATTGAAAATTGAGTTACGATATTTTTTCACGAATTTAATAGTTCATTATTGTCTAATGGCTAAAAAGTATATTGTATGTGTTCTTCCCCTTCTCAATACAATGATAGTAATTAATTAATAATTAATTTGCAATCAATTAGTAATAAATGAGTAATAAATTAGTAATAAATTAGTAATAAATGAGTAATAAATTAGTAATAAATTAGTAATAAATTAGTAATTAATTGGTAGCATGGTGTTTGATATTTTATATTGTTTTTTTTGAGGTTGTGCTAGCTTAACGCATAAGCTGGCACAACCCTATTTTTTTTTTTAAAAGCAGCCGTAATAAATTTGGTTTTTGGGTAATTAATTAGTAATTAATGAGTACTAAATTTTCTGATGAATTTCGTGTGATTGTGCCGGAATGGTTGTGCTAGCTTCACGTACCTCAAAACAAGATTATGGATAAACAGTATGGTGTAAGACGCGTTGGTAATGACTTTAAAATTGGTGCCTCACACTTGCTTATGACAAGTGATGATGACGTCATTATAAATAATAAACAATATAAAATAACCCCAGGTTTGGCTCAGTTACTCTTTCTTAATTCACCAAATAAAAAAGAATACATATACAGTGGAAGACTTACAAAACTATAAAACAATTCTTCTCGATACAAACGCCCATAAGAAAAATTACCACTGGAACAGACCAGAAAGAATAATTCATACAAATACAGGAATATTATAAAATATATTGAATCTCAGCCAGTGACTGGAAAAGGTGGCTCAAATTTAATACAAGTTTCTAAAAATCCAATTGATTTAAAGTACTGCAACGATCCTAATGAATTAGTTGAACGATTTTATTTACTTCATTCTTAACGTGCGATTGGTCATAGTGACCTTGATTTAGAAATAGCATTAATAGAAGAAGAGTTAGGAGAAGAGGAAATCATTGTATAAAGTCAGTTTCACCATGTCAATCGACAAATTTGGACATTACTTGGACCCATTTTATATTACTTCGGGTGGTAAAATTCCATTCCTTCGTCGTATAAAGTTCAACATAAGTTTCCACTAACAAGCGAAGGTGACGTAAATTTTACCAACAAACGGTTAACTAACATCAATTTGCCTCACAGTCTTCACGACGTTGCATCCAAAAAATACGTGGACGAGAATATTAGTTCGTTTGCCAAAAATACAAAAAACGATCTACTTCTTATACGAGACAGTGTAGCATTTCTCGTTAATAGACTGAGTCAGGATTTACAGGATATCCTACATAATATTAATCTCATCGAACAAACTCAAAAAAATACATATACAGAAGAGATAACACGTATTAACGAGTCAATTCATAATTTGAATAACGACTTATAAAGTGTAAAGAATATCGCTGCAGACGTATCTTTTCTCAAGCATCAGATGAGTTTATTTACTCAACCAAAAGATACATAAATAATTATGAATAACATAAAACGTATAATAACCAATGAACTACACAAGCCAGCAGGTCGAAATTTTACCAGACGCGAAGTTATATTACAAGGTTTTGATGACCTATGGCAGGAAGATTTGATGAATATGTCAACATATGCCAGTAAAAATAATAATATCAAGTTTATGCTTACTGTTATTGATACCTATTCAAAGTATGCGTGGGCGATTCCAGTTGCCACAAAATCGGCAACAGATGTATCTAAAGGTATGAAAATATTTTTCTTTCAAGTGGACGTGTACCAAGAAATCTACAAACCGATGATGGCAAGGAGTTTTTTAATAAGGATTTTACTAATGTCAGATTATCAAATTAATCATTACATTTTCACACTTAAAAGCAAGCATAGTTAAACGCTGGAATCAAACGTTAAAAAGCAAAATGTGGAAAGTATTTAGTTATAGAGGATCCTATAAGTGGATAGATATTCTGGTTGAAGAATATAATAATTCCAGACATCGTACTATACAAATGAAACCGTCAGAAGTTAAAAAAGATAGATACATTCCAGCCTATCATAATAAAAGACATCATCTGTTGAAACCATTCGCTATTTCAAGTGGGTGATCATGTCATAATAAGCAAGCATAAACATGTATTTGAAAAAGGATATACTCCAAACTGGACTACAGAAGTATTTAGAATAGCTAAAGTCAAACATTTATATTACAAGATTTGGAAGGAAACCACATTAAAGGTGGATTTTATCAAGAAGAGTTACAGAAGACAAAATATCCTAATACTTACTTAGTTGAAAAAGTTCTACAAAAACGAGGAAATAAATACTTTGTAAAGTGGCTAAGATTTGATAATAAACATAATTCATGGATTTCAAAAAATAGTTTATGTAACGGTGGCACCTGGAGCGGTGGCTGGGCCATCGTCGTATTGTCCTTTCAGCCGTCGGTCGGAATACTCGGGCGCCTTCGGTGGTGGTGGCTGAAAAGGGGACAATGTGTGCCGGGATAGCTCTAGGAGGGAGGCCAAGGTTTAGTTGAAGAATCACGTTTTTAACCCGTAATAAAATAACCTTTATTTTATCGTAACCCAACAATACAAAAATAGTAAGTAGAAAAATAATAATAATGATGTACAGTGCACGACAAAACTGTGTCGAGCCACAAACTGGTAATGTACAACCCCAAATGAACGGAGACTGTGCCCCCGCGATACGGCAATGGCACAGTCTTTGACAACGGTAAATATTACGAATAATGAAATATGTTTCAAAACCCACAAACGGTAAGTTAAATGAAATATGTTATAAAAACCAACTAACGGTAAGTTGAATTTTACAACTTGTGCCAGCAGCAGTTTCCTGTGATAGCACAAACTTGACGGCGGAGTCTCTTATCACCCACAAGAGACACGGACGGTGAATCTACACTCACCAAAGACAGTGGCAAATCCACGGCAGACTTCTCGGACTCTAGCGTTCGCAACTCAGTCGATGATCTTTCAGAGACCATCAAGACGAGTTCAAGAACTGATCTCTCCAAGTGATGCTGCGTCTTTTATACCCAAAATCTGGTAATCCGGCAGAATCTCGCAAAATACTTGGAGGGGAAACGTTTCAAACTTAGTTTATGTAAAATGGCGCTGCTGGCGTTTGTACAATAAAAATAAAATATATAAAAATTACTAGAAGTCATTAAACAACCCGATTGTACCAGTTTGTCACTCACAACAATCAAAATCCAACAATAAACATTATAAAATATATAATGACAGCTACTATAACATTGTTGTAACGGTAGACGTCTGACAGAGCGTTGTTGCTAAATTCCGTGCTGTCAAACCATGACAGCCGTTACAATTTTACGGTGAAACATGTGAAATAAAACCTGTACAAAATAAATACACAAATAATACAACAATGCAATATACGAAGTATGATTTACATAGCAATATCATCAATCATTGTTCGGGTAAACATATGTTTTATTTGTACAACATTTTCAGGGTTATATTTACAAAGTGCGTGACCTAGATACGATTTATATCGCGTGTGGCTCTCTATAGGCCCATGTAAATAGCCACAATTGTTAAAACAACGCTCAACATCATATATTTAATAGTTTTAATCCGGTTTGTGAGCGACAACATGTTCAAAACACAAACACACGTGATCGGGATTTATGAACTTCATCAATGGATTATAATGAATTTACTGAGGTTACAAATAACCGGAGATGGACACTACAACAAGGTATGTATCGTCACATTTAATATAACCTTTAACAATTACTATATATAATATACAGGGTGAGTCACCGAAATCGCCGTCTTCGATATCTCCTTTGTCGTTAGAAATACAACATAAGTTTATTTACAGAATTTATTCGACTACTTAAGGAGCATAACGTAAAATTATTTTCACATATACAGGATGTTGCATTACGGCTCGGCGAGAATTGTTTGTCTTTTTTTAAATGGAACACCCTATATATTTTTATATATTTTGAATTGTATTTTATTCACCTATACGAACATATGAATTTTGTTTTAGTTTTCCACGGCGTTGCCAACTTATTCCGTTTTTTCTCTAAAAAAGACCGAATACACGCATTGCTTTATAAAGGCTTACTGAAGTTATTTTAATAGTAAGAATTAAGAATTTTCTTTTCAGTATAACTGTAATTATACTCTATGTTCTGACATATTTTTTTTTAAATGTAATTATACAGGCTGTTCAATAAAGCGAATCAAATGTGCTCAATTTCAAATGACCATAACTCGTCATTTTCAAATGGAACACCCTATATTTTATTATTCAGTTGTGTGTATTTTTGTATTATCTTCATATATTATTAAGGGTATCCTATGCCTAAAACCAATAATTTCGGAGATTTTCACCATTTTTCTCTAAATTTATATAGTCACTTAAAAATTAAATCTAGTATGCCGTTGATATTGTTTTTTGAATAAGAAACAATTGCAGTAATGACTGTAGTTTCATTAGCCAGGTTATTATTAATAACAGTGGGATTAAGTAAATTAATTTATTAATATGAGTCTCTCGCAAGAAGAACTTACGAATATGGTGTACGCACTTGGAAAAGCGGAAAGAAACCCTCTGAACATGACCAGTTCTTTCAAACCTTTCCCTTAGTTTTTCATAAGAACGCGGATTTGGATGTCGTCTTCCCGGAAACCGTTGTGCATAAATTATTGATGCCAAAAGAGAGTTTGTTGCCGCTTCTTCAAGTGTGTACACCATATTCGTAAGCTCTTCTTGCGCACTCTCCACGCCAGCATTGAGTGCCCGTGAGGTGACGCCTGGCCTGACCAGCATACACCATATTCGTAAGTTCTTCTTGCGAGAGACTCATATTAATAAATTAATTTACTTAATCCCACTGTTATTAATAATAACCTGGCTAATGAAACTACAGTCATTACTGCAATTGTTTCTTATTCAAAAAACAATATCAATGGCATATTAGATTTAATTTTTAAGTGAATATATAAATTTAGAGAAAAATTGTGAAAATCTCCGAAATTATTGGTTTTAGGCATAGGATACCCTTAATAATATATGAAGATAATACAAAAATACACACAACTGAATAATAAAATATAGGTTGTTCCATTTGAAAATGACGAGTTATGGTCATTTGAAATTGAGCACATTTGATTCGCTTTATTGAACAGCCTGTATAATTACATTTAAACAAATATATGTCAGAACAGAGTATAATTACAGTTATACTGAAAAGAAAATTCTTAATTCTTACTATTAAAATAACTTCAGTAAGCCTTTATAAAGCAATGCGTGTATTCGGTCTTTTTTAGAGAAAAAAAAAAAACGGAATAACTTAGCAACGCCGTGGAAAACTAAAACAAAATTCATATGTTCGTATAGGTGAATAAAATACAATTCAAAATATATAAAAATATATAGGGTGTTCCATTTAAAAAAAAGACAAACAATTCTCGCCGAGCCGTAATGCAACACCCTGTATATGTGAAAATAATTTTACGTTATGCTCCTTGAGTAGTCGAATAAATTCTGTTAATAAACTTATGTTGTACTTCTAACGACAAGGGAGATATCGAAGTCGGCGATTTCGGTGACTCACCCTGTATATGTAATGTAACTATAATAAATTAAAATAATATATTTGTAAAATATAATTCCATCTATCATTTAAAGTTTCATCCTTTTCCATATAACTGCGTTCCACCAAGCACGTTAATACAATACCAGAATACATGTATCACAGACTGCTCCCAACGCGACGCCGCCGGCTTGATCAGTGAGTTCTGATTCGTTCATTTCTGGAGCTCTAGGGTCAGAATCATTTTGATTCATTCCGACTCTGCATAACCCATCTCATTCAATTCTCTTTCTAATCTTGCATTTCTCTCGCTCTCACACAAACTCCATTTATCCAAGATTCTCTGTCTTTGTCTTATGCATTGAGATGTCTGGCTCCCGATCGCTAATTACTACTAACGTACTTATATTTATCAATATCTTGCAATTATTTGCACGGGCCCTGTACCTTCCTTATCAAGGGTAATGGGAAGTAAAAATTGATGAATTTTATAATTTTTAAATTTTTAATTACTACATAAAATGTCTAAAAACTTTCGAAACTTTTGTAAGCACGTTGATTTCACGGTATATAAAAACTCACCCTTAACCTGGAAGTACCTAAACTGTGAAAAATAAATCGCTGTTAACTCGTCCACAGACAACAAACGACTGATCATAACTTAATGTTTGCGAATATTATAATACTTGGCTAGTATTGCATAACTGTTACATCACACCCCCAATCACTCGTACAATAAGCTTCATAATTAATAACAAACTAATAAACATCGTATTGTATCACACCACTACCATCAATACGTCACCCAGGCATCGTTAGCACTGACGCCATGGACAAGATGAACTTCATCTCTGCAGCGGCTCCAGGGACATCCAA
This sequence comes from Harpalus rufipes, assembly GCA_951394225.1. Lineage (NCBI taxonomy): Eukaryota > Metazoa > Arthropoda > Insecta > Coleoptera > Carabidae > Harpalus > Harpalus rufipes. The sequence continues at coordinate 18,982,461 of OX596285.1, forward strand.
GGACTCGTATTCAGTTCCATCTCGTGCGGACGTCGCTGAAACTCAAACAAGCATTAGAATGCATTCCCTAAATACTCTCAGTCAATACGTAAGTTTACCTGTCAGATTTAGATGAAGGCCCATTTGCGTCACAATCATTCTGCCGGTGATCGTATCGATTCCCAGCGCGGGACCCACCTTCGCGCTAACACAACCACGGCACGTCCTACGAAGGTGGTGTTTCTCCGACCTTCGCAGACGGCACTAACTCCAGCACGGGACCCACCTTCGTGCTAACACAACCACGGCACGTCCTACGAAGGTGGTGTTTCTCCGACCTTCGCAGACGGCACTAATTCCAGCACGGGACCCACCTTCGTGCTAACACAACCACGGCACGTCTTACGAAGGTGGTGTTTCTCCGACCTTCGCAGACGGCACTAACTCCAGCACGGGACCCACCTTCGTGCTAACACAACCACGGCACGTCCTATGAAGGTGGTGTTTCTCCGACCTTCGCAGACGGCACTAATTCCAGCACGGGACCCACCTTCGTGCTAACACAACCACGGCACGTCTTACGAAGGTGGTGTTTCTCCGACCTTCGCAGACGGCACTAACTCCAGCACGGGACCCACCTTCGTGCTAACACAACCACGGCACGTCCTATGAAGGTGGTGTTTCTCCGACCTTCGCAGACGGCACTAATTCCAGCACGGGACCCACCTTCGTGCTAACACAACCACGGCACGTCTTACGAAGGTGGTGTTTCTCCGACCTTCGCAGACGGCACTAACTCCAGCACGGGACCCACCTTCGTGCTAAGGGATCACACAGATACCCAGCGGACACTTCAACACGTTGCAGTAATCCGCAACTCTAAACCCGAAATCACAAAACTCCGCACACTAGCACCGCACGCTTGTAAAGACGTGCCTCGACAGACGACCAGTCCGTACTACTGCAAACTAATGTAATATAGGGGTGATGCAACAATACAGCCTTTACCTAATACCCTTTTATTTCAAATCAACGATTAAAACACGACAATCAAAATTATTAAAGAAACAAATAAATTGTTCACACTTTCATGCAGGAAAACTGTATGAAGAGTTATCGCTTGTTGTTGTTGATGTTATAAGTTTAAGCATAATTATTTTAGTCATAACAAATTTTAATGAGTTCTCGTGGCCGTGTGCCTGACTGGTTGCAAATCTGAGGAATAGGGTTCAATCCCTACCGACGCCAAAAAGAAATATTTCGAATTTTAAATGGTACATAAGTGATCCCTGTCGTGCACTCTCCACGCCAGCATTGAGTGCCCGCGAGGTAACTCCTGGTAAACGCCCGCACGGTACAAATATGTCATCTTCATCACCGAAATATTTGTGTACAAAGCCGAGTGGCACACCCAGTAATGGGTAATATGCCGTGATGATATATTTTATTCTTATTTACATAAAATTTTAAATTCGTAATAATTTCACACTTATAATAAGAATATATGTATAAATTGCATAAATAATTTATTGATGAATTATTTCAAAACACAACCGGTTTCATTATCCCAGTTTTCATACATCATCCGCATCAAATCCATGATCCGTGCCCAAGGGATGGACTATTTCTAATTCACACAAGAGGCAAAAAAATATAAATTCTAAGTAAACAGCTATTAAAAATATTCCATATGACTTCCTTGCTTGGAAATTAGTAAAGAGACCATAAAACATTGTGCAAGACAAACTTATTAATAGAAATATAACACAATTTGGGCCCATAACACCACTACGAACCTAAAATAAAAGATACATTATTATTTGATAGTACATTACTAATATAATCTATTGACTACTGTAATATTTTACTTCTTTGCCAAACGTACCAATACAAAAAGTAGGCCATTTTGGGAATGTTTATGATCATTATAGCATCTGTACAAAAAGCAAATATATATTTTTTTTAGATGAATCCAAAAAATACATTTGACATTTGTACAAATAGACATTTGAAGAAATAAATAAAAAAATATATTTATTTACACATCTGGCAAGATATTTCGAATTACATGAAATATAATTCTTAAACGTGTACAGACAACATTAGTTGACCTTTATTCTGTTTTATTTTAAATAGTTATTTTCTAGTTAAGCGGTTGGTGAAAATATATTATGTTCAATTAATACAAAACATGCTTGCTTGGAACTCGTAAGATCACCAAAGTCCGCTCTGTGTCATGCAGCAACTAGTACTCGTCCTAAAATCGTGCATTTTTTGTATTATTTAAACAAATTCCTATTTTGCACGATCAGGTTTTTTAAAATGTTTACCAATAGTTTTCAAGGCAGTAGGTATGTTTTATTTATGAATTACTGATCGGTAAGTGATGTGAATCACTTACCGATCAATAGGCGGAGGCGGTAAGTAAAATAACGATTTATTTTAATTTTCAAATCTATTTTTTTTTTATTTTGTGCGGTTTGTGTGTCAATCGTGCAAAAAACGTAATACGCATTGCGGCCAGTAAATGCTCTTCTACCGGTATCGGATGTATTGGAGATCTCGATTTCGTCTCGATCTCCAAAATCATCCTCAACCGGTAAGGAGCACTTACTGAGCTTAATACTTAAATCATTTACTAAGTAATATCAATAATGGCAACTTTATGCTCAAAATCGTTCGCATTCGTTTGAATAGTTACCATTCGTATAATGCTGCCTCTAACGTACAAATAAAAAATAATATTCATATTTGGAAGCCCTCACCGGAGAGAAATAAGTTTTGATAATTTCTGATGGTATTTCTTGTGTTTCGCACTTGACCACGGACTCAAATGAATGAACGCGCCAGCCACCCGGACATTCGGTACCTGACACAAGTATAATTCAATTCTGTAAACATTAGCATCTCCAAATATTTGTTATATGACCTTTTCTTGTTATCTTGTCTGAGTATCCCTAACACCCTGATCATAGTACAGACCAAATTCGAGTTCCTTATATGAAAAACTTTCTTATTATTCACGATACAGAAAATTGATGTCTTTATGGGCCAACTTTTTCACACGTCATCAAGACACCACAGGAATTTTCGATTATTATACAATAATTTTACAATGTACAAACTAAAGATATAAATTTCTATTACCAGATATTGTCCTCCCTTATTATCTAATTTAAATTTATTCAATAATAATACTACATTGTTGCACAATTAAATTATTTACATTGAAAATTCGAAAATTCAAAAGAGACAAGCTTATGAAGTAAGGAAAAAGATGAGACTATTTTCAGTATTTAGGGAATATCGAAGACGCTAAAGGATTTCGCGGACAAGGTGTACAAACTATTTATGTGCAACCGTAAAAATATGTAATTACAAATTTTATTGTATTTAAATAGGTTAATTTTTTGAAATAGAAAGGCGGCACAAACAAAGTAACTTATTATTATCATTTTTAGAAACGACAGTCTCATTATCCGTCATATCAATTCTAAAGTATCAAAGTGATTTTAGTTTACATCCAATTTCACGGGCTGTATTGTGGCTGCGAAATGCTTAGTTCGCTCCCAGTTGCACAAAAAAAATATTACGTTTGTTCGTTGTTATATATTCAGTAAGTCTAGTGGCCAATATTTTAAAAACAAGACAGACAGAAGACAATCAAAAAGCAGAAGATATAAAAAATCTACTTATCAATGTCAACTAAATGCTTTGTATTATTCTTAATTTAAATAAACTGTAATTTATGATAATAAAATAAAACATGGTGGCAGCGGCATTCTATTAAGTGCGGTAAACTTGTGAAATATTATTATAATCATGGATTCACGTGGAGTGATAGAACCCTTGCATACCGAAGGCGATATGAGTATAAATTGGAAACGGTATAAAAGACAATTTCAAACATACATTGATGTATATTACTCTAACGCTAAAGCTAAACAGAAAATAGGTATACTTCTTCACCATGGTGGAGAGCATGCTCAAGATGTTTATGAATCGTTCAAGTTTGATGATAAGGAAACAGACAATTTAGAATCTATTTTAAAGAAGTTTGATGAACATTTTTTTCCAAAAAAAAATGTGACATACGAAAGGTATCTAATTTTTACACGAAAACAGCAAGAGTCAGAGACATATGAACAATATATGACAGTTTTAAAAAATATGAGTAAAACGTGTGAGTTTGATAAGCTCAATGATGAATTAGTGAGAGATTTGTTTATTTGTGGAGTAAAAGATGCTAACGTTAGACGCACGTTGTTAAGAGCGTCGAAACTTAATCTAGACGAGGCATTAGATGTATGTAGAACTCATGCAGTAGTCGAGAGACAACTAACACAAATAGATTCTACGGAAGAAGAGTTTGATAAAGATTAAAAAGGAATCGGAAATTGATATGTTAAAAAGAAGAGTACAAAGGGATAGAACGGATTATAATGAAACACCAAAGATGATAAGTGATTGTAAGTTTTGTGGCTTGGCACACCAATATGGTCGTTGTCCAGCATTTGGAAAATGTTGTGTAATCTGCAAAAAATTGAATCACTTTCCTCGAAAATGTTCACTGAAAGAAAAGAAACAAGTAAATTTGTTAGAAGGACAATTGATAGTCCGAAAAAGAAAAGCAGCAGTGATGAAGAGTATCAGCTGGACGGGATTTCAATGTGCTTTACTGTAGATAGTCTGAAAAAAATAGATTGGTATATGACGTCGTTAATCATAAACAATCGAACTATGCACCTCAAGGTAGATTCGGGAGCTCAATGCAATGTTATTATAGTATTATAGTAGGAAGCAGTTTATGAAGCTAGGCCTGCCAAATACCTGTCTCCAAAAAACAAGGGTAATTATTACATCCTTTACAAATAATAAGTTACCTGTGATGGGTAAATGTCTGTTAGATTGCATATATAAATCGTTGAAGTTTCCTATTGAGTTTCTGGTTGTAAAAAGTGACTGTGTGAATATTTTGGGCTTGAGAACATCAGAAAAATTGGGATTAATTTCAAGAGTGGATGCATTGAAAACAATGTCTATTAATTCAGAGGTTCCTGCAAAATTTCGTAATTTGTTTGATGGACAGCTGGGTTGCGTGCCCGTTGAAGTAAAATTAGAAGTAGATACTAGTGTAAAACCAGTAGTTTCTCCAGCTCGCAAGATTCCTTATGCGTTATTACCAAAAGTAAAAGAAGAGTTGGATCGAATGGTGAAAATAGGTGTCATAGAACCTGTTTCGTAACCTACAGACTGGGTAAGTCAAATGGTTGTAATACAAAAGAAAGATAAATCTTTAAGAATATGTATAGATCCTCGACCACTCAATAAAGCAATAAAAAGGGCACATTTTCCATATCCAACTATCGAAGAGATATACCTTGTTCAAAGATATTTCGTTATGGCTTACTAAGCCTGTGGTGAACCGCACACAGCAAGAGATTCTACCTGTTGACGCTCAAGGTAGGATTGCAAAATATTTAAATTCGGAAATCTCTAATCTCTGTACGCATTACGTATTTCAGATTTACTTGAAATAATAATGAATTCGCAAAATTAAATTAAGTCTTTGACTATTACTAGAAATATAAGATAAGAAAATCGTCCTTGACCGGTATTAATACATATTGGGAAAACTAAGATACCAAAGGCATACCAAGTTTTCAAAAATTTAAAATTAGTTGTAATACTAACTTTCGTACTGAGGTTAACAATATATGTGTACGTATTCAATATGTGGCGACCATTTGAAGAAGACAATACTGATGTTTTACCAGTTGAAAATTGTGATAATATTGAATACATACCTGTCCTTGCACCGCTATAAATCAAGCTTAAATCCCTAACAATAGACCCGCTGAGAGGGCCATAACGAAATATCTCCGAACAAGCTATAACAGTTAAGCTTTCAGGAGCAAAATATTTTTGTAAATTAGATACACAGTCAGGATTTTGGATTCTACCCCTCGATTATGAAAGTTCTAGGTTGTGTACTTTTCAAACAACTTGGGGTAGATATAGTTTCAAGCGGTTACCATTTGGAGTCGCTTCTGCTCCAGAAATATTTCACAAAGTTATTTGTGAAACTTTTCAAGATATAGATAATGTAGTAACGTATCAAGATGATGTATTGATATGGGCTAATTCTAAAAATTAATTATACAGTATGTTGTTAAAAGTTTTAGAAAAAGCTAAATCAAAAGGAATCAAATTTAATAGAAATAAATGCCAATTTAATGTTAGTCAAATAACATTTTTAGGACACAGTTTTGGACATGATGGTGTTTCAATAGATCCAGAAAAAGTAAAAGCAGTTAACCAATTAAGATCTCCATCTGACAAGAAATCTTTGCAAAGAGTGCTTGGTATGTTTAATTATATATCAAAATTTATTCCAAACTATTCTGTTTTGACTGCTCCAGTCAGAGAATTATTAAAAGATGATATTGTATTTCAATGGCAAGAACACCATGAAAAGTGTTTCAAAAGTTTGAAGGCATTAATTACAAATGATCCAGTTTTAGGCTTCTACGATATAAAAAAAAGAGTTGACATTAAGTGTAGATGCTAGTTCAAAAGGTGTAGGAGCTGTCATACTCCAGGAAGGTCGTCCCATTGCATATGCTTCAAAAGCCCTCACAGATGTCTAAGTTAGGTATTCTCAAATTTAGAAAGAACTTCTAGCTCTTTGTTTCAGCACTGAAAAGTTTAAACAGTACATTTTTGGTAGAGATTCAGTACGAGTGGAGACAGATCATAAACCCATTCTTGGACTAATTAAAAAACCTCTGTATAAAATTCCAACCAGGTTGCAAAGAATGATGTTAAGGTTACAACCATATCGTCTCAATATAGTCCACACACCCGGGAAATACTTGTATATTGCTGACACTCTATCCCGTGATTTTACGAGAGATAGTTGTGATACAGATACATACTTTGATGAAGAGTTAGAGTTACAAATTTTAATGCTTATTAAACATTTACCAGTGACTCAGGATAATTGGAAATTGATAGATAAGTATTCTGAAAATAATCCAGTGATTGTTAAATTTAAAAAATATACTTTGGAAGGATGACCGAGAAATTATAAAGATTTAGATGATCGTGTTAAGCCATATTTTCAATTTAGAGATGAAATTGTGTTGATAAAAAATATGTTGTTTAGGGGAGACAGAATAATTATTCCCCATAGCCTAAAAGGTGAAATGCTTAAAAAGTTACACACTGGATATCCTGGAGTATCAATAATGACTAACAGAGCAGAATTAACAGTGTTTTGGCCAGGTATTAATCAGGACATAAAAAATGTGTTAATTCGTGCATAACTTGTAAAAAATATCAAGATAATAAAATAAAACTTGAAATGAAATTTAAAGATGTTCCACTTCTTCCATGGCAGGAAGTCGGAAGTGATATTTTTGAGTTCAACCAGAAATATTATTTGGTGTTGGTAGATGCACTGTCCAACTATATTGAGATCTGTAGCTTGCCTAATTTAAAAAGTCCTACTGTAATAGAAAAAATGAAATCAGTTTTCTCCAGACATGGAATTCCAATGACTTTGTATACCGATGGTGGATTGTCTTTTGATTCGGAAATGTTTAGAAATTTTGAAAAAGAATGGTGTTTTAATCATATTATGTCAAGTCCTTATTATCCAAAGTCAAATGGCTTAGCAGAGAGCGCTGTTAAGACAGTTAAAAAACTTGTAAAGAAAACTGCGGATTCAAACGAAGATTTTTATTTGGCTATGTTAAATCAGAGAAATACCCCTAGAGGTTCTGTTCATTCTCCAGCATCCAATTTGATGGGCCGTCAATTAAGATCTAATATACCTTGCTCTTTAAAAACCCTGACTCCAAAGTTAACATACAATCAAGACCGAGAGATTTTAAAGTTGTGGAAAGAAAAGTCAAAGATTTATTATGATAGGTCAGCTAGAAGACGTCGTCCAGATTTTCATTCTGGTGAGGCAGTCGTTTTTCAAAAATCTAAGAATGATGTTTGGTTACCTGGAGTAATATTGGGTAAAGGTCAGAGTCCCAGATCTTATATTGTACAAAAGAAAGATGGAGGAACATATACTAGAAATGAAATTAATATATCTCCAGCTAATATGTCTCCAAATAATGAGTTACCAAGTAACTACAAATAGTTATGCTACCAGGTCAGGAAGGACAGTCAGGTGTCCAAATAAATTTAAAGGCTTTAAAATGTAAAAAGGGGAAGATGTTATACAGGGTGATTCATCGGTCTGTCCTCTCTTTATAACTCTTTTATTTTAAGTCAGATAGAAAAACGTTTCAAATATAATTTATATAATATATTATTATCTATCTACGTACTATATGCATTTGTATACAGGGTGCTCCGTTGAAGCGCAACAATATATAACTTTATATTTCTTAATGGAACACTATATATATATATATATATATATATATATATATATATATATATATATATATTTATTTATTTATTTTGATAGTAAATTCGATTCCCTTTAAAAAACTATTAAGTAATAATAACTACAAATTACATCGTAAGATGTAACCCTGCACTTTATTTACATTGTCTATTGAAAATTAACTTGAATATAAAAACTATAAATTTAGTTTATCCATAATCTGTTTATAATTTGAGAAATATTTAGTAATACTGTATATGCTACAAGCGGTTTATTCTCTGACAATTCAAAGTTTTATTACGCATAATAAATATCTTAGGTCGTATACTTATACACCCGTACTCGTACCTACAAATATCAAACTCAATTTCTATGTTCTTACAACCTTATTTTAAAACGAAAATACCGTATTCTGAAATATCGACTTTAATTAAAGTATTTATGTATAGATGGCCCTGTATCGCTAAGCACCTTGTTTCGTGTTACACTTTTAGCCATTAGGTTGCCATTATTGATATTATTAAATGACTTAAATAACTATTTTCTACAAGATGTGAAATACTTATTAAATTAACTTAACGATAATTTACTTACACTGTTTGCGTTCTCACAGAATAAGTTTTTTAGTAGATAGGGTACGCCCATTCCTATCAGTGCATCTTTTATTAATGTAAGGAGATATTTTATTATATTTTAAAAATATTATAATAATAACTTATGGCCTCAATAATAAACTTTAAATAATGCGTTTCGAAATAATAATAGAAACTTCCAAGGTAGCGGAATTTTAATAAATTTATATTATACAGGTCTCTAACTTACCACAGATTCTAAAGGTAATTTTGAACAAAAATTTATAATGAACTTATGCTCAATCTTGTTTCCTACAGGACTACCAAGCAGTGGCGGATTTAGAAAATTATGATAGGGGAGGCACGAAATTAGGAAAAAAATAATTAAATATACAGTGGCTCACAAAATTATTCGTACACTTTACTTTTATCAGTAAAATGAAAAATAGAAAGGGTTATCAAAAAATAAATTCATTTAAAAAATTAAACAGTCTTTTCAATATTTCAGAATCAAATGATGGTCATCAAATTTAAGAAATGTTTAATTGTGTAATATTGCTGAAAACAAATTATTCACAAAAATTGAGACACAAAATTATTTGTACACCTATAGATCTATAGTTATAAAATTATTTAACATACTACATTTTAATATTTAATAGGATGCTCATTGACTTTAATTACAGCATTTAGTCACTCCATGCATTGATTCAATTAAATTAGATTATGGAAGGTCGGATTTTTCCCATTCCTCAGTCAGATTCGCCAGAGTTGCTAAATAGTGGAAAATATTTTTTGAGGGGTCGCCTATCTAGTTCCGACCATGCATAAATTCTCGATAGAGTTGAAATCGGGAGACTGGGGAGGTGTTTCGGTATGTTGTAGAACAGTCATTTCTTAACAATAAGTGTTGTATGTTTAGGACTATTATCTTGCTGGAATATAAAATCCCCTACCAAATGATAATTATATTTATTCACAGTTTCATTAATAAAATATAGGTAAATTCCCCAAATTGTAAGCAGACATACAGCTCCAAACAATAACGTTTACATCGTGTGCTTTATCGTGCCACACACATTATTTGTGCACGTTACATTGACACTGTGTTTTTTTATTATTTTTATTTTATTAATACATATTTTTATTATTTTATTTATCTATTATGGATACGGGGTGATAACGCGAGAATGAACCAACAAGTATCTCCGTTATTAAAGGAGATAGCGATTATCTTCAAATAAGCAAACTTACTATAGATAATACTGAAAATAAGGTTTCATATTAAACAGCGTTCTATTACTTACGGTGCCGGAGTACGTGATACCAACTTTGAGATTTAATAATAATAATAGTAATAATAATAATAATAATAATAAAAATAATAAAAATAATAATAATAATAATAATAATAATAATAATTACATCGCATTTTAATGGCACAAAATTAACCCCTGTGGCGCACTCTCCACGCCAGAAATGAGTGCCCGTGAGGTGACGCCTGGTAAGCGCCCACACGGTGCAAATATTCCATCATTACCGATATCTGTGTACGCAGCAGATTGGCACACCCAGCAATGGGTATATGACGTGATGAAATATTAATTAATTTTTTTTTTTTTACTTTATTACAAAGTTCTTTCAATTCTAAAGCAAAAGGTACTTTGATTAAATTTCGATAAAATGCACAGTTTTTTAGATATCAAAACATTTTTTTTGTCATATTACAAATTTTTATTTTAGGGCTGGTGTAACGAAATTTAACAGATTATTCCACATATCTTTTTTAATCAAAAAATCTCATATAAACATAGGTCGTTTTCCTTTGAGTTCAGGCATGGCTAATATACGGCCCGCGGGCCAAAATAGGCCCGCTTAATGAAGTTATGTGGCTCGCGACCCGATGATAAATAATATGTATTTAATTTGCACTTTTAAAATATTCTTATAATATATTAAATATACATTCTTCAGTTAATTATTTACAATATGGCCCGCGTATCAAAACTGTTGGCCATGCCTGTTATTTAGTTTCTAACATTAATTTAAATTAAAAGGAATAGGATCAATGTTAATACAACATTAAACAAAACTCAAAATGACAGGCGGAATAGGATGGATCGAAATTGTTTTTCGAAATTGGTTTTCGGTCATTGTGGAATAGATGCTACATAGAAACACAATAACTGTCAAAAGATTTTCACAAAATTCAATTGCTTTATACTACCCCAAAGACACAAAAGGCAACAGTTGGCAACAACTTGCACCCGGACCGAGTATGGGGCCAATATCAGCGAATTCTATCTTTTGCGTTTAACAGAATTTGGTGACCAACATCGGGCTCTTTCGCTATGAGCGGCAATTATAAATTGACAATTTTAATTATATTTTAATAATAAGACTATTCAATATTAATAATTCATTCGCTGATTACACCCTTTGAGGCTTGCGCCCCTGGCGCGTGCCTCTGTGACCAGGCCCTAGCTACGGCACTGAGAATGGTACAAGAGAGACGATTACATTAGGTGCGTTCAATGAAGCTAACAAAGCGGAAGTAAAATGTACTGAACGGCTTGCTAACTTAGCATTTGCTCGTTTTGCTAAGTAAGCAAAGCAAACGACTATTTTCTCGCTTGTTTTGCTGCATGTAAAAATATGGCGCACAAATTCGAATATCATTTATAATATTTGAATATATTTTCAATGACAATTAATGAATTACGTAAAAATAAAAAAATATTTGTACTTGAGTTCACTTGCGTGGAATATCCTACTAAAATTAAATTATGGATGTAATTAATACCATTGAGAGTTTATTTTCTATTTATTATTTATCTGACACTGCATTCAATATATCAGTGTTATCTTCTATGCAAAAATTCAATATTTGAAAGTTTTCAATTTTCGTAACCTCATACTGACTGACAGTTATCTGACAGTTCGATCGTAGCAAAACAAGCAGATCGTTCAATGCACGCTCTAGCAGATAGCAAATGCTAAGTAAGCATTTGCTAGCTCAATTGAACGCACCTATTGGTTTAAACATGTCATGAGGAGAGATGAAAAATATATTGGAAGAATGACCAGATTAGTAATAGAAGATACAGAGGAAGACCAAAGAAAAGATGGAAGGACTGTATTGTGGAACACTTGAGAGTAAAGGAACTGAATGAAACCAACACGCAAAATTGAAATGAGTGGAAGAATAAAATCAAGAATACGAATGGGAAAAGCTAAAGAAGAAGATGTCATTGTTAAATGTAAGTTTTTATGAAATAATTTTACTGGAAATGTAGAATCCTTTGCAAAAAAAATTATGTATGGAATTTGTACATAATACACAGGATTGACGGAAGGTAATGTGATGGCCACATCAGATTTTTTTATTCATATACAATGAGTTAAAAAAATATAAAGATATTAAATTTCATAAATCAGCCAGATATGCTATAACCAAGGAAACATACTACTACTATATTAAAATTATTATAATTGACAAATTTACTGGAAATTTGTAATCTTTTGCAAGAAACTTTCTGTATAGAATACATAAAACTGACACCTTAGATTTTTTTCTGGTATTCCCACGGGGTTTTCATGTTATTTATAAACCTCAAACGTCAATCTAACTCATGAGAAATAAATCCGGTATTATTCCATAACAATTTCCATCATAATAATTCGTTAAAATAAAGACACGTTTCTCATTCAAATAAACATTATGTAATTTACTTTTTACAAAAAAAATATTTGACAGAATATGAATAAAATAATATTGTTTTCTATATAATAATTGAGGGTTAATGTTATTAGCATGCATTTTGAAATATCTTTTTCAAATTGCTAAGAAACCAAAAACAATAAAAATGTAGAAACAGTTTTGTATACAACTTTTAATTCTGAACAATTTTGCACTACACAGTTTTTGCCGCAAAATGAGTAGAAGAATCACTATGTTCACCCCTAACCGCCACCACCCGGTATAAATATAACATTTTCGCAATAAAATATTATTTTGACTAAGAATAAAAAGTCTTTAAAAATACAATTCAGAGGTGACAGCTATTCTGAATTACACCTCATTTTCATAAAAGTTAATTTCATTTGTTTAATAAATTTACGAGTATCTAAAATTATGTAATCGACATATATACCTATCAATATACGAATTAATTTATCGCTGTCTGAAAAAATTATACGGATTATTTAGATGTCAAAAACACCTTGTAAATACCAAGTATAAAAAAGGATACTCGTTAAAATACTGGAGAAACATCCAGCAGCGGCCATTCTTTGAAATCCACGCTTTGCAATGGCTACATTACTCAGGCAATCTGTGACAAAAATAAATATATAATATACAACATAAATCAATTTTAAAAACTTTTTTCTACTGAAGTGAGTACTTCACGTATCAATTTTTATGTGTTAAGCTTGATTTTTTGTACACTGTGCGTGAAGTGTCACTTCAGGCATAGTGTGCGTGAAGTAAATAGTTCAGTTTTAACACATACAATGAATATCTTTTTATACACGTAAATCATGTGTTGATGATCCGTAGAAATAACAAATGAAAAATGTGTTATTAATTTATTTTAAAAAAATATATTTTATTGCAAGGTCGTAGAAAAAGTATAGTATGTAACACGTGTGTGAGCTTCACACACTTGCCACATAATATACTATTATAGTCCAAGCAGCCAAGCAACAGGGAGTTAGACCCGGACTTGTTTATAAAAAAATCCGAGTTTTGCAAATTGGCATTTTATTTCACATCCTGAATAAAATACTAAATTTGCGACCTCGGGGCGCTACTACTCGCTCCGCCATATTGGAAAAATGGCGCCCAACATAATTTTTTGACAATGTCTCCTTTTTAGTTAGTCACATAGAAAAAAAATACTTATTAAGAAAATTGTAGAGAATAAAATTCTCTATATGTTTTATCTAAAATATTTTGTTGTGAAGTAAATAGTTTTAGAATTAACCTTATGGGAATTATAGTGTACAGTATTTTTTTTTAAAGGTGTCCGATCAAGGTCATCTATGAATTGTATGAATTAAGATTTTAGCCTCACCCATTCTGACAAATTCAGTAGTATTGTTTATTTAGTTTTTATGAGGGTACATAAGATAGTATTATTTTATTATTATAAAAATGCTACACTAAAGGCATTAAATTTAAAAATAGGTCAACTGGTAAAATTTATTAGCAAATGTAAAATAAAATATGTGAAAAATAAGATACTGACACAATGTCAATGACAGTGACATAGACAGAAAATAACATTGATCATACGGCTATGAATGAAGGTAATATATTTGAATTAATAAATAAACTTACGTTACAGCGAAAGTATTGTCAACAACGAGCATTATTTTAAAATGGAATGTCCTAACTTAGTCGAAACAATATAAATGTTTAAAAGACAAGCGTGTTATATCCATCCTATCACATACGCTTCGTTTCGGCAAATGAGAAAAGATATATGTATGCCAATTTGTTAATTCGTTCATGATACAGATGACCTTGATCGGACATCTTTAAAAAAAATACTGTACTTCATAAAATTCTATAATTACTCCTTCTTCACCCAATATTTTACTAGATAATAATTAGTTATTAATTACGATAATTAACCTTTATACTTATTTGCACACAAAAATGTTGTAGGGTAAACGACTTTTTTTCCATTAGCCCTAACCTTCTTCACGGGTTTTTAAACTCTCCTCAGTTTTAATGCTCTGGAATCTAGATGAAACAAATTTGTGGATATCTACTTATTTAATGCTGGACACAGTATCAATCATCCTCGTCTTCCCTATTCTTCTCTTCAGAATTCTGATCATTATCATGTTCGTGTGCTGACAGTTTATTGACGACAATGTCTTCCTCGGAGTCGCTTAAAATATTAGCAATATTTTCGCAAGGCTGTCCATTCTTGTTTTTCCTTTTACTGATCTAATACCTAATTTCTGTCGCCTGCAGTTTGCTTTTGTGGTTCTTATTTAGGTTCCATGACTCGCAGCAATATGTAAGGGTGGGGATGTACACAGTTTTGTATACCGTCATTTTGGTGGATTCGGAGATTTCTTTCTTTCGTAGAAAGTTTTTATTAATTGAGCCTAGAAGTCTCTTCGCATTTCCTATTTTGTGATTTACCTCTACATTTATAGAGTCATCTTCAAAGAAATGACTTCCTCAATATTTGAAGGTACTAACTTGTTCTAGTTTCATACCGTCTAGAAAGATGTTATGCTTACTCTTTTCTGTGCTTAGTATCATAGTTTTGGTTTTATCTATGTTTATTTTAATGTCCAGATTTTGCAATTCATTATTCAGCACTTCGATGTTATATTGCAAATATTTTTCGTTATTTGCTATAATTACCAGATCGTCCGCGTACATCACTTATAGACCATTTTATGTTCCTGAGCTTCCACATTCCTAGGTATATAGCGGTTTCATTAATTTCTTGCTTTTCTTTATAGCTTCGTCAATCTAGCAGTTAAATAATCCTGGGCTAAGGATGCATCCTTGTCTTACTTCTCTTGCAGTTTCCAAGTGTTCCGAGCTACAATTACCTGTGCGCACTATGTTTATAGTTTCTTAGTACAGGCCTTTCATTGCGGTGCTGACATTTCTCTTTTCCAGTATTTCCCACAATTTGTTTCTATTTACGAATTCAAATGCTATTTCTAAGTCTATAAAGCATATATGTGCTTCTTTCTTGTATCAATATTTTTCGGAAATTTGCCTAAGCGTAAAAATTAAATCGTTGGTACTTCTTCCTGCGCTGAATCCGTACTGATTTTCTTCCAGCGTGTTTTCCAATTGCGACTCTAGCCTTTCTTTTACAATTCTTGTAAATACTTTACCTGGGATACTTTGGAGGGAGATGCCTCTATAATTTTTGCACTTTTTATTGTCACCTTTCTTAAAAATGGGGACGATAATTGAGCATTTGCAATCTCTTGGAACAGTTTTCTCCTTCCATGCCTGGTTAAATATACATAATAGTTACTGTACCCCTGCTTCACCCATATATATATATATATATATATATATATATATATATATATATATATATATATATATATATATATATATATATATACTACGATTAACTGGAAGGGAGATATTGTTAAAAAAACTGATTTTATATATAATATATATATATATATATATATATATATATATATATATATACTACGATTAACTGGAAGGGAGATATTGTTAAAAAAACTGATTTTATATATATATATATATATATATATATATATATATATATATATATATATATATATATACAGGGTATATCAAGATAATGGAACAGGGCCATTTACTCGTGAATATGAAAAGTTATAGAAAAAAGTTATTAAGATATTTTGTAAAGCATAGAGGGGGGCACATTTTGGCATAACTATTATTATTTTAGAGCCAGTGATACTCAACTTATGGATCAATGTTATATTTTTTTAAATGGCATCATATATTTTTTATTAACTCATTAAATAGCGAATTTTCTTTTAAATTCAACAATATAATATCATACCCTTACATTGCGAAAAATTTGATAAAAATTAATTCAAAGTTAATATTTTAATATTTTTTAGTAGGCTAAACAAACATTCACCAAGTAAAACAAAATAAATTATCTGTCATTTTTGTGTGTCTTTGTTACGTATTATATTATTTTTTAAAAATGTTCCAAATTTCATTATTTTTTTATTTCGCATAATTACTATTTAGTCTTGCGTAATTAGGATAATTTTCTGCAAATAAATTGCATGCTAGGAATGCATTTTGATGGGTTTTGCATCAATAAATAAAATCAGTATTTGTTGAAATTGCTGCTATTATTAAATTAATTATTACAAAGGTAACGAAAATTACTTAATTATAATAATGGATAATAATGAAATACAAAAATGACAAATTTCTTTTGTTTTAGTGATTAAACGTTTGCACAACCTACTTAAAAAACAAATTCAAATGAAATACTAACTTTGAATTAATTTTTATCAAATTTTTCGCAATGTAAGGGTATGGTATTATTATATCGTTGAATACTGAATAAAATTCGCTATTTAATAAGTTAATAAAAAAGTATATAATGCCATTTAAAAAAATGTAACATTGATCCATAAGTTGAGTACCATTGTCTTATGTCAAAATGTGTCCCCCTCTATGCCTTAAAAATATCATAATCACTTTTATGTGTAACTCTTTATATACATGAATAAAAGGCACTGTTCCATTATCTTGATACACCCTTTATATATATATATATATATATATATATATATATATATATATATATATATATATATATATATATATACCGGGTGATCATTTGAAAACTTCCCACCTTGAATAACTCTTTAATTAATAAAATTATCAAAAATCACTAAAACAGGTCAATGTTATTTTGGAGGGGGACATTTAATAACCTATTCCAATCAGTTGGGAAACTTTCACCCTCCCCTCCAGCCACCCTCACCCCAAAATTTTAAATGGCACTACCCCTTACGACGCACGTTCTTTTGTTTCAAAGCAAAACGTAGGTAGATGGCTTGATCAACCACTCAAAATGGGCATACATTTTTGTCTCTAATTCATGAACGGCTCGGCCGATTTTAATTTTCTTTGCTGTAAAATATTGAGAATTTTACAACCTTTAAAATAATGTATCACACATGGGGTAGTGCCATTTAAAATTTTGGAGTGGGGGTGGCTGGAGGGGAGGGTGAAAGTTTCCCAACTGATTGGAATAAGTTATTAAATGTCCCCCTCCAAAATAACATTGACCTGTTTTAGTGATTTTTGATAATTTTATTAATTAAAGAGTTATTCAATGTGGGAAGTTTTCAAATGATCACCCGGTATATATATATATATATATATATATATATATATATATATATATATATATATATATATATATATATATATATATATATGTCTACGATTAACTGGAAGGGAGATATTGTTAAAAAAACTGATTTTGGGCGCTATTTTTTCAATATGACAGAGCGAGCAGTCACAAATTTAATATTTTATTTTGGATATGAAACCGGCTTGCAAAAAAATCGCGTACACCTATTTTTTTCTGTATTAAGTCGATGTTGATTTTAAACTTGTCAATGTCGCTAGTGCCAATTAAGATGTTAAAATTAACAGAAATTCAAAAACATGGTTGTTCATTTTTCTGAAATAAATTTGTAATTTAATAGTAGGTAAATTAAACACAATAATGAACTTGATCCACAATAAATCATATAGTGATGAGAGTGACAACATTTTCAGTTTTGACATTATTTACATAACTAAAAAATGATAAAAATCCGGTTACTTGATTTTTAAGGTGTACGCGTTTTTTGCAAGACAGTTTACTAAAATATTAATTTGCAAAACTCCTGGATTTTTTTCCAGGCAAAACTACCTATTCGTATTGCTTGGCCAATTAGCAATTATTTTAATATCATACGAATATGCTTATTGATTCGTATTTCATGAATTATTTATAAAATCGGCTCTAAACACTGGTCAATGATCGATTTAAGTTACAAATTTAGATATCTGAATTTTCATTTGCATTTGAAATACCATGATACTTTTTTGTTATATTTTAAATATATGCGTAGATATATTTTATCAATAAGCTAATTTCAGCTCGTTGATAAAATGTCTTTACCCTGAACTAGGAAAAATTTGTCCTACTTCGAAGCTTTTTTCTCTACTATTACATAGACTTGACATTTATATTTAATTTTTATAGTTATAAATTTGTTGGTTAAAGAATTTTTTATGTACTTGAAGGCAAACAATTATTTTAATACGTAGAATACAGTAACGTGCGAAGTTAGATTTTACTCGTTAGCAACGGAACTGCATCTACAGTGTTGCCATTGATTGTGGTTATTATGATTCTTTTTTATGTTTTCATAGCTGACAACTGAACAATTTATTAATAATGAAAAACATCAATTTTCAATTAATACACAAATAATAACATGTGGTTTTTTAACTTGCGAAATATTCTACTATTTATCTATCTTATTCGTTAAAGTGTTACTTTAGTAACAAAATTTCAGTAGGTAAAGTCTCACTGATGGAATGATACTTTTTTAGCGAATCTCTAGTTGGTTAATAACAAAAATTCACTTTAGCTACACATAAAATAATATTTTTGCTTTAAACGCTGGAATATATATCCAAATAAACATTTTTGTCGTATAAATTTGTTTCGAAACCAAATAGTATCTTTTATATGGTATTGCTTGGAGTACTTTGAAAAACAAAAATTGAAATAAAATTACGAGCTAAAGTGATATTTTTTATGGTACACGCAAAAAGACGAGTGCAAGAGCAAGACTGCCTAGTATAATTATGGATGCCGAGTTTGTGATGTGACCTTCAGCTATTGAAAGTTCGAAAATAAAGTGTAAATAAAAAAAATAACAGCTTTGGAAAAAAATCTTAACTTGTACTTAAACCTGTCACTATCAATAGCATCAATTCAATGCCCATCCTGCTTGCACAAAATTATAGAAATTATTTTAATTACAGTAAATAGATGTACGAGTATGTATGCAAAATAATGACCGTACAAAAATTCAAAAAATAATTCGTAAATGATAATGACAATTTGAGCAAAACAAAATTGACTTGACGGGTTCAGGACCGCTAGTACGTAGATTCTTAATAAATAGCGCAAAACCTCAACATACGACGCA
This sequence comes from Harpalus rufipes, assembly GCA_951394225.1. Lineage (NCBI taxonomy): Eukaryota > Metazoa > Arthropoda > Insecta > Coleoptera > Carabidae > Harpalus > Harpalus rufipes. The sequence goes on from OX596285.1 coordinate 19,002,162, forward strand.
GTTTGGTATACCAATCGCGAACATGTTGTGCTATTAAATAAAAAATATAAAATGGTCTGAAGGACAAGTGCTTGTTCCTTTTCCCCTAACGTGATACTTACGATACAGTGTGATAGCTACTACGACTAATACCCAAAGTAGATACTCTGGCGTGAGTCACTTCTCTTAGAAATATTCGCAAAGGATGCACAATATTAAAAATGATTCCAATCACTGAATTCAACATAAACTGACCATGTTCAATAGTTCTGTACACAAAATTTTCACATACGGTTTTAATAACGAAAAAATTGATAAAGAGAAAAAAATTATAGTAGATAGCTATTGCAAATAATTTGAACCCAAAAACGGTAGACAAATTAATCAATAAGAAAACATACAAATTGCAACTTAATCAAGCACATTGTTTGACTGACAATGGAAATGAAGAAAACCTAAAATGATTAATCTACAATTTTTAGGTAATTATAAAATCAAAAATTTACTTTCAAAAATCAATATCGAAGTTGTATTTAAGCCAATTTAGAATTTAAAAAGAGAAAATTCTAAAAAAGACGATAGACTAGACCTATTGAATAAATCAGGGGTTTATAAATTAAAATGTGGTGATTGTGATTGTAATTACATTGGAAAGACGGGCAGAAAAATTATAATTATATTCAAAGAACACATGAGAGCTTTCAGACTCCAGAATAGCCATTCCACTTTCGTGGAACATCTCATAGATAAGGCCCATAATTGTGACATCTCAAAGGATTTTGAAATTCTACACATTGTTGAACATGGTTTTTTCGGAAAACTTAGAAACCAAAAAATCAATTTGTAAGGATAAAAAACTTTGCCTCAATGATCAAGTTGAAATGAATAATAGTCCGCTCTTGGGGCCCGAATTTTCCGCATGCGACAATTTAGTTTGGTTTGTTTCGGGCACGAACAGTATTGTACGCATAAAGTGGTATTCTTGAATACAAAACGAAACAAATGTATCACGTGAATTTTTCATCATTTGATTGTTTTTTTAACTGTCACTATCAACAAAACTGTCAGCGGAGCTGTCATAAATCATAAGTATTGTAATTTCAATATTAGTTATAGTATGCACGTACACAATATGGTAATATTAATATGCAAGTACTATGTAATATTAAACATGCATTAATAATTTTGCAAACCATTTCACGTTTGGATTTCAGAACTCGATAAAAGGCACCTAAAATTCTATTTTAATAATCCAGTGCATCGTTCTAACAATGCAGGGACACAAATTTGTCGGATGTTATAATAATGATACTCAAATTGCATGGAAACCCTAGATTTATAATTGGTGTCAATTGTTTAAAATCATAATTTGATTTGTATGACCTGATTAAAGTACTAATACACCAAACTCAAGTGACAGTGACAATGTGACAGACAGTTTCGTGTGCGAATGATACTTTCAAGTGATTCATACCCATGCGATGTAATTACACACGGAATTATCGCGTACGATTTCGATTTAAGAATACCAGTATGCAGTTCGCATACGCATATCTCCTACTTACGTATGCGTGAAATTTCAAGAATCGGGCCCTTGGGGCCTGTTTCTCAAAAAATACTAGTTTACAAGTTACTAGTTACAAGTGAAATTTTTATTAGTACTAGTAAATTGTGTTTCTGAAAAGTATTTTACTAGTTCACAAGTTACCAGTTACAGGTGAAATTTTATTACTCAAGTAAAATAGTGTTTCTGAAACATTTTCAAGAGTCTAGTAGTTTTTTTTTAAATACTAGTATTAAAATCAAATATTCTTGAAATCAAGTAATTAAATTTTTTGACTGACATTGACATTTTCATTTTTAAAATTAAATTTCAATAAAAATGTCTACGATGGATACGAAATTAACTATTTTGGGGATGATTCGAGATGCAAAAGATATATTATTTGGCGCATTCTCTAATAAATTATCTTAAGCAGATAAAGTAAACGAATAGACAAAAATTTGCCAATCATGTCACGCTTTAGGATTAGTTAGGCAGGAGAAGGATTATAAATATATCAGGGACACATTTTGGCCAAACTTAAAAAAGACTACATTAGTAAGATTCTTTCCCTATGATAATTACACTTAAAAAACTAAAATATTTTAAGATACAATACGTTAAGAAAACACTATCTCATAGACCTAATCCTGATAATCATATAACAATACTATATTTAATAATATATTAAACTAGTAGGCATATTTAATCCAATAGACTAAAAATGACAATGCTAAACAAACTGGAGGAGGTGGTGGAAACAAGTCAAAAAAAAATCCCATTGATATTATTTTGGAAATTATAGGGAAAGAATCACCATCCATTGTAGGTTTAAATCAAAACGATCTAATGATCGAAGACGAAAATATTTTACAAAATATGAATATCATAACTAATGAGGTAGATTTTTTTACTTTATTAATTAGTGTACTAAATTAATCGCTTGCATACATGACATTGTAGGGCATACATTCATACATTATGGGTTTGCCAGAAATTAAAAAGATTTGTAACAAAACAGTGTTCATCTCATGAAGAACATGAAAACGAGTTAGGCCTAAAGAAGCAAAAATTAAAACTTCAAATTGAGTATTTGGAATTACAAAATTACAAAACTAAATTGGAAATTTTACAAAAAGAAAAGGATTTGGGATTTAAAAATAGATCAAAATTTACAGTAGGGATAAAAGATGATAAAGAAGGTTTCAATAATGATAATATTTATACGTTAAATGAAAACGGAGAAATAGTGGGAGAAGATGGTAGAGAATTAAATTTTTTTGAATAAGTTATTCAAGTTTTATTAATTTTATTAAATATATATATATATATATATATATATATATATATATATATATATATATATTAGGGAATGCAATACCGGAATATCGGTATTCCAAATACCGGGATACCGTACAAAAATTCACTCTTTATCAATACCGGTATTCAACATAAAAATACCGGTTTTTCGGTATTTTTTAAAATGAAAAACGGTACAAATTAATGGATTTTACCTACGTAGTATTAGTTATTAGGTACTTAAATCCAAAAAATTATTTTATTGATCATCTTCCTGTGTTTCATCTGATTCTTTCAAAGATAAATTACAAGTAATAAATAAAAATCTGATGTGACCAACACAATACCTACTGCCATTTACCTATGGGGTCTCGTTGCCGCGTGCCTGATGTCTGGTCGCGAATCTGGGGAATCCGATTCGATCCCGATCAACGCCAAATAATTCGAATTTTAAATGGCATAAAATTAACCTTTGTGGTAAACGCCCGCACAATACAAATATATCATTACCGAAATGTGTGTATAAATCAGATTAGCAGACCCAGCAATGGATAATATGCCGTGATAATATATTTATTTGTTTATTTAAATAGATAGCTGCATATTTACTAATGCTCTAGCATTTAAGTTCCTTTCCATAAAACGATTGCTCTATTTACAATTTTGCTTTTAAAACGTTACTATTATTAGTTTAAAATGACTATTTTTTGACAGTGACATTTAAAGGTATTTTTTGAAGAAAAACTATCTTGAGCTTCAAGTAAACTGCCATTTCCGGTTATCCGATTGCCACCAAAATCGAATTAGTTCTTTCCATATTAGAATAAGGTAGAAAAACGTGGTTTCAAAACTTTCTGAATGATAGTATTTGAGTTAGAGCGTAAAGAAGATACACACACACACACACACACACACACACACACACACACACACACACACACACACACACACACACACACACACACACACACACACACACACACACACACACACACACACACACACACACACACACACACACACACACACACACACACACACACACACACACACACACACACACACACACACACACACACACACACACACACACACACACACACACACACACACACACACACACACACACACACACACACACACACACACACACACACACACACACACACACACACACACACACACACACACACACACACACACACACACACACACACACACACACACACACACACACACACACACACACACACACACACACACACACACACACACACACACACACACACACACACACACACACACACACACACAGTCACACAGACATCATCGTGAAAATGGTAAAAATGGATTGTAGAGACCTTAAAACGTGGTCATTTACCAAGGTTAGCGGGAGGTAAAAAGTTGTCAGTTGTTCCTAATTAGAATATTAAGAAAAAGAAGCAAAGTCTAAAACAAAAAATTAGGAAGGAAATTACATTTTTTGAGGAGCAAGGCATTAAGGGCGTGAATTAACAACTTGCATATGATTATTTATTGTTCATAAATAATCCAACAAGTGCATTTTCAGCACAAAAATTAGATCAAGATTAAATGACGAAATACTCGATCATATTTGTTTGTTAAAAGCATATTTCAAAATTACGAAAAAGTAAAATATTATATGAATTATTCTAGAAATATTTTTATTTTTGTTTAGAAAAAAAAATGTTACCCTTATATCGTGCCATTACAAAAATAAAATGACTATTTTTGATTACGTTTGATTTTTACTTAATTAAATACCATACCCTACTGTAAACAAATTCAATTTTGTTCCATTTTCAATAATTATAACAATACCGGTATTCCGGTTTTTTTATATGAAAATACCGAAAAACCGGTACTCAATTTTTCGACCGGTATTGCATTCCCTAATATATATATATATCTGTCATAATTGGAGGTATGAGACCCTTTTTAGTGGATATCCGCTGTCTCCAAGAATAATACCATTTGGTATAGGCCTCCAACCTCCTTCTATTCTATTAAACAACCCACTTCTCCTTAATACCCTCGCGTCATGTGTTTGTCCTGGCCAATTAGCATAGGAATAAAAAAAATTAAATCTGGTCCACACACCACCATACAATTTATAGAATGGTTTCCGTGCCGGTCTACAAATTGTTCCTCATTTTCTTTGGGGGCATCTATTTTAATTAAAGTTCCGTCTATACAGCCACAAACCATTGGAAATCCTCCAAGTTAAAAAATTGTTCAACAATGCTAGGCATATTTGTGGGCCATTGCACAAATTGTGGAAACATAATGTCTACAACACCATTCACCACATTATGTACAACTCTGCATACACTGACCTTGCAAACACCCGTGCATATCTCCAACAGCGTGAAACTGAACGCCTGTTCCAAGCCAATGCAGAGCAATTTGAAGTTTCACTTTTACGGATAATGCATGGTTTCTGTTTGTATCGCGCTGAAGAATAGGTCCCAGTAAATTAATTAATGTTTCTAACTTATTTGCCGTGAGTATAAATCTCTTGTTGAACTCATATGAGGTTTCTGTATGGGCATAATTTATTCTTGCTTTAAATAGTTTTTGACGACGCACAACTACTTCGTCACTGGACACAGAATCACTCGACCACATTACTATACTATTTTTTTTAAAATAAATATATTAACACTAAACAAGGACAAACACTACATGAAACTAAATAAACATTTACAAAGAACCATTGAATTACTTATGAAAAAGAAACACACAAACTATAAAATAATACGACTAGTAAAATTTATATTCAAAATTTACAAGACTTTTGACACTTGTAGCTTTTCTCTACTAAATTACTAGTCTGACAGACAACACAAATATTTTGATAAACAAAATACTAGTAATTTTTATCAAATACACTAGTAAATACTAGTCCTCAACTTGTAACTAGTATTTTACACTTGTATATTTCAGAAACAAAAACTAGTAAACCTCACTAGTATTACTAGTGTAGAGACTAATAATACTAGTCCCGTATTTTTTGAGAAACAGGCCCCTGGACACATTACTATAATTTAAGTTGCGAGTTTTGGCAAAGTTTTTTCATTGTCGTTCGATCAGTGTCATCGACCTGTGAGTCAGACACACATTCTATTGCGATTTTATTTTTTTGAATCTTTGATTTTTTTCATAGTTTCAATGTACGGTTTCTTCCACAAAGACAATAGTGATCCACAGCTGTAGTTTTACAGTGTAAGTATATTAAAAAAAATACACAGTTACTTTACATTTTACACAATAATTTTGATTTGGACTGAAGTAATTTGTAATGTAATATGTATTGTAACGTGCGCCCCTGACTTAAGAGTATACAAACGCCGCTACTGGTAGCATATTCCCGAGCGTTGACGTAATCCCCGGCGGCGGAAGAACCATACGACTAGACGTGTTAATTCCACCGGTGGCCTGAATCCTTTGTATTCAATGTCATTGTGGCGTCAGAAAGTTGGAGGACATCGCCCTATATAAGCCCGTCGCCAAAGCCAGTGAAAACAGTCTGTTATATGGGAGCAACGAGCAATTAACAATTGGTGATACAAATAAATACTCGACGAGTTGTGAACATAAATAAATGTAATTATATAAATAAATATAGTGATATAAATATTTTTTAAATAAATAATATTAGTGTTTAAGCATTTAATAATATGTGTATTATTAGTCTTAAATTAGTGTTTATAATTAATTAATCATAGTGTTAGTTATTTTTGTTATCTTTTTAATATTTATCCTAATTATTTATCGTTTAAAAAACGTATTATTTTAATTTCTAATATTTCTCACCCAAATAAATAAACGTTACAATCGGTGTTAGGTGTGGGGTTGTTAATAAACTGTGAAGTGTAAATAAAAATAAGTAAAATGGCGACCAAACAATTAAAATTAAGCGAATTAAAAGTAAGTGATCTCAAGAGAGAAATGGAAGAACGGGATGTGGATACAACAGGAAAGAAGTCAGTACTTCAAGAAAGACTGCGACAGGCAATAACCGATGCTGGTAACAATCCCGAAGATTACCTATTCGAAATTCCGGTTGACGTATCCGACATTGGAAAACAGATAGAACAAAGTTTAAAACAGGAAATAGCAGAGAGTTCTAGAAACATTAGAACAAAAATTGGAAGAAAGTTCTAGAAAAGCAGATGAAAATTCTTGAACATTATGGAACATTCTAAAACACCAGAACAAAAATTGGAAGAAAGTTCTAGAATTCTGAAGTAAACACTAGAACAAAATTTAGAAGAGAATTCTAGAAAAACTGAAGAAACCTGAATAATTTAGAAGATAAGTACGACAAGAAGATCGAAGAAATACGAGAAAAAATTACTAAAATTACATCGTCGTCAATGTCAAATTCCGAAGTAAGCGAGGCAGATCCAATAGAAGGAAGGAGAGTAGTAAAACCTGATACTACTTCAACAATGCACATAAAACACCGGATTTTGATGGAAAATATTCCTTGCCGAACTATTTAAAACAATTTGAAGCGGCTACGAAAGCAAATAACTAGACGTCCACGGAGAAGGCTACAGCGTTAACTGTCTCGTTGCGTAGAGAAGCTATCGACATCCTACAAACGCTGAAGAAAGAAGAACAGGAAGACTACGACCAACTAGTCAAGCGGTTGCATATGCGATATGGCTGCAGGTATACCAGACGCAGCTGAGCAACCGATATCAGAGTTCAAAAGAAAGCCTGCAAGAATTTGAAGCCGACGTATCCCGTTTGGTTCGTCTCGCACATCCTACAGCTCTTGACAGCGTTTTGGAGTGCTTGGCCACTCAATTATTCATCTATGGAATTCGAGACAGCGAAACTCAGCAAGCATTGCGATTGGCCCGCCCAAAAATTTTAATCGATGCACTGTCATATGCATTAGAACATGAAGCTGCTAAACAAGCTTCACGTATACCTTGTCCAAAGATATTTCGTTATGGCTTTAACTTACTAAGCCTGTGGTAAACCTCACACAGCAAGAGATTCTACCTGTTGGCGCACAGGGTAGGATTGCAAAATAAATCGTCCTTGACCGGTATTAATACATATTAGGGAAACTAAGATACCTAGTGAGTAGGTATATAAATGAGTTTTCAAAAATTTAAAATCAGTAGTAATACTAACTTTCGTACTGAGAGGTCAACAATTTACGTAATATGTGGCGACAAGACAATACTGATATTTTACCAGTTGAAAATTGTGATAAAATTAAACGGACGTTTTTGCTGCAAGAAGCGAAAGAAATAGTTTCAAATGTGTATAACTATTTAAAAGAAAAAGATAGTGAAGGTGAAAATTTGGCTCTGATAAAAACATCAGAAATGACGAAAGTGCCGTACAATACTGTTCGTGATATAGTAAGTGGAGTGAGAACTAGAAAGAAAAGGCGTGACGCGGGTAATTCGAGAATAGTGAATTCTTTTCAAGAAGATACAATTCGACGCAAAATATATGCAATGTATGCCGAAAAAATGTTGCCGTCTATTCGCATATTGTATCAGAGACTCAAAGACGATAAATGTGAAATAAATTGTTCTTTGAGTACTCTGCATTCAGTTCTCCATAAAATCGGTTTTCGTTTCAAAAAAATTGATAAACGGCAAACAATAATGGAGACTCGAAGAATACGCGAATGGCGCTTCAAGTTCTTAAGAGAAATTAAAAAATATCGTGATGAAAATCGTCCGATAATATATTTGGACGAAACTTCATTTGACACCCACGACACAGTACCAAAAAGTTGGACAGACGATACAAATGATTTTGCAATCGATGTTCCACCAGCACGAGGCAAGAGAATTATAATACTTCATGCCGGGTGTGACCAAGGATGGATAAATGGTGCGCGATTTTTAGCTGGCTATAACGCTAAAAATTTGTGTTTAGATTATCATGACAATATGACAGCTAATATTTTTGAGACGTGGTTTTGTGATAATTTACTGCCGAATTTGCGGAAAAACAGCGTTATTGTTATGGATAATGCCAGTTACCATTCGCGGCAAATCGCGAAAATACCATCTACTTCCATGAAGAAGGCCGAGATTCAGGAATATTTAATTAACAACGATCTATACTTCGAAGAATCATACAATAAAAAACAATTGTTAGAAGTTGTTCAAATTAAACCTCCTGTGAAACAGTATGTGTGTGACAATTTAGCAAAGCAATTTGGACATGATGTACTTCGATTGCCTCCTTATTATTGTATTTTTAATCCAATTGAATTAATTTGGGGGCAATTAAAATGCAATATAAGACGGAAGAATACATCACCGACTGTAAGTGACGATGTTATCGAACTAATAATAAGTGAAATGAACAATATAACACCAGAACTTTGGGCTAACAGTGTGCGTCATGTGATTGATATAGAAAATCAATATATTGATATTAATAATATTACCAAAGACTTTATTATAAATATTCAAGACTCAAGTGACGATAGTGAAATGGATTGTTATAGTGAGAATGATATTGTCGAATAATTACATATGTATACCAGTGTAATATTATGTATTTATTGTTATGTATGGCACTATTGTTTAATTGCATTATTGAATTAAATGACGAATTGTTATACAATGATACTTTTATGTAACTTTTTTTCTTCATTATTATTAATAATATTTGTACAAAATTCTCTGTTTAAAAATAAAATTAAATTAGGAAATATTGAATACATACCTGTCCTTGCACCCCTATAAATCAGGCTTAACAATAGACCCGCTGAGAGGGCCATAACGAAATATCTCTGAACAAGCTATAACCAATCGCAAGTGCGACATATTGATGCTGAGAGAAATGAAAACACGGAAGATTTAGATGAGAGGTTACGGCGAATTGAAAGTGAAATATTTGCTGGAAGAAAGAAACGCCGCTGTTGAAACTGCGGTGAACTGGGTCATCCACAAAGACTTTGCAGAAAAATGCAAGACGGAATCGACAAAGGAAGAAAAGGAGTCGGAAAACTAAATCTGGTTAATACGAAGGGGCAACTGTCGACCCGTACTCTAGTAGCCCCACAATCCATCAGTTATGTCGCTTCTCTTTATCATAAATCCAGTAGCATCTACGTGGATGACTCTATTAACGGAAGGCCACTGAAAATGCTACTGGATACGGGTGCGACAAAGATTATAATTAGACCCGACTAGGTAAAGAAAACTGGCAAGACCTATCTTCAACCAACTAAGTGGCGATTACGCACAGCATCGGGAGAACAAGCTACTGCATTAGGAGAAGTAGATGTCACCATCACTATTGGAAAAATCTCCTTTAAACATCGTGCGCCGGTAGCTGAAGTTGAAGATGAATATTAATTCATGGACGCAATGACAAAGCACGGTTTTAAGCTTGACCTGAAGAAGGAGTGATGATGGTCAATGAAGTAGAACCCGTATTAAATCCACGAGACAACAAGGATGTGCGCGTATTAATGGTCGAAGACGTTACCCTCCCAGGACGAACTGAAACTATCCTAGAGGCACATTTGGTAGTTTCTGTGAGGGAAGTATTGTTATGCTTGAGCCCAGGAATGATGATGCCAAAACTGGCACTGGAGTTGTTGTCGGAAAATCACTTGTCAAAGCCAGCCAGATAATTCCAGTTTTGATAATGAACATAAATTATTATCCGGTTTTTCTTAAAAGAAGAACAATTGTAGGAGAATGCTTGGCAGTATCGTCGATTATTCGAAATGTGAAGGGCAAGGGAAACATCTCAAGTAGTTCCAGACACGCTAATCAATCAAATACCAACACCGTCTCAAGATTTGACCGCTGACCAGAGAACCAAAACAAAGAATTTAATTGGAAATTTTCAAGATGTGTTCCAATTCAACAAGAAAGCCAAACGGAGAACTAATATAGTTCACCATAAAATAGACACCGGAGACGCAAGACCCATCCGTCAACCAGCAAGAAGGCTGCCATTGGCGAAGCTTGAGGAAGCCGAAAGAATTATTGAGGACATGAAGATGGAAGGTGTAATCGAACCTTCACCCAGTCCATGGGATTCACCAGTGTTGTTAGTGAAGAAGAAGAATAATTCTATACGATTTTGTGTCGATTATCGTCAACTTAACAAGGTGACGAAGAAGGATAGCTACCCGCTACCTCGAATAGACGACACACTGGATACTTTGGCTGGATCAAATATTTTTTCCATTCTAGATCTACAGAGCGGATACCGGCAAGTAGATCTGAATGCAAACGACATGAAGAAGACAGCCTTCACCATCGGTAACGGACTCAGGCAATTTACCGTAATGCCATTTGGACTCTGCAATGCCCCTGCAACGTTTGAACAACTCATGGAAACCGTATTGACTGGCCTATCTTGGAAAACCTGTTTGGTTTATCTCGACGATATTATTGTGTTAGGAAAGACATACGAGGATCACAAAGAGTTTGGAAGAGGTCATCCAAAGATTGAGACAGGCTCACTTGAAGCTCTTTGCAAAAAAGGGTCATCTGTTCCAAAAAGAATTTCATTACTTGGGACACGTGGTTTCTGGTAAGGGTATTGCAGTTGACCCGGAGAAAATAAGAGCAGTGAGTGACTGGCCAGTACCTAGAGACAAACATGAACTTAGAAGTTTCCTTGGTTTGTGTACTCATTATCGACGATATGTACCTGGATTTTCCAACATAGCTAAGCCACTGACAAGGCTTACTGAAGAAGGAAGAAGATTTATCTGGGATATGGACTGTAAAGCTACATTTAAAGAACTGAAACATTCCTTGACAAGCGCACCTGTCCTAAGCTATCCTTTACATGAAGGAGAGTTCATACTAGACACAGATGCCAGCAACGTTGGAACTGGTGGCATCCTTTCCCAGAAACAAGATGGACATGAGAAGGTTATTGCCTACTTTAGTAAGACCTTGTCAAAACCGGAGAGCAATTATTGTGTCACCAGAAAAAAACTTTTGGCAGTCTTGAAATCCGTGAAGCATTTCTACAAATATTTATACGGACGAAAAAAAATTGATAAGGACTGACCATGCTGCTTTAAAATGGCTGCTACAATTTAAAAATCTAGGTCAGGTGGGCTAGATGGATTGAGAGACTACAGGAATACTATTGCAAAATTGAACACAGGACAGGTACCAGCCAACGTAATGCCGATGCATTGTCCAGAAGGCCTTGCCAAGATGACTGCAAACATTGTAGTCGACTAGAAGAGAAACATTCCACGGTCGCCACAATAACAGTAGTCGACGATAGTTGGCAGCCCGATGTACTACGCAAGGACTAAGAAAATGATCCAACTTTGAAAATTTTATTGGAATGGAAAGCAGAAGAGAGCAAAACAATATGGGTAGATGTTGCACCACAATCACAGAGTGTAATATCATACTGGGCGCAATGGGACTCCATGGTGATTGAGAATGGCCTGTTAGAGCGTGTGGCAGAGAATGCTGATTGAACTGAGAAGAAAATTCAGTTGGTCATTCCTAAGAGTAGAATACAAGAATTGAAAGAGATCTATGACGGATCTGGAGGAGGCCATTTTGGAGTCAACAAAACTTTAGAACGATTGCGCCAGCGATTTTACTGCGTTAACTGCAAGGAAAGAGTTTTGGGAACCGAAGGAGAGGAAACTCTGAATAATAACGGAAAAAGAATAATTGACCTAAGTATAGAAAACGACCTTGTAATCTCAAATACATTTTTTACGCATAAAGACATTCACAAATACACCCGAGAAGAACCGGCAAGAAATGAAAAATCCATTCTAGATTACTTTCTAATTAGCAAAACAAAAATGAAGCACGTAAACGACGTAAGAGTGTACAGAGAGCCAGAACTAGGGAGCGACCACTACTTGGTAGTTATGAAAATGCAAATTAAAACACAAAAAACAGGAGAATGTAGAAAGAAAGTTATCAAAGAAAAAATAATAGGCCACAAATTAGCTGACAAAAGCATAAAAATAAAGTACATGAATACCGTAGAAGAAAAGCTAAGAAACCGCAATAAAGAGGACAATATAGAGGATATGTGGGGCATTTTTAAAACAAGCGTATTGCTAGCAGCCAAAGAAACATGCGGTTTAGCCAAAGTAAGCAACAAAGGTATAAAAAGAAGTCCAAGAGATAAAAGACAAAATTAAGTTAAAAAAGTAGCATGGTAAAAATATCTAGCAAACAAAAATGCAACAAACTATAATGAATACAAAAACATCAGAACACATGTTAAGAAAGCAATTAAGGAAGTTAAAGAACTGGAATGGATAAAGTTTGGACATAAATTGAATGATGCTTACCGGGAGAACCAAAAACTCTTTTACGGAGCGTTAAAAACAATGAGAAAGTAGACAGATAATGTATTAGTTAATATCAGGGATAAGAATGGTAACGTACTTAGAAACGATACACAAATAATGGAGAGATGGAAAGAATATTTTAAGGAGCTCTTAGCAGACGAAACAGAGAAAAAAATAACTGAACAACAAAAACAGAATGAAGAGGACATACCGACTGATGTAGGTGACAATATCACAGAAGAAAAACTTACGAAAGCATTACAAAGAACAAAAGCAGGGAAAGCACCTGGGCATGATGGTATAACAACTGAAGTGCTGAAAAACTTGGGAGAAAATGGACGAGAGTGCTTATTAAATATATATAACGAAGCAAGTAAATGCGGAGTACCTTCAGATTGGCAGACGGGGGTAATAACCCCAATCTTAAAAAATCTGATGTGGACACCACACGACTTCCTTGTACGATTATTAAACTATACATATTTTTTTAATAAATAAATTACAAAATATTAATTTTAAATTCAAAACAGTAAGATATATAGCGACCATAAAGCATGTTTTTAAAGAGAGTTTTGATTACAACAAAGAAATATTTGATTACAACAATGAATATGACTAATTTCACAATAAAAATATAATATTTGTTATTGTACGAATCATAAAATTGCACATATTTAACGTAATTTGACATGAACATTTTTTTTATGTTTTTGTCCTAATCCATAGCAAGCTTTATTACAAAAACAAAAAAGTATATAATTTTTAAATTTACATATCTCGCTTATACACAGGGCTAATTTAATAATACTTGATGTGATAGACGCAGAAATTAATTCTCTAAAACTTTTATTTGAAGCATTTCTAAAATCAAAATAAAATCATTTTATTTAAGAAAAACTGTTAACAACTTCAAGTAATGTACCACTTCCGGTTAACCTATTTTAACCAAAATGTATTATGTTATTTTGATTGACATAAAAGTCTTGTATACCAAATTTGAAAAATTTTGGATTATATTTTAAAACAGTTTTTCATTAAAATCTATTATAGGCTTCATGTAAAGTACCACTTCTGGAAATTGTGTAATAACCAGAAAGGGAGGTGCACAACTAGATGTTATAGGAGTCCTAAATACAAAATTTCAACTTTCTACGGCTTACTGTTTTTGAGTTATGCGAGATACGTACGTACGAACGTACGTACGTACGTCCGTACGTACGTCACGACGAAATTAGTCAAAATGGATTCAGGGATGATCAAAATGGATATTTCCGCTGAAATCTGAAAACCGAAATTTTTCGCGATTACAATACTTCCTTTACTTACGTACAAGGAAGTAAAAAAGGGGACAGTAGAGACTGCAAAAACTATAAAGGCATCACACTTCTTAGTATACCCGGAAAAGTCTATGCCAGAATCATTGAAAACAAAATCAGAGCACAAATAGAAGACTCTTTAGAGGAAACGCAATGCGGATTTAGACCGAATAGAGGCGTACAGGATCACATCTTCTCCATCAGACAAATCACTGAAAAGGCAAAATTGGTAGATAAAGAGATACATATGTGTTTTATAGATCTAGAGAAGGCATTTGACAGTCATGAGGGATAAAGTTTGGGAATGCTTAAAAAAACGAGGAATTAAAAATAAAACAATAAATTCCGTAAAAAACCTCTACACAAATAATAAAAATTACATCAGATCAAGGAACAACGAATCAGCAATATTTAATTCGGAAACAGGACTCAGACAAGGCTGCATTCTCAGCCCGCTTCTGTTCTCAGTATACCTGGATGAAGTTATTAAAAATATAAAATTCAAACTAAAAACTCTAAAAGTAGGATACTGGAAACTGAAACTTGTACAAATAACCGAACTGACCTACGCAGACGATATGGTTATCGCAGCAGAGAATGAAGAAGACCTACAATATAATATAAACATCATAAATGAGGAATTTAAACGATGGAACATGAAAATAAGCACTGAGAAAACCAAAACAATGATAATCAATGGCAAAGGGAAAAAACACAGCATCAAAATAGATAGCATCGAAATAGAGCAAAAAACATCTCTCAAATACCTGGGAGTAACTATTGCCGAAACAGGTAGCCTAGAGCCAGAAATAAATGAGAGAGTAAGTAAAGGAGGAAGGCTCTTTAACGCATTAAAACAGAAATTCCTTGCCAAAAAAGAAATCCCAAAACAAACCAATGTCGACGTCTTTAAGAAAATTGTAGTTCCAGTATTAACATATGGCAGCGAGTCATGGACGACATCTGAAAGACATCTCAGTAAAATAAGAAGCGTGAAATGAAATTTCTACGAAAAATTGAAGGGAAGACGAAACTAGATAAGATAAGAAACGAAGTCTATAGAAAAAACTTAGACATAAAGCCGGTACAAGACATAATACAGGAAAACCAACTCAGATGGAGAGGCCATATCCACAGAATGACAGACTCTAGACTAGCAAAATGTGTACACGGAGCGAAACTGCTAAGAAAAAGGAAGAGAGAAAGGCCTATAAAAACATGGTACGAAGACGTCAGAGTGGCGACGGAGAGCAGAGGTATTCAGTGGAAAGAGTGCAAGGAAATAATGGAAGACCGAAACGCATGGAGGAACTTGTAGAAGAAAAAGTCAGAGAGAGCAACAAGAAGATGACACAACACGCACAGCCTTACACCGCGGAAGGTAGAAAGGCTTTAGGATTAAGTATGTAAGTAACTGCAAGGAAGACGTCAAAAACTGGTGCAAGAAATGTGTGGTCTGCGCTGGAAGCAACGGTCCGCATAGACGATGAAGAGCTCCAATGCGTCAATACAACGTTGGCAATCCATTTGAGCGCATTGCGATTGATGTGGCCTGACCATTTCCGGAAAGTGACGACGGAAATAAATACATCATTTTATAATTAACACATTTATAAGAATGATTATATTACTTTTATTAAATAGTTTAACCATTAATGATGTTCTTAGATTATATATTTTGTTGTAGTCGCACCGCTTGATAATGGTTACTAAATAACCGAAACAGGTCGCATTGAATAAATTAGAACAGTATAAATAAAACCTTGATGGTTTCTTAAACCTTTTACCTGATAAACAGAAAATAAGTCTTTGAAATGAATTATATAATTAATTCTGTTCATTGGTTTCACGAATGGCGAGTATGACGTGTAACTACCATATTTAATTTTTGTAAAACTTTATTTTATTTAATAAAAAACAAAAATTGTCAATAAAGCCTCATTTACAACTCTTATCATAGTCATTGTTTTTGTTAACATTAAGAAGTTTGACATACGTAATAACGTCAGAGCATTCCAGCTACAGTTTTGTCTTTGCATAACCAAACAAACATAAAAGTTTGCAGACTTCAAGCTTTTGTCTTTGTTTTGTCCTTGTATTAACCTAAAACAGTTGACACGAAGATAATTTACCACATACGTAACAGTTTATTTTGTTGAATAGCCAATTGTATTCTGAGTTAAAATATGTATAGTTCAATTGAATTCAATTTACTTTCTTGTTTGAAGTTACGGTTTTTGTCTTCTTGGGAGCACGTTCCTCAGGAGAAGTCCATTGTTTCGACTGCATTTTTGTTTCTGACGTATAATGGTGTATCCAAGTTTCATCTATTGTGACATATCGACGAAAAAATTCTCTTGGATTACGTTTGAAAATAGCCAAATATTCTTCTGAATTTTTAATGTGAACGCACATTTGATCAGAATTAAGTAGCCGTGATCCATCCCGCGGATAACGTTTTCATATGTAAACGTTCATGTAAAATATTGCATATCCGTTCGGTTGAAATGTTTACTTCATTAGCTATCTCACGTACTTTCAATCGACGATCGCTAATTACAAGGGCGTTGATTTTATTAACAATATATGGAATAGTTTCTATATTTCCAGCAACGCTGTAAGCACGCTTCTATCTTGCTGTGTGTATTAAACAGTTAATTGTGTATTTTTTGATTAAATAAATTGTTGAGTGTTCTAGTAGTGAATAAATAAGCTGGCTCTTGCTTAATACTTCAGATTTTAGTGCTACCAATACTTTGTGAAGTGCTCTACTTCGTATTTGCTCCATTCGTAAGTACCGTCTTTTAAGTCGATATTCGCTTGTCGCATTGGAACTCAATTAAACAAGTTATCACCTCCACTCATTTCAATTTTTGTTTGCGAACCGTTGTTAAGAACTAACTATTTCGTATATCTACGTGTGTCATCGTCTTCTCTCGTAACATGTCCAGGTGTCCTAATTGCGATAAAGGAACAGCAAAGGATGATAAATGTGTTTCCTGCGATGGTTGTCGCATACTCGTCCATCTCACCTGTGTAGAAAACTTAACTTCTGATGATGTTAAACGGTTCACGCGATCCACTACAAAATCAATCAAAATTTTCTGCAATAAATGTTCAAATGATATAGATACCATATCAAGTATTAAGAAAATTATTCTCCAGCTTCAATCCGAATTACTCGAACTGCAACAAAAATTTAATTCTAATTCCGGCAATTCCAACATAGTTGAAAATATAATTGATGAAATCAATCAAAGACAGTATCGTCAGAACAATGTAATTATATCTGGTGTACCCGAAACTGACACTGAAAATGTAACAGAGAAGGCTGCTGAAATAATCTCTAAAGTTGCTCCAGATGTTAATGTTCAAAATATTAGAGTACATAGAATTGGTCAGAAAACGTCAAATAGCACACGACCGCGATTATTAAAAATTCGATTTAATAATATGGAGAACGCTCAAAAATTATTGCGTTCGGCAAAAAAAGCTAGGGAATATCCGGATTTAAAGGCAATCTATATTAACAACGATAAAACACCTATGCAACAACAACAATACAAAACAATAAAAAATGAATTACTTCATCGTCAATCCCAGGGAGAAAAGAACTTAGTAATATCTTATAAGTATGGCATACCACAAATAACTATAAAAAAAAACTAGTTCGTGCACTACCCAACAACTCATCCCAACTCAATATATATATTACCAGAACGTTCAAGGTCTCAATATGAAAAGTCATTTGCTATATTCACTATTACCATCTCTCGACTATGATATTATCAGCTTTAGTGAAACCTGGTTGAATGATGGTGTACTTGACTCCGAATTAAGTGATGGTTCATATATGGTGTTTCGCTCTGATCGAAATTTCGTGCAGTGCGGTGTAACTCGTGGTGGTGGTGTGTTAACATTAATAAATAATAAATTTCATGCTGTTAAGATTGATTTAAATGAGTATGTTTCACTGCTTCCCGTAAATGTTGATGTTGTTTGTTGCAAACTAGTATTTAATAATATCAATTTATATGTTTTTACTATTTATATTCCACCAGCAATGTCCTCAAATGGCTACAATGATATTTTCGATTTCTTTGAAAATTTACCATTTTTATTCGAAAATAATTTTGTAATATTGGGTGATTACAACATTACTGAATATATTCTGGATAGTACAAATCGCAATGTCATGCTTTGCAATAATTTTTTATCTTTTGTTAATGCCAAACAATACAATAATGTACTAAATAATAATGGCAGAATTCTAGATTTAATAATATCTAACAACAACTGTACAGTTAAGGATGACGAATCTTTGCTTGATACTAACTATGTTCATCATCCTTCGCTTCATATCATCATGGATGTAAATTCAAGTTTTAATAATAATGGTTTACAAAAATTTCTTCCGCAATCATATAATTTTAAAAAAGGTAATTTTCAAAAATTATATACTTTAATTTCTGAATATGATTGGAATGTACTTAAAGATTTTTCTGATGTTAACCATGCCTGTGAGTTTTTTTACTCAATAATCTATTCTATGTTTGATGAATGTATTCCTATTAAATCTAAGCAAGTAATCAACTCTCCGCCATGGTTTACATCTCAAATAAGATCTGATCTTAAGAAAAAGGCTCATTTTTATAAAATGTATAAAAAATACTCTTCTATTCCTGCCTACTATGTTAAGTACAGTCAAATTCGTTCCAAAATTAAAACTGATATAAAACAGTCTTATAATAATTATATCAACAATTGTCAAAATTCTATTTTAAGTAATCCAAAATTCTTCTGGAATTATGTCAACTCCAAGAGAAAAACGTCTACTTTTCCTTCTTCCATGAATTTTAATAATGTAGCACTTATCAAACCAAAAGACATTGCAGAAACATTTGCAACCCATTTCCATAGTGTCTATGCTCCAATCACCTGCAACCCTCCTATTCAAATCCCGAATATATCATCTACATCTATTAATCAGAGCAGATTAACTCGTGACGAAATCGAATCATTTATTAAAAAACTTAAAAATAATCTATCGTGTGGTCCAGATCTTTTACCAAACATGATAATTAAAGACTGTGCATATCCATTGTCCCTTGCCTTTTTTATATTTTCAATCTATCTATTGCTACAAATTCCTTTCCCGATATTTGGAAGTGTGTTCGTGTGACGCCGATTCACAAATCTGGTGATAAATCTAATATAAAAAATTATCGCCCCATATCAATTGTTTCTAACGTTAGCAAAATCTTCGAAAGTATTTTATATAAAAACATATATATATGCAAATTAAAGAATTTATATCACCCAGTCAACATGGCTTCATGTCAAAAAGATCAACTGCAACTAATCTATGTTATTTTACACATTATGTTTCCTCATTCTTAGACAAAAACGTTCAAGTAGACACAATTTATACAGACTTCTCCAAAGCTTTTGACCGTATTGATCACAATATCCTACTTCAGAAGTTAGAATCATATTATTTTTCAAAACCACTTATTTCCTTGCTTTCTTCATACCTTACCAATCGTTCTTTTTTCGTTCATTTTCTTGGTCAAAATTCTTCTTGTTTCAATGTATCTTCGGGAGTTCCACAAGGGTCCAACCTCGGTCCCCTCCTGTTTCTGCTTTTCATCAATGACATATCATCGATCTTCAGTAGTAATATTTTATTATTTGCAGATGATTTAAAAATATTTCGTGCTATATCTGATAATAACGACTGTGTAAAATTGCAACGTGATCTCGATCTCCTTCATAACTGGTGCCTAATTAATAAACTTGAACTTAACATAGATAAATGCAAAATACTATCTTTCACTCGCAAGAAAAATTGTTTAAGTTACGATTACAAAATCTCCAATATGCAGTTAATTAGGTGTTGTTCAATACGCGATCTTGGAGTAATTTTTGATTCACGACTTACTTTTACAGAACATATTCAATTGGTTGCTTCATCTGCTCTCAAAACACTGGGATTTGTTATTCGTAATACACGGCACTTTCATAATATTCAGGTATTATTTACGCTTTATTACTCTCTTGTCAGATCAAAACTTGAATACTGTGCTCTGGTATGGAATCCTATCTATGAAATTAATAGTAAAATAATAGAATCCGTACAAAAAAGATTCTTGAAATATGTTCACTACAAAATAATTGGAACTTATCCCGATAAACGTGTCAGCTATGAGCTACTACTTAATATCTTTCAACTTCAGTCACTCTCTGTCAGACGCCAAATAAATGCTGTTCTCCATCTTTACAAATTGTGTCATTCCGGTATAGATGATCCTAACTGTCTATCCTTATTAAACTTCTCTGTTCCCTGTATTCGCACAAGATTATCAAATACCTTCTACCTTCCTACAGCTCACACTAATGTATTTCTGCAATCTCCAATTAATTATATGTGTAGCCTGTTTAATAAAATTAATTGTAATGTAGACCTTTTTTCGAGTTCGTACAACAAATTCTGTCACATCATTATTAAAAATTTTATTTGATTTTAATTTATTACTGTGCATGCAGCTTGTTTATTGTAAAATTATCAAATGTTATATTTTGTGCTTATAATATATTTGTTTCCTACCCTACATGTTAGGTTTCCTGTTTGGGTAGTGTATTTATTAAATAAATAAATAAATAGTTACAGTAGATGACGGTCCCAGACGTTCTGCATCATATGTACTTGTATGGCCACTTTTAAAAGCAGAAATCCACTAACAGGCCTATTCTGTAAAATATTCGCTTAACGAATCGTTATCATAACGAAATCGTTATTATGAAAATTGTTATAGCTACTTAACGATAATCGTTATCTTTGTATTCATATTCTGTAACTCATTTAAAAAAATAATAACCTTGGGATCAAGTTAAGAACTTTATTTCCTAAAATCAAATTTAATATTAAATCTAATATCTAAAATAATTCAATATCACTTACAAAACTTCTAGGTTAGATTAGTTCTGGTGAGAGTTAGCTGTCAACCTGTCAGCTATCAGACTCTTTCTTCTTCTTGTTGTAAGCTATGCTAGAGCTACTACTACCATCTGTAGACAAATTGGGAAGCTTGCGTTAGGCGCTAGGAATAAAAACTTATTAAATTATTTTAATATTACCTTGTAAAAAACTATGTGACGGGATTTTGAGATCAATAATAATAGCAATTTTATTTTGACACGAATAAAAATACAGAATTACGGACAGAACGTTTAGATAACGAATAATTTTTCCAGTCGTTAAAAAATAACGATATCGTTATCTTTTTTTCGTTATGTAGAATTAAATTATTGTTTACAGAATACCACTTTAACGATACGATAATAGCGATTTAACAGTGCATAATGTTATAACCATCGTTTACAGAACAAGCCTACTAAACGATTTTCGTTATTACCATGACGATATAACATTTTAACGTTTCGTTATGTCATAACGATGCTTACAGAATAGCCCTATTAGACATTATTCCATGGAACGGAGCACATTCACAGTAATATTTACGTAACTTTTCCTCGGTTTCTTTATATATATATATATATATATATATATATATATATATATATATATATATATATATATATATATATACAGGGTGTCCCTTAACTTCGAGCAAAAACTTTAAGGGCATATAGTACTGACCAAAATGAATAAAAAAGCTTCATCAACATAGGAATGATCTTCAACTGTTTCCGAGAAAAGCGAAAAATCTAAGAAAAACTGACAAAGATAGCGATCGAATAAAATTTTGTCTATGTCAGTAAAAAGACTATAAAAAACAATAAAATTTTATATGAAACATTTTTCTCAATTTCTTATAGTTACGTAGTTATATGAAAATTAAATATTGACCAAGGTCGCCACAACATTTCACTTTTGATTTTTATAAAATAACAAAAGGCCATCTAAGATTACCTCTCAAAGGTAAACAAAAAGTCTCAATTAATCAAAATCGTAATTCTTATAGTTTTCGAGATAGCAAAGGTAAATCTCGTAAAAACTCATTTTTCACTGCGTTATATCTGGGAAACTATTAAAGATCGAACACATTTTGACTGAGCTTTTTTTACTCATTTTGATCAGTATTATATGCCCTTAAAGTTTGTGCACCAAGTTAAGGGACACCCTGTATACAGGCTGATCACGCGAGAATGAACCAGCAATTATCTCCGTTATTAAGAGAGATAGCGATTATCTTCAAATAAACAAATTTACTATAGACAATATCGACAATAAGATGTCGTATCAAGAAGCGTTCTGTTACTTCCGGTTCCGGAGTATGTGATACCAACTTTGAAATTTCAAATGGAACATACTATATTTTTTATATTTTTGAAAAGTACACAAAATTTTCTTTACAATGGTGGTAAATTAGTAGTATATTGTATTATTAAAAAATAAAATGGCGGACGTTTGAAATATAAACATATTGAATGAAAAAAAAAATCAAGTGGGTGAGATTTGATTGTTTTTTGTCATAGATGATGATATTTTTTGAGATAAATTCATTTATATTACGTAACCTAGGCAACAAATCTAATAAAACAAATTTCCACACTTTTTTGGCTTATTTTGTAAGATATTTCAAACGTCCGTCATTTTACTTTTTAATAATACAACGTCCTACTTATTTACTATCATTGTAAAGCATATTTTATGTACCTTTCAAAAATGTAAAAAAATATAGTATGTTCCATTTGAAATTTCAAAGTTGGTATTACATACTCCGGAACCGGAAGTAATAGAACGCTTCTTGATACGACATCTTATTGCCCATATTGTCTATAGTAAATTTATTTATTTGAAGATAATCGCTGTCTCGCTTAATAACGAAGATAATTGCTGGTTCATTCCCGCGTGATCAGCCTGTATATATATATATATATATATATATATATATATATATATATATATATATATATATATATATATATACAAGGTGCATCAGGACTAGTGTAAAAAAAACATATTCTTGACATCATTTTGAGTAAAAAATGTTATATGAACATAGATCTTATTCCTTTTGGTTACAAAAATACAAGAGTTCAAAATTTTATAAATAGCAGCAATTTTTAATTTTTTTTTAATCAAAATACCTTCAAGCCAGAGTAATAAACAATGAAAAACAATGCAAAATTAATCTAAAATTGATTTTTTTTACCTGAGTTTTTGTTATTGTGAAATGGATGGGTTTAGTGTAGCAGAATACGCAACGTTTCAGCGTAAATATTTGGGCTGGTATATTTAATAATCAGTTTCTGGAAATCGAAGTTTTAAATAACCATTTAACTTCGGTGCTATACAGAGAATTTTTAGAAAGCAGACATTGTGAAATGATGGAGGAAGTACCTCTCCAGATACGACAACAAATGTGGTATCAGCATGACGGGCGCCCCTTTTCATTACGGAAGACAAGTGACAGCTTGTTTAAATCAGCATTACCCGAATAGATGGATAGGACGCGGAGGTCCTGTCCGATGGCCCGCACGATCTCCCGATTTAAATCCTCTGAATTACTATTTATGGGGACACATGAATCAAATGGTGTATAGTGTTCAAATAAACACACGCAACCAAGAAAGAATAAGAAACGCTGCAGCTGACATTCGTAACAACCACAATACAATTAATTTAGTTTATGATTCCATGATTCGTCGATGTCAAGCTTGTATTCGAGCTCGAGGGGCACATTTTGAACACTTACTATAAGACAAAATGAATATATTTAATGTTTCCATTGTTTGTTACTATGTTTTAAATGTATCTTGATTAATTTTTTTAATAAAATTGCTGCTACTTGTAAAATATTGATCTCTTATATTTTAGTAACCAAAAGGAATAGGACCTATCTTCATATAACATTTTTACTCAAAATGATGTCAGGAATATGCTATTAATTATTTTTACACTAGTCCTGATACACCCTGTATATATAAACATACTGTAATATACTATAATATTCTCATTCCGTTATAGTCAGGACTATTAATGTCTGTTGCACAGTACCTTTTGAAATATAGTAGAGCCAACAATTCTGGTCCCAATTATTCCCAGCCAAACATTAAAACCAAATCTTTCTTGATGCCTGGATGTTCTCAGTATTCTGGGATTTTTGGTTGCCCAACGTCTTACATTATTTGTGTTAAAAAGCCCATTGTTCGAAAAATATGATTCATCAGAAAATAAAATTTTATGATGAAATCTGTTATCATTCTGCCACATTTGTAAAAAACCAATTGCAAAAATTTATTCTACGATCATAGTCATATTCCCTAAGAGATTGCCTAATGTGTATCTTATAAGAATTAAAACTATGTTTTTTTTAAATTTTGAATGCTCTCCAACATGATACCGCGCATTCTCTACTTAATTCCCTCACCGACACTTGAGGATTGTAATTAATGTAAGCTAATATTATTTCTTCTTCTTCATCTCGATGATTATCTACTTCATTTCCTCTTCTTTCACGTCGATTTTTCAGTTTAAATGGTCCATGTGTTTTCAATTTATTAACAACTTTATTAAAATATTGTCTTCTCGGTTGTCGTCGGTGAGGATACCTCTCTCCATAAAATTGAAGTGATCTAACAGAATATCTTTGACATTCTCCGAATATTAAAATCATATCAAACATTTCTTCATTTGTGTAATTTACTTGAGCCATAATTATTTAATTATTACAAGAAATTGTCACTATCACAAATGTAGGTAAATTCTTTTCTTTTGTTATAAGATAATAAAATTGTTTATTTTGTATGGAATTTTATTAATACATATTTTAACTTTGCTTATTAACATTTTTTTGTATCTCTCAAAAGAAACAAAATATTCGTGGTGCCGGACTTACGCCAAACACCCTATATATATATATATGAATTATGTAGATGCCCAGCCCTTGTTGCATCATTCTTGGTAACTTTCCATTATGTAACATTAAACCCTATACATCATAAATGTCATACCACCTAAGGAGTTAAATAGCTCATCTCCAACAAGTAAAGCAGAGTTTATGTCGGTCTGTAGAAAGGTTAAGTTCAATTCCACTGATTCCATTGATTTAATTGGCGTAGTCGGTAGGATGGCCAAAAGGCTTTAAACTCGATTATTGACTGAAATGCGCATACCTAGTATGATAGTGAAGGCCTATTGAATGCCGGCTACTAGAGGAATCGTAAACATCGGGACAATTCGTGAGTATGAATATTACTTCGTATATTGTGCTCCGTTTAGTGGCCATGGCGTATATTTTTAGCAAACAGAGAAATTTGTAAGCAATATTTAGTATATTTAATAGTAATTAAATAAGTTTAGGAGGAATATACGAACTATGACTAATAAATAATAATTTAGAAGATTTGGTAATACGCAAATATACTGAAACTATTGACATATTAACGAGAATATGAAATTTAATATGAGTATTCTATATTAAATATAAATACTACAGCCCCAAATATATAGTTATAATTCTAACTACATACTATAGTGTTTTTCAATGTATGTTAAGAGCTGTAAATGAGGCTAACTTTATAAAGATTAATTTCAGGTTACAAGTTCATCGGAACATATACTTAAGCTTTGTGTATCCTATTACGAGATATTCTGTATGCGTAATAATTTAACTTGATCTCGACCCTGACATTCTTGTCTTGTTTTGAAAAAAAATGTTATCTTGATACTAGATCGAACATTGATTTTCCTGAATTTTATTATTAATTCTCAAAAAACTTTATTATTTTTATTAATTATATTTTATTTTATTGATATACATAATTTATAGGGTCTCGTGGCCGTGTGCCTGAGTGTCTGGTCGCGAATCTAGGGGACCCGGGTTCGATCCCGACCGACGCCAAAAATTACATCGCATTTCAATGGCACAAAATTGACCCCTGTGGCGCACTCTCCACGCCAGCAATGAGTGCCCGTGAGGTGACGCCTGGTAAGCGCCCGCACGGTACAAATATTCCATCATTACCGATATCTGTGTATGAAGCAGATTGGCACACCCAGCAATGGTTAATATGCCGTGATGAAATATTTATTTATTTTATTTATTTATAATTTATTTTATGACCTTTCTCCATATTTTCATTGTACACACATACTTTACAGATTAGATGTCAATGGCGGCCTGATATAAAATATTTTTTTATCACAAAAATTTAATTGAATATCCGTGCTATTTTTGTTAATGAAATAATGTATGTAAATAAACGGAGTATTTCTAAAAACATCTTACCAATATATTTCCATAATAACAGTAAATTTAATATAGGTATTTTTTTTTTTTTGGTAATACAAATACAAAACGCAGTGACATTTATATCATCGAAAAGAGAAAAAAATGATGGGTAAAAATCAAATATGCATTCCATTTATAATAAATGTATTGTAATGATTGCAAAGGTTACTTCTAGTATTCGTAATTAGAATAAAATATGTATATTTCACATGTATGTTAAATTGTAAAAGATATTGTACATGTATTAGTTTTACTTTAGACTAAAGCCTTTAGTCTTACAAGATGAGAAACGAACCATTATGCTAAATCAGCATAAATGAAAGAATGACGCTGAGATTGAAACGATAGGGATTGGGTGCTGGTGCGTCGTTCAGGAAAGATGTGTGGAGGCTAAATTTGAAATATTATGAAGGAATTTCCTGTGATACCATTTAACCAAATAGTTGTTGTTCCCGACATAATTAAACCAAGTTAAGGTATGTACTTTTTTTTGAAATTTATATTTTTGTGATTTTTTGGATTAAACTCACTGTATTTTGTCATTCAAATATGCTGTTGTAAATTGCTATTGTATTTGACTATTCAAAATTTAATATCTATTAATTTATGTTTTATAGTTATAATTTTATGTTGTATTTATATTCATATCTAACTTTATCGTTGTAAATATATTTTGTTAAACTTTTAAAAATCATTTAATTAATTTTATTCACACCTTTTTTTGAACTCACAAAGCTTATGAAGAAAATTACCGCTCGGAATATAGTAAGTCAAAACTGCTCGGACTTATTAGAGTATTAAATATTTATATTATTAAAATTGGTGATTAGCATTGAGATTTATTACAATTGATAACATCGGTGGAATAATATAAAATTGCTTTTATCACATTATTTTGTGCTATATCTTGAAAATTTACCAATAATACGCTGCTGGATAGACAATATAATATTGTTACTTTTTTTGTCAGTATCTGATAGTTTAGAATTTATTTGAAAAAGAAGAAAATACCCAAAATCAGTTTTCGCCATTATCTAGTGATCTATGCATTTTTCTGAAAAAAAAAAACAGAAGTATCCCTAAAATGACCTTCATGGCAATTTTTGCCCCAGGACATGGAAGTCTTTAGGTCTTACAGTTTCCGAGACACCCATATTACCCACAGTGTGGCCTTGATTAAAAAAAAACACCTGTATATTTTAGAGCCGCTTTTTATAAAAGTTCAACAGCCGAATTCACCATTAATCCTTTGAATAATAATCAGCTGATTAAAGAATCAAGCAGATCCGTAGATCAACGTATGTTCTAAATTCATTAACTTGATTTCTGACTCAAGGAATTGTACTTTCTGTTAAAAAAGTATTAATATGTAAGTTTTTAATTTATTTGTATAATATACTTCATAATTTTTCTGTAATAACATTATATTTTGATTATGATGTAGGAAGAAATTATATTGATTCCAATAAAGAAAATGAACGATATAAATTTGAAAATAATAAATCCATGCCGGTTTTAAATAAAGATAAAGAAGAAGCATGAGGTAAAGTTACAAATGAGTACAACAGCCTGAGCCTGAATCCCTTTTTTTCGTTTATTATTTTCTACGAGTAGAAATGAAATAACTTCTTTGATAAAAACATTTTATGACAATGACAAATTTTAAATGAATTATTTTTTTCTACGTTCCGTCGCCTTTAGATAAGAAAGATATTGTCTTGGTCAAAAAATTCATAGTCAGTTTTTAACGAATAAGCACATTAGGTAAAAATCGAAGACGATCCAAAACACGTGCAAGCAAAGCAGCTGTCAACAAGTAAGTGAACATTCAAAATGGCCGAGCTTGTCGACATAAGTGAGAGACATGAGTACCAACATAAAGCCACAAAAAGATCGAAATTCGAATATACGTAACCCGCGAAAATTCAAAATTCGCGATAGTTTTTGAACACACCTCGTATATTCTTGTTTGGTTGTATTTTTTTGTTTGATTGTAGCCTTGTGTGCTGCTAGTGCTATGGTTCTTGTACAACTTTCTAATTCTGCGTCTATGTTTTCCGGATTTTTCATATTTCGTGTTTTTTCTAATTTTTTGTCTATTTCAATTTGAAATTTTTCAAAGTCAATTTTGCCGTTTGTTAATTTCGGTGTTGGTTTTAGTGGTTCTAAAGTTTCTGTAATTGTTATGAGAACAGGAAGATGATCCGAATCTAGTTCGTGAATGACTCTTTGGGTTAAAGTTTTTGCATAGTTTTTAGATAATATTATATCTAGTATATCAGGTTCATGATCAGTGCGGTATGGTATGTAAGTTGGTTCTGGTGGAGCTTGAATAAAACAACCTATTCGCGATGAATATTCGTGTAATTTATTACCATTTGGATTATTGGCTCTGCATCCCCATATAATGTTTTGGCAGTTCAGATCGCCTAATACAAATGTTGGTGTATTATCAGAATATATTATATATATAAGTCCCGTTCTTTCAGAGTTTTACTTGGTTGTTTATAAGCATCTAGAAGTTTTATTTTGGTGTTGTTTCCCATATATGTAGTTATAGCAACAGCTTCTAAAGATTCAAGTGGTGGAATTATGGTGGCACAATGTTTAATTTTTCTTTTAATAATAATGGCTGCTCCACCTGAAGCTTCTTCTGAGTTTCTATCATATCTGTGCACTATATATCCTCTTATTCTGAAGGTCTCTTTTGGTTGTAGATGTGTTTCTGTTATGCATGCAATATCTATATTATTTCTTGACATAAATTCTATGAATTCATTTTTTTGGCGTTTTATTCCGTTTGCATTATAATTCATTATTGATGTTTGACTAATATAACGTCTACTATTTGCTGTCATTGAGGAAATTGGTAGATAACAGGGAAGAGAAGAAGGATTTGATCTGTTCTGCATAAGGAAGGATAAGGTTAATAATTGTTTGTAGCAAGGATGGGGTTGTGGATTGCTCATTGTTGTCTTGGGTTTTTTGATATTTTGGGATTTATTATTTCGTGCTCTATTAACATAAGAATTGGGATTGTTTTGGCTATGGGAGACGGGTTCAGTGTGATTAGTTATTATTTCCGGTACAAATTGGGGTTGTTGTTGTTGTTGACGCTGACTTCGGATAATTGGCTTATTTAAATTTTGATATATTGGACATCCTTTATAGTTAGCGGGATGACTTCCTCCACAATTGGTATATTCTGGGGTTTCGTTCTTTTGTTTGTTACATTTGCTGAAATGATTTTGTGAACATTTTACACATCTAGGATCAAGTTTGCAATAGTTTTTGGTATGACCGTATCTTTGGCAGTTTGTACATTGGGGTATGTCTTTCGATTTTCTTCTTGGTTCAACTGATACAATTGTGTGAAATAATTTTGTCAGGTCGAATATTCCGCTAGCAATATCATTATGAGTAAGTTCTACCACGCATAAAGGCATTGGGAATTTTTCTTTATTTAATAAACGTGTGACTTTTAAAACTGGGAATGACTTTTCTTTTAGTTCATTTGTTATTACGTTTGTGTTAATTGAGATGGGTATGTTTCTAATCACTACTGATAAGATATTGTTTTCAGGATTACGAAATGTATGGTATTTTAATTTTTTATCATCATAAAATTTTGTTAAATTTCGGTAATCTTCGATACATGTTAGATTAATACGTAGAGTATTATTTTTTTGTTGTGTTGTGAATTCTTTTGTTGTTATTTCTTCTATATCCTTAGTGATTATTTTGTAATTGTTAACATTATGTAAATATATAGGTGGTATTTTACTATTTTTTGGTTATCAGTATTATCTTTTTGTTCTGGCTGAGTATCTTTTAATTCTAGTGTAATCTGTTATTTAATAATAATTTTTCGGTGTCTAAGATGTATTTTTTGTGAGTATCGCTATAGTTATCATTTACTATAAGTTTACGTTTCTTTGATGACTGACTGATAATTTGTGACATACCTCCAGTGGAGTCGATGTTCATTGTTGTGTTTATTTGTTGTTTTGAGAATCCGGCTTGACTTAAAGCTATAGTTTGTAGTGAGCAGATACTCTCCGAAGAGAGATCTGTGTTGTATTGTCACTATTTGTTATTATATATTTATTTTTTAACAGTATTTATTGTTTATAAACTACCGTATGAGACGCCTATGGCGTGTTTTTTTTTTAAATTTAAATACACTTGCTTATCACGTCCGCGCTGTACCACTGTTCGCACGGAACTCGAGCCTGAATCCCGACATAAATGTCAAAATTAGAATTCAAAGATGTGATCAGTCCTTGATTCATAAAATATGACGAATCAGTTGATCATTGATTTTGATTAGTAGATTAGCTCAATTTTTAATGGTAAATTGGATTGATTCAGAATCTGCGTTGATCTGTGGATCATCTCATGATTAAGGAATGGTGAATTCGGCCGCGAGTAAATTTATTTAATTACACTAAGTTGAAACTATTTTACATAAATAAAAATCGCGTTATATTTGTTCAATTCGATTATAAAACTAATACTTAACCTTGGAATCATAATTTTATATTTACCTCCCATGCTACTACCCCAGGCAAGCATTGTTATTCCTAAAGTCTGTTGAGTTAATCCAATTAAAGTGCCTACGAGATTAAATAAACCGACGAGTTCTCTCACATTAAAATATATAATCATCATCGCCATTGTAAGAGCCATGAAAGCAAAAAGCTGAAAATTAAAATGGTAGTATAATATAATTATTAATGTTACTGTAAAAATTTCGGTTTTATTACTATTTTTTAAGCTGCAAAGCTTTTAACTATACGCGGTGCAACTGAGCATTAACTCTAAATCGACCCTTATTCGAATATTTGACTTTTATGATTGTACTAGGTAGACAATGTTGTTAAGAGACATATTGTTAAAATATCTGTTACATATGAAATAATATTACTTTTATATTTTAAAGTAGACGACAATATATGTCAGTTTAAATTGAATACTTGTAAAGCAGCATAGGAAAGACACGTATAGAATTGTTTGCGATTTAGCACTTAGTGCGATTAATAGGGTCATTTCACAAATTTTAATTGTGCTTAAAAACCACATAAAATTTATTTTAAATCACATTATACGGTCTCAATAAATAAGAACTTTAAATTATGTATTATTTTCATATGAATAAGTAACTAAAATCACATATACGAGTTCCACCTTAAAATTGGAGATTTGCGCGAAATATGGCTTATATTTCCGGATCAGTAGGTGCGTTCAATGGAGCTAGCAAATCTAGCAAATGCTTACTTAGCATTTGCTATCTGCTAGGGCGTGCATTGAACGATCTGATTGTTTTGCTATGTTTGAACTGTCAGATGACTTGTCAGTCAGTGAGGTTACGAAAATTGAAAACTGAAATATTGAATTTTTGCATAAAAGATAACACTGATATATTGAATGCAGTGTCAGATAAATAATAAGTAGAAAATAAACTCTCAATGGTATTAATTACATGCATAAATTAATTTTAGTAGGATATTCCACGCAAGTGAACTCAAGTACAAATATTTTATGTTATTTTTACGTAATTTATTAATTTTCATTGAAAATATATTCAAATATTACAAATGATATTTGAATTTGTGCGCCATATTTTTACATACAGCAAAACAAGCGAGAAAATAGTCGCTTGCTTTGCTTACTTAGCAAAACGAGCAAATGCTAAGTTAGCAAGGTGTTCAGTACATTTTACTTCCGCTTTGCTCGATTTGCTAGCTTCATTGAACGCACCTAGTGATTGGTTTATACCGATGCCGACACAGATTTACAATCTGCACTTTAATTTTTTTATACCTGTATCATAATCACTGATCAGTGTACTAAAAAGCGTACATAATCTCAAGGTTAAAACACTCCGTGCTTTAAAGTCGCTAAGCAACAACAAACGTTATCAATTTGTTTATTTATAATTTTCAATAAAAATAACAAGCAATACCTACTGATTTACTTCAATTATTCATATAATAATAATATAATTATTGTAATATATAAATGTATGATGAATTTTAAATAATATATTTTCCTTTCCACCAATTGTAAACCATTAAAATGTAACACATTTCACATCATATGCTTAGCACAGGCGCAATAGACCAGTCCAGATCACGTGACTTTGACATGTCGGCCATGTTTATTGAGGGGCATACAAACATCAGTTTTATATTGTAGGAAGTAGTATTATTGCAATTATTGACTGAAGTGTGACATGCTGCTTTAAAATTTGATACAGTTTTCGTCCTGTTCTGAACTTAAACCAATTAGTACTAGAACTCTGGTCGACAGTTATTTTATTCACTGCATCACATTCTTCTTGAGTTAAAAACGGTGTTATATCCTTAGCCACTAACACAAGTTGTTCCAAAGATAAATTCAAAGAATGTTCATTGAACAAATTACTAAACTCCACGGGCAAAGATATTTCTGGTGTATCCATGTGAAATTCAGAAGCAAACGGTTCCACAACACGAAAGATTGCAGAATTAGTACCAGTTTCTTCTACACTACGAAGATTTTTTGTAAACTCTCGTTCTCTAATGTTGGAGCTGATTTTGATGTAAAGTGAGATAGCTGCTTTTCTCCCCAGTTTAATTCACTAATTTTTACCATTGCTGCTGTTAATATTAAATAATTGACTAAGTCAATCATTTCAATATTTGGAAAATCCTTCAAACAGTAAGGATCACAGTTATTTACAGGAGATATTTTTTTCTTATAACGTTCTTTGGCATCACCACTCAGATTATTACAAAAATAATCACTTTTTACATCCATAATTATGATATATAAGCAAATATTTGTCACAAAGTGCTGTGTCTTGAGACAAGGGTTTCACAAAATATCAACAGCCCAACGTTTTCAAACGAGAGTACTATGTGAATAACAGCTTTGTATGCCCCTCAACAAACATGGCGACGATTATGTGACGTCATTCTGGAATAGTCTATATTTGTGATCAAAATTTACCAGGCGTGGAGCCACTTTTTTAGGTTAAAATATTACTTCAGCTACAAAGGAAATTGGCTTCTGAAAGAATCGAATAGCGACAACCTTGAAAATAAAATAATTGTTATTATATATTTCTCAAAACAGTGATGCCATAAACTGAGTACTTTCAAAAATAACATAAGAGGCCTCTAGGAAAAATTTACGTAAGTCTTTTTCTGTAAAAACGTAAGATTTCTTAGCTTCATATCCTTTATTTAGTCCCTTCATAAAGGCATGCAGCTCATGAAATAATACTAAATCTATTGCATTTTTTATTTTTAGCATTGCTTGAAGTTTTGAATGCATGCACCAGAGAGTTGAAGATTTATACATTCTAGACTGTGATGAAATGTAAAATATTACGTCAAAAAATCAAGTAAGTAATTGCGGAATATTACCATTTCCAACATATATGCAAGCATTGACAGTTTTCGAATTCTTGCTCTCCATCCGCTTCATTCATTTTTCATATTCTTTAAAATAGGCTTCCTTTGACTTGTTAGGAACTAATCTCAATTCAGCTTGTTCAGCCAATTCTTGTATACTAGATGAACTTTGCTTCTCCATTCTATCTGCGTTTTTCGTCTTAACGATAGTCTGATGTTTATAATAAATAAACAACAAATATCAAAATGGCAAAGCCGCATAGTAACGTACACAACAAATGCTAATCAACATATTGGCAAGCATTGGCAGTTTTCGAATTCTTGCTCTCCATCCGCTTCATTCATTTTTCATATTCTTTAAAATAGGCTTCCTTTGACTTGTTAGGAACTAATCTCAATTCAGCTTGTTCAGCCAATTCTTGTATACTAGATGAACTCTGCTTCTCCATTCTATCCGCGTTTTCCGTCTTAACAATAGTCCTGACGTTTATAATAAATAAACAACAAATTGCGAAACGGCAAATCCGCATAGTAACGTACACAACAAATGCTAATTAATATCCATGTAAACGATGTTACGTCATATCACACAAAGTTATGAAACATCAAAATATCAGATCTTTTCTTCAAGCATCTTGTGCAGGTATAATAAAAAATTGCGTATGATACACGTGTATAAGAGCGATTAAAGCACTCGTGTCTTTAATGGCCTGCTTGTACACTTGTATCATAATATACTATTAAAGATGTCCGGTCAGTGTTATTTGTAATGAACGAATTAACAAGTTTATACATTTTTCTCTCTCATACTCGTATTTGCACTGACAAGAAGGAGGCGCGATAAGAATGAATATAACACGCTTGGCTTTCAAAAATTTATATTGTTGCGACTAAGTTACGACATGCTATTTTAAAATGATACTCATTGTTGATAATACTGTCGCTGTAGCTAACATAAGTTCATTTATTATTTCGGATATATAATTTGATTCATAGCCGTGCATAAAATGCTGGGTCGTACCAGTTAAGGGTGAATTGCTTTTGCATTTTTACTTCCGTCACCTTTAGGAAGGAAGGCTGCGTTTGACCGAAAAAATCCTGTAAAGTAGGCGAAATACTTACTCAACTCGCAGGTTGCATAGTTAATAATGTAAGGATCGGACAGTTACTTTCCGGTTCCTTACAATTATCCGAGTTAGCTCAGTAAAGAAGGATTTTCCGCTCTAAAAAGTGATCATTCAGAAACAGCTCATTTTCTAGACGATCGCGAAAAAAATATATATCTTTATTTAATGTATATTGTTCAAAACAATAAACAATTCAAAAAATAAATAAAAGTTCTGTTCCCAAATGTAAAAATTTTGTTTGAAAATATGTGAATAAATGGCAGAACTATAGTAAGAATGATTAGGCAGAGGACTCACGTCATGAACCTGAAAAAAACCTTATAAAAAGAAAGATAACTTGTACAAATTATTTGTTTTTAAATAAGAAAAAATATACTAGTATTAAAGAAACGTATATATTAATGAATATACATTTATTTCTAAGTCAATCGTTATTCCTTTTACGGAATATAAAATTATTTGACACAACATGATCATTGTCAGTAGTGCTAACGTATGGTACAAAAATAAACTACAATTATTTCAAATAACTTTATATTCCATACAAGGAATAACGACTGATTTAGAAATAATTGTAAATATCATTAATATATACTTAATACAAGTACTTTTTTTTCTTCTTCTTTTAAAAATAAATAACACCCAAAAATTTCTACAAATTATGTCATTTTATAAGGGTTTTTTCAGGTTGATGAAGTGAGTCCTCTGCCTAATCATTTTCACTATATGCAGACATCAGCGAGTCGTTTGTTCATAACTTAAGATTGGCGACAATGCAGGGTGACAAAGCGTGAGCGTGAACTGTGTAGACGCGTTGTGAGTTGTGAGCACATTGCAAGTATTGTCAGTTTGTAAAGAACAGTTTATATTCAAATAAAATATAAAAAACAAACAACACAAGTTGATTTAGTGTGAGAAAATACCACATAATGGAACATTTTGGTCCTTCGAAACCGGATAAACAAGTGATGAAAAGTGTTAACCTACATTGGAATCTAACCTAACAAAGCAAGCAAGAAAGGAAAACGCTCCAGAAGGAGGCAGGTGTGGCCCTTGCATCAGCAAAGTCAGCAGTCAACACAACAATCAGCTGCAAGCTTCACAAGTGACAGCAGAATAACGGAGCGGGAAATTCAAACAAGTCAACTCAAGGTAGGCGTTTCTCCGATCATTTCCCTTTACATTGCAACATTCATGTAATCGTTTTAAAATTTAAAAATGAGTGTAACAGAAGAATTAAACAATTTAAAAATAATTATTATTAATTCGCGTATGAAAAACTTATTAGAGTTTCAACAAGTTGCAAAAGAATCACACACAGCACACAGCCATCAGGCAATGAGTAGATATAGTCAGATCAAATGTTAGTGCATTATAGTCATTAGATGAATCCATAGATCAATTGGACACATTTTTCATTTACATTTTAAACTGAAAATTAGATTAGCGAACAAAACAATTATGACAAGAAAAATTATCATCAATAAATAATGAAAATGAAAAACCAACATTGGACACATTTTTAACATTCTTGACTTCTAGATGTCAAACATTAGACTGGTAGAAAGAGCTGTCAAACCAGAATATCAACAAAACCAACAACAAGCTAAAATCCGTATAATCAACCACAGGACGATAGATACCAAATGAAACAAGAAAAACCCACGTAGTTAGGAATAGAATAAGAATAGGACACACAAGAATTACACATCAACACCTATTTCAACACACAGAACCCCCGCAGTGCGAAGACTGCAACACACCCATCACAGTTCAACACCCATTAATCGACTACCCAAAGTACCAAGGCGAAAGAGATAAATACAAGATTCCACCCATACTCAAAGAAACTCTAACCAACGACACCATCAAAAAAAATTTATAGACTTAATAATAATATTATAATACAATACACTATGTAACACCATGTATGTATAATTCATGCCAATAAACAAAAAGTTGAGGCAATTTTCTTTCAAATAAATAAATGGATATATATATATATATATATATATATATATATATATATATATATATATATATATATAATATATATATTATATATATATATATATATATATATATATATATATATATATATATATATATATATATATATATATATATATATATACAGGGTGTATCAAGATAATGGAACAGTGCCATTTATTCGTGAATATAAAAAGTTACACAAAAAAGTGATGAAGATATTTTATAAAGCATAGAGGGGGATATAACTATTATTATTTTAGAGCCAGTGGTACTCAACTTATCGATCAATGTTATACTTTTTTAAATAGTATCATATATTTTTTATTAACTCATTAAATAGCGAATTTTCTTCTGAATTCAACAATATAATTATATTATACCCTTACATTGCGAAAAATTTGATAAAAGTTAATTTAAAGTTAGTATTTTATTTTTTTTAAGTAGGCCAAGCAAACATTTAACTATTAAAACAAAAGAAATATTTCTGTCATTTTTGTATGTCATTGTTACGTACTATATTATTTTTTTGAAATGTTCCAAATTACGTTATTCTTTTTTTTATTTCGCGTAAAGATTAGTTAGTCTTACGAAATTAGGATATTTTTTTGCAAATAAATTGCATGCTAGGAATGCATTTTGCTGAGTCTTGCATCAATAAATAAAATCAGTTTTTGTTAAATCTGCTGCCATTATTAAATTAATTATTACAATTTACAAAGGTAACGAAAATTACCGTAATTGTAATAATGGATAACAATGAAATACGAAAATGATAGATAATTTTCTTTTGTTTTAATGATTAAATGTTTACGCAACCTACTTAAAAAAAATTTAAATAGAAATGAGATACTAACTTTGAATTAATTTTTATCAATTTTTTTGCAATGTAGGGGTATAATATAATTATATTGTTGAATTCAGAAGAAAATTCTCTATTTAAATATGTCATTTAAAAAAATGTAACTTTGATCCATAAGTTGAGTACCACTGGCTTTAAAATAATAAAGATTATGTCAAAATGTGTCCCCCTCTATGCTTTACAAAATATCTTTATCACTTTTTTGTGTAACTTTTCATATTCACGAATAAATGGCACTGTTCCATTATCTTGATACACCCTGTATATATATATATATATATACAGGGTGATTCATCGGTCTGTCCTCTCTTTATAACTCTTTTATTTTAAGTCAGATAGAAAAACTCTTCAAATATAATTTATATAATATATTATTTTCTATCTACATACTATATGCATTTGTATACAGGGTGCTCCGTTGAAGCGAAACAATATATAACTTTATATTTTTTAATGGAACACCCTATATATATTTATTTATTTTGATAGTAAATTAGATTCCCTTTAAAAAACTATTAAGTAATAAGGGGTCTAAAATCATAAATTAAGAAGTTATTTACGTTCATAAAAAAAGTAGTTCATAGTGGAAAAAACCATAATTTAATACAAAATTTTGATTCTTTTTTATTAATACTTATTTTAAACATTACACTAATTACAAAGAGGCTATTAAAATTTAGTGACAGACTAAATAATGCAAAATTATAATAAATGCTCGAAAACTTGTTCAACTTCAATACATTTTTCTATTCTTTATTATTCAACGAATAAAGGTAAATAACTTCTTAATTTATAATTTTAGACCCCTTATTATTTAGTACTTTTTTAAAGAAAATATAATTTACTATCAAAATAAATAAAGATATATAGGGTGTTCCATTAAGAAATATAAAGTTACATATTGTTGCGCTTCAACGGAGCAACCTGTATACAAGTGCATATAGTACGTAGATAGACAATAATATATCATATAAATTTTATCTGAAGAGTTTTTCTATCTGACTTAAAATAAAAGAGTTATAAAGAGAGGACAGACCGATGAATCACCCTGTATATATATATATATATATATATATATATATATATATATATATATATATATATATATATATATATATATATACATATATCGGGTTAAAGAGATATACTATTAGGTTCGGATATATTTTGGGAGACATTATTGGACAAATAAAGTTAGCAAGAAATCAGCCGGTTCTACAAAAAAACGAATTTTGGATGGGTTGTAGCGGGTCCTATCAGTGTAAACAAATCAAATTACAGTCAAGTATCATGCCTATCGACAAATAAGTAAGTTGAAGATCAAGTCGAAAGATTCTGGCAAGTAGGAGTTGTATGAGAAAAGAGCATGGACTGAATAACAGCAGGCAGAAGAAATATTTAGCAATACTGTGAAACGAGACAAGAAGAAAGATTCGTAGTTTCAGTACTAAATAAAAAAATGTAGAAGAGGATGAAGAATTGAAGAGCCAGTATATTGGTTTATCAATCAATATGAAAATATGGAACACATGAATCAATATATAAAATAAATCAGGAACAGAACATGAAATTTACCTACCGCATTACCCAGTGGTATAGAAAGTTTAACCACCAAGGTCAGAGTAGTTTTTAATGGTTCATGTAAGGATACAACAGGAAAATCTTTAAATGATATGCTCTTAGTTGGACCTACAATTCAAGAGGATTTACTAAACATAATTCTCAGATTTCGATCCTACGAGTATGTTATCACAGCAGACATCGCATTGATGTTGCGTCAAATCTTGATTAGAGATCAAGATAGAAGATTCCAGCAAATATTGTGGAGACAAAACTCTAATGAAGAAATAAAATCATATCACCTATATACTGTAACTTACGGGACAGCTTTTTGGCAGCAAGAACTCTCAGAAAATTGGCCATAGAAGATTTTTGTATAGACGACGTACATACAGGTGCAAAAACAATAAAAGGAACTATAGAATTAAAAAAAAAGATATTTATCACAACTACTACAAAGAGGAAAGTTTTAACTGAGAAAATGAAGGTCAAATAGTCAAGAAATACTGGACAGAGAAAAATAAAACAAGCGAGAATTACTAGTTCTCAACAAAGATGAATTACTAAAAATATTAGGCGTTCTATAGAATGCGAGTTCAGATACGATTGATTATTTAATTAAGGAAACAAATGAAACTAAAGTTACGAAAAGAACAATTCTATCTCAATTATTTGATCCACTCGAATTAATTGGCCCGGTAACTGCACATGTAAAATTAATCGAGCAAAATATTTGGCAAATGAATCTAACATGAAATGAAACAGTATCGCACTGTATTTATATAAAATGGAAACAATATAAAGATGAACTACCGATCATAAATGAACTAGCAATTACAAGAAACATAAACACGAATAACGCAGAAGATAAATTTGAAATTCATGGATTCTGTGTCTCATCAGAATCAGCTTACAGAGCAAGCTGCTTTGCGCCAAGACACGAGTAGCACCAATGAAGATAAGTACATTACCACGAATAGAGCTATGTGGAGCCGTAGTCTTAGTAAGATTAATTTCAATTGTAGAACAATCGTTACAAGATAAAATCAACAATTTAAATCGTAGAAATGGGCTATAGTAGATCGAACCCAGCGATGTCCATGAATTTTTCACAATTTCTTTCTTCGTTTATTTAACTTCTCCTCGATCTACTATAGCCCATTTCTACGATTTAAACATTTAGTGGGGTCCACAAATAATTATAATATAATAAAATCAACAATGTATATATACATATATGGTGCGATTCGACCATAGTATTGGCATGGATAGCAACACCGCCAGCTAAATTAAAAACGTTTGTGGCAAATAGAATTGCAGAGATCGAAAGATTACCTACAAATGCGACGTAGTAACGCTTAAGATCAAAGTAAAACCCTGCAGATCTTATTTCTAGAGGATTTTCAGCAGACAAATTAAAGGAAAACAAATTATGGTGGAATGGCCCAGAGTACCGCAATATGAACGAATGGACAAATCAAACATATGATATATCAGACTCATTACTTG
This sequence comes from Harpalus rufipes, assembly GCA_951394225.1. NCBI lineage: Eukaryota > Metazoa > Arthropoda > Insecta > Coleoptera > Carabidae > Harpalus > Harpalus rufipes. The sequence continues at coordinate 19,043,330 of OX596285.1, forward strand.
AAAGCAAACAATTAACTACAACATTGTTAGTACCCGAAAAGAAGGACATACTTCACAAATATTCATCCATAAGATATAACGTCAGAAAGGATATTGCATAAGATTTATGAATAAATGTAAAAGGAAACCTGTAGTAACAGATAAGGAGCTACATGTTGAAGAATTAGAAGCCGCATTGAAACTAATCATAAAATTAGTTCAAAAATAATCATTTACGCAAGAAATTGAAGCATTGAAGAAGGTGCAAGAACTTCCACGAAGATCAAAGTTATTAAATTTTACACCGTTTTTGATCAAGATGGTTTGTTGAGAATACAACACTCTGACAATAATAAATCAACAACACCCTTCCATATTGCCAAGTGATCATCATGTGACAAATTTGATAATCGAACAAGAGCACATGCAACAAAAACACTGTGGTCAACACTTGGAATGAAATATTGGATATTGTCGGGACTTCGAACGGTTAAAAAGATAATACATAGACGTCTCTCATGCTTCAGACTAAAACCCAGAAAAACACATCACATTATGGGAAACATACACAAAGCAAGAGTGCGAGGATTTGTACCACCGTTTCAAACATGTGGAATAGACTGCTGGACCAATACAAATTAGAGAAGGTAAGAAATGAGGAAGAATTCCAATTTCTAAAGCATACATAACAATTTTGTGTGCTTCAGTACTAAAGCGGTTCGCATGGAACTAGTATGCGATCTAACATCAGAAGCGTTCCTGTCAGTCTTATGACGTTTTGTTGCAAGACGAGGTTTATGTAAAAAGATATAGTCTGACAACGGGATGAATTTTGTGGGCGCTAATTCGAAACTGAAAGAAATTTACGAGCTAATTAAAACAAATAATGACAAATTCACGCGATATCTCTCTGAAAGACATATAAAATGGAACTTCATACCCCCCTAGAGCAGGTTTGTGGGAGGCCGCGGTAAAATCAATGAAAACTCAATTTTTAAAGGTAACACAAAATGTAATCTTAACTTTTGACGAGTGTTACACTCTTTTAACAGAGACCGAGTCGGTTTTAAATTCAAGACCACTTACACCTCTTTCTAGTAACCCTAATGACCTAACACCCCTTACTCCATCAAATTTCTTGAGCGGAGTACCGTTATTAGAAACCCTAGATAAAGACCATGTCAACATACCAATGAAGCTACTAAGTCGGTGGATGCATATAAAAAAAAGAAGCAACATATTTGGCAGCGATGGCATCGGGAATACCTGCATCAGCTTCAAACACGAAAGAAGTGACAGATCAACACCAGGAACCTGGAGGTACGCACACTTGTTGTGCTTATTGAGGACAAAACACCACCACTACGATGGCGTACAGGGTGCATTTTGAAGACGTACCCCGGACAAGACGAAATAGTGCGTGTAGTACTTGTGAAAACAAGAAGAAAAAATCTGTTGTGGCCAGCACAATACCTTCCGTCATTCTCGTGTATAATGTATAAATTCCATAATTTTTCTTACAAAAGATTCTAAATTTCCAGTAAAATTATTTCATAAACAAACTATTCAAATTGCACTTGACACTGGCATCTTCTTCTTTAGCTTTTCCCATTCGTTAGGGGTCGCTATTTTTGCATGACGTTCTCATTCAGTTCCTTTTCTCTCAAATCTTCCGCAATACAGTCCTTCCATCTTATCTTTGGTCTTCCTCTGTTTCTTTAACGTCCTATTACTAAACTATTCATTCTTGTTCCAATATAATTCTTCATTTCTCCTCATGACATGTTCAAACCAATGTAATCGTCTTTCTTGTATCTTTCTAAAAACTTGTAACACTTGAGTTATTTTCTTACCGTATCTTTCCGTGTATTCCTCAATATCTACTTCAACATCCTCATCTCTGCCACATTAATTTACTTTTTATTGATACTGACATCTGTCAATTTGAATTATATGAATATATTACTATTTCCCAAGTTTGGCATAGCTGGCTGAATTATAAAATTTAATTTCTTTAAAATTCTTTAACTCTGTATCTATTGAATATGAAGTATAAATTGTAATCAAATCGTATAGAGAATAGAGAATAATATATTCTTTAAGTTATAATAACGTTAAATGTCAATAAATCAAATTTAACTGTTAAATTTTCAAATGAGACTACTTCCGGTTGACCAATTATAACCAAAATCTAATCAGTTGTTCTTCTGGATGTAAACTTGAGGAATACGAAAAAATTATAATTTTTGGAATCGTGGTATTGAAGTTATGGAATCCGGAAGTTTTGTCACACACACACAGACACACATACATACAGACATCATCGTAAAAATGGTAAAATCGTATTATATGGACCCTAAAACGTGCTTATTCAGTAAAAAGTCACCATTGAATTTTTTGACCAAAGACAATACCTTCCTTACCTAAAGGTGACGGAAGGTAAAAAGGCCTATTAGTAATATATGTTTTACAAACTGATTTTCTCGTCTGTTTCTGAATAATTTTCAATTTTTTCACCCCAATAACATAATAATTCATGTTTTATTCATGTTTAAAACAAAAGAATCTACACTTGTTATACATCGTTGAAAAGCTTATAAAATAAGGAAAAAGATGAGATTTAATATATGTTCCTATTTAAAAAATATTATTTTGGTGTTATACCTCGAGAATTAAGTTTTGAGAAAATTCAATTACACCACGATATTTTACGTAAAAAACCATATAAAATTATCTAAACATCTTTTCTTTATATCTTACGTGTACAACCCCAAATGTATTCGTACCCTCTGAAATAAATATATTAACAGCAATAAAAAAGAAATTTTTAGGTTACAATAGTTAAGATTATATTTGGTCATTTTTTTATATTACGTATTAATAAAGTGTACTGGATTTTAATACAATGTTATTAACTAAATTTCTCATTTAAACAATCTACGGGCAAATATATGACAAAAGACAAGTCCCAATTTTTTTCGTTCCAACAGTTAATAATACAATATTTATGTTTTATATACTCAATTCATTACCATCTTAAATTTTATTACTGTAATAAAAATGATTTGCGAATTACTAAAGACGAAAACATTTGTCACATACAAACACTGGTTTATTTGCAAATAAATTATTATTAAACCTAAGAAATTTTATTATAAGCAATGTATTCAAGTGCTATATACTCCATTAATAACCATATCAAAATTTGTTGAATTGGAGTAATAATCATAGCATCCAGAAGTTTATTTATTCTTGTTTTAATATTATTGTATGTGGTACTTTAATAAATAAATATCACTTTGCAAATAATTTTACTAAAAAAATACAATTTAATATAGTAATTAATTGAATATATTATCAGTTTCCTTTACCTTCAGTTTTATAAATAATACTAACATAATATTGTATTATTTACTGTTGGAACTAAAAAAATTAGCACGTGTCTGTTGTCATATATTTGCCCGTAGATTATTGTTAAAATGATACATTTAGGTAATAACATTATATCTGAATCCACTGCACTTTATTAATAAATAAAATAACACATTGCCCAAATATGGTCTTTAACTATTGTAATCTAAAAATGTATTCTTGCTGTTAATATATTTTTTTCAGAGGTACGAATACATTTGGGATTGGGCTCGTATTTTAAAAACAAGCGAAAATCAAGTTTTAGCCTGTAGCTCAAAAACAAAAGACGATCGAAAATCCCTATAGTGCCTATTAAAATTGTCACAAAAAGTTGGCCCATAAAGACCTACATCAATTTTCTGTAGCATGCATAATAAAAAAGTTTTTATATAACGAATTCGAATTTGTTCCATCCTGTACACTTTTTTATTATTACAGACCTTTTCAACATTATTTTTATTTTTACTTTTAGCTTTGATCTACAATTTGCGCAAAATGTCTCTGTCAATTACAGGTATAACATCTGATGGAATGCTTCTGTTTGTTATAATTTTTGTTATTTGTGCGTTTACTGTAGAGTGCAACGTCGCATGATTTTTGATCGGATTTACACGTCTCATCTTGCAATAATTTTACTTTTATTGCATCACCAGTAATCGGCGCTTTCTAATCCCATTATCATTGGCTTACCCTTCAGGGAGACCTGCCATTAGTAAAGTTCCAACAATTCTTCTGTAATATCAAAACTGATATCTCGGAGACGATGTGTTGTTGATATGATTTTGTTGACATTCTCCTACTGAATCGCAATCATCTAAACTAATATTAATTGACGAAGTTTCCCAAGCTTCCTTCGATGTTTTAAAATCTTCAATATGGCGAGTCAAGTCGGTATCCACTAATAGTGAGATTTTGGACAGTTTTTTCGGTCGTTTTCTCTGGCTTCTTCTACTGGAATAATACCTTTACCGACGTCCCATTGCTCGTCCAATTACAACAGAGCCTTCATTTAAAATTTCTATGATGAGTAATTCTCGCGGCCTCTCAATTTTTCAATAAAAGATCGTACGGAATTCGACATTCTGGATATACGACTCACTTTCGATTCAACGAAACGAAATGATTGTAATATTCGCGTTCGCGATCTGAAATCACTTTACAATATACTAATTATGCCGCTAAATATATTTGCCTGGGAACATAAACATTATTGATGATAAGATAAATATACAGGAACGCAGTAACATATTATTAACACATATAACATACAATTAAACATTGGGTATGTCAACAATATATTGATTTATTAACACATTGATACATTGAATTCTGTTCTTACACGCATTCTCGATTATTAAATTCATATTTCCATTTTCTTTGCGGACACTTAAAAAATAATGTATACAACGGCGACAGAATGAGCATTTTGAATATTGTTTTTATTTACTCAATTTTTTATGCAATCTATTTGTATGTGGGTAATAAGTATTTTGTTTGAACATGATAATAATAATATGACATAAAATAACGTGCAAAGACTGTTCTTAACTAATATAATGACGTTATGAATATAAAAATTAATCTATAACCTATTCTAGTAATTAGCTTGATAAGTGACATTCTAAATTAATATGTTTGGGAAATCATATGGTTTGAATTAAAAAACAGACTTAGAGCATATTCACAAAATATTACTTCCCAGAAAATAACGAATGCTATTTTTTTTTTATAATCAAAGTATGTAAACATAAATACATAATTTCTCATTTCTTTAATTCATATTTAATATTTATTTTAGTCTGTTAATTATCCCTATAATTACTTATAAAATAAATGTTTTAATACATTGCTGTCAATTATTTTATACTGTAACTATCTTTACTGATAAAATAAATTCCTGGTGTAAAATACACGTTCTACAGTATGCAAAATTACGATACAATTAAGTTATAATCATGAATTCTGTCTCCTATACAAAGGTTATTGACAATTGCGGACAAATTAAGGAAATGAAGTCACGAAGTGGTGATAATATTTTCAACGACACTTTTCTTGTATATAACAAGAGTTCCATTGCAAAATTAAAAAAATAAATAAATGATATTTGTTAATTTTAAATTGAAAAAGAAAAAAATAAAGGATATTTTTTATAATTTATTTCATTTAATATTAAATTTGTGAAATGACTCCATTGGAAAAATTTGCTCCTCGTTCGGATGCCCAGTGCACTCGCTGTATACCGGGTGAGTACTTGAAAACCGAACATGAAACTTTTATATGTAAAATCATACTTTCGTAATTTTCCTACTTCTCTAATTATTTTAAGTAAAAAAGCTTCAAATATAAGTTGTAGAACATAAAATTTTGCATTACAATTAGCAAGCAAAAAATATTTTTCATATTTTGTAACGGAAGCAATTAGGTGCGAAAATATAAAAAAATCACCCCAAGAATAGCGATAGCCATAGAATTCAAAGAAATAGGTTAACAAATAATGTTTAACGTTTTATCTGTCATGTTAGGTTAATTTATTTCTATTAGGTATCATTTGTTATTTCTGTTCAAGTGAACAATTATCTATCAATTCAAATAAATAATTGAACAAAAATTACAAATATAAATGAAAATAAACTAACCTAGCCTGACAAGTAACACTTTTGTTGATTTTTAGCTTAAATTCCATATGGATATCGTTGTTTTTGGGATGATTTTTGACATTTTAGTACCTAATTTCTACCCTTACAAATCATGCAGAATTAATGTCACTTATTCAGATTCAGAATTTTATGCTCTACAACCAGGGACCCAGAACGAAAAGATTTCTCATTCCGTTACGATTCTGCTCCGACAGGAATAATTTAGTTTCTGTTAATATCATTCCTGCTTAAAATAATTTCGTTTCCGTTCAAACGAAAAAAAAAAATCGTTCTGAACTGGCTATTTTCGTTCCAGATATTTATATCAAAATAACCCCTAAACTTTTTAAAATATTTTTATTATTATTATAATAATAAATAGGTAATTAAAAAATAAAATATAATTATTACACATACCTACCAACTTTTATTTCAAGATTTTTTACCTAAAATAATTCGAGAAACAGGAAGCTACGAAAGTATGATTATGTGTTAAAATCCTATGTTCGGTGTATTCTGCATTGTGTATCATATAATTCTTATGTATGTGTATATCTTACAGTATGATAATAAGGAGGTTTCGTTTGCTTAGAAGTGACGAAGACGACGACAGCCATTGCTAAACCACATACTAACACAATCAGTACCGTAGGAAAAAAAGCTACATCTAGGTCGGCCCCTAAAATAGAAGTTGTAAAATAATAATTGTTATACATGTAGTTGCTGGATACTATAAATTATTATCTTTGGTATATTAAAACAGCAGTACTCAATTTTTTGTAACATTATGACGCTTCACTTTTACAGTATAAAAAAATGGTGACCAGCTATATGCTATAGTAACTCCACAAATTAGAAGATAAGAGGTTTGTTCCAGCAAGCTATTTTTGAGTAGTTCTGAACTGGTTTGAAATCGCAATATGCGCATGGGTCGACACAGATCAATTTGGAACTATTTGTCAGCCCAAGATTTGTTGAAACGGATTGTGGGCTGTTAACTGTCATTCTGTAATTTTAAGTCGGAATATTTTTTTTAAATGACATGACATTAAAGATAATTTATGAATATACTAAGATCATCATATATATCACTTGATTGTGATAACTGAAAATCACTTCCATCACTTAAATCTCTCATAGCAATGAAATTTGATAAAATTCTGCATGAAACAGTAAAACTGTAAAAAAAACCATCTAGAGAAACCAGGGATGGCAAAATACATGTATAACAGTTTTTTTACATTATACATGTGTAAAAGACTATAAAACGTATATAAAGTATTGTAACATTTATTTATTTGGGTGCAGTTTATAAATCAAAGAAATATTAATTAAAAATAAAAGTTTATTAAACGATAAATAATTAATACAAAGATAATACAAGTAATTAAATTATAAATACTAATTTAATTATAATATTAAATACTTAAACACTAAGATTGTTTATTTAAACAATATTTATATCACTATATTTATTTTTAATTATATTTATTTACATTCACCACTATTAGACTATTTATTTACATCTCCAACTGTTCATCTCACGATTCCTGTCTGTAACAGAATGCGCCAGGCTAGCTTCCCTGACGGTATTTATACAACCCGGCCTCTCTTTTCTAGAGGGTTCTCCATTTTTCTATCGAATACAAAGGAACTAGCCGACCATACGCAATTAAGCAGGCAATTACGTCATCGCTCAGATTAGGCGCCGTTCTAGTAACGTTCAACCAGCGGCGGCGGTCGCGTACTCACGTCAGTTGGACGAACGCTACAGTATAATACTTTCTTATTAAAAGTATGTTATTATACCCGTATCATATATTTCATACTGTATTAATCGTATTATATGTTTTGAACAGTAAAAAAAATAGATGATTATTATACCATTTCATACACGTATATTTTATTTTTATACAATATTATACGTATATATATATATATATATATATATATATATATATATATATATATATATATATATATATATTACATATACTGTATAAAATGTATATCACGTATGTACAACACATTTAATGTATAAAATGTATAATACATAGTTTTATACTCCCACGTATTATACGGTATTATATGTACGTACGTACTAAACTCTTTCGGGTCCGTGAAGTTGGGAGTTACAACATCGTATTGCCACATCTTGCGTCACACAGTAATATTTTGCTCATTTTTTGCTGTATAGCTTGAATTTTTTGCTGAATCCATTCTTAAGTTATAAACAAATTAAAAACGTAATTCCATCTTCACGTTGGAGTTACAAATAATTTGAATCAAAAATGTTTTAGTACTGTAATATTTTGCTCATTTTTTGCTATTTTTTGCTGTATAACATGATTTTTTTGCTAAATCCATTCTTAAGTTATAAAAAAATTAAAAATGTAACTCCATCTTCACGCTGGAGTTATAAATAACAAATCAAAAGTGTTTTGGTACTATAATATTTTGCTAATTTTTTGCTGTATAGCATGAATTTTTTGCTTAATCCATTCTTAAATTATAAACAAATTAAAAATGTAACTCCATCTTCACGGTGGGGTTACAACTAACTTATATCAAAAATGTTTTGGTACTGTAATATTTTGATCATTTTTTGCTATTTTTTGCTGTACAGCATGAATTTTTTGCTTAATCCATTCTTAAGTTATAAACAAATTAAAAATGTAATTCCATCTTCACATCGGTGTTACCTACTGTTACAACTAAGTTAAATCAAAAATATTTTAATGGCATTATTTTTAAATTTTTGCTGTATAATTTGAATTTTTTGTTGTAGTTAATCTCAAGTTATAATAGTATTGTATGTATCTAGGACGAAAAGTGAATCTTTAAGGTATGAGCAAGTTCTTTACGGCCGAGGCGGGTAGCCGAGGCCGTAGTTACTTGCGAGTACCTTAAAGACACTTTTCGTCTGAGGTACATACATAATTTTATTTCATACTGGTTTCTAAAGTTGTTAAATTATTAAAAGAAATCTCCAGCAATTTTTAGCAATATTAGTTTTAAGTAAGGAGGCTAAGACGCAACTGTTCGGATCTCCTCACGATCTCCTAGCAACTAGCAACGTGAGCATCAGAACAACAGAAGTTTGTTTATAAATAAATAAATAAAAATTCATTGACGGTTCTGTGCACCGGTTTCTTTCTCAATCGTTGTTATAATGACCGAAAAAAATATTCCTCAAGATATTTTAGACCAAGCGGAAGAGGTAAAGATGAATTTATTGCCGCGGAAATCGAAGATTCAATATGAAAGGGAATACGGATCGTTTAATACGTGGAAAACAACTAAGCATGTGAAAATTGTAAATGAAGATGTCCTTTTAGCCTATTTTTCAGAGAAGGTAATTTGTAAAAATGTAGGTATTCGTTTAGTATTAATTTAATACATTATTTTGTCTTTAGTCCAAAGGAATGAAATCTTCATCGTTATGGTCTAAGTTTTCCATGCTGAAATCAACACTTCGAGCAAAAGAAGATGTCGATATTGAAAAATATTATAAATTGAAGGCGTTTTTAAAACAACAGTCAGTTGGATATGAACCGAAAAAATCATTAATATTGACACGGGAAGAGATAAATAAATTCATGGCGGAGGCTCCAGATGGAACATATCTTCTTATGAAGGTATTTTTTATTACACTTTAAATATCATACAAATCTAATTTTCTAACTCTTCTTTAGATTGTTATTTTATTTGGGATTTGTGGAGCCTGCAGGCGGGAGGAATTGTACAATATATCCGTACAGGATATTCAAGATAAAGATGATGTTCTTATCATAACAATTCCTGACACAAAAACAAATCGAAAGAGAGTATTCACAGTAACTGATGAAATGGATGGTACAAATCCTCTTGAATTGTATAGAAAATACAGAGCATTGCGCCCAGGACACATTAATCACGACAAATTATTCATATATTATAAATCGAATAAATGTAGTATCCAGCGTGTCGGACTGCATACCTTAGCGAAAGTACCTTCCGAGATAGCCAAATATTTAAAGTTGCCGTACGCAGAACACAAGGCACTGCTTTCGACGCAGTTCGGCTAATTTGTTAGCGAACGCCGGCGCGGATTTAACCAGTATCAAAAGACATGGGGGTTGGAAGAGTTCCACTGTGGCCGAAGGTTATTTGGACGACTCACTCGAAAATAAGAAAAAATGTACAAAATTGATACTAAATTCCGAACAGAAAGTAGTTGTTGAAACATACGAGGCAACAACATCAACCGAAATTTCGACCAGTGCTGGGAATTCGATGTCCGTTCCCAATGAATTTTCTTCTGGAAATCAGCTCGACCTGCACCTCTCTATTTCGGATGCAGGAGTAGTTTTTAAAGAGCTGACAGCTTGCACATTCAATATATATGTAAATAAACCTACATTGTAATAAACTAACTGTAAATAAACCAATAGCTATTAATAAACCATTTTGATTTTGAAGATAAAATTTTAAAGTCCTAGGACTTTAAAATAATATTGAAGTTTCACTTTATGTTCTATAAATCGTTCGAAAAACGTTGCTTTAGAAACCAGTATGACATAAATAAATAAATAAAATGTTTATAACTCCAACTTCATATCTGTGTTATTACAAACAAGTAATGCTAATAGAAATCATGCCGCTATAATATCTTGTTAAATTCATATTTGGAAGAAAGGTGATGAATACCAAGCGCGAATACAAGAGAGGGAAGGGGTGTTAACGTGAACGTATAGCTACAGCATACTATACTCGTAGGAATCAATTTGTAATAATGTTAAGAAAAAGTACATATATTTGAATAGCTAAATGGTGAAAAATCTGATGCGACCAACATAATACCTCCCGCCGTTTAATTTTTATTAATTTAAATACATGTACCTATGGAGTCTCGTGGCCGTGTGCCTGAGTGTATGCTCGCGAATCTGGGGAACCGCATTCAATCCCTACCAACATCAAGTATTTCTAAATTTAAATGGCACAAAATTAATCCCTGTGGTGCACTCTACATGCCAGAAATGAGTACCCGTGAGGCGACGCTTGGCAAACGCCCGCACGATACAAATATGTCATCATCATTACCGAAATCTGTGTACAAAGCAGACTAGCACACCCAGCAATGGGCCATATGCCATGATAATATATTTATATATAGATACGGTAAGGAATGAAAGAATAAGGGAAATAACTCTAGTGTTAGAAGTATCTAGAAAGATACAAGAGAGACGATTACATTGGTTTAAACATGTCATGAGGAGAGATGGAGAATATATTGGAAAAAGAATGAATAACTGAGAAATACAAGGTTGAAGAAACAGAGGTAGACCAAAGATAAATTGGAAGGACTGCATTGCGGAAGACTTGAGAGAAAAAGAACTGAATAACAACGACACGCAAAACAGAAATGAGTGGAAAAAGAAAATAAAAAATAGCGGCCCGTAATGAATGAGAAAAGTTAAAGAAGGAGAAGATGTCAGTGTCAAGTGCAATTTGCATAGTTTGTTTATGAAATAATTTTACTGGAAATTTAGAATCTTTTGCAAGAAAATTTATGTATGGAATTTATACATAATACACAGGATTGACGGAAGGTATTGTGCTGGCCACAACAGATTTTTTTTATTTTTGATCTGTCTACTATTTTTAATTAAACTAAAAATGTTTATTTCAATTTTCAACGCCGTCTGTCGTAACATTCTAGGTATGTATTTATATAAAAAAAATCTGATGTGTCCAGCACAATACCTTCCATCAATCCTGTGTATTATGTATAAATTTCATACATAAATTACGTTTTTTTCACGGGGTGCACACGTTTTTCAATATAAAATATATTTTTTCCGTAGAAGCTTAATTTTTGACGACTTCAGAGTGTTTATTCTCAATGTTGCTTTAAACTAAGTAAATTTTTCACGTAAGTTGTTCAATAAAATTGTTATTAAAATGTTTGTAATTGTTAAAATATTAGTAGCTCCTGAAGAAGGCACATGCAGTGCCTGTAGAGGCCGAAAAATAAAAATTTGTTTTTGACTGCTATCCAGAAAAAAAAATTAATTCCACATTAAATTAAATGTTTTAGGCATAACTTAAATATACATAAATATACGGCAATTAAAAGATTTCAGTGATCCTTTTTCTCTCTTTTAGGACAACATATAATGTTTATAGACAAGCTCATCTCATAATATCAGATTTTTGCAGCCCTTCAATTTTATTCATAAGGGAGGAGTTATCAAAAATGTGTAGGATATGAACATTTTGCTATGCTGTCTCAATATTCTGTAAGCAGATGTACCTATAAAAGAACTTACTGGTCTGGTACTGTACTCCGTCTCCCTAACATGTATAATTTTATGTTTTCCGTTTAGAAATGAAGAAAAAATGAGAGAAAAATGATTGTATGAAAAAATATTTCTAAATTAGTTGTGATACATAGTGGTTTTCTAAATAAATGATATAAAGTTTAAACTGGGTTTTAGTAATTATAAACAATTTCTGTTCTGTGTATTTTATAAACATAACCTATTTTCAAATTTGACGTTTACTACACTATACGCGTTACGTATGCGTCACTTGTTTCTTAAGCAATATTGAATGTTAAGCAAGGAAGTTATCAAGGTGGTCACGAGAATACCAGCCATATAGAATATTGTTAACACGCTTGTTTAGCAGCTTGTTTCCAATTCAAGATTGGATACTAAACAAGAACCACCAGAATAACCCTGAATGTCCGTATAACCTTTGGCGAATGATTAGTGCAGAAATTTCAATTCCACGAAGATATGCCACTTGGCATGCCCAGACAACAGTTGATAGTGCGCCTCATTTTTATGGTACACGTATTGCTATAAGTTGATATTTAAATGCATAGTGTTCCAAATATTCGTCATCTGATGTATTCCTCCGTTTCATTACAACGCCGAGTTACATTGTGGGCAGGACTACTAGAAATAATCAAGGTTCATGTATTGTATAATGATATCATTTTCAATTTAAATTTCTGCTCAAGATATATTTTCCGATTGAATTATAACAAATTTCTTCCCGTTCTGTACTGTAAGTACTAAGAGTACAAAAAATTACACACCAAGAATCATTAACCAACGATAATGAATTATTGTTATGTTTGAATATTTCAAAATAGACAATTTTGCACATATTTTTTTTTTATTATTATACCTGCATCATAATCACAGACTAGCGTACTAAAAAGCTTGCATAATCTCAAGTTTAAAACATGCCAGTGCTTTAAAGTCGCAAGCAACAATAAACGTTATCAATTTATTTATTTATAATTGCCAATGAAAATAGCAAACTGATATACTTCAATTATTCATATAAATGTATGATGAATTTTAAATCACTTATTGTTACGTTTATATTTATGTTTTTCATTTGAGTTTGAGTATAAAAATGAATACAACGACAACGTGTTCTTCTTCGGTTATGTACACTTTTCGCGCCAACCCCAATTTTCCCTAGCTTCACACTGAAGTTGTATCTAGTGTGACTCTACTCCTTTTGGTGCTGAGTCCCCTCTGTCTGCAGAGGTCGGTTTTGCTCGGGCGCCTTTGGCGGGGGTTGGCTGAAAGAGAGAGTGCACTGCGGTGATAGGTTTCTGCGGAGGGAGGTCAGGGTTTTTCTCAGAAAACCACACGTTCATCTTAACTAACTAGTTCATTATGCCCAATTTGGATATTTATAAATTAAAGAATGAAAACCCTTTGTGTAAACTGTGACGGAACTGCGATTAATCTACTAGCAAACTGTGCTCCCGCGATACGACAATAGGCACAGGATTTGACGGCGGTGAGTAAAACAAATAAAAATATCTAATAAAAGATAAATTACGATCGGACTACTCTACGTAAGGTATTGGAGATAAAAACGGCGGTTTATCTCGGCGAGCGCCGAAATACTATCACTAAACTCGACTTAGAACATCGGTGGTAAACTCTCGGACTGAGGACTCGTTGACATGTCAGATTCCGGAGAGGTTCTCGACCAAGGAGCCCAGATGCTGAGCTCGTCTCGGGAGAACTCTTTAAACTAGACTTTGTACGGTTTTTTATACCAGACATTTTACAGCTTTTTGTACCCGAGATCGAGCCCGAGATTTTGCAAATACGAGTAAAATCGCGCATAACTTAAAGAGGGGTGAAACTTTAAACTCTGAGAGTGTGCGGTAGCGCTGCTGATGCCCATTGGATGAGAAAACTAATTTACCAAAAATTGTAACATTCGCAAACAGTCACAATTTGCTTTACAATACATAAAATAATATAATAACCACATTGTTGAAAAGCGCTGCTCATTTCTCACCGTTAAAACTTAAACAAAACAGCTGACAGTTCTAGTGGTAAAATAAATGTGAAAACAAATGTATACGAGTAGTAAACACAATCTACAACAAATAAACGGTATATCAACAATATACAACAGTGTGCATGCTTTGTATAATGGTTTTACAACACATAGGTAAGCCTAAAAAATACAGTTGTTTGTAAATCTCTGAACAGGTTATGTTTTTCAGCAATGACAAATAAACCCATATTTCGTTTATTACAAACTTTTTTTAAGTGGCCGGTTTTATTGCCTTCGAGTAGTTCAAAATTTTGTAAAAAAATCAATGTGTTTTCTGGAACACAATATGACAAAATTATTGGCGTCGCGGCGTATTTCAGACTTTCATAGTGAAAAACTGCATGTCTATCAACACTGATTTTTGGATATATATACCTCCCTATAAGTAATTAGACTAACAAATACGAGGGTTGCCTTTTATATTTCGGAATTAGAGAACAAAAACAAATATTTATCATCGAAAATGGCTTTGTTTTTCAAAATATTCTCCATGAAGATCAATACACTCTTGCATGCGTGTGAACCTATTTTCGAAGCACTTTTTCCACTCCGATTGAGGTATCTCCAAAACATGATTTTGAACGCATCAACTGCTTCTTCAGGTGTCGAAAAATATTGACCTCGCAATTTGTTTTTGAATAAAAAGAAGTCATTGGGTGCCAAATCAGGGCTATACGGCTATAGCGGATGACTCATCAAATCGACGTTTTGAATGCTCAAAATGTTCGAGCCGATACGTGAGAGCGCGCATTGTCGTGGTTGAGAATGATTCATCTTCGGCGGTTGGTTTTCCTTATTTCTCCGAAGACTTGTGGCAAACAAATGATTGTGTACCATTTAGAATTGGCCGTTCTACGTTGCACCAATGATATGGTTGAGACATGTCCAGTTTTTTCGAAAAAAAGGCGACCATTTGCTTCAAAGTGCTTCGAGCACGAACTTTTGTTGGGTTTGGCTCGCCTTGGAAGACCCATACACACATGTTTTGAAGCACCGTGATTGAATTTTTTGTGCATTTCTCGCGACCAATTGACACGAGCTTTATTTTGAGCGATTGTCAAATTATGTGGGATCCAACGCGAACAAATCTTTTTTACGGCCAAATGTTTATGCAATATAGAATGTGTGCTTGTCCCACTAATGTCCAAGGATACCTCAATCTCATGATAAGTCACATGACAATCTTGCAGTATCAGTTCACGCACCGCATCAATGTTTTCGGAACAACAACCGATTTTGGACAACCTACGGGCCACGATTGAATTCAGTAAACCATCGATAAACACTGGTCTTTGATGGTGCTTCATCGCCAAAATTCGAATCAAGTTCATCAATTCACTGTTGTTGAGTTAATCCATGTCGAAAGTTGTAAAAAAATAATCGCACGAAACGTTAACGATTTAATTCCATTTTTTGGCCGATATAAATTTTTCAAGTTACTGTAAACAACACAAATAGCGCTCGTACGTCAAAACGTTCTGAGTACGTATACCGTCAAAAATGTCAAACTTTACTATAGAGACGTCAGTTGCCAGATGGCAGCATTAGGGATGCCAATCCCGAAATAAAAAAGGTAATACTCGTAAATAAAATGAGTACAAAATAATTACGAATAATGAAAAAAAAAAACGTTTAACATCAGTTTTGTTTTAACAGTTTCAGAGATCACACTGATTTTTATTTTTTACAAAATTTTGAATTATGACTCAATTGGTCAGTTTTAATGGGCTTATAAAAAGCATGTACTATAAAAATGATTGCCAGATTTACTATCTATGGGGCTAGTTCTACCATCGGTTAAGCGTTGTACGTTTAATTGAATATACCCAGTAGTTCTATAATAATCTATAACTAGTCGTTCGTTGTGAATTGTGATTAGCGTTAGATGTAACTAGAACTTGTACTCTCCAGGACAATAACTCTCCTCAATAATTCCGTTTTCAAGTAAAGCTAGTATTTATTTACGAATAAATGCTTCGTCATCGTTAGTGTGTCGTCCTAATTTAATAGCTATCGGACAACATTCATTGTCTAAGTGTTCAAAGAGTCTAACGGATTTTACGTTAGCAATGTTAAAAGCTGTGCACATAATAAGAGGAGATTGAGGTCCGTCGAAATCAACGTGCAATGAAGAGGTCGTTCAAAAAGAGAAGTGCCTAAATATATAATATCAACACAATTCCTTCATTACTAACAGTTCCATATTTTCGTGACGATGCCATACAAAATTGAAGGTAGCATTACATTTGCCTAATATTTCTGCACGATGATCTTTTGACGCCAAAGTTATAGTTTCAGTATGAGATAACATTTTCGGACAATATTGTTTTACATTCTCATTAAAGAAATTGTTCGTGGTCCCAGTCCATTTATTCATGGGATAACAGTAGTTTTCCGTAGTAAAGAAGGTGCAGCAGCTGACATTACCATACAGTTAAATAAGTGATTCTCTTGAGAGGCTTATTAACTCCTTCGAGTTTGTGGACACTGAAGTAGATTTGCTCTTACATAATTTCGCAAAATACCCTTTTTGGCCATAGTTCAACCACTGAATATTCCTAGCAGGATATTCTACTCTTAGATAACGAGTACCGCCACAAAAGTAATATTATTGTTTGGTTTTATTTAAGTTTTGATGAAAAACACTGATTAATTTATCAGTAACAAAACTTTGAGACTTAGACAGCTTGTTCTACAGATCTTGCTTTTTTGAATGCTTCATCTAACGTAACAGTTGTACTTTTGATGATTCTTTGGCGTATACTAGCACTTAATAAATTAGGTTGCTATGTATCGTAGTCTGCAATAATTTCTTTTCTAATGTGCTTGTTGCAGTTGTAAAAGCACTTTAAGATGGACCAATACCAATTTTTTATTTGAATAAAGAATTATTTAAAAATCACAGTAGTTTGAGTCAAAACAACACTTGTCATTTTTGAAAGATTGAAATCAGATGCGGAACATGAATAAGACACTTTGGCGACTGTTTTAGCGCACTTCTCCGTAAACCAAATGCATGCCAGTGTATTCTTAATTATAGTCGCCGTCAAATAAATACGGACTGATGCTCAAATGTTTCGCTTTTCCGCACCCTGTCATTTACCCTGCGGGGTTACCGCTTCTTCATAACTAAGCATTTTCAACATTGCCATACTGAATTGACAACAGTGTATAATCTTCGTCCATACTTATTTAACGGCAAGTACAGTGAAAGTAACAAGCATTTCTAAATATCTAAATACTATGCCACTTATTGCAAATTTAACGTCATTTATAACAACCAACAAATATTGTATTTAGCAAAAACTTCATTTTTTGGATTTAATTTGTTAAGAAGCTGGTGCCTAATTGATCGGCTTTACAGTGCCACAACTTTAACAACTTGATATATTGTGCAGAATATATTTCAGTTTATAACCTCTTTCACTTCTCTTTATCACACCTTGAACTATGGAACATCTTGTACATGCACAAAAATGTAATGTAATGTTGAAATAAAAAATATATATTAAAGTACAATAAAATAAATAGATAAACTAAACTTTGCAAAAACAGAATTGATATAGTGTAAAAGCGTCGCACTACATAACTTGTAAATAAAAACAAAACAGAGATGGACGACCTTAATAGTATATTAAAAAATAAGTTACAGAAAGGATAAACGACATAATATATAGAATTAGGAAAGCACTTACCGGGAAGCCGAAAGTAGTACACTTTAATCGGCTAGCCTCTTTCGTAGGTGACAACAATGAAGACCATCATGGAACAACGGTTCGTCGGATCATAGTTCAGGAACCGACTTTTTAAGACTTCATGGAACAATATTCATTCGGTTACAAGACGCGGTAAGGCGTAGCGAAAGAAGAGCATCGAGATCTGTTTACCGTATCATCAGAAGAACTGGCCAACCAAAGTCCATCCGTCGGGAAAACGCTACGACTGAGGGATAACAACATAGAACATCAGCGGTATATCTACTACCTGGTTATAAAACCACGCTCGTACCAGAAGCCATCGTATCGCAGTCTATGGAACTCACGGTGCGATTTGAAGTATCATCTGCTAGAGAATGACATTTTATCCCTTTCTGAGATACTTGGGAATACCTATTAAGATTTTTTAAATTTGTATAAGTCAAAATTATCATTTATAATAGAAAATGTCGAAAAAAATATCAAGGGGTTGAGGGGGTTGGTGGTACAAATAAGTACCATTAGTCTTTTGTTGTGGTGCTTATATGTACCATCAGTCCTATAGAAATTTTTAATGAAATATATTTTTGATATATATTTTTCAAAATATTTTAATTATGATATTTCGCAAAACATTTCAGGCATAGAGGAATGTAACACAATTTACACATTAACTTTGTGCGACTTTGCTTTTTGTTTTCGGCACACCTTTTACACCTTCTTCTGGTAGTACCTTCCTCTGGTAGATGCAAAGATACGTTTTCGAGACGCTGCCTTTTTTTAGATGGTCTTCCTGATCTCGATATTCGTCGCACAGTTGCTTTGGTAATCAATTTTCCCACTAATGAGTTATATTTTTGCATTAATTTCAATAAAAACATTCACTAAATATACTGCGTCACACAATGTGCTCCAGTAAAATCAACAAATGTTAAGTTATCAAAACATTTTGTGTCTGCGCAAACGCAGAAATCATGCTGATGCATCAGAAGACTAAATGGTATACGAATAAACCAAATTCAACAGAATTAAAAGTGTTTAATCCTGACATGAAACTTAGTGGTACATACGGTGTACCAGGAGTCTCGAAAGGGTTAAAGCTAGCAGTACAGAAGTTAGGCTGTGGACCAAATGGTTTGGATTGGAGAATTGTTAGAAACATGGTAGAGATCCTCTTCCGCCATACCGACGTTAAAATTCTCGTCTGCAGTTTTAACTTTAACGGACAGAAAGAAGAACTCTAGCAGACCATCGGCTGTCACTTCTTCAAGACTTCTAAATGTACCAAGGGTAATAGAGCAAATTTCTTCATCGGGAACTGTTCCGGAACGAAACAGTCTTAAGGAGGGGACATTGTAGCGCGCGCCCAACCGACGCGACCGAATGTGAGCGCCACCACTGGTAGAATGTTCTCGAGCGATGACGTAATACTCGGGGAGGGGGGGAACCCATACGCGTCTAGATTGGTTTAATTACATCCGGTGGGCTGATCCTTTGTATTCGATGTCATTGTCGCCTCAGAAAGTTCCAGAAGAACATGGGCTGTATAAATACCGGGAGGACAGCCGAGAAGACAGTCTGTTATATAAAGCAACGACCAATGAACAATTGGTGATATAAATAAACAGTCTACGAGTTGTGAACATAAATAAATGTAGTTATATAAATAAATATAGTCATATAAATATTGTTTAAATAAATAATCTTAGTGTTTAGTGTTAGTTATTTTTATTATCTTTTTAATATTTATCCTAATTATTTATCGTTTAATAAACGTATTATTTTAATGAATAGTATTTGATTTTTACACTTCACCCAAATAAATAAACGTTAGAATTGCAGAGCGAGGTGATGACTTTTGTTGAAATCTCGTTTACCTGTTCTTTGATATCGATCTGTATGATCACTTGCAATATTGATGGAGAATTTCGTTTGGAATACATTATGTACTACTTAATCGATATTTTCGTTAACTCTTTCTGGAAATTAAAAATAAATATACGCATGCAATTTCCATGGGAATATTGCTCGACCTGATTCAGGCGATCTTCCAATAGTTTATCTTCTGCCACAACTCGAGATATGATACCTTTATAGAAGTCTTGCTGAATTGTTGACATACTTGATCGAGTAATTTGTCAATAAAATCAGTGTCGGTAAATAGAGCAGTCCAGTTACAGTATTTCTCACAAGCGTTATATTTTTCGTATTTGTCAATTTAAATTTATATTTTTACACCAAAGATATTTTTTCAAAAATTGTGGAGCGAACAACAGAATGTCTACTCATGACCACACATGTTAGACATGTTATCGATAAGTTTCAATATTTATCGATATTTATCGATAAATTTAAATATTTATTTCTAAATTTCGATATTTGTCGATTTATTATCGATAAGTTTTGATATTTATCGATAGTTATTGCAATTTAACGATAATTATCGCTAATTATCGAAATATATCGGTATTTGTGAATAAGATGAATATAATGATGACCAATTTTTTATCGATACCAATATGATATGTAACATCGATATCAAATATTTTATTTTTCCAGCCGTAGAAATCAGGTTATCTGCTTACTAGTAACCGGCGACGATCGGCACTGATAAATCACCATTTACGATACACAGTACGCGGGCGACCTGCTTTCTTTTTATACGTAACCGACTTATACCTGGCACAGAATTTTTAACCGATCTCAATTCCTACTTTGCTTTATACTATTTGTCATAATAGAGCTAACAAATATACTCGTATGTAAAATATGATACAGAATAAGAAGAAATCATGAACATAAAATTCATACTTACTGAACAAACAAAACAATATTAGCGGAAGAAGAACACATTGCAAAGAGTTCAAAAGTTTGCACCAACCATTTCGTCTGATGCCGGGTGAATAAATTGGAACCAGGAAATTCAACATGAATTTAAATGGAGCCTGAAATATTAAACACACTTAATAAATACTTTAGTAAAATAATGTATAAGGTAAGTTACTTTCACAATAAACCAGATTTTACCACGTATTCCCAATTCGTTCCAAACTTCTGCGTCAAATGGCTTCAAGCTCATCCACATATCTTTCAAATACGTAATTTCTGTAGAAATCAACCAAGAATAATAATATTTTGTACTCTTATTTATGAAATATACTGTTGTCCGAAAAAACTGGCACAGACCTTTAACATTTTTTTAAATTTAAAGCAATAGTTTTCCCATTACACATATATTTAGAAAACAAAATAAAATAGCGACAAGCTATATAAATAACAAAATTATATTACTTCCGGCTTAACTGGAAGTAACATTAATTTTCTTATTTTAAAACTATCGCCCAGTAAAGTTTGCAAAATTTTCAATTTACAGGAAATTCTAAATTCAGCCATATGGAATAAGTTCACGAAAACACACGCACACATATACATAATTGAAAAGCTTATAAAACATTAACACTAATGAAATTATATTTTCAACACAAATTTCTTATTTTATAGTTATTGAAGTATTAAGGGCAGTAAGTGCTGTCTACTGGTTTATTATGGGAAATCTTGATAACTTCCTTATACGATCCTTTTTATTTAATTAAATTTAATAATGTGTTTATTGAACCATGTAATTTATTAAGGAAGTTGACTTACGGGGAACACAAATATCAAAAAATTAAAATGAATACTACAAAGAAACTCGCAGCTAGACTGACATCAGTAAACTGTTGTAAACAATTCCAATCAATTTCCTCAATAAGTGTCTCAAGTTTAACATAATTTGCCTTTTTAAAACTATAGTTATTGAATGATTTGTAGTATGAAGTATTCTTCATTGTCTGGTGGTTAATTGTTACGTTAAAAACTGGATAG
Source organism: Harpalus rufipes (assembly GCA_951394225.1). Classification (NCBI taxonomy): domain Eukaryota; kingdom Metazoa; phylum Arthropoda; class Insecta; order Coleoptera; family Carabidae; genus Harpalus; species Harpalus rufipes. Next base: position 19,065,279 of record OX596285.1, read on the forward strand.
TGATGATACTCAATATTAAATAGAACGTCATTATCATCATTGACAATACCATTACTTTTACAGCGGTAATAATAAATAATTTCCTATTTCCAGATTAGGTATTCCGAGAATATCTCTTAACCCTGTGTTAAAATGATGTTTATGGAGAGTTTATTTTAGAGTTAAGTCTCATTCCATGTTTATTATTATACACTTGTGGGTTAAGCTTGTAATAAACTATATCTATGTTAAAAGGGGGCTATTCTGAATTTAACCCTTATTTATTATTACCGCCGTTAAGAGTATTTTATTGTTAACTTTCACAATGTTAGTATGCAGGGTGTTCATTTTACGTGGCACACTATTGTTACCTCGAGAAGTATAGGAGCTACGAAGTCGGTTAAATTAGCAAACAATTTTTATTATATAAGACTACTTTAATGAGCGAAGCAAGAATTTTTTTAGGCCAGTGGTTTTCAAAAAACGGGATGCAACTTTCTTATTTTAAATGGGAACCAGTTTTTTTTTTTTTCGCTTAATCGACTCAGTATTTTTTTTCCTGAATTTAACGATATCCATATGTAATAATTCTAATATTACAAAATATTTGAGAAAAATGCAAATGAAAATTATGCTAATTTAATTTAAATCTGATTGTAATAAGAGTTCTATGAAGAAAACAATTGAACACTTTGTTACATGTTAATTGTTAATGTCAAAACAATTATTTCGTATACTTTCTCAGGGATAAATTTAATTTTATTCTCAAATAAAAGTTTAATATCTATGAACTTTATATTTTGTTTTCTTCATATCACTCTTTTTACATATGATGCGGGACTGGTTTAACGGGACCAGTTCACCGGGAAGACAACAACTAAGGCTAGGACTACACTAAGCGTTTTAGCTGGACCGGTAAAACTGCATCTGATTAACCGGGATGGACCATATACCGACCATATAAATCCCGTCAAACAGAACGGACTAACATCCGACCAATGCAGAGTCAAAGCAGTGTACGTTTTCTATTAAAAAAAAAAACGGACAATTATTAAACAACGCTTATAATGAAACAAAAAAATGACCGTTAATATTTTTATAATATAACATATTAAACAAGTAGTGTATTATTATTTATTGAGAATAAAATATTTGTTAAACGCGCAAATTTTCTTTGTCTTAAGAGGAGGCTGTGCCCCCCTTACCACCTCTGCCGAGCCGCCACTGAAATGCATGAAGATAATAGAAAATAAAGCAACATTGGGCAATAAAGACTGAAATGTGAAAAAAAGTGACAGAGGAATTCAATTCCCAAACTAAAAGTGTAAATAGAGAAATAAAAACACTTCCATAGATATATGATGTACTTCTAATAAACCATCAAGATCTTTAAGATAAATCTAATATTTTAGTTACATTTGAAGTACGTATATGAATATACCAACAAAATTATAATAATAAACCATGTAATAAAATAACTGTAAGATTCTTTTTCGGTGGCACGCCACTGGGTTAGAAGTGCAGACAAAAACACTTCACATTCCTAAATGCACCACCAACCCTTAGATGGGTAGTTTAATCAGTGCGTGCTAACAGTCTCATGCGGATGTGTGTGATAGTGGCCGTAAGAAAAGACAGTTTGCTGTAATTAAAGGTGAGTGGTATACGAAGGCGTAGAAAAGACATGAAAGAAAAATATTTATAATTATAAGTTGTATCTTGCAATTAGGCTTAATTGCAATTTTTATCTTGCAATTAGTCTAACCTAACCTAATTGCAAGATTTATCTTACAATTAGGTTAGGTTTGGTTAGGCTAATTGCTACATAAAAGTTGCAATTATGCCTAATGGGGTATTCCAGTGTAGTAAAATTTAAAAGAAAAAATATTATAATGTTATTAACTAGGTTGTAAAACGACCGAATTCTGAAAAATAAACTCAAAATTGTTTTATTTAATATGATTTTCCATGTGTTTTATTTTAGCGCGGAAAAGATTACACGTGGTGTATGACGTCCATCGTTCTATGACGTATGTAATGACGTACTTGTCTGCTTGTGGAAACAGAAGAAGCAGTGCTTTCACCATTGATGCTTTCTCGTTTCTCAGCTGATCTTTGTTTGTGTTATCTAATAATACTTTAATATAGTTACAACTAAAATCCACGGATAACAAAAATGAAACAAATGAAAGTCATCCAAAACAAAATAGCATCTGACACTGTGAACAAACCAAATCCCCTTCCCCTTAGTCGCTCCAAGCCAAGCGACTAACAGCTGTAGTCTATGTCATGAAGCGAATTGACGTCATACCATATAATTCAAATTTTTAAGCATAATTCAAAAATTCATATCTCGCGGAAATGACACAATAAAAAACTCAAATTTTCACATTTGTATTTCAAATTTATTGAAGTTTCAGAAAAAAAAATAAAAAAGATTATTAGAATACCCCATTGCAAGATACAAGTTGCAATTAAGCCTAATTGCAAGATAAAACTTGGAATTATAAATATTTTTCTTTCATGTCTTTTCTACGCCTTCGTAGTGGTAAAACTCACAGTCATACTAATGATTGTACAGGTATAGTGTTCAGGTGTGGATCACCAGACGCTTGATTGATATGTTATACACTGTTTGTGTATTTTATGTGTGTGGTATATGTGAGATATACATATGTATTATTTGTTTGAGGTCGCAAACATATGTACTTTTCTCCTAATTATCCGAAGGGTTGTCTGGGATAACTCTGGGTCTATAGAGTCTTGTGCTCTAAAGGTGTCTGGCGTACCTAGTGGAGAAACACCAAGTGAGAGATCTGGGACCTACTTATTGCCGTACGCTAAGCTCTCACAATGGGTCTGGGACATGTATTAGTGGCTATGGTACGGCTAGTGGTGAAACACCAGGTGTGAGAAACACCAAATGAGAGGCTAAGTTCCATGCAAGGTCTGAAAACCTACGTGTGAGTATAAGCTAAGCTCTCATAGGTCTGGGACAGACCTTATATACCTATCCCCCTCCTTCTTTTTGTCGTATTAAATGATCATGTACTTATTTTCATATTTGGTTGAAATTTGTTCCTGTCCATGTTTGGGTTCGCCTGTTTGGACAATGTATTGTTTAAATAAATGAATAAATAATGCACGCCTGTGACAATTGTTATGGTTGGAATAACAATGTGTATTTTATATCACTTAGGCGAACGCGTCCTAAAGAGCCAGTCCAACGCTGACGAGTATGTGTATGTGGAAGATGGACGTCGATAACAGGTTAAAAGAAATATGAATTGTAATATTAGATTAATGCATGTATTGCCGCCAATATATTCTTGACAATAAATAGTTCTATAGTAATTTTCCAAACTTCACATGCAACAGACATTAATAGTCCTGACTATAACGGAATGAGAATATTATAGTATATTACAGTATGTTTGTATACAGGGTGGAAACGAACTTAATGTCATAAATTTACGGGTGAGTAGTATGACATGTGTAGATTACGAAAGTGAAAGAATTTTTTTAAAATTCGAAAAACGAAAATTCGACTTTTCTTAAGGAAACATTTTTTACTACTGTTTTAATTAATATTTCATTAAAAATATGGTTATCAAAAATACATTCAAAATTAGTTGTATAAGATATTATTCTTAATAATTAAATTAAACAGCATTTTTGACGAAAATAATTGTGTAATAGATAAAATAATGCAAATGCATTGTCAGTGGTACCAAAAATGTTAGTTTAATGAAAACTACCCTTAAATATGCGAATTTTTAAAAAATTCTTTCTGTTTCGTAATCTACACATGTTATAATACCCTTAAATTTATAACATTAAGTTCGTTTATGGATCGGCCGATTCCCAGTGCAACTACAATTGCTAAATTGGTGACAAAATTTGAAAAGACTGCTAGTGTGTCTTCAAAAAATACACGTGAGCCGCGTTATCAGAATGTAGGACGAGCAGCAGAACGTGCCTTGCTGGAAGAAAGAGTGCTAGGAATGATAAGTGTAAACCCCTTCTGTAGTACTAGATGTATTGGAAATGAGTTGGGAGTTCATCACAGCATCATACATAATATTTTAAAAAAAAATCGTACTATACTTATAAAATGCAGTGTCACCAAGAACTTTTCCCATACGATGAAGAAAGTAGAAGAGTGTTTTGCGAAGATATGCAGAACCGGGCTAATAATGATCAAACTTTTTTATCGTCCATTTGTTTTACCGACGAATGCACTTTCACGTTAAATAATGAACCCAATACCCAAAATACACGTTGTTGGGCAACAGAAAATCCTAGAATTAGAATTTCAACAAGGACACAATATCCCCAGAAAGGTAATATGTGGGCTGGAATTTTAGGTCACCACATAATTGGTCCTTTTGAAATACGTGGCAATCTAAATACGGAAAATTATTTGGAGATGCTACAAAACGAAATTGGTCCTGAAATAGACAATGTTGTTAGCCCAGATTGAGAGGTCTGATAGGTCAACACGATGGATGTCCTGCACACTATGGCAGAAACGTTAGGGAATATTTGGATCTGGCATTTCCTGGGCGCTGAAATGGAAGAGGGAGTATTATTAACTGGCCTGCTAGATCTCCAGATCTTGCTCCATGTGATCTGAGAGATGCCTTATTTAATGAATGTCATCGTATAACTCAGCGGCAACTATTTAATGTAAAAAGGTCGTTTTACAATAGATTAGGTTATTATCTTGTCCAAAATGGTGCTGCATTGAATATTTATTGTAACTATTATCTTTATATTATAATTACTTGTTATTAATAAATAATATTTCTGTTATTGTCATACTTAACGATATTTGTCCAAATCAAATAGTTAGAAATGTCAAATAAGTTAACTTATGTTGTGACAGATAAAACGTCAAGCATTTATTTATTTTTTGTTCAATTCCATGGCTATCGATATTTTCAACGTAATTTTCGACATTTTCATATTTAATTTCTGTCGTTATGAAGCATGTAAAGTTAATTCTGTTTATTGATTTAGATGCAGAATTTTATGCCCTAAAACTTTTATTTGGCGCGTTTTTGCTTAAAATAATTATGTGAGCAGGGAATTGCAAAAAACTGATTACCCATGTTAATCTCCTATGTACACCTTTAAGATAGACACACGGTATATATATATATATATATATATATATATATATATATATATATATATATATATACAGGGTGTATCAAGATAATGGAACAGTGCCTTTTATTCATCATAAAAAAGTGATTATGATATTTTTAAGGCATAGAGGGGGACACATTTTGACATAACCATTATTATTTTAAAGACAATGGTACTCAACTTATGGATCAATGTTACATTTTTTTAAATGGCATTATATATTTTTTATTAACTTATTAAATAGAGAATTTTATTCTGAATTCAACGATATAATAATACCATACCCTTACATTGCGAAAAATTTGATAAAAATTAATTCAAAGTTAGTATTTCATTTGAATTTTTTTAAAGTAGGTTGTGCAAACGTTTAATCACTAAAACAAAAGAAATTTGCCTGTCATTTTCGTATTTCATTATTATCCATTATTATAATTTGAAGTAATTTTCGTTACCTTTGTAATAATTAATTTAATAATAGCAGCAGTTTCAACAAATACTGATTTTATTTATTGATGCAAAACCCATCAAAATGCATTCCTAGCATGCAATTTATTTGCAGAAAGTTATCCAAATTACGCAAGACTAAATAGTAATTATGCAAAATAAAAAAATAACGAAATTTGGAACATTTTGAAAGTAATGTGGCGGATATAGTAGGCCGTCACGTTACTACCCCAACAAAAGATATTATTGATAAAACAATTCAATTATTATATTTATAAAATAAACATGTCAAAATTCTTGTCCTGTATAATTTATATATTTTATTTATTTTACATTTTCTACATTTGTAATATGAAGTAATATACAAATTTTACATTGGTGACCCCGTGAGTAGAACCGCATCTTGCTCAATCGCTAATGCAAGCGTATTCGTAGTCATGAATTCAAGCCGTCAAGCAAAGAACGTCTCCACCTAACGTTGAAGCAATCTGGCCTTTACAAAAAAAACCTTCAGTGAGTGTTCTCGACAAGAAGAGAAACAACGGCAAAATAGTAGAACTCACCCCACAGATCGCCGACTTGAAATCCTCCCTCAAAAAGGACAAGAACGAAGCCAACGCATCTCAGCATGTACAGGCCCAATAAGCTCAAACCCATTTTAACATTACACAACACAAACAACATACACAAACGTCACATGTCACCTCACACACATCAAAACAAAACTTGAAAATTTTTCTGGCATCTTCATCTTCCCTTTTCTTCCTTCCTCCACCAGTAGCACTTCTACTGGCTCTGGAACCATCAAACATTTCCTCTGTCGGCAGACTCACTTGCACGGGAAATCTATCTCCTTTCTTATAGATAAACGTCTATAACCTACAAAGTCCAGAAAAAAATTCAAGAACACAATCACAACAATCAATCAATCACCTAATAATTTTCACCAACAAACAAGCTTCTTCATGAAACAACCTGTACTTGTACCCATGTATCTTAATATTTTAAAATTTTGAATTGTATCGCTTCAGTAGGCGGGGGAGTAATGTGGCGGATCTAGTAGGCCGTCACGTTACTACCTCAACAAAAGATATTATTGATAAAACAATTCAATTATTATATTTATAAAATAAACATGTCAAAATTCTTGTCCTGCATAATTTATATATTTTATTTATTTTACATTTTCTACATTTGTAATATGAAGTAATATACAAATTTTACACATACAAAAATGACACATAATTTTCTTTTGTTTTAGTTGGTGAATGTTTGTTTAGCCTACTTAAAAATATTAAAATATTAACTTTGAATTAATTTTTATCAATTTTTTCGCAATGTAAGGGTATGATATTATTATATTGTTGAATTCAGAAGAAAATTCGCTATTTAATGAGTTAATAAAAAATATATGATGCCATTTAAAAAATATAACACTGATCCATAAGTTGAGTATCACTGGCTCTAAAATAATAATAGTTATGCCAACATGTGTCCCCCTCTATGCTTTACAAAATATCTTAGTAACTTTTTTGTATAACTTGTCATATTCACGAGTAAATGGCACTGTTCCATTATCTTGATACATCCTGTATATATATATATATATATATATATATATATATATATATATATATATATATATATATATATATATATATATATATATATATATATATATATATATATATACCGTGTGTCTATCTTAAAGGTGTACATAGGAGATTAACATGGGTAATCAGTTTTTTGCAATTCCCTGCTCACCTAATTATTTTAAGCAAAAACGCGTCAAATAAAAGTTTTAGGGCATAAAATAATGCATCTAAATCAATAAACAGAATTAACTTTACATGCTTTATAACGACAGAAATTAAATATGAAAATGTCGAAAATTACGTTGAAAATATCGATAGCCATGGAATTGAACAAAAAATAATAAATGCTTGACGTTTTATCTGTCACAACATAAGTTAACTTATTTGACATTTCTAACTATTTGATTTGGACAAATATCGTTAAGTATGACAATAACAGAAATATTAGATTAATAAATAAAGTTAAAAAATACAGTTTTGTTTAAATAATATGAATTTATTAAAAATTCAATATTTTGTAACATAATATTTTCAAGCAAGAAAAGTTTTATAATTATTAAACGAATAACAAGTAATTATAATTTAAAGATAATAGTTACAATAAATATTCAATGCAGCACCATTTTGGACAAGATAATAACCTAATCTATTGTAAAACGACCTTTTTACATTAAATAGTTGCCGCTGAGTTATACGATGACATTCATTAAATATGGCATCTCTCAGATCATTTATGTTTTCTTGGCTTTGTTTATAAATTTGATTTTTTAAGTGACCCCATAAAAAAGTCACATGGAGCAAGATCTGGAGATCTAGCAGGCCAGTTAATAATACTCCCTCTTCCATTTCAGCGCCCAAGAAATGCCAGATCCAAATATTCCCTAACGTTTCTGCCATAGTGTGCAGGACATCCATCGTGTTGGAACCAGACCTCTCAATCTGGGCTAACAACATTGTCTATTTCAGGACCAATTTCGTTTTGTAGCATCTCCAAATAATTTTCCGTATTTAGATTGCCACGTATTTCAAAAGGACCAATTATGTGGTGACCTAAAATTTCAGCCCACATATTACCTTTCTGGGGATATTGTGTCCTTGTTGAAATTCTAATTCTAGGATTTTCTGTTGCCCAACAACGTGTATTTTGGGTATTGGGTTCATTATTTATCGTGAAAGTGCATTCGTCGGTAAAACAAATGGACGATAAAAAAGTTTGATCATTATTAGCCCGGTTCTGCATATCTTCGCAAAACATTCTTCTACTTTCTTCATCGTATGGGGAAAGTTCTTGGTGACACTGCATTTTATAAGTATAGTACGAATTTTTTTTTAAATATTATGTATGATGCTGTGATGAACTCCCAACTCATTTCCAATACATCTAGTACTACAGAAGGGGTTTACACTTATCATTCCTAACACTCTTTCTTCCAGCAAGGCACGTTCTTCTGCTCGTCCTATATTCTGATAACGCGGCTCACGTGTATTTTTTGAAGACACACTAGCAGTCTTTTCAAATTTTGTCACCAATTTAGCAATTGTAGTTGCACTGGGAATCGGCCGATCCATAAACTTAACGGGAAATAAATCACGCACTTTGCAGTAACTATTACCTCCATAAAAACATTTTATTATGAAAACGCACGCTCTTCATTAGTATAAATATTCATTTTTTAATAATATCAGACAACAAAACTAGAGACAAAATCAAATTGTCAGAAACGTCAAATAACTTATTTGACAAATAAAACGTCAAGCATTTATTATTTTTTGTTCAATTCCATGGCTATCGATATTTTCAACGTAATTTTCGACATTTTCATATTTGATTTCTGTCGTTATAAAGCATGTAAAGTTAATTCTGTTTATTGATTTAGATGCATTATTTTATGCCCTAAAACTTTTATTTGACGCGTTTTTGCTTAAAATAATTAGGTGAGCAGGGAATTGCAAAAAACTAATTTCCCATGTTAATCTCCTATGTACACCTTTACGACAGACACACGGTATATATATATATATATATATATATATATATATATATATATATATATATATATATATATATATATATATACGTGTTGCTAGAAAATGGTTACCCAAAAAACTTACTAAACAACTTAATATTTAATACACCCCGCCAGACCCCAGAAATTAACAATGAAAACCAAACAAATGAAAATAGACACATCAAATACTGCTCATTACCATACATTACAGATCTCACTCCAAAATTAATAAACATATTAAAAGACTACACCATAAAAATAGCCAAAAAAAGTTGTACCACAGTTAAAACCATTTATACCACAATAAAAACTCCAACCCCTAAATTACAAGCCTCTAATGTAGTATACAATATTCCCTGTAAGGACTGTAATTCATGTTACATTGGACAAACATCACGACAATTGTCAAGCAGAATAACATCACACAAAAGTGACACCAAAATTAAACCACATTCATCAGCACTTTCATTACATGTTTCAAATACAAAGCATACAATGGATTATCAAAACATTAAAATCTTAGATACAGAAAGCAATTGTCAGAAACGAACCTTCTTAGAAATGTATCATATATTTAATACACCATCCACAATTAATAAAAAAAACAGACATAGATGGCTTGAGCTCTATATACATAAATCTTTTTGAAATATTAAAAACCAATAAAAACAGAACACAAAACCAACGACAGATAAATAATATTACACAAATTAGTGTCTGATTGTAACAACTATTTCTCATTCTACCGCCAGTTTTCAAATTCAGCGCCAGTCCACCATCTTAGACAACTGCTACAAAACTCCGTCGTGTTCATAACACAGAAAATAATTACGCAGTACAAAACATGTGCTCTTCAACGTAGCATCCACAAACCAAATTTGTTTTCATAAAACTTAATTTTTTCGGCCCTTTTACACCAAAATTTTTATTAATTCTTGTTATCTACGTAACTCTGCTTAAATTATATTTAAAGAATAACATATTTCACCAAGTTAAACAATGAAGAACATTGTATACATATTTTTCGAAACTACGCATCAGGACTTTAAATAAAAAAACTTTTCGGCCTACTACACCAAAATTTTGTCAAATTTATAAAAGTAATTCAGCTTAAACCACAATTAAAATATCTCCAATATTCATCAAGGACGATGAAACTATTGTAAATTTTGTATTCCAGTTCACCAAATCTGTTTAGTATTAATGTTCTCATGTTCATAAACGAAACTATTGTAAAATACAACTTCACATTATTGTAAGTTACCACACCAAATGTGTACTACATTGTTGTTATATTGACTCAATTTACAGCATCCTGAAGAAGGATTAAATAAAATCCGAAAGCTTGATGAAATAAACCAGAACTAACTAAAATATTGCCCTTTCACTGACTCCCCACAAAATTACTACTATATATATATATATATATATATATATATATATATATATATATATATATATATATATATATATATATACACACAGGGTGGAAACGAACTTAATGTCATAAATTTAAGGGTGAGTAGTATGACATGTGTAGATTACGAAACTGAAAGAATTTTTTTAAAATTCGAAAAACGAAAATTCGACTTTTCTTAAGGAAACTTTTTTTTACTGCTGTTTTAATTCATATTTCATTAAAAATATGGTTATCAAAAATACATTCAAAATTAGTTGTATAAGATATTATTCTTAATAATTAAATTAAAGAGCATTTTTAACGAAAATAATTGTGTAATAGATAAAATAATGCAAATGCGTTGCCAGTGGTCCAGTAGTACCAAAAATGTTAGTTTCATGAAAACTACCCTTAAATATGCGAATTTTAAAAAAATTCTTTCTGTTTCGTAATCTACACATGTCATACTACTTACCCTTAAATTTATGACATTAAGTTCGTTTCCACCCTGTATATATATATAGGATGCCCATTTTAAAACGTCCCGCCTTAAAGTTTAAGAATAGGCAACACAGACTACATTTCATTAGCCACTACGTGTAAATTATTTGTACTTTAAATAAAATAATCACAGTAGGTAAGTGCAAAAATGACATTGAAAACATCAATGAAACGTAAATTCGAAAGTTAAACGTATTTAATATAATGAAATTACAAGTAAATAAATACAATAGTAAGAAATTAATGAATGATAACTAGAATAAATGAAATTATAATAAATGTTCAAATTGTCTTCGTGACATAATGCTAATCGTCGTTCAAAATTTATGTGAACTCCAGCTAACATCTCCGGGCTTATAGACCTGCATGACGCCACTATTGTGACATGGTATGGATGAATTCGATTTGCCTTTAAGTCGTTAAAAACCGAACCTTTACTAATTCGCAACTGTCTTGCGATTTGTCTCTGACTTGTGTGGTGATCTTCAGTCACTATTTCAATTACAGCAGCTTCATTTTCTGGAGTTGACTGTACGGTTTCTAACTTTATTTTTTATAAATTGCCCACGTTGTCGTAAATTATTTTCAAGCCTTCTGAACACGTGATTGGAAGGAGTTGTTCTGTTGGGGTATCTTCTGTCATACAGACGAACTGCAGCTTCAGAGTTTTCACGGCACTCTCCTAATATCAACAGCATGTCCGTCTTTTTAGACTAGTCGTACATTATGCAGTTTTGATTTGATCGCAAAAAATACTGTCAATCATGCTGTCAATATTTTTTCTGACATAAATCAGCAGTCACTTAATCGTTAATTATAAAAATTAAAATTATAAAAACCAAGTCACTTATGAAAAGTAACATGGAAAATTCATAAATAGGCAATTTATGAATTTTCAGGCGGGACATTTAAAAATGGGCACCTGTATACCTACATATATATATATATATATATATATATATATATATATATATATATATATATATATATTCTATATTTAAGTTAAATGATAATTGAAAATAAATAAGGAAAAACTATATCTTTTATACCTTACATACATGAGTTTGAAAATACAAGTTTACTAACTTTATTAGAAAGTTGAACTAGCTGATAAGTTATTTGTCAAGAAAATGTATTTGTAAGGTACAGACAACTATTAACTCATGAAATTTATTTATTAACTAAATAAATTTATTAGAAACTTTATTAGCAGGTGAAAATCATGGCCCTTATTCCCGTATCCATAGTCCATGCTCAATCTCGTACTTCGCCAAGCATTACTCCGGTCGTTCTCGACTTCAAGCAAATTACCAGTGGTAATAATAAATAAGGATTAAATTCAGAATAACCTCCTTTTAACACAGATATAGTTTATTACGGACTTAACCCACAAATGTATAATTAAACGTGGAATAAGACAACTCTAGAATAAACTCTCCATAAACGTTATTTTAACACAGGGTTAAGAGATATTCTCGGAATACCTAATCTGAAAATTATTTATTATTACCACTATATGTGTTTTATAGTCCAATCTTCGTGAATTTTCGGCTTTCAAGGTAGGAATGTAGAGAATTTGTATTAATGGTATTGGTATATTTGTAAATTGTAATATTTTTTTGTAAAATCGTATATTTGACATCTACATATGTCACAGGTTACAGCTACATGAGTCATATCACCGCTATATCTTCTTGGAGCAACCGTCTTTTATCGTTATTATTTAAGGCTTCTTCTACTATGTCTACAAATTCTAAATATTCTAGATTATCTTTACGATTCATTATTGAAGTTAAAAGTCTTTTCTGATGGAAATGACAGTTTGATAGTTTTTCATATAATGATCAAGTCTACCTAAAATTTAAAAAAAAAACCATGAAGCATTACCTCAAGCATTACTCAAGGTTGCTCGGAGCTCTACTCAAGTAAACCTTCGCTCGAAGTACGAGTGAAGAAACAAGTAGCGACTATGAAACGAAATATGGTACTCAAGTATAAGACCAGGCGAACTACTGACTATGGATACGGGCATTAGAGTACTTTTCTTGTTTTTCAATAGCAAACGTACACTTTGGGCATGGCACTAATCGAATGTTGCTCAAACTGTATCCAAATCGGGTTGTTATTACTTCCATCCTAGATCCTATTTAGCGGGATATATTTGATCGCTTAACTAAAAGTAATTTTACCGGTCCCGCTAAAACGAATAGTGTGGTTCTAGGATGGGTTCTGGCCTCACACCCTCTATGTTTAACATGGACTACTGGTAAGGAAGTCGCATGCGAGTGCCATTAGTATCCGTTGTATTAGCAATTTGACGACTACACAGTTAGCAGACCGATAGATTCGATCGGTGGAATCTCCAACCAGAACACGTTCACTGCGTTGAAGGGTCTATTAGCCTTATTTTTTAACTATTGTCGAAATTTATGGTAAAATATAGCTTTGTGATCGCTCGAACTTATTTATATTTATTATTAATTTTATTAGAGTCATTAGTCCCTCACTGCATATAATATAAAATTATTCCTCTTTTGCGATTATGGACGTATTGTTTCTAATTTTTATGCAAGTTTGACACGTTTGTAAATAATAAAATATTTTTCCCCATTTCGTATTTTGTATTAGTTTAGTTCCAGTAACGTACGGGATGAGTGACCGGACAAAAAAATCTGCACTTAGCAGAAACAAATAGATGCCTGTACAACGTTTTCCAATATTCAAACCATCATATTACTATTACTTTGTACTATGAGATGGAGTTAAATAAAATAAAAAATTAGGAATTAAAATACCCCTTACCGCTGTATAAGTACTTGTAGGCACCAATTTTCCCTAAACGCACTACAGGAAGTAATAAAAAAATCCCCGCAATGAACGCGTTAACGCGTACAGTCATTTGCACTCGCATACAACATGAAATTAGAATTATGTTTTGAAAAATCTTACTTGGTAACTCCTTCTCTTCCTCTTTTAATTGTAGTTGCACTGAAATACATTTTACATTTTATAAGAGGTAGGTAAATCATATAGTTGTCTTTATACATTCTTTTATAAATTCAGCAATTTCATTGACATCCACCGCCCGACGAACTTTTGTTATTCTCAATGCAGCTAAACACGAATATTATTTATTATCCATAAATTGTTCAAATAAATTATAAATTGTATTCTTAGCCTGGTATTTCTTAAAAGTATGAACATGTAACGATTAATGTACGGGAAGGACATATTAACATTTTTTTAAATACCAGGCTGCAGACACAATCTTAATAAATTCTCTTACTCCAATCAACAGCTTCTTCTTTGGCTATAAATTCTGTAATTGAAAATAAAAATAAATAAACAATAATAATTGTAACTTACGATGAGACCGTACTTTCTTCCACTAAAAAGCTCACGACAACAACAATCATGTATAAAATATAAAATGATATGAAAGCTGAAAAAAAAAAATAAGTCAGATTTATATTACTATAAATGTTAAAATGGGATATCCTGTTACACTTTTTGTTTTTTATTTTGTCTAAAATTAGATACTTCTTAGCAAATGAACGTAAATGCTCTCATTACCTTTCGTTTAGAAATTTACGAATACTTACAACAAGAATCCCATATTTCGACATTATCATCTGAAGTAACCCAACCAATCCAATAAATTGCTATAAGAGCAAACGCAGTATCACGCAAGAAAAAGTAACGCCGTATATAATACGGTCGAGTAACTGCAATAAGTCCCATCGTTACACTAGAAACAAACATACAACCACCTGCAAAATAAAGCTGTAATTAGCAATAAATTGTACATATTATTATATAATTTATGATTTATGGCCGGTTGAACCAACATAACTTAATTTTTAAGCGTGCCTTGAATTAACGATATTGCATTGAAATGAAATGTTAGTTAAATTATCTAATATGTATTGCTGTCAAAATTTCGATTTGCATTTTTTACCTCCCGCTACCCTTGGTAAAGGAGGTACCTATAGGGATCGTGCTAAAAATCGAATATCGAGATTTTGGTAAATGACCACGTTTTATGGTCCCTACAATCCAATTTTAACATTCTGTGTGTGTGTGCGTGTGTGTGTATCCTCTTTACGCTCTAACTCAAATACTATCGTTCAGAAAAAATTGAAACCTTGTATTTCTACCTTACTCTTTCCATATGGAAAGATTCCATTAGATTTTAAAGTAAATCATATAACCGAAAATGGTACTTTCCTGGAAGCTCAAAATAGTTTTTCTTCGAAAAATACCTTTAAGTGTTATTTTTTTGAGATTTATGTTATATAAAAATTAAAGAATATTAAATTTTCTACAGGTTTGCATTAATACTTTTTCTATATATTTTATGGATAAATTTATAAAGCTATCTATAATTTTAATCCCCGAGCCTACGCTTTAAACACAACTCATACACATGGTTACACAATTCAGATCTCAAATGTTTGTAACTGACAGATATATGCCACTTTTTAACAAACTAATCATTTCAAATAATAATATTAACGTTTTAAAAAAGAAAATATTAAATGGAACAATAATTATGTGAAAGGAACTTAATACAGTTTCCAGCATAAGTGAATATGTGAAAATGTAGGTATGATAATAAAAACATATATCATCACGGCATAATACCCATTGATGGGTGAGCCAATCTGCCTTGTACGCAGATGTCGGTAATAATGATGACATATTTTTTTTCCGTGCAGGCGTTTACCCGGCGTTACTATGTAACAAGATATACTTACGGGAGAACTCTAATATTGATGTTTAACCTACCGTGGCCTATGTTTAGGATTGGAAAATCGAATTTAGGGAAAAACCAGGAATAACAAATGAGACTAGATTTTACTATTACTATAATTAATATAATGAATTAGTGAAATTATATAAAAATAATAAATAAAGTTCTCAGTTATTACAAAGCTTAGTTAACCTATAACTACTTAAAAAGACAACATGAAATATTACTTACAGGTTTTATTCATCCTGCCCAAGGAGATTGATTCTTAGTGATATGCAGCAACGAATAAAACCTTCACACGAACAAGAACTCCACTAACACTGTTCACTGTACCGGGACCGGACTTAGCACTTTTAAGGTTACTGACAAATAGGGGAAAACAACTGACTGACTTCTGACTTACTAACTTACTGACATACTAACTAACTGCTCACTAACTAACTGAAATGTTGAAGTTATGCAAAAATATAGTCTTTGGTCGTTCCCTCTCCTAATTACGTGTGGGTTGGCTTGCCCCTTCCGAGAGAAGACTTAACTAATCTGAAGATGTCAAAACCTACCCTTAAGTCATAGGTCCGCCTCTTTAGAGACCGAACACCATCACAGCGAAAGTGCTAAGTCGGTAACATACTCTGAAGGAGACTATCCCCAACCGAAAATGTCACTAGGCCGTAGAGACAGGCCCGTAGTCAGGGGGTGGCCAGGTGGGGCTGAGCCCCACCTACAAACTGACCAAGCCCCACCTAGAAAAATCTTAAAAATATCTTAACTAAATTGTTTGTATTATTGACATTTAAGTACCTACATTGTCGATTATCGTGAAAGAGTTTGGGACCAACGACCAAACATAAGTAGACAAATCATTCCCTATCCCTTCCCAATGAATGTTTTGATTAACAAAACGTTTTATTAAAATTTAATGCTTTAAATAATAGAAAATTACAATTATTTTAGTGTTAAAATTTAAGATAATATATATATATTTTATTATGTACTTAAATATTTGTGTTTTTTTTTTTTGTATATTATTTTTGTTTTGAATAAATACTATATATATATATATATATATATATATATATATATATATATATATATATACTAAAAAAAATTTTATTAATTTTCAGCACCCTCTGAAAAAATTATAGCCCCATCTATTGATGGTTCCTGGCTACGGGCCTGCGTAGAGAAAATTGACTCGTCTTCCTTCAGGGCAGATACCGTTAAAGGTTGGTGAACACGTGCGTCGCTGTTCCCAGAACGAACAAAAAAAGGGGACCAGCGTTTCAAGCAAACAACCCTAAACTGCTTTCGAATATGTCAAAAATGAAATACATTTCCGTCAAGGAACACTACTAAATCTTTAGAAAAACTAAAAGAAATAAACTTTTGTTGCAGCAGAACGAATTTTGGAAACATTAGAAATTGAGGGGCAATATATTTTACCCGTCAAGTAACAGTAAGTGGCATGTTCAACAGTCTGCCAATCTGCTTTGTACACAGATTTCGGTAACGATGATGACATATTTATACCGTGCGGGCGTTTACCAGGTGTCATCTCAAGAACACTTATTGCTGGCGTGGAGAGTACAACACAGGGGTCATTTTTGTGCCATTTGAAATTCGAAATATTTGGCTTCGACCGGGATCGAATCCGGTATTTAAATTTAATTTAATTTTAAGTCGATAATCGGTGTATCGGCCACTTTACTTGTGCGTATCGGTGACCGATACGCACAAGTAAAGTGGCGAGCGTGGAATTCCGAGCCGAGGCGGAGAGAGCCGACGAGGCACGAGGCTGGCCGAATAACACGTACGACGTGCCGTAGGAGTCGTTCTTACTCCCGTATAGGCGCCAGCGATGCGATAGTCAGCACAATTGTACTAGATTTAGTACAATTATCAATTTTCTTGTACGTCAGTACCTCTTTTCTAAGTTTAGTACAATTTATTTAAAGTAGTAGGTAATGTCGGAAGGGCTTAATTTTGCCGCCGTAACCATATCAACGGACTGTATTACGTCTGCGAAATGTTTAGTTCGCGGGTGGTTGCACAAAAATGTATTTATGTTTATTTTTTGTTTATTAGTTTATCAATAAAAATGTTTGAAAGTACCTATAGCTACAATTATGATTATTTTAAATATGTGGCGGGATTTTTATTTTTAGTACAGAGTTAGTGATTTTAGTACAATTTGAGTTAAACTGTTAGCACAATAGAAATTTTCTCAATCGCAACCCTGATAGGCGCGCCATTAGATGTTTCACATCAATAATTCACGCTAACTTCATGTAACTGGCCTCTTGTGTAAAATGAAAAGTTTCTTTGTGCTGTAATTTTTAGATAATTTTTTGGTAATTATTGCTGTATACATAACATTTTTTGCTATTGACTAAAACGAGTTAGAAGTATTACGCCCAAACATCGAAACCGCTCAGTGAGCGAAAAAACAGTCACACCGCGTTGCGGACGGTGCTGAGCGACCAAATACCGAAATCTGATCATTTTTCGCATTGTGGTCATTCTTTTTTACCACGACGCGATGTGGATAATAATGAAACGGCCACGAAGCATTCTGGATTATTCAGAACGCTCATAAACCGGTGTCGAAGAACCTATAACCATATATCTGATATCCCCATTTTTTTTTATTCAGTACGTTGTATTTACTTCTTTTCTGTTGCGCTGTGCAGTATATAAAAAGGAATGTGCTTTATTTTTAAACATTTTTTTAAAAGCTAAATGTGGTGGTTACAGGTACACTGTATAACCACAGTCTGCTGTGCCCTAAATTTTGTACTTATGATTCATTTGTGTTTAATTTATGCTTCATTGTGCAACATTTAAAATTAATGTGATATTTTTATTTTCGTACATTTTTTTTAAGCTGAAGGTGGTTGCAGGTACGCCGTATGTACTGTGTAACCACAGTCTGTTGTGCCCTAAATTTTGTGCTTACGAATCATTCATGTTCAATTTGTGCTTCAATGCGTAGCATTTAAAATTAATGTGATATTATTATTCAACATTTTATTTAAAATAAACTTAGTGTGGTTACAGGTAAGCGTTGTTACGGTCTAAATTCTTGTAAGACGTTTTGCCCCGAATTGCTAATTTTCTGTTACTTTTCTTAGTCTAAATCTAGTTACCCTGTACCGTCCTAGTTCTTTCTACTCTGTGTTACGTTACCATTCTGGCTGTCGTCTCGTTTTGTTCTTTCCTCTTTAATTGTTATTTCCTTCTGCTCTTAATCATTTTGGCCTTTATTTCCAACCTCTTCGCGGCAATAATATTAACATTTCGTAGGTTATTTTAAGCCTAGCTGCAAAGTTGAATTGTATAAAGTACATTGTCGGTGACTAGCTAGTAACATACCTATGCATTTAATTGCTGCCATAATTTAGTCGTTTGTAGTACGAAGAAATTGTCATGGGCTTTTATTTACAATATTTGACAACACACAGCGCCCGTTATTAACCTTCAGATGTCTAAATTAAAGTAATGTTTCCACTGGCAACTAGCTTTACTTTATAGATCTTTAAATAAATAATATCCGAGTAATTTTAAAATCTTATTTAATATTTATAACATGTTTGTAGTACTGTTTGGTTATATTATACGTCGAATATAGTTTATTCCCTATTTGCATTAATAATTGTTTGTCATCAAGTATATTGTCGTGAATGGGGCTTTATCTCTTAACTTTCTTCTTTGTATTCAATTTTTTTCGTTCTTTCTCGCTTCCGCTGTAAACTTTTTGAGTTTTGGGGGGAAAATTAGGTTTTCCGGTATTCAGGATTGTCGAGTAACAGTTGTCTTACGGAGTGGCCGTGTTTATTTTCGAGGTCGTTGGCACGTGATTGATTAGCGTGACTTAGATTAACGCGAGTGGAGTTCCCGATCGTTGTTTGAAACCAGTATTTGGTCTCGCAATTGTGCGGATTTATACGACATCGGGGGTTGCTGAATGACTTTCCAGTGTTGGATATTTTGGTGGATGTCTCGTGTGGTGTCACGAACACCTTTTTGGTTCCTGGAAGTCCTCTCTTCTGAGGATTTGCGAACTCTGCCGTCAGCGTCACCATTCTTGTGAACAACCAAATTTAACCCTCTCCCTCCTCCAATGTTTAAAAGCTGGCGGCCGCACATCAGCTAGGGTGCGTAAAGTATCGCAATCGCTCACGCAGCGGGTTTCACGGCACAAATTTTGGCGCCCAACGTGGGGCCATACTGGGTCGAAGGGCGATTTTGCAGTTTGTCCAATTTTATATTGTCCCATTTTTAGAATTTTTCCCTTTTTTCTCAGGATTTTGTCTCCATTTAAGTTTTGTCCCAAGTTTAATTTTGGGCCATCCCGGAAGTTTGGACATATGTAAACACTGTCCAATTTACAATTTTGTTTTCTTGTCGGTTTTTGACCATTTTTTTATTGTTTACGATAATCGATTATATTTCAAGGTTTGTCCTCTTGTAGTGTTGCTTTTCTCACGAGGCTGACCTCATTTACGACATATCCTCGGTTCGAGGAGCTCGAGCTTCCGAGAACTTAAGGGTGACCCTAATGCGGAGTGAACATAGGCGACGCACTAAGGATGAGGAACTTGGCGTTGTGACGGATAAGAGTTTGTAACCCCGCAAACCGTCAGAGGCGGTCGACGCATGTACCACTAAAATTGCCGAAATTCAATCACTTATCTCCGATGTTACCAATAGCTCTGGGGAGTCGGCAGGCGATAAAATCCTTGGAAAAATTTTTCACGTTAGATGTCGATTGGCGAGGACAAAGTCTGAGGAGGACGAGATAAATGAATGTACCGAGCAACTTAAAGCGTCGTTATTGACGTGCGAGACGGACATCCTAGATCGGGTTGAATTGGAAGAGGCTGAGGAGGACGTCGCGGAAAAACCGGTAGAACCGGCGGGTCGTACTTACACCAGTATAACTCAGATCCCTGTAAGTAAGTGGCAGATGTCCTTTAACGGCGATCCCAGCACGAGTGTAAATGCGTTTCTAGAGAAGATAGAGGAACTCAGTATCGCGCATAATGTCTCGAAAGACGAATTATGCGATAGCGTGATCGAGCTGCTGTCGGGACACGCCCTGACTTGGTACCTTTCAATACGCCATGAAGTGAAAAACTGGGGGGACTTTGTAAAACTACTGCGCGCAGAGTACGAGCCGTACAACTACCAATATGAGCTATGGCAGGAGATCCGAGCGCGCTCTCAAGGCCCCGATGAACCGATGGGTACCTTTTTAGCATGCATGGTAAATCTGTTCGCCCGTTTACCGACACCCCGTTCCGAGGCGGAGAAGCTTCACATGTTACGTCGGAACATCGCACCTTACTACATTCATGGACTTGGGGTTCAAGACTTCAAGACTACCGAGGCGTTGCGCGATTGGTGTAAGAAAATTGAGAGGAATCGGTTGATGGCTGCAAATTTCCGGCCCCTCCCGACTAATCGGCGGTCCCTGCTCGAGCTCGATCTCTCCTATAAAGGGCGCCCGCGTACAGCGGTCAATTCTTCGGAGGTTCCAAACCCACCAGGCAATCATCTTCTTAATGTTGGTGGACCCACCTGCTGGAATTGCAGGAAGGAAGGTCATTTGGCGCGTGAATGTAATGACCCTAAGGGAAAATTTTGTTATGGCTGTGGCACGCCCAATCATACAGTAGTCTCGCGTCCTAAGTGCCGTTCGGGAAACGGAAAAGAGGTGGTATAAACTGTCGCATATACCGTCGTCAATCTTGCATGTCGGTCAATGTCAACCAAATTAAGTTGGATTTTATACTGCCAACTTCTGGAGGATCATGGGAATCGTACTGGACCTCGGAAAGGGCGAGTGGTCCTTATCGAAGAATCCTGTCGCCGAATCAGGAAACTCGGCTTGCTGCACTTTTAGACGAGGTGTTTAGGGAAATGTCCCCTGACCCAATTGGTTGTATGACCTTGGTTGAGCACGTCATCACGACGAACAGTCCGCCTATCAAACAACGGTATTATCCCCTATCGCTCGCGATGCAGAAGCACGTTGATGAGGAACTCAACGAGATGCTTGCTAAACGCATTGTTGAAAAGTCCTGCAGTGCGTGGTTGTCACCGATCCTCCTTGTCCCGAAGAAGGATGGCGCTTACCGTTTTTGCGTCGATTATCGTAAGCTCAACAAGGTGACCGAACGGGATGCGTATCCATTGCCGTATGTGTCGAGTTCGTTGGATAAGATACGGGACTCGCAGTTCTGGACCACTCTGGATATTAAATCGGCGTATTGGCAGATCCCGGTCGCGGAGAACTCCCGCAAGTATACAGCGTTTACGGTGCCGAATCGTGGCCTTTTCGAATTCAAAAGGATGCTCTTTGGACTGCATAATGCTCCAGCCACATGGCAACGGTTTATCGATTCAGTCATTGGTGCCGACCTCGAACCCAATGTCTCCGTCTATCTTGACGATATTGTCATCATCACCCAGACATTCGAAAAACATCTGGATATTTTACGGGAAGTCATCCGTCGTTTGACTAGGGCTGGTTTGACCCTTAGTAGGGTCCTAACGGCATATGATCCGTTATTAAATCAAACTCTTTACCATATAGAAAAATATGAAAATGTTCGACAGCCCAAACTAGTGCTTGCGCTTCTTTTGTTTGGCAGTATCGTCGTTCGCAGTCAGTCAAAGTTTTATTTCTAAAAGCAATGACTCTAGGACCATTGTTGTTAGTCTGAACTAATACGCCGCCTAACCCTACGGGGCTAGCATCAGCAATTACTATGATGCTTTTATTTACATAGAAAATATTTGCAAGAGACTCAAAAGCTGTCCCTTGTTTTGTTGTCCAGTACTTCTAGATACAAGATACTCTTTCTGGTTTATTTCACAATGGTTCTTTTAATAGCTCTGTTAACGATGCTAAGTTTGGAATCCATTTTCCAACGTAGTTTACTAGACCACAGACGCAATATATACAGACAGCTAACGCAATACTTTGTTAGGCCCATAAAACTTTGTAGCTCTGCTATAGTTGCAGGAGGTCGGAATTATTGTATAATAGAAATATACTTTTTTAGTGGTCTTACTTCTTCTTCTGTCAATTCATGTACTAAGAAGTGTACCTTAGTAACTCCAAATAAACATTTCACTTTTCGTAGTTCTTATATCATGTTCAACTTTGTCTTTACCGTATATCATCAATAAAATTGATAACACCCTCACATCCTAAAAGCACTCGTTCTATCGTTTTTTTTTTTTTTAAATTTTAGTTTAATTTTTTAAAATGTTCAGCGATAGCGAAGTAAGTGCCAAAAAAGCTAAAGTTCATCATAAGGCTCAGGTATATAATTCATTCTTACTAAATTTACTGATTAATTATATATTATTTATTTTAATAGAAATTTTAAAAACCTTGGACCGACATAGCGGAATTTAAAGGATGGTTGAAATCTATTCCAAATAATAATCTTAGAGCCAAATGTTTGTGGTGCAATAATGAATTTCTGGGTGAACTGTCTTGTATTAAAAAACATACTAAATCAATGAAACATCAAATAAACTCACAGGCGAAAGATCCACGTAAATCTATATCAGTTTTGCAAAAGTTTGTGCAATCTGCTGCTTCAGGATTAGGATCAAGTGTTGCAGCCAAGGAAGCCAAAATTAAATTGTGTTCGTTTATTATAGAACGTAATATTTCATTTAGAACTATGGATCATTTGTGCCCATTACTCGCTAGTGTGTTCCCGGATTCTAAAATAGCAAATGATATATCCGTAAAAAGAACTAAAACAAAAAACATAATTGCGAATGTAATTGCGGGGAATTATAAAACTACATTAACGGGCATTTTAAAAACAATCAAATTTAGCATTCTTGTGGATGAATCCACGGATATTTCCGTAACAAAGACAGCGTGTATTCTTGTTCGCTTTTACTCAAATGAAACAGGAAAAATTGAATCTTCTCTTTAGGAAATTGTACCTATATTTTCAGGGAAAAAAACACTACTACTACTACTTCTGGCATCGCAAAACATATTTTTGAGAAAATTATGGACACTTTTCTTACAAGAAAAATTCCACTTGATAATATAATTGGCTTTGCCTCTGATGGCTATAACGTAATGATGGGTCAACATAATTCGGTAGCTTCTAGAATGAAATATACGTGTGCTGGAATAATAATATTTAAGTGCATTTGTCATTCGATACACCTCTGCAATAGCCAAGCATGCAAATGTTTGCCTAGAAGCTGTGAAGACTTAGCCCGAAATGTTTATACATTTTTTAAAGTCAGTATATATTTATATATATATATATATATATATATATATATATATATATATAAATATATATATATATATATATATATATATATATATATAAATATATATATATATATATATATATATATATATATATATATATATATATATATATATATATATATTATGGTGTATGCTGATCAGGCCAGGCGTCTCCTCACGGGCACTCAATGCTGGCGTGGAGAGTGCGCAAGAAGAACTTAGGAATATGATGTACACACTTGAAGCAGCGGAAACAAACCCTCTTTTGGCATCAAGAATTTATGCACAACGGTTTCCGGGAAGACGACATCCAAATCCGCGGTCTTTTAAAAAACTAAGGGAAAGGTTGGAAAGAACTGATCATGTTCAGTACGACAAAAGAGGGTTTCTTTCCGCTTCTCTAACTGCGTACACCATATTCGTAAGTTCTTCTTGTGAGAGACTCATATTAATAAATTAATTTACTTAATCCCTCTGTTATTAATAACAACCTGGCTAATGAAAATACTATCATTACTGCAATTGTTTCTTATTCAAAAAACAGTATCCATGGTATATTAGATTTAATTTTTAGTTAAATATATAAATTTAGAGAAAAATGGTGAAAATCTCCGAAATTATTGGTTTTAGGCATGGGATACCCTTAATAACATGTGAAGATAATACAAAAATACACACAACTGAATAATAAAATATAGAGTGTTCCATTTGAAAATGACGAGTTATAGTCATTTGAAACTGAGCACATTTGATTCGCTTTATTGAACAGCCTGTATAATTACATTTAAAAAAAAATATGTCAGAACATAGAGTATAATTACAGTTATACAGAAAAGAAAATTCTTAATTCTTACTATTAAAATAACTTCAGTAAGCCTTTATAAAGCAATGCGTGTATTCGGTATTTTTTAGAGAAAAAACGGAATAAGTTGGCAACGCCGTGGAAAACTAAAACAAAATTCATATGTTCGTATAGGTGAATAAAATAGAATTCAAAATATATAAAAATATATAGGATGTTCCATTTAAAAAAAGAGAAACTATTCTCGCCGAGCCGTAATGCAACACCCTGTATATGTGAAAATAATTTTACGTTATGCTCCTTGAGTAGTCGAATAAATTCTGTTAATAAACTTATGCTGTATTTCTAACGACAAGTGAGATATCGAAGACGGCGATTTCGGTGACTCACCCTGTATATATATATATTGAAACGATTTCAATTTTCGTTTCGCGGTTTTATTCAAAATTTTAGTTGTTTTCTTGACTAGCCAAAAATTATGATTAACGTAGTAGTTCCGGGAAGAGCGAGAGACGGGACAGTTTGGCTGAGAAAGTTGAGTTGGTTTTTGCACTTGGAGCGACGCACATGTGCCTGTGTTTGTTTTTTCAAATTTTGCTTAAAAATTTATTATCTTTTATCATCAAAGTTTTGTTAAAGAAATAAGCGTAATAGACGTCGAACAGCTCTTAGGACAACTACCACCACCTTACATATTAATGGGAGATTTCAACGGGCATAATAAAATTTGGGGAAGCAAAACGACAGATCCGAGACGAAAAGTCATAGAAAAGATCTTAGATAGAAATGACAATTTAATAGTACTCAATGATGAAAGCGAAACACACTTTTGTGCACAATCCGGAAATCTCACCTCCATAGACTCAACCATAAGCGATTCAACAATTGCGCATGATATATCATGGACAGTATTGCCGTTGTTGTTCGTCGGAAACCACTTTCCTATAAAAGCAACTATAAATGAAGATATTAACAACAACACCGGTAACCATATCAGAAAATGGAAAACAAATAATACAAACTGGCCATTATTTACTCAACTTGTAGACATTAAAACTGTAGTGTATTTTAGTTTAAGATAAAATATTTATCGGTACGCCACTGTACTGATGGCGATGTGTCTATGATTTTAAACTTGTTAAAATAACATGTTCATACCATATTACGGCAGTTGGGATTTACAATTCAATGAATAAAGATGTATATATATTTGTGTGTTCAATAAAAAGGGATTCGCGTGCAATATATGTTTATTTTAAACCCTTAAACATCACAAATTGGCGACGAGAATAAAAGTGAAGTGTTAAAAATGGCGGTTGACGGTGAATATAGTAAAGCAGTGACCGGATATTTACGTGAATTCGATCACAAAATAAGTAAGTGGACAATTTATAAAGCAAGATTGGAGCAGTACTTTACAGCAAACGAAATAACGGATAAAACGCGTATGAGAGCAATTTTACTAAACGCATGTAGTGAAGAAAGTTATATATTAATATATAATTTGTGCGTGCCAGTTAAACCCGAAACAAAGAGTTACGCTGAACTTGTAAAATTATTTGATACACATTTTGCACCAGTGGCAGCGGGGTTTGCCGGACGTTATAAATTTTACAATGCATATAAAAGTAAAAACAAGACAGTGCCAGATTGGGCAGCGCGAGTGCGAAATTTAGCGTGCTGTTGTGAATTCGGTGAAGAACTTGACAAGATGCTACGAGATAGGTTCATAATGGGTTTCGAAAAGGGGCCGATTCTTGACAGACTTTTTGAAGAAAATGTTACAAATTTAACGTTTGAAAAAGCAGTGTCAATCGCGCAGTGAAAGAAGCTTCACGTCATAATTATGAAATGCGAGCTGTAGACGACGTAGTGGACATTTACCGGGTGGCGGATGCCAGGAGGAAGCCCAGTGCAGCAAATCCTGACCAGCACCAGCAGCAACAGCGGAGGCGCGGAGCCGGAGCCGGCAGCAACGGTCCCCATGCAGGTTCGAGGCCGGGCGGCAGCGGCAGCGGCAGCGGCAGACAGCTCAACACCGGCCAGCGCAAGTGTACAGTGTGTGGTAAAAGTGGCCATTTGTCGGCAAAGTGCAAATATCGTCTATACAAGTGTCATGAGTGCGGGGTGACAGGTCATTTAGCGTCAGTGTGTGAACGCCAAGCCAACAAAAATATTTTTTTTATGACTGATGATGTAGAAGCTATTTATACCGCAAAATATGTCAATAATAATAAAAATCCCCCTTTTACAATGAATGTACTAGTTGCAAATAATCCTGTAACTTTTGAACTAGATACTGGGGCAAGTGTTACAGTTATGGCAGATGATTTATATAATTCGAAATTTAAACAATTCAAATTAAATAGCACAAATAAATGTCTATTAAGTTATAACGGCAGTAAAATAAAGCCGCTAGGTGTTTTGGAAGTCCCAGTTACATTTAAGAATGTTGTAAAAGACTTAGAGATTTATGTGGTACAAGGTGGTGGACCACCATTGTTAGGTCGAGATTTTTTGAATAAATTTGATGTAAATAGCTTGAATATAAATAATATGAATGATGCTACTACAGATGTCAACCAATTATTGACAAAATTTGAAAAGGTTTTCTCATCCGAGTTAGGTGTATTTACCGCGAATAAATTAAAATTAAATTTAAAAGATAAAGCAAAACCAATTTTTTTTAAGCCACGCCCATTGCCATTTGCGATTAAAGAAAAAGTTGAAATTGAAATTAGTAGATTAGTTGAATTAAATATAATTTCTCCTGTCAATTTTAGTGAATGGGGTACGCCTATCGTACCTATTTTGAAGAAAAATAATAGCGTTAGACTTTGTGGAGATTATAAGGTTACAGTAAATCCATTCTTAGAAATTGATAAATACCCTTTACCTCGCATTGAGGATATTTTTGCGAAATTACAAGGAGGACAACAGTTCTCAAAACTTGATCTCTCACAAGCATATCAGCAAATTGAATTAGATGATGCATCTAAGAAAATAACTACTATTAGCACCCATCGAGGTCTTTTTCAGTATAACAGATTACCTTTTGGAATAGCAAGTGCTCCAGCACTTTTTCAAAAATTAATAGAAAATGTTCTTCAAGATTTAAATGGAGTAGTTGTATTTTTAGATGACATATTAATTACAGGTATCGACAAGGTCGAACATTTAAACAATTTAGAAAAAGTGTTGTCACGTTTACAACAATATGGTTTAACAGTATGTAAAGATAAATGTGAATTTCTTAAGAATTCTGTAGAATATTTAGGTTACAAAACAGATAAACAAGGATTGCACACTTGTTCTGATAAAATAGATGCAATTAAAAGTAGTGTCGCTCCTAAAAATTCTACACAATTGAAATCTTTTTTGGGTTTAGTAAATTACTATCATAGATTTATACCAAATCGTGCTAAAATTTTGAAACCCCTAAATATTCTTTTAAGAAAGAATACTTGTTGGCGTTGGACGCAACAATGTGAAAATTCTTTTCGGGAAATTAAGGAAGTATTAATTTCGCCTAATGTTTTAGTGCATTATAACCCAAAATTGGAAATTAAACTTACAGTTGATGCATCAAAGCATGGTTTAGGCGCTGTAATTTCTCATGTTTACCCTACCGGTAATGATAGACCTATTGCTTATGCCTCTCGTTCATTATCGAAAAGTGAGGAAAATTATTCACAAATTGAAAAAGAGGCCCTAGCAATTATTTTTGGTGTAACAAAATTTTACCAATATTTATTTGGGCGAAAATTCATACTAGTTACGGACCACAAACCGTTAGTAACAATTTTTGGCCCTAAAAAGGGTATACCGCTATTAGCAGCCAGTAGATTACAACGGTGGGCGGTAACCTTGTCACATTTTAATTATTCGATTCAATATGTAAAATCAGAATTAAATTGTGCAGATTTTTTATCTCGTTCTCCTATGTATGGTACTAAACCCAACACGGATGAGGAAGCTGATTATTTACACTATGTAGAAAATAATGAAAATCTTCCTATAGATGCCAAATTAATAGCAAAGGAAACACAGTCTGATAAAATTTTGTCAGCTGTTTATAATTATATTTTAAAAGGCTGGCCAAAAACGGTGAATAATGAGTACAAACCATATTTTTTACGGAGAAATATGTTATCCGTGAAAAATAATTGTATTTTATTAGGATACAAGATAATTATTCCTTTAAAATTACAACCCCATATATTAAGTGAAATTCATAAAACCCACATGGGTATTGTAAAGATGAAAAGTATTGCAAGATCGTATGCTTGGTGGCCGACGATTAATAATGATATTGTTAATATTTCTACAAATTGTGAAAATTGTATGATAAATAGGCCATCGCCACCTATAGCCAAATTCACCCCTGGCCCTATCCCTCAGCTCCCTGGGAGCGCATACATGTTGATTATTTAGGTCCCATTTGCAATAAAATGATTCTTGTTGTTGTTGATGCTCACACCAAGTGGGTGGAAGCAATTGTAACTCAATCAATAACTTCTGAAAAAACTATCAGTATTTTAAGAAACTTGTTTGGAAGATTTGGATTACCTAAATTACTAGTTAGTGATAATGGAAGACAATTTGTGTCAGCGGAATTTAGTTCATTTTTAAAATTAAATGGTATTAAGCATATTACCTCTTCTCCATATCATCCTGCCACCAATGGCGCAGCAGAAAATTCTGTGAAAACTATTAAACATGCAATTTTGAATTCTCTTAAAAATAATAATGAAAATGTAACGGTAATATTAGAAAGATTTCTGTTAACATATAGAAATACCGTTCATTGTACAACGGGTAAAAGTCCAGCAATGTTAATGTTAGGGCGTAATCTAAGAACTAGATTAGATTTAATAAAACCTGATAATAATGAGAATGAGAATCATGAGTTAGAGAGGAAGGTTAAAGCTAAACAAAACAATCAAATAAAAAATTATAAAGGTACTAGAGATGTAAGATTTAATGTAGGAGATAATGTAATTGTAAGGGACTTTAGATTTCAAAAACCGGGGTGGATAAGAGGACAAATAATTAAAATTTTGAGTTTTGTAACATACATTGTTAAAATACCGTCTCTCAATAAAAATTGGAAGAGACATGTCAATCAAATTAGAAAAGATGTGAATTTAAATTTAAATATGTCAATTCCTCAAGATTTTCCTAAACAGGATATTCCACCAAATAATAGTAATAATCAAATATCAGATAATGTGACTAGGGCTAGTAGTAGAATTAGAAGACCCCCTGACAGACTAATGTATTATTAAGAGGGGAGTGATGTAGTGTATTTTAGTTTAAGATAAAATATTTATCGGTACGCCACTGTACTGATGGCGATGTGTCTATGATTTTAAACTTGTTAAAATAACATGTTCATACCATATTACGGCAGTTGGGATTTACAATTCAATGAATAAAGATGTATATATATTTGTGTGTTCAATAAAAAGGGATTCGCGTGCAATATATGTTTATTTTAAACCCTTAAACATCACGAAAACAAAAACTAAACCAGATTCTGAAGACATAGATACCCAAGTAGAAATTCTCACTAATATTATAACAGAATCTGCAAACATAGCTTTAAAACAAAATAAAGGAAATAAAAACAAAAAACAAGTTCCATGGTGGAATATACAATGCCAAGAAGCAGTTAAGAATAATAAAAAAGCTTTAAAAGAATATAAAAAGGACAAAACCATAGAAAATTTTATAAAATTAAAAAGAGCAAAAGCACAATGTCGAAGAACAATACTACTAAGTAAGAAAACATCATGGCAACAATACACAGCAAACATCACCACCGACACCCCTATCACCGACGTGTGGAACAAAATTAGTAAAATAAACGGACGAAAAACCAACTCAATAACAGACGTACTTATACACAAGAACGAGACAGTAACAACACCGCAAGATATCGCAAATACTTTAGCCGAACAATTTTACGAGAACTCAAGTAACAAGCAATATACACCAGACTTCTTAATTTATAAACAAAACGTAGAAAACGAAAAACTAGAAATAAATGCAAATAATGACAATGAAATTAACGATCTAATAACAAAAAAAGAATTGTATACTACCATTCAAGAACTAAAAAAATCTACAAGTCCTGGACCAGACGGAATTAGTTACGACCTAATAAAAAACTTACCTGAGGAAACAATGGGATTTATCCTAAAAATCTATAATGGCATTTGGACAAAAAATAAATTTCCAAAGAAATGGAAAGAAGTTACGACAATACCCCTACTTAAACCGAATAAACAGAAAACAAATGCCATAAACTACAGACCAATATCGTTGTCAAATTGTCTAAGCAAAGTATTACAAAAAATAATAAATAAAAGATTACTGTGGTACTTAGAATCAAAAAACATACTAAACGAGAAACAAAGTGGATTTAGACATGGTCGCTCAACCACAGACCAACTCATAGCTCTCCAGGCAGAGATCCACAAGGCATACAGCAACAAACAATATACCGCTGCCATATTTTTTGACATATCAAAAGCATATGATACTGTCTGGAGACACTACATTATAAAATCCATAAAAGAATACAATCTAGAAGGAAATATTCTCAACTACATTAACAATTTTCTAAGCGAAAGAAAATTTAGAGTACTATATAACGGCTATCTATCGGAACAAAAAATGCAAGAAAATGGAACCCCACAAGGAGAAATACTAAGTGTTACATTATTTTTAATAGCCATGAATAAAATCACTGAATATATTCCAGATCGGATTAACTTATCATTATTTGCCGACGACCTTGCAATATATCATAACAATAAGAATACGTATACATTAAAGAAAGAACTCCAGCTTACGACAGATCGATTGCAGGAATGGGCCAAAAGCACAGGCTTACAGTTTTCAGAAACAAAAACAAAAATGATACTTTTTACAAAGTTAACTAGACCTGTAGTAAAACCTATTGTAAAATTAAATAACAAAAAAAATGAATACGTTACTTACTACTACGAAATTCCTTGGCATGATATTAGATCCACGGCTGACATGGAAACAACATACACTCCACATGAAACAGGAGTGCTACAGAGGACTAAACCTTATTAAATGCCTTTGCAATAACAAGTGGGGCTCACACAAAGACATTTTACTTCGAATATATTTACTATTTATTCGATCAAAAATTGATTACAATGCTATTATATACCAAACAGCCAGCAAGAATATTTTAAAAATCCTCGAACCAATACAGAACACCGCAATTAGACTATCTATAGGAGCATACAGAACTAGTCCGGCCATAAGTATGTTATGCGAATCTGGTATTACTCCCTTAGAATTGTGTAGAAACCAACTCACAATGTCCTATATACTAAAACTTGCTCAAAACCCAAAAAATCCTGCATATAAATATATATACAAACAATACCAGAACCGAATCATATCCCTTTCCTCTACACCTCTTCAACAAAAAATCTGTGAAACCCTTGAAAACCTACAAGTTAACCTGCCTGACCTTGAGAAAATGTACACAGAGAGTATAATACCATGGAGAAAGAAATTACCAAATTATATCCTTGAATTAACAAAATTTAAAAAATCAGACAGATCAAAAGAGGAAATGAAACAAGAATATAATAAAATAAATGACGAAACACAACACGCCCAAAAAGTTTTCACGGACGGATCAAAAACCCAAGAAGGAACAGGAGGAGGAATAATAATAAAAGATAAAAAAATCAAAATAAGTCTACCATCGCAAGCATCAAGTTTCACCGCCGAAGCCTACAGCATTCTGACTGCCCTAAAAGAAATAAAAAACAAACATCAAATAGACCAAGAACATATTATATGCACCGATTCCCTCTCCGTTATCAATGAAATAAAAAAATATATAATAAACAACATATAATACAAAAAATTCAAGAAGAGATCCACTACATCACCCAGAAAAATAAAGTAACAATAATGTGGGTACCATCGCATATAGGCATTAAGGAAAACGAGGAGGCAGACTTGGCGGCTAAAGAAGCAATATATGAAGAAGAGACACAAATCCCCATACCAGTTCAAGACTTCCTGGAAATAATCAAACAACAAATAAATAAGCAATGGGACGCAATATGGAACAATACAACAGGAAACAAACTCAGAAGTATAAAACCGGACACCTCAAAATGGACAAACATGAACAACAGAAGAGACCAAACAAAAATCACAAGAATGAGAATAGAACACACAAGCCTAACTCATAAATATATTATGGAAAAAACAGAAGCCGAAACTTGTAACATATGTAATACACATATTACTGTTGAACCATTGAGTAAAGATTAAAATTATGTTCTTTACTCAATGGTTGAACACATACTAATTCAATATCCAAAATACACAACACAAAGAGCACAAAACAATATCCGACCAACTCTAGTAGAGGCCCTTGGGAACAATATCAACAACATAAACAACACAATTAAATTCTGCGAAGATACCAATATTCTCAAACTTCTATAAAATAATAAATGAAATGTAAATTAAATATTATTATTATTTAATTAAAAAAAAAAAGTTTTGTTAAAGATTTTCTGGTTTATGATACATTTCTTGGCTTATATAACACCTGTTGGAGTAAGTTTTATCTGTATTTTTTTTGTTAAATAAGTTGTATCATATCCGAACACATGGCGTGGCTGCGAGTGTAAGATCTAACATTTTTTTGTGTCATTTTATCTCAAAATTTATATAAATTATTTATCCTTCTGCCTAATAATTTTATGAAAATCTCTAGTCAAAATTTATATAAATTATTTATCTTTCTGTCTAATAATTTTATGAAAATCTCTAGTCAAAATTTATATAAATTATTTATCTTTCTGTCTAATAATTTTCTGAAAATCTCTAGTCAAAATTTATATAAATTATTTATCTTTTTGTCAATAATTTTCTCAAAATCACTAGTCAAAATTTTATATAAATTATTTATCTTTTTGTCTAAAAATTTTCTCAAAAATCTCTCGTCAAAATTTATATAAATTATTTATTTTTTTGACCAATAATTTTCTCATAGTTTCTCTGTCAAAAATTATATAAATTATTTCATATTTTTGGGATTTTTTTTTCTATTTAAAGTTATCTTGTTTCTTAAATTTTTTAGTAGCATTTGTTTTTACGGCAGAATTTGAAGACGTAGCCAAGGCTGTTTTGACGTCACAGTAAAAGATTGTATTTGTTTGTTTTAAGTTTTATCTTGGCAATCATATTAGATTGTTATCTTAACTTATCTTATTTTATCTTGGTATTAGATTTTTATCTTACCTTATCTTATTTTTCTTGGTAAGCCCAAATTATTATCTTATGTAACTATTTTTTTTTTTTGGCCGTGTTGCAACTTTTTATAAAAACAATTCTGTTTTAGAGCCAAGTCTCAAGGGAGCATTCGAGCTACTAAACTTTTCTCTACTAACCTTTTCTCTATTTTCTCTCCGTCCTGTTCTTCAGCTTGGCCAGCTGTTTCTTAGAAAGTGCACTAAGGTTTTGTATCAATCATTTTATTAAATTTTGATTTTTGGTAAATGTTTTTTTAATCCATTTTTTTTAGATTTTGTGAAAAGGTATATGGCCTGTTTTGTTGTCTACTCCTCCCTGGTCCTGGGTTGGTCGATCCGTTGGTGGTGGGGACCATCACCGTCGAGGTTAGCGTCGAGATGCCGCCGCCTGTTACCTGCTCGCTTCATCCACTCACTGCCTCTGGTAGAGTTCAGGATCCCTGACACGAAGCCTCTCCACTAATTGGAGGTCGGGCTAGCTGGATTTCTTAGGCTGTTAAGCCGGTACTACCAGCGAAGCTGCCCTAGCTCCCGGGCGCTGCACTACCCCACCCTAAGAACGAGGTCCTGGTCTTCGAGGCCAGTCAGCACGACGCTTTTGTAGTCCACCAGATCCCCCCCCCCCACCCGGCGGCCGGTCAATTTAGGACCCACCACATTGTACCCCCGAATTTTTTTAAAGGTTTGTAAAGGCCATAACCGTTTTTGTTAAGATTAATAAAGATTTATATAACATTTTTTCCTTGAGTGTGTTATGTCCACTTTCTCCTTTCCACATAACTGGCGCCCTGTTCCTTCCTTTTTAAATTCTCTCTCTCAGCGACCCACAACCTCGCGAAACCACCACCAACCATAGAGCTGCCGAGGTAAGTGTGTGACTCGTGATTTTATTTAAAAAAATTCCATTATTTATTTACCTTTACGTCACAATATTATTGTCAAGTAAACTATTATGGTATTTTGTTTCAGACAAGCAGCAAACGGCAATTCGAATTCAAAGAATTTCAAAATTTCGCGGAAGTTGAAATCCATAAAATATTGCACCCTTCTCAAACTCGATGGCTATCACTAGGTCAAGTAGTTTCCAGATTGCTGGAGCAATGGTCTGCACTGCAGTTATTTTTCAATGAAAAATATTTTGAACACTGAACAAGTACGACGGTCATTCAATAAGTAAAGAGACAAATGGCTATAGCTCAAAAACGGTTTATTTCAATCTTTCAAAATTAAGGCTATTTTTCAACATAATCACCCCCCACAGTTATGCACTTGTCCCATCTTTCTTGCAGCTTCCTAATTCCCTTGGCGAAGAATTCTTTCGAATTATCCCGAAGCCACTTTTGCACCGCTTCCTTAACTTCCTCATTGTTAGCAAATCTTTTTCCACGTAGGCCTGTCTTTGAGTGGTCCAAACAGGTAAAAATCAGATGGGGCGAGGTTGGGACTGTAGGCAGGATGAGGTAAGACCTCCCAACCCAATTCTTGAAGTTTATCACTGGTCAGCTGGGCTGTATGAGGCTTGATTCTTTATGAGCGTCAGTAAGCTGTCTGGGAACCCATCTGGCACACGTTTTTCTGTACTTTAAATTGTTCTGAATGACATTGTGAACAGTTCCAACACTTACTTGAACTTCCTCAGCTATCATTTCAACAGTAATTCTTCTGTTATCACGAATAAGTCCGTCAATCCTCGATTCCAACGAGGGACCAGAAACTTCCACTGGACGTCCACATCGGGGTTCATCACCTACACTTGTTCGGCCACTTTTAAACCGATCAACCCACTTATAAAAATTCGCTCGGTTTATACAACTTTTACCGTACTGTATTAACATTCTAGAAAAAATTTCACTTGGTTTTACACCTTCTGCGACTAAAAATCTAATGACTGAGCGCTGCTCTTCTAAGGTGTAATCTTCTAGTGGACTTGCCATGGTGAACTGAAAATTTTGAGGTTATGTTGACATAAAATGATGAAACAGCTGATCAGAGCATATCCCAAGGTTGCCAACTAACACCCCTGAAAAGATTGTACATATTCATTGAATAGTTTTAAAATTATAGAATTTGTCTCTTTACTTATTGAATGACCATCGTATATAGAAGTTTAAATGACCCTTTCATTAAACTTTATTTTAGTTCTTTAATTTCTTTTTACGCAAGGTAAATGTTTTGAATCAATATTTTCAATCGGAAAAAGTATTAATTGCAAACCTGCATAATATAGTCGCAGAAAAGTATTGCGAATTACTTTTATGTTATTTGGAAAATAGATATGTAAAATCAACTACTTTAGGAAATATGGATCCGTAAAATGAAACTTATTTCTTGTCAAATAATAATTTATATTTAGGAGTAAATGTAATGAATGAGATAATTAAATCAGATAATCCAGATTCATTAAATTACTTTTATTCACGGTGCAAAGATTTTTTAAAAACCCTTTTATGAAACTTAAAATTCGGTTTAATTTCAACGATAAATTGTTGTCACAATTAGATTTTTTACCTAAAAATGCAATTGCATATGATAGTCGGAAAAATATCCTTCCTTATTTCCATTTTTTGACGAATTAAAAAGATGTCACAATTATGACAATCAACAATTAATAGATGATCAGTGGCGCCTTTTAAACAATTTTATATTTCCACCTGGAACAATAATTGGTAATGAGGAAGTAGATGTTTTTTTGGAGGAAAGTGTATAATTTTAAAAGTGAAGCCGACAATTATGTTTTTAGGCATTTATCTTTATTTGTATTGAATATTCTGCCCCTACTTCATTCTAATGAAGCACGTGAAAGAGTTTTTAGCGAATCTAATGCTGTTAAGACCAAATCTAAAAACAAATTAATTACTGAAACAATGAACGGCGCATTGCTCAGTTAGCAATATGTTAGAAAATCCGGTGTTACAGTTAATAAGGATATGCTAAGCAAAATGACAACTTCTCAATTATATAAAAAAGAAACTTCAGGAACAACAGAAAACTTGGATTCAGATGATGAAATGCCATTTGAAAGTAGTTAATATTTTTTAAAAAACGCTTAGCTCTGTATTTTGTCATAATATATTTCATTTTTGTCGTTTCTTATTTTTTTCAGAGATTTTTATATTTATTTTTGATATTGGTATTCACAATTGTTAATAATATTAGTTGTTAGTTATTGTAATATTTTTTTGTTTTGTTTATT
Source organism: Harpalus rufipes (assembly GCA_951394225.1). Classification (NCBI taxonomy): domain Eukaryota; kingdom Metazoa; phylum Arthropoda; class Insecta; order Coleoptera; family Carabidae; genus Harpalus; species Harpalus rufipes. The sequence goes on from OX596285.1 coordinate 19,102,739, forward strand.
ACATTTTTTTTCACATTTTAATACTTTTTTTGTATTAAACCTATTTTTCCCCCACCATTTTTTTTTAAATTTCTACGGTAATATGTAATATATGTACGGTAAAATGAGATGCGCGGTACGGTAATGTAGTGCCGACCAGTTGGCAACCCTGCTCCTAACTATTCTTATTTGAAATACAGTATAGGAAGCATGATGATATCCCATATTTCTGTATCATGACACATCTCTTATAAACAAATACTAACACATGCAATTTATATACATTTTCCATACTAAAAAACTTTTACCAACTACATCTTACATAAACTACCTCTATTTTTAACTAAGAATTCATTTAAATTATAAAAAAAAATCTGATGTGGCCAACACAATACCTCTCACCATTTCATTTTTATTCATTTAAATACATACCTACATATTTACTTATGCTGGAAACTGCATAAGTTCCTTTCCATATAACTATTGCTCTATTTACTATTTTCTTTTTTAAAACGTTACTATTATTAATTTGAAATGATTAGTTTTTTGACAGTGACATTTATCTGTCAGTTACATACATTTGAGATCTGAACTGTGTACCAAAGGAGTTGTTTTTAAAGCGTAGGCTCCGGGATTTAAATTATAGATAATTTTATAAATTTATCCATAAAATATATAAAATAAATATTAATGCAAGCCTGCACAAAATTTAATAATCTTTAATTTAATAACACATCTCGAAAAAATAACATTTAAATGTATTTTTCGAAGAAAAACTATTTTGAGCTTCAAGTAAAGTGCCATTCGATTATCTGATTTACACCAAAATCTAATGGCTTCTTTCCATTGTTAGAATAAGGTAGAAATACAAGGTTTCTGAACTATACTATTGACTTCCCTGTATCTCCCTTATTAGTAACGGGTGGTAAAAATGGAATATTTCATTTAAAAGACTTGTTTTATTTGAATTTTTTGAACTTTAATACGTTGTCGTAGAAATTATATTTTTCAATCATTTTCGATTATGAATTTATATTTTTATAAACAAAAGCTTGCTTTATAAAACTGTTTGTCAGATTATATGATTCCATTCACGAGATATAGTGTTAAAGTAGGGACCGTTTTTAGTGAAAAAAAAAAAGTTGAAATACGCCGGAAATGGCTGATTACAACTAATATGTTTCTATTGTTTCATAGTTTCATATGTGAAATTTTCTGCCGAATTAAATGGTAAAATAAAATAAAAATACAGCGTTCCATTTAAAATAAGAAAGTTACGGATTACTTCCTGTTTAATCGGTAATGCCACTGCTTTGAAAACATTTTAGTTGAAACGGGCATGTCGGAAAACCCCTAGATATCAAATTTCGTTAAATAACATTGTATAGTTTTAAAATAATGAAATATTTTTATACGAATACATTACATTTAATTTTAATTTCATTACTTACCTAAGATTTGATTAAACATCATAAGTGTATTTCCATTAACACTTGTATATATTCCAGATATAATATCAGCAGAGCTATTACCCCAAGCTAATAAAGTTGCACCAGCCAAATTTTCTGACATATGCAATAATTTCGCAATTTGTCCAATTGCAGGGCAAAAGTATTCATCTATAGTTATCAGCATTATTGCAAATAAGATAATTGTGAGAATTATCTACAATTCAAAGAAAGATTTAGGTATAAGGTACCTGCGGCAAATAAGGCCCAGCATATGTGGTTTTCTACACTTGTTCATAACGGTAATATAAAGGTAAATCAGAAGTCCCATCTCGTTTGTACTGCTCTGTTGCCGTAGCTCCGAGTTTGTTGTGGGACGTTGTTGCGGATATTCCATTTTATAAAAACTTTCGATAAACAACCGTAAATTTTATTTTAAATTTTTTAATTTTCTATTTTATTTATGTGCTTCAATTACCCTTTAAACCTTATAATTTGTGAAATAAGATCATTTTAATTATTTTAAAAAGAAAATATTTAATAAACATAAGCTTAGTTTATCTTACTACCCCAGAGCAAATAAAACTCAGTAAATTTTGTGCCAAAAAATATGAATTAAACTAAAAAAATAACATTCTGAAAAGAACATCGGATACATAGTTTTGCCATAGCTATACTATAATCCTGTACTACAATGAACAAGGTGCCTCAAATGACATCATGCATAATTTGTTGGGGCTTACTAAAAAAATGTATGCCCAAATGGCTCAGTTTATGCTAGAAATATGCCAAAAGTGTATTTAAATTAGCTCCTATATAAAAGAGTATTAATATTTGATTTTTTCAAAATGTTTAATAATTTTCTTCAGTTGCCTTATTATATTATCACAATTCAATAAGGCCCAAATCTAATGATTTTAAGAATGCATCTTTATATGAAAATTAGTTTAAAAATGGTGATTTTGAAACTTTTTTAGATTTATAATAAAACAAAGTTTAACATGAACAAAGCTTTTTCAATAAAGATTACTAATTATCCGAAATATTTCATTTTTAATTAAGGTGGCCTTATTTACCGCCATGACCATGCAATATTATCAATATGAACCATGTTCAACCACAATTCAAACATGGACATGTAAAGTTGGAAATAAGTTTATTATCTTGTATTACTCCCTATTTACATAGTGTTAGAGCAAATGGTCGGTTGTACTAACGTAACTTTTTCTTTGCAATGTTTTTGTTTAAAGATAGCTTAAAATTTAAGCCTTTATGGTGCAAATGGACATTATAAATGTAGAGTAGAAAATTATGTATTTGATATAATTTGTTATCCAAGTAAATTTAAAAATGGCTTGAAAAGAGATGAATTCTGACAGCACACACTTTAGAATTCTATCAAATGAGTCATTTGTTTTCGCTTTTCGCCTCGAAGCGAAAATTTGGTATAGTTTGGTTCACGAAGCTGACTATTTAAGGTTACTTATGCGAAGAAAGAATACACAGCACTTTATACTGCAGTAGTTTAGTAACATTTCATGTTAAAAAGAGAGAAATTATTCAACGTATGTAATTTGTTACTAATAAAATTGGTTGCTAACGTGTTAAAATTTTACAAGTTAGTTACCACGTTAGTACCGTTGTTGACATGTGAAAATTGTGTTTTGTTACTGTCATACGTATTAAAAATAAGTGTCAATTGTAATTGACAGGTTAGACTATAAATTTAAATTTGATTTGCAAGTGAGTAACAAATAAAATATTGTACAATACTCACAAGGTAACTCAAGGAGGTGACAGGCTCGCCTGTTCGGCTCGCCAATCATTTCCTCCTTTCAGCAGTAAAAACCGTTTTACCTGGCTTATAATATAAAATACTAATGCTCTTCTCCTATGTTTTTCAAAACACAAAAACATAGACTTGACATAAATCATGGAATAATAATTTGATTTAAACGTCAACGTCACTGGGTAAATATTAGCACAGAGAGCACTGTAGTAGATAATTAGATATCTGTAACCCTACGACATACATAATTATTACTGTAGTGTGTTAGAAAGCAATGTCACCATTTACGTATATCTCTCACACAACATAAATTACATAGACATACGTTGAATAATCTCTCTCTTTTTAACATGAAATGTTACTAAACTATTGCAGTATAAAGTGCTGTGGTATTCTTTCTTCGAACAAGTGACCTTGAATAGTCATCTTCGAGAACCCAACTATAGCATGCGTGTCTCAAAATATGCGCCTGCAAGCGTACGATTCGAGGCGAAAGGATTATGCTAACGTCAATTATTTTGTCACAATCAAAGCCAATTTATATATTTATTATATACAACTGTCACAATACTTTTTATTCTAATACTATAACGAATAACTCGAAAATTCTCGATACAGAAATAGGATATAGAATTCTAACGTGCATGGCTACCGAGTTATCTAAAAGCAGAATCGCAATTACTTTTTTTCTACGATAGAATACTAAAATGCGTGCTGTCACTATAGTCGAGATAATATATTTAGAAAATACCCCAACCTCAAATAAATTGCAACAAAAGCTTTTCAAACGGAATCCTGACCAGCAAAATGTGCTGAACAACATATCAAAAGTTTCCGGAAATCTGAATTGGAAAAAATGGCGGCATATTTAGGTTTTTGACCATTTTCTCGAAAACAATTACCCGTATCAAAATTTTAAAACAATACAAAATTAAATCTCAACATTTTTTTATATAAAAAAGGATTCCTTAATTTTTTACCTAGGATGAACTGTCAAAGAGTTACGTAAAAAAATATTTAACCAGAATAACAATTTATGAAAGAAATTAAAATATACAAGAAAATAAACAATGGAGATTATTCCGAAACACAGTGGTTAATTTTTAACAATTAGTTAAAAAAATTACCGATGGAAATCGACTCGTTTCTCATTTTTTCATTAACCACTTCGACACGTATTAAATACGTAATATATTTATTTTAATAGTGTCGAAATTTTGGATGAAAAAATGTAAACTAAACCGATTTGAAAATAAGTTGTTAGTAGCTCGCAAGCGGTTCACCAGTAAAAATCGTATAATACGTGATATGAAAGAGAATTCCATTCTGAATTTAAATTTTCAAACCGCGATATACTATCTTTAACAGGATCTGAGTGGTCGATAAAAAAATGTAAATTTGTAGAAAAGATTTGACAAAAATTATTTAAAACTCTTCGATAATTCACTTCAATCGACGACCCGATGAATGTAAACTGTTACAAATAGTAAACCTATTAGACTAACGCCCAGTTGCAGAAAGTGTCAAATATCTGACATCATATCAGTTGATGTGACACAACGTCAGATCAAAGTATTCGTTGCACAATGCCATCTGACGCGATGTTAACTGACGTTATGTCAGAATTATGTGACAGAGTGTTTAACGCGTTGTCAAGTGAAAAATTTGTTGCACAAAGCTTTGATGGGTTGTCACACTTCATCTGATATTACGTCACATTAATTGCACGTCAGCGTTCAATTATCTTTTGACATATTTAGTACTTTGCTTGTGATTTTAAGATATAATTTCATCATTACATGTCCGTAATTGGGTTTATTATTGCAATCTTCTTTAAAACATTAATATTACCTAAAAATTTTAGTATGCCAACTTTATCCTCAATAAACTCCCTGTCTGACAATGAAGATAAATCAATTACTAGAATTCACACAATTCCAGATCGCAAGAATCCATTTAATATTTAAGATGACCAAGATTTTAAGATACATCGTTTTTCAAAACAGACGGTTATGAATTTGGTATATTTCGGAAATCGTTTGAAAACCCCCACCACGCAGAAATAAACCCTTATCGACACTGACCATAATTTTAGTAACATTACAAATTTTTGCCATTAGATCCCTTCTGCATTTTTTAGGAAATCAAATAAATACACACATATCTTCTGTATGTAGAATAATTCGAAAAGTATCCCTGTGCATTCCTGCCGAAAGGGGTACATCTGTAAGAATTACTTATTATATAACACCGTTTTTAAACCCACAAGCTTCAAGTCAAAGGGCGTATAAACAGCGCTTATATCACCACACGTAACACAATCGAATGCTGTTTCGGAGTGGGGAAAAGATTTCTACGTTTTTCATAGGGTTTTTAATATTGAAATTGCAAACAACTTAGTAATATGGTAATTTCTGCCAAAGACTTTCCAATAGAAGATTTTATTATCTCGAAGATGCTGATGTGGAGTATCCGTACAAACACACAACAATACTGTCCGAAATATGTTGGTGTCAACAACTTTTGAATTGAACTGATGAACCTAATACTTCAGTTTTGTTAAGCTTAAACTTTCCACAAGTACAATTTTAAATAATGTTAAATTATGAGGTTCATATTATATTTTTATTTAAACAAATTATAACTTTATTATTTGTACTTTTTTTAGCCAAACTAATTAGTAACAATAATCTATATTCTCATTTATTAATCATTTTTTATAGAATATCTCAGATGTATATTACTGCTGGACAGGGACTAAAAACGAAATGAGAACGAAAACGAAATAAACCGAAATTTTTATAAGAACGAAAACGAAAACGCAATATATTTTTTTCGTTCATGATTGAAAACTTCTTCTTCTTCTTCTTCACAGATCCTTAATACCCTTTCATTGGGTGTCGGATATGGTTTGCTACTTCTCGTTCTTGACCCAATGTTTCCATGCTGTCCGGTCCTTTGCTAGTTTTTCCATTTCCTCCATGTTTTTCCCTCTCCTTTTGCCTATCTCTTCTATTCGTCCCTCCCATGTTTTTCTTGGTCTTCCCCGTGTCCTTTTCCCTATCTTTTTTGATTCTATTACTTTTTTTAACTAGATTATCTTTCTTCATTCTTCTAATATGCCCAAACCAGTTCAGTTGTTTATTTTCTATTTTCAGGACTCACTTCCGTAAGTAATTATTGGGATTACTATAGCGTTATATATCTTTAGTTTTATATCTGTTCTGATTTCTTTCTTTCCAAGTATTGTTTTATTAATTGCGTAGTACACATTATTTGCCTTCTTTATTCTGCTTGCTATATCTGTATCTATATTTCCATCCTGTGTTACTATACATCCTAGATATTCATAACTTGATACTCTTTCCATTGTTTGTCCACTTATTTCAACAATTCTTGTATTATCGTTCTGGGATTTGTCATTTATTATCATAGTTTTACTTTTTCCTATGTTGATTTCCATCCCCATCTTCTTTATTTCTTCTGTCCATACTTGTACTAGTGCTCTCATTTTTGTGTGTGTATCTGTAATTAATATTATGTCATCTGCGTACAATAAGTTATCTATCTTCACGGGCATCATTCTATTATAACCTACTATTGTCTGTATTTTACTTGTCTTTTCTCTGGTGTTTTTCATTATTCTGTCCATTAGGATTATAAAAAATAGAGGGCTTAAACTATCTCCTAGTTTGATTCCTTTTTCCATTTCGAAGCTCCTTGATATTGTGCCGTTCAGTTGTACTATGCCTCTTACATAAATGCTCCTTATTACTCTCTGTATTTTACCAGGCGTTTCTATTTGCGTTAAGCATTTCCAGATATATATAGTTTCTGTTTACTGAGTCGAAAGCGGCCCTTAAGTCAATAAATGTTAGGTGTAATTCTTGTCCATTCTCTATTTTTCTTTCAATTATGTTTCTTAGTATGTGTAAGTTTTTATTCGTTTGTTTGCCTATTCTATATGCCGCCTGTTCTTCTGCTAGCTTGTTATCGATTAGTTGTCAGTCTATTTTCTACTATTGCTGTGTATATTTTAAAGCATGTGGATGAGAGGCATATTGCTCGATAGTTATCGCAATTAGTATAGTCTCCTATTTTGTGTATTGGTAAGATTATGATTGTTTCCCATTGTTTAGGTATTTTTTCTGTCATCCACGCTTTTTTACAAACAATTAATATGGGTTACCGGTTTTTATTTTATTTAATATTTAATTTTATTTACAGCAAATATTTTAGACGCAAATATTATAGGATTTTCAGATATTTGAGTTGCAAACAAGCAGACTTTCAAAGTAACTCTCCCGTACCTAACCCTGTTACGTGTTAGGTTAAACGGTATACTCGTAGTTTAATCTATTGAACTCTGACTGCGATAATTTTCATTTGCACACACTGGCGGTATTCGTTATGTTAAGTACTTATATAAGAGAACTAATATAAAGGAAGATTTGCTTGAAAACGTAATATTAGTTAGGTGAAATAAAATGTAATTAATGTTTTATTCTATATTGTAAAAAATTCAGGCCATAGCATAAGCTTTTCTTCTTAATTTTATATATATATATATATATATATATATATATATATATATATATATATATATATATATATATCCTTCATTAGTATGTTTTATTTTCATGTTTAATAAAAAAAAACTTATTATATTCCTATATTTTCATCAATTGTTACTCATTAATAGTTATACCCGGTATTTAACTACTGTGAACGAAAACGAAAAGATATTAGGTGGGAACATTAAGAACGGAAACGAAATTTTTCGGTTTCGTTCGGATAAGAACTGAACGAAATATTTTTCGTTTTTAGTCTCTGCTGCTGGGTGCAATACTCAACGCCCGAATATTCAAAACCAGAATACTCAAAGCCAGAAATTCAAAACCAGAAATACTTGCACAGAATCATTCAAATTCCGAATATTCAAAAACAGAATCGCGCATTGCACGTAAGTGTATCTAATTTAAACACACCCACCTAACCCTAACCTAAACCTAAAGTGACCTCCCCTTGAATGATTCTGGCGATGCGTGATTCTGTTTTTTAATAATCGGGATTTGAATGATTCTATGCACGCAATTCTGACTTTGAATATTCTCGTTTTGAATATTCGGGCGTTAAATACATTCCCTTACTGTTGACAAGTTGATTTAAATTTAAACTAGAAATTATCCCTAGAAAGTCACTAAACTCGTGACAGTTTGCACCGTTATCAGATTGTATTTTTATCTGACACCACGTCAGCTAATCACGCTGTCACATTTTGTTTATTCAACCGGGCATAAGTATTAAATACGTAATATTATTTATTTTTTGTTTAATTTATATATAAACAAATATGAATAACACCCATTGCTGAGTGTGCAAATCTGCTTTATACACAGATTTCGGTGATTGCTGGCATGGAGAGTGCATCACAGAGGTCAATTATGTGCCATTTAAAATTTTGGTTTATTATTTTAACGCAACTCTTTGATAGTTCATCCTAGGTAAAAAATGGAAGTATCTACTGGTATAATTCTTTCTGATTACATTCAAGTTGAGTAGAATCTGTTAAGAGATTCCTTGATTTATTATAAATTGTTGTTTACAATAACAATGTCTTCATACAGTTTCAACTGTTTTCACATAATATGTATGTCTAAAGATAAATTTATAATGAAGCTATTTTACAGGATAAATGAATCGCTTAGTTGCAAATACCAAACAAATCCACTGTTTTGATATGTTACAAATAAATAATTATATAAAAACATCAATACACAAATCAAGTTGATGATAAAGAACCAAAACTATTTTGTTTAATAATAAAATCTAATTACCTGATATTGTCAGAATTTAAATTAAAAGATTTGATTTGTTGAGTTCTTATTTTGAACTTTGGATATTTTGGGTTCATTGAATTTACTTCCTAAACTTTTATTTTGTGTTTATAAGAAAACATTAGAGGTTTATTCCATTATATTACAAAAATAAGTCAAATTACACTATCAAAAATTCAAGATAATCAGACTATGAGTTCGGGGCACCTTCAACCGCTTTTCACTGATACTGCATACAGATATCTCTTTAACTATAGTAGCATCCTGTGAAGGATCATTGTATTTTTTTAAGTTTTTCCTATAGAACAGCAACATTTTCAAGTTTTTCTTTGTTATGCTCTAAACAACAGAATTTTTAAATTGTATTATGTTCGCCCACTCCGCAATTGTTTAATTATTATAAAATATTAAAATTATTTGAAAATTTGATAGTTAATAAAATCCAATTAGCACTATTTACTGATTAAATTATTGCAAAGAAACAATTGACATTATTAAAAAAAAATGTATACACAATAGAACCACATGACTTCCAAACCGCTACTCTGATTGGCTAATTTGGATTTGCTGGCATTAGATCCCAACCAGTTGTGGATTTGTCGGGTTTTGAAAATAACCTGTTATGAAGTAGCAGACGAATCCGATGCAGTATCAAACTCATTTTAGACCAAAAATGGATTTTTCGGGTTTTGAAACTAGACGATTCCAATAATATACTGGAATGGGTATAACACCAAAAGCAGTCCATAGGCATTTAACTTGGGGAAACAGTTTTTCCTTGCCCAAAAGTGACCTATTAATTTTAGACAATAATTTTTTCAAATAAGTGATATAGGGAATTTAATACTGCATCTATTTCAATAATCACATTTCATTTTGCAAGTTTTGTAACCGAGAAAATTGAATTTAAAATTTTATAAAAGTTATTTTTTATAGAGTTAGGCTATGGAATTGTCATATAATCACAAATAAATGTAATGACATTTTATCTATCATCATTATTGAAAATGGAGAACTTATTTACACAAAGAAAAGGTATAATAGTTATTTGTATACCATGTGTTTCTTTGTCGAACCAAAACGAAAGTTGCAGCCTGAGCGTGCATTTGTGTTTGGTAAAGGAATTTCAATACGTGTTACACATCATTTTTTTCTATTCCTGTAAGATAAATTAATAAGGAAATGACGTTCTTTTTAATAATTTGACGTTTATTGTCAATTTTTGTATTTGTAATGCGTACCTATGACAACAATAAACATTCTATACAACATTCATAAGTAAAATTCGTTGCTAGGATATCGAAGCGTGCTGCAAAGAGTCGTTGTCAGCATAAAAAACAAAACAGAAAATTATATTTTCAGAGGAGTAGAAAAATGATTTATTATTACGAATTTTAATTCAATAGTATATTGTGTTATTAGGAGTGATACTTGGTGTGGCGAGCGTGAAAGTTTGCACGACGAGCGAAGTGAGTCGGATAATTGCACGCGAGGAACACAAAGACCCTTTTCTCCGAATAACGTTATATTTTTTCTTCAAACGTAGATATTTAAAGAAAAATATCTATTACTGACGTTACATTTTACGTAAATTACGTTTGCGATTTCAATTGCCCTGTAGGTATGGATACTTATTTGTTCACTTTTTTTATAAACATTGAAATGAAAATTTTCACGTATTGACGTTTAAATAAAAACTGTAATTTTATATCCTACTTGTGTGCAATTATGTCGGAATTTGAAGTATTATAATGTACGCCTCCTGAAGTTGTTCAATTGGATGGAAATCTAACAGTATGGCTGAAAGACGTGTCCAGGAATCACTGCAAAACAATATAAACTTTTCTTATCACTTTAATTCTAAGTATTCTTATGTTCATTACCGTCCCTGTAATTGTAATATGTAAATCTGCTATTCTTTAATATGATATTTCCTCAAAAGTAAACTCTGTTTATATTTCAATTCATAGGTTATTTCAATTTGACAGCTATTGATGGTATTTAGTAACTTTATTCTTACATTGCCTAGTGTGTTATAGTGACATTTAGGGTGTTATAGTGACATTTAGGGCGATATTACAGGTTTCTTTGATACAAGTTACTTCTTATTCGTTGATTCTGTATAGTTTCTATGGATATTTATTTTATTTCTACGCCAGCGGCGTAGAAATTAGCTACTTATACTCCTGCAGCGTAGAAATTAAACTTCTGCCTTGTGAATCAAGGATGCTACTTTTATGACGTGACGAAAAATTATATTTTGTAAGTTTTGACAGGTAAACAGTTATTACATTTGTTTGTCATTTTCAATTCCAAGAGTAAAAATATAAAAAGGTATCTTTTATAAGATTTTAAATTTGATATGCTCAGTTAGAACTCGTGCAAAATAAAATGTCATGATGTAGAATTTTATTTAAAATGAGTAGGCTATTTTTACGCAAGGAAAAACTGATTTCCTATGTTAATCGTCTATGCCCCGTTTTCGTGTTACACCCGGAATTTACCCGCACAATTACATAAAATCTAATTTGTAACAAAGGAACTTAAATATGAACTAACAATTTCAAGTATTTAATTTCATTTAAGTACAATAATTTGTAAAATATACTAATTACTGAACATGTGAAATCACTGTCAATATAATTTGTCGTATATTGGCTTACTGTAATAATTTAAATTTAATTTTTATATATAATTATGGAAAAACGGGCAATATTAATATTGATGGGAAATGTCTCGGGCGACCCAAAATAATAACCCCTAGAAAGAGTAGACTTCTCGTTAAAATATGAAAAGTGGAAGACGATCCACACTAAAATTGCATTAAAGGTCATTGGAATTTGGAAAAAAACACTTGAATAATTCCCGTGAATGATGTAGGAAGGACTTAGTTTAACATTATGATTATTTATAGTTTAATTTGATTTCTAATGCTGAGTTTCTCTACGCTAAGATTAGTATTTAAAACAAAAGTTACAAAAGGCAACTTCAAGCACGAGTTTGAAATTCGGACGCGATCGTGTAGTAGGGAGTGTGCGAACCAGTGAGGTTCTATATAGATCCTCACAGGTACGAACGATCCAGTGCTTGAATAGCAGTGGCGGCTCGTGTCTTTCAACAGGAGGGGCGCAGTAATTAAAAAAATTAAGAGTATTTTTTTACGTAAACTGTGCAATTAGATGAAGAAATTTAATCACAAATCACTTCTTGAAAGTAAATTCAGCTCTTCTGTATTTCGTAGATATAAAATTGAAAAATGGGAAGTAAATATTCTATTCTGGGCTTTTCTCTCACTAATTTGTGCTAATTTTAAAGCCGGCAATGGCCTACCTAAATCTTTAATAATTTTTATTTTACCTTCTAAAGGTAGCTTATTAAAAGTTCATTTTTAATAAAACATTAACACTATTCACTGCCATATTAATTTATTTGTAATTTGTCGTACCGCGAAACAATGTACTACAACAAGAAATTCATTTTAAAACTGAGCTGAAGCCGCAGAATAAGTGCGGCCACACGCGCTGTGTGGCCGCAAGGTAGGATTTTCTAGACGCGACAAGTCACAGCGGCTTGTCGCCGCAACTCGTCATGAAATACATGGTCGCCCGGTTTAACTGTTCTCTTAGACGCGATAATCTCATTAGTAATATAATATATTTATGTAGCAACAATTTAATTTTATAAATGTTATTGAAGAAATTTGAAGAGAAATATGAAAATTCAAATAACTTTTTAACAGCAAAACTAAAATGTGCTCATACAATATTTAAAATTCGAAAATATGAGTTTTTTTGATTAAATATTTTAATAAAAAGACATTTAGTTAACATTAATGAAAAGAAAAACAAAATAATATTCACTTATTTCTTTTATTAAAGCCTCGACTTCCATATTTTCATTCATTACCGTACCGTATAGAATTTACAATTTACACATAAGCAGTACTGTCACGCGGCTAGTCACGTCTAGGAAATCCTACCTTTACAAGCATGGCTAGTCCACACTTGTAACACAAACATAATGTCACTTTGTTATAGCAACGCGGGCCGCACTACTCTGAGCGGCCAAGGCTTCGGGACAGTGGCTTATCTCTCGTCTAGTTTAAATGTTTCATATTTAAATATTAACTAGTAACTTTACAGTAGAACTGCTTTATATTTTACTATATGATTAAATTATACTTTTAATTTATTAAATCAAATGCTAGATTTACTTGTAATACATCTTTATAATAGAACAAATTACATCAATCAAATAATTTTGATGCTAAAATATGCAAAATTATATTCGGCACAATTCCATTTACTACAATTTACTCAAAAATAAAACAGGGAATAATACTGAGCAACAAACTAATTTTTCATATCGAATCATTATGTTCATGTTTTAGATGAAAAATCTATACAGGTACTTACAAAAGCTATTATGTGTAGAATAACCAATGGATCACGAAAACTAGGTTCATTTGATGCATCACAAAATAACATACGGTGATATGAGATAAATCCAGAATCAGAATCACATAATGCTTTTTTTACAAATTCACATCTATTAGACGGATGTATATTATGTACATATGTACAATGTCTCTGTAATAAACAACATAATTATATTTAACAACAAAATAGTTATTTGTACACCAAGGCTTGAAAGTAGCTTTTTGCAGACCGAAGCTTGGGCTGCTGTAACTAATTTAAGTCTGAAAAAATACTTTCGACTAGAATCTGTAGAACCTACTTGTAGACCATTACTTTTAGCAAAGGCCTGCAACACTTTCAATAACAAAATGACGTTCGAAAAGTCTATTTCTTAACGATCGTAGAAAAATAAAATATTCTTATCACTTATCACCATAAAATATACAAAATGCAGCATTTAAGCATTTTTTATGCCCAATGTCAATTTTTTTAATATAATAGCTAGGGTTCGGCATAGTAAGTTATGCAGCAAAATATTAGTATTTTATACAAACGTTGTTTAGGTGTGTGTACTTAGCAAGCAAATCTATAAGTACTAACGTAAACACGTAAATAACCGGATAAGTTACAAAATAAATAACCGTTATTTACCGTAAGTTATTAAATTTTCTTTGCCGTAAATTACCAAAAAAAAATGTTTTCCGCGTAGTTACGTACCCATTATTTTATTCGTATTGAAATGGAGAGGAGCCAAACAGCCTGATTCTCGTGATACTTGTTTAGAAGACGATATTGTAATTAAAACAATTATTGTTTGGTATACAATAAATTGTAATTTTGAAATTCACATTGATTCTGAAACAATATTGTATACAATACAACTGACGCGCCCGAATGCGAGGCCGCCACTGGCAGAATGTTCTAGAGCGATGACGTAATCCCCGGCGGGGGAAAACCCATACACGTCTAAACTGATTTAATTACATCCGGTGGCCTGATCCTTTTATTCGATGTCATTGTCGTTTCGGAAAGTTCCAGAAGAACATATGCTGTATAAATACCGTCGGGTGGACAGCCGAGGGGATGTCTGTTATATAGAAGCAACGAGCAATGAACATTAGGTGGTATAAATAGTCTACGAGTTGTAAACATAAATAAATGTAGTTACATAAATAAAAGTGATATAAATATTGTATAAATAAATAATCTTAGTATTTAAGCATTTAATAATATTGTAACGTTTTTATTTATATGGGTGAAGTGTAAAATAATCAGACAAATATTATTAACTAAAAGAATACGTTTATTAAACGGGAAATAAATATTAGAAATATAATTAAAATATTATAAAAGTAACTAACACTATGATAAACAAATATTAACACTAATTTAAAGACTAAGAATATTATAAGACACTTAAACACTATGATTATTTATTTAAACAATTAACACTACTCTTTATGTCACTAATTTATGTTCACTTGTCGACTGTTGTTTATATCACCAACTATTCACAACGTTTATTTATATCAGACTTCTTTACTCGTCACTTCTATAATACCGAATGTCCCCTGGCTTTGGCGGTGGGTTATATATACCTGGCTAGATTATCTCTGGAACCTCCTAGAGAACATCTAGAGGTAAACAACATGACACAATAGATTAGTCTCCGCGACTAGTCCTAACAAGTTCGTTGCGCACAGAGACCGAGGCGCCTGGTAGCGCGGCGGCGGCGGCCGCGGGGGTTACGTTACAATATTCTTAGTCTTATATTAGTGTTTATAATTATTTAATCATAGTGTTAGTTATTTTTTATTACCTTTTTAATATTTATCCTAATTATTATTATAATAAAATTTAATATAATCGCATTTAATATATACAGGGTGGTTTTGAACGTAATGTCATAAATTTAAGGGTAAGTAGTATGACATGTGTAGATTACAAAACAGAAAGATTTTTTTAAAAGTTCGAAAAAAGAAAATTCGACTTTTCTTAAGGAAACTTTTTTTTACTGCTGTTTTAATTAATATTTCAATAAAAATATGGTTATCAAAAATACATTCAAAATTAGTTGTATAAGATATTATTCTTAATAATTAAATTAAATAGCATTTTAAACGACAATAATTGTGTAATAGATAAAATAATGCAAATGCGTTGCCAGTGGTTCAGTGGTACCAAAAATGTTAGTTTCATGAAAACTACCCTTAAATATGCGAATTTAAAAAAAAAAAAACTTTCTGTGTTCCGTAATCTACACGTCATACTACTTACCCTTAAATTTATGACATTAAGTTCAAAACCACCCCGCCCTATACAGGGTGTTTCAGGACTAGTGTAACAAACTTTAACAGCTTATTCCTGAGGTCATTTTGAGCCAAAAATGTCATATGAACATAAGTCCTATTCCTTCTAGTTACCAAAATACAAGAGGTTTAAGTTCTATAAATAACACGAAATTTTCTAATTTTTGTAATCAAGGTACTTTCGGAAAACAAGAGTTATTATTGAAAAGTCATACCTTATTTGTATTCATTAATTTTATTTATTAATATTAACGAATACAATTTGGACAACAAAACATACGATGACACAATTATTAAATAGGCAAATAAATAAATTCTAAACACAGAACAACATGGAATAGGTTAACACAATATGAAATAAGATAACAAATTTTAAAAAAATTACAGCAAGTGCTCAAAATGCGCGCCTTGAACTCGTATGCATGCTTGACATCGGCGAATCATAGAATCATATACACGATAAATTACATTTTGATCGTTACGAATGGCAGCAGATGCATTCATAATTCGTTCAAGTAACTGTTCACGCGTGTTTATTTGTACCCTATAAACTTCTTGTTTCAAGTGTCCCCATAAATAGAAATCAAGAGGATTTAGGTCTGGAGATCTTGCAGGCCAAAAGTTCGGACCTCCACGTCCAATCCACCTACTGGGAAAGTTTTGATTTAACCACTCAGTTACTTGTCTACCATAGTGAAGAGGAGCACCATCATGCTGGTACCACATCTGTTGTCGTACGTACAAGAAATGGAACATCTTCTATTAGTTCATCTAGTCTGTTTTCCAGAAAGTTTCTGTAGCCATCAGCTGTTAATCGGTCAATTAAAACTTCAATTTCTTGTAATCTATTATTGAAAATTCCTGCCGAGACATTTATGCTAAATCTTTGCTGAAAACGGGACTGAACAATTGCATGTGGATTTTCAATGCTCCATAAATGGTAATTATGGAAATTGTTTACTCCATTTCTCGTGAATTGGGCTTCATCAGACCATAACACTGGAAATAAAGTCAGGATCATTTAAATTTTGACGGAGAAACCAGCGACAAAATTCTAAACGAGGACCATAGTCTCTGGGATGCAGTGCTTGAACTCGCTGAAAGTGATAGGGATGTAATTCCTCACGGTTTAATATCCGCCAAACAGTGCTGTGAGACATGTGTAATTGAGCAGCGATGCGTCTTGTGCTGATTTCAGGATTATCGAGAATAGCATCAATTACATTTTCTTCATCTTTAACGTTATTATTAACACCAATGCCATCATTTTGAACACCTCCCCGTACAGTTGTTGATCCAGTTTCACGTAGATGCTGAAAAATGCGCGCAAATAGGCGATGGGCAGGTTGGCATCTATTTGGATATCTGTCTTGGTATTCTCTGGACGCATAACGGGCATTACCATTACATAATCCATAAATAAAAATCATATCTGCATATTCAGCAGTACTATAACCATCCATTATGAAACAAAAAATACAATCAAAAGTACAACAATTTTTAATTAAGGCAATTAATTAATTAATACAAATAAGGTATGACTTTTCAATAATAACTCTTGTTTTCCGAAAGTACCTTGATTACAAAAATTAGAAAATTTCGTGTTATTGATAGAACTTCAACCTCTTGTATTTTGGTAACTAGAAGGAATAGGACATATGTTCATATGACATTTTTGGCTCAAAATGACCTCAGGAATAAGCTGTTAAAGTTTGTTACACTAGTCCTGAAACACCCTGTATATCGTCATCCGTCATCGTTATCGAAATCTGAGAATACAAACAGATTGGTACACTCAAAAATGGGTAAGCTGTAATGATATTTATGTTTTATATTTTCATTCATTCATTCATTAAGGTGAGGGCTTTAAGCGCTAACCGCTTTTGTCACTGCGACCTATAAGATCTGTTGTAACATGGCCCAACCTTAGTTTTATGGAAGTAGTTCCAGAGTTTTTAAGAAGCCAATTACTTCTCCAAGAGTCAGTTTTCCGATCTCATTTGCTGCGAGGTACCTTTTACCAAGATGGTTAAGTCTACTTACGACCACAGCTGGACATTCACATACAATGTGTCCCGAAGTTTCATCGTCCTCGTCGCAGAGTCGACAGATATTGTTTTCAGCTATACCAATCTTGTATAGATGGTAATTCAGAGGACAATGACCAGTAAAGATACCTGTCATAGTTCTAAGGTCCTTCTTGCTGAAAGCTAATAGCTCTTTGGCGTTTGTCAACGAGGGTGAAATGAATTTCTTCGACTGGGATTTCTCTCCAATATGAGGCTATGGCTGCTTCCTCTCAGTTTTTGATTCCCTTCTTTATATGGCTTTTCAGGAGTCCACAAGAAGGTTCAGGCCCGTAAAACGGTAGTTTAGCTCCCTTTTTAACGAGCTCATCTGCTTTTTCATTGCCTAGAACTCCCTCATGCCCCGATACCCATCACAAAGTGACGTGGTTATCATTGGCCAGTTGTTGTAGAGTGTTCATACAATTCCAGACTAGCTTTGACTCATAAGTGAAGGCACTTAGTGCCTTTAAAGCAGCCTGGCTGTCTGACAAAATGCTGATTGTTGCTCCTTTGAGACCTTTGTTTAGGTTTATTTGGGCACACATATTTATTGCGTAGATCTCTGCTTGAAATATGGTGGGACTGGTGCCTGTGGATTCCTTTATTTGGTAACCTAGACCAAATACACCCACTCCAGTTTCTCCTGGCCCTAGTTTTGAACCATCCGTGAACCAGGACAAAGAGTCCCTTGGGAAGTGTAGCCCTCCTACTGTCCACTGAAGGCCATCACCAATGATTACCTTATACGTCTGGTCAAAATTGTATCTTGTCGTCATTGTATCACAGACAGACATGGCCAGTTCATCTAGGCGTATCTCCCTTAGAATTTCTAAGTGGCCTACGAGATCCCCAGGTTTGCAGTGTTTTGTCCTACTGAGTGTGAGTGCCTGGAGCATCGCCTCTTTCTTCACTTGAAGGTGCTGGGGCGTTAGCCCCAGAATCACTTCCAGTGCTGCAGTTGGTCAGGTTCATAGCACCTGTAGTACATAAACAGGCTAATCGTCGTATTTTGCGCAACGACGCTTGTGCTGTATTTTGCTTTTGGCCACCATACTAATGATGCGTAAGTAATCATGGGTCTGACTACAGTGATGTATAACCTGTAGGTCATTTTTGGCTGCAGCCCCTAGTTTTTACTAGGAAGACGGCGGCATGTGTTTAGAGCCACTGCAGATTTCTTAATAATTTTGTTAATGTGTGAGTTCCAGGTTAGTTCTTGGTCTAGAATCATTCTTAAATACTTAACTTCCTTTGAGAACTCATTTCTGGTGCTTTTCAAAGAGGGAGCTTTGAGTGCTAGCTTTCTTCTCTTAGTGAATGGTACAAGAACTGTTTTGCTTGGGTTCACATTAAGTTCATGTTCCTGGCACCAACGTTGTACAAGATCCAGAGCTTTCTATGTTAGTTGTGATATTAATAATTAACATGTTTACATATATACATACATATTTAATTATGAATGTGATACAGAAACAATTTTTAACTGTTATATTTGTGGTATAAAAATGGAGTCTTGTTCAAACCACGGTAGGAGTTCGACTTGTTTAATTGAGCTCCGTAGTGATTGTGTAATTTCATTATGGTAATAATATGTTAGTGAAGTGTAGCGAGAGAATAATTAATAAATATATCAAGGAATTAGTAAAGATCTGTTCGAAAGAAGGAATTTAGATGAAGATTTTAGCAAATAATATAGCACAATACAGGATTCATTTCCAAATAGTAAATCGAAATTTTATGCACATAGTCCTTAAAAACTTTTTCACTTTCGGATTTTAATTTTATTTTCAGGTTTACTGTCTATTTGTAACAGCATCAACAATACGGAAAGAAATCAGCAATAATGCAAAGTCAAAAGTAGTACACCAAAAATGCAAGAAGAAATGAGAACAATTAATCGAAAATAAAACTGGAAACCATGCTTCATGTAGACGTCAAAGGAAAACTTTAAAATTAAGGTAATCCGTGTTATTGAAAATACGCGCTCTTTTTCGCTGTATTGCTGTTGTGTAGTTGGTAGCAGATAGTGTAAAGTATGAGAAGTTGTAGTTAACCAAAAAATACAGTAATAGCGTGGAATACTTTTGACTTTGTGTTTTTTTTTATCCACTCTTGATTAAATTGCACAGTAACCGATTTCCTACAATCCGGAATATGGATTTCAACTAGATATCTTTTAAATTCACATACATTTTTAAGGACAATATTTGGAATGCTTTAGGAAGAATAATGACATCTTCACAGAATTCAAATACTATGTGGTAGAATCTCACGGTAAAAAAGTTACCTAACGTACATTTCAATTTAGAATGTTGGGGAGTCTAGTGGACGTTAAACAATTTTTATGTTTATTGACTAGTGTGCTCTTATCTAGTCCGCGTCGTGCTCTGCGCAGGACTAGCTGCTAGTGTGTGTGTGTGTGTGTGTGTGTGTGTGTGTGTGTGTCCAAAAAACCTCTAGCTGGGTAGGCTTGGGGTATCCAGGATTCAGTATTACGGGGTTATCAGCTCGGCCAGAGTGTCAAAATGTCAAGTCAAGTTATATTTGTGGTACAAAAATCAAAGTATATATTGGAAATTTTAATTTGCTTTAAAAGTAAATTTTAAATCTTACAGGAAATGTTATTAAAAGAAAATCTACAAAGGGATCTTAAGTTTTGTATTTACAACTTCCCCTAAAATAATAAAAATTTAAAAAATGTGTACAGGGTGTCTGCATTAAGCGGGCCACCATTGCTAACATTCTTATTTGAAAAAGACGGCTAAATGAACAAAGTTGGGCTATTATACGACAAATTGAACGGTGAAAAAAGCAAAACAATTGAACGTCAAATATGTGACTTATTCAACAAAATAACATTTTTTTTAATGAATATAAAAGTTCATCACTACCCAAGTAGCACAAAATGTTATATTTGGTTGCTATAACCATTTTTTGGATTTTAGGAGGTTGAGATAACCTACGTTTAGTCATAATGTAGTTATCTCTTTATAGTTGTAGGTATATAAAAGTTCTTTTGTTTGTTATATTACTGTTTTATAACTTATACAAAATCTAAAATACAACTAAAATTGGTTGTTTATATTATATATATTTTTGAAGTTATAATTGTGTATAAATATTATTTATGCCCGTATTCGGCAACCTGATACAAATAGACACTTCGTAACTCTTTAGAAACTAGTATGTTAAATTTGTGTTGGATGATCTTGCAATAAAATAGTTTTAGTAACTAAATTAATAACTATTATACAAAATTAAAGAGAACAATAAAGAAATTCTAAAATAGTTACAGTGTGAAACGCAATTACTCGCCACTTCAAAAGAACGACACAAAATGTCAAATTCATATTGTATTGTTATCCGTTTAAGTATTTAAATAAAAAGTACACACATATAGTTTCAGATAATATAATGACGAACTGTCTTTATTTATTGTTAACAAAATACTATCACCGCCTACTATAGACGCAATAATTAATGCCTAACAACACATCTCCCCCTTTAGGCTCAATGGCTGAAATGATTAAATTACAATGTTAAGATATTGCAATTGCTGAATTGAGATTAACAGTTAATAATTATAAATATTTACAGATCATGAAACAGTTTATAAATCATATCTGTTCAATCAATCTCTCGGGTCGTTTAGAGACTCTGCCACTTCTTGTAACAACTAATCCTGGTTGTTGTTGAGCAGAAACCTCACTTGACGATCCTGGCAATTAATTACACTCACTGACGGGTTCCACGTCCTGTTGAATGGTTGCGCGTTGAAGCTCATCCGTCTGGTTGATTGCGAGTGGACTAAGATGAAAACGATTACGTCTCAGTTGTCTTTTAGGCGTGTCAATTATGTATGACCGAGGAGTTGAATCCTTTCGCACCACAGTACCAGTAGCTCTCTTATCCACGATCCATACTTCTTCGCCTGGTACGAGCTCTCGTAGTTTTCTCGTACCATGATGACGATCATAATTCTTCTTCTGTTGATTAATCCTTATTTTCTCCCTTTCTTCGAGAATCTTTCGGTTAGGTATCTTTGGTTTCAACTTCGAACTGGCTGTAGGTAAGGATGTGCGAATGCGTCTACCCATAAGTAATTCCGATGGTGAAAATCCGTTAGCCAATGGTGTAGCACGATAATTCTGAAGAGTACGGTAGGGATCAATGGACTTCTTGAAGCTTCGTTTAATGATCTTTACCGCCGCCTCTGCAAACCCATTGCTCTGTAGAAATCTAGGGCTCGAAGTGATGTGTTCAAAACCCCACTCCTTGGCAAATGCGCTAAATGCATATGTCAGAACAGGATTGAAATGTGTCCCATTATCACTATAGATAACTTCAGGGGTTCCATGTCTCGCAAACATTGATTTAAGATGAATAATGATTTCGTTCTCTTTCAAACAAGATAAAAGTGCGTATTCAGGATAACGCGAATAATAGTCCATGACTAAAAGATAAGTCTTTCCTTCCAGATAAAATAAATCCATCGCGACCTTCTGCCATGGTCGATCAGGAAACAAAGATGGCATCAAAGGTTCGTGTATATTAGTCGCTTCTTGAATGCAGATTTTACACTGTTTAACAAGTGTCTCAATCTCTTTAGATAACCCTGGCCACCAGATTGACTCTCTCGCTCTTGTGCGACACTTGACAATTCCTAGGTGTCCATCGTGGATTTTATCTAAAATATCTTTTCTGCGTTCTTTTGGAATGATGATCGTGACGACTTCATTAATAGTCCTTCTGCGACTAAAATATCGCCTCGATGTTGCCAATATTCATCTAGCTCCGTGCTTAGTGCTCTCTGAGCTGGCCATCTTTGTTTACTAAACTTGATTAGTTGACAACAAACTAGATCTTTCCGTTGTGCGTTGATAATCTGATTTTATCTGGCATCTGTAGCTGGTAAGTTTCTCACAATAGCTCTTACATATGCATTCACATGTTCTTCGAGATCTTCATCCACTCCTGTCACGCTAAGTGGTCGACGGGATAAGATATCTGCCATACCCAATTCTTTACCTGGGACGTGACGTATTTTAAATTGATATCGCATAAGACGAAGACGCATGCGCTGTAGTTTTGGCGTTAATTCATCCAATGGTTTTGATTGAAGAATAGGCACTAGTGGCTTATGGTCTGTTTCAAGCGTAACCAATATTTGAATCTCTCACATGCCCATACGAGAGCATATCCCTCTTTTTCAATTTGAGCCCAATTCTGTTGTGCCTTAGTCAATGATTTGGATGCATAAGATACTATTCTGTAACCTCCTTATTCATCTTTTTGCTTTAGTGCTGCGCCAATGGCGTATGATGATGCATCGGCTGAAATAACAGTTTCCTTGTTTGGGTTAAACCATGCTGGACTTTTGATTAATTCTTCTTTGATTGCTTTAAATGCTCGATCTTGTTCAATGCCCCAACTGAAATGACTTTTCGGACTTAGCAAGTCGTTCAATGGCTTGGCTTTTGTCGCTAGGTGCGGTATAAAACGAGATAGATAGTTGATGCTACCCATTAAGCTACGAACTTCAGATGAATTTTCCGGTGAATCCATCTCTTTAATAGCCTTAATTCTGTCGTCATCGATGTGCACGCCTTCCTCGTCGATAATATGACCAAGATACTTCACACGCTTCGTACAGAATGTGCATTTGTTCAAGTTTAAGGTGATTCCTGCTTTGGCCAGTCGTTTCAATACAGCTATTAGACGTTTATCGTGCTCTTCAATTGTCCTTTCATATACTGGAACATCGTCACTGTTAACTTGAATACCGTCAATGTCCTCCAATATCTGTGACATGCGTTTTTGGAAGAATTCAGGTGCTGCCGAAATTCCAAAAGGCAAGCGTCTATATTTGTATCTTCCAAACGGAGTAATAAAAGTCGTTAGCAGTTGTGACGCTTCATTCAGTTCGAACTGCCAAAAACCACTATTTGCATCGAGTTTACTAAAATATTTAGCTTTTCCGAGTCGGCCTAAGACATTTTCGGTTACTGGCATGGGTGAACTTCCCGTTTGATGTATTGATTTAGTTTGACATAGTCCACGCACATGCGAATATCCCCATTCGGCTTTGGTACAGTGACTAAACCAGCACACCAATCTGTAGGCTCTTCGACTCTCTCAATGACTCCTAAGGTTACCATTTCATCTAGCTGTTTTTACCTTCCGTCACCTCTAGGTAAGGAAGGTATTGTCTTTGGTCAAAAAATTCGGTAGTGAGTTTTCATTGAATAAGCACGTTTTAGGGTCTTTACAATACGATTTTACTATTTTTACGATGATGTCTGTATGTGTGTGTGTGTGTGTGTGTGTGTGTGTGTGTATGTGTGTATGTGTGTGTGTATGTGTGTGTGTGTGTATGTGACCGCAGTTTCATGCACGATATCTCCAATACTAGAATTCCAAAAATTACAATTCTTGCATATTCCTCTTCCGTACAACCATATGCAGACTTGATTAGATTTTGGTTATAATTGGTCAACCGGAAGTATCCTCATTTGAAGATTTTAACTGTTTTTCTTGAAAAACTCAGTTAAATTTTATTATAACTTAAAGAATATATTATTCTCTATACGATTTGATTGCATTTTATATTTCATATTCAACAGATATAGAGTTAAAGAATTATAAAGATTGTAATAATTATAAAATTTCATATATCAGCCAGCTGTGCTAACTTAACCATGGAAACTGCTAATATATTCAGGTAATTCAAATTGACAGATGTCAATATCAATAAAAAGTAAATGTTGAAAAAATAAGGGAAATAACTCTAGTGTTGGGCGTTTCTAGAAATATATAAGAGAGACGATTACATTGGTTTGAACATGAACACATATTGGAAGAATGAATAGCTTATAACATAAGTTGGAAGAAACATAGGAAGACCAAATATAATATGAAAAGAGAGAAAAGG
This sequence comes from Harpalus rufipes, assembly GCA_951394225.1. Lineage (NCBI taxonomy): Eukaryota > Metazoa > Arthropoda > Insecta > Coleoptera > Carabidae > Harpalus > Harpalus rufipes. Next base: position 19,127,519 of record OX596285.1, read on the forward strand.
AACTGAATGAGGACGACAAACAAAACAAAAATTAGTGGAAGAAGAAAATAAAAAATAGCGACCCCCTAACGAATGGGAAAAACTAAAGAAGAAGATGTTAGTGTCAAGTGCAATGCGAATAGTTTGTTTATGAAATAATTTAACTGGAAATATAGGATCTTTTGCAAAAAAAAATTATGTGTAGGGCGAGTGCAGTGACGTGACTTTGCTGACTTTGGCAAGCAGATATGTGGACCCGTGTCAAAATGACAGCTATGAATTACGTCCATAACTGACAAATGTCGTAATTTTTCATTCAAAATTTCATGATTTTCTTATTTCATGTGGTATATTTATTATCAGGCGTGTGGTATTCAGTTGCCGAGAAAAGGAATCATAAAATACCAAAAAAAGAAATTTTGAATGAAAATTTTGACGTGAGAATAACCCGCAAAATAGAAATGAATGGAAGAAAAAAATAAAAATTAGCGACCCTTAACGAATGGGAAAAGCTAAAGAAGAAGAAAATGTTAGTGTCAAGTCCCATTTGCATGAAATAATATTACTGGAAATTTATAATCTTTTGCAAGACATTTTATGAATGGAATTTGTACATAATACACAGGATTGACGGAAGGTATTGTGCTGGCCACATCAGATTTTTTAATCTTGTTTAACATCGGTATCGGTACGCGTCGTGGAGTTGTGAGTGCATGGGGTATTGCACCTTCGCATAATCGAATGGTGTAGGGAATCTTAACATGTCCCAATCCCTTGAAAAGCTTAGGAAATTTCTTAATCGGATCGAATGACATGATTTCTTGGTTTATAGCGTCAATGTCCGCTCGCTTAACAATTCCTAACTCTTCGCTTACTCGGCCTGTTAACAAAGGACTCTCTGTTCCATGTACGACGTAAATTTCTGCAATTGTTTTCTTACCGCGATAATGAACATTTTTGCAAAAACAACCACTAACATTGGTGAGGCGTTGATTGTCTGCACCATACAGTATCCGTTCAGGCTTGCTCAATTTGATGTCGCTAAAATAACTGTTGAACATCTTTTCTGGTATTACTGATACGTCTGCTTGAGAGTCTGCAAAAAATGTAATTTTTGCTCTTTTAATGTACACTGTTGCGGCCCATCGTTGTTTGCGTTTATTTGCTCCGATGGCCCCAATATAAACATAGTTTTGATTTGGAGACTTCCGTCCGGTCTTTACTTCTCGAATTCCACTGTGTTTATTGGACGATCGACAATATTTTGCATAATGGCCGACTCGTTTACATGATCGACATTCAGCCTTCGCTGCCGGGCATTCTGACTTTGGATGTTTGGGTTTTCCGCAATTCCAACAATGTTCGTCGGCAGTCGATTTATCGTTCCTAGACTGGACTTTGCGGTCTCGTTCGCCGGTTAACTTCGGTCTCGAACTGTATCGACCTGGATGTTTCTTTGGTGCAATCTTAATCTTGTCGACCTGTGCATCACTTTTCTCTCCTTAAATAACATGCTGTTGAACTTGGACCTGGGCCGACTGTTTAGCTTTAGTAACGGCCATATCGAGCGTTAAATTGTCGATTAACTGCAATTGTCGAGATAACTGCTTGTCCTTGATTCCAACTACGACACGATCGCAAATTAATTCATCCTTCAGTGTTCCAAATTCGCAATATTCCGCCAATGTATAAAGATTAGCGACGAATTCTTCGATCGATTCCCCTTCTTTTTGACATCGCTGATTGAAAACTGCACGTTCATATGTACGGTTTCGTTTGACTTTGAATTGTTCGTCAAATGCATGTATCACTTTGTCATACTATTTTTGGTCGGCGTTTGTTAAACCAAGAGCGCTTAACAGTTTGTCCGCTTGCGGACCCATTATGTAAATGAGCATATTTACTTGTTCTTCCGGTGTTTCTTTATATAATTTAGTAGCAATCCGGAATCTTTCAAACCGCTTCTTCCAATCTGTCCATTCATGGGCCTTGGAAAAGTCAAAAGGTTCTGGTTCCCTTAAATTATGGTGAGAAGCCATTGTAATGATAAGATGCAGCGTTGAGTTACTTAAATCTGTTTTTTACTGATTTGTAAGGCTTAGTTTTAGTTTTCACCTTAAGGGGCTGCTGCTCGAATTGTGACTTTTTCTGGCTAATCCTGTGACTTTATTATAAATAATAAATTATTGAAATTTGGTATGATGAATTATGGAGGTTCACTTTAGGTCGCTATAGAGCCTTTTTTGTGAAATAGTTTAAAATAAAGGAGGAATATGTTGTTAAAATAGGTCAATTTGGCGATATCTACTAATTTTGGTACAATGTGGAGACTGTATTATTGTACCGATTTCAGTCTACTTTGGCACACTGGATAAGCAAACCTGTAAACAGTGCGCTATAGAGCGATATTTGTATTATTATTAATTATTACAAAATAAATGAAAGTCAAAGTTCTTAAATTTAAAGTATATTTTTTTATGGTTTAGATCACGAAATTTTGAAATGTACCGTAATAAGTTATTAATATATGCTGTTTAAAAAAGATTTCAATTTAAAAAATGATAATTTATTAATCTGCTGAAATGTTATTACAATTTAAAATTAATTAAATTTTAGTGTGTAGTTCCTCTACTAGATGTCACTCGCAGACAATTTACTGATGGTACGTCCCACTCATATCGTCTATTTTGTGATTGGTTTACCATCCCCTCATACTTCTTCCTATGATTCGTTCAACAGAAAGTAGCATTCAGCATTTACGAGTATTTCTATTATAAGTATTTTTCAAAATATACAGAGCGTTTACAGTTTTCTTATTTTTCATGGGTGATACAACGGGTCAAAAGAAAGCGAAAAACGTTAAAACCCATATCCGGAAACGTTGCGTTACAGAGTTACAATCCTTTGAAGGTGCACCACAAGAAACACATTTTTTTAAATAACTTTGATACTAGTTGCACAAAAATTTTGAAACTTGGTATCAGGATACTACTTATTTAGATGCATATTTACACTTTGTTTTGTTTCTGTATCTCAACCAGAAGCGTCTCATTTGGGGAAGCTTTGAAAGTTTTACATTCTTTTTTTACCTATTAACATTTTTTTCATTTTTGGTAACAAAATAATACAAACAATGCAAAAATACACAAAAAGGTACTTTTGCTAAAACTTGATGAAAGCAGTAGTTTTTAAGATATTTTTTTTAATAAATCAAAAAAAAAGGTAACAACTAAGTAACAGTCAAATTTATATAAATTATTTTTTGGATAAATGTACATACACGTCTATATTCCCTGGACCCACGACTATATAGCATTACCGTTACAATATCCATAAAGAAACATCATATCTGCATATACACCAGCACTAACATTTTCCATTTTTTGTTAATTAAGAGAAAAAAATACCAATAAGGTACAATTTTATTCTATTTTCGAAGGCTAAGGTAGTTTGATTTTTTTATCCGTTAAGAGGCTGCTGCTCGAAATAAGATTTTTCAGGCTAAGCATGTGACTATTATAAATAATAAAATGTTTATATTTGGCATGATGAATAACGAAAGTGCACTTTAGTGCGCTGGATAGCTTTTTTTTGATAAAGTTTAAAATAAGTGAGTAATACGTCAATTTGTAGTAGTAGTATTAGTAATGAAAGAGACAGATACTTTATTGTTTTGCCGAAATCATATATGATTTTAAAATTGAACATCTTATTAATCTCAAATTTCTTGGATATTGAAAAAATCACTGAGTTAGTGTTTGAAACTGTTGACGGAGGTCACATACGTGAGTGTATGAGTGTGCCAAACGATTTGCCAAGGGACGATATAACGTTGGAAACAAATAGAAGTTCCTTGGTGCTAAATCCGGCGAGTGAGGTGGGTATTCCAACACAAAAATCAAACCTGACTTGGTGAAAAAGATAATTACATGTGATGAAACTTGGATTTTCCAGTACAATTCGAAAACCAAGAGACAATAATGCACTGGAAAACTTCCACGTCACCGAAAATGGGGAAAACAAAAATGAGCAAATTAAATATAAATGCAATGCTAATCGTTTTCTTTGTCATTATGTTTTATATCAGATTTTTAGAGATGATGAATTTTGGCTACAAAATATGGAACCAAAACTTACAGAATTTTATTTGAAAGGTATGCTACCAGAAAACATAGATCCTCGCCACACGAGAAATCTTCCAATAAGGATTTTTACGAAGACTGATTAATAAAATTGTAAGTGCATAAGTTTTGCATTAATACGAGTACTCGTATATGTAAAATGTAATTATTTTATAAAATAAATAAATAAATAACATTTTACATACATATTTGAAATGTTAAAATTGTAGCCAGTATCGCTTCAATATTTCGTAAATAGGGGTGTATACATTACAGGAGTGGGGGTACTTCTGATCCAACCCACTACCGTCTTCGTCTCCCACGTCGCGGACAAGCTTACCTCACCGGGAAAGTAACAGCACGCTCTTAACTGACATTCAATGAATATATAATTTTCTTTGAAATGTCAACTGTCAAAATTTGGAAATAATTTTCTTAAAACTCTTCTTACAGCGCAGCTGATTAAATGGTGCCACTCTGGAGTTCAATTTTCCGCTGTCACCATGTATTGTTATTGATATCCGTTTAAGTATTTAAATAAAAAGTACACACATATAGTTTCAGATAATATAATAACGAACTGTCTTTATTTATTGTTAACAAAATACTATCACCGCCTACTATAGACGCAATAATTAATTCCTAACAACACACATATAAAATAAATTTTTAATCTTTAAAAAAAAATTAAAATAGTAACAGCTATTACAGAAAACGTCAGACGTATGAAGTAAACTTTTTCGCTGCAGAAATTGGATTTGTTTTTCCAAATTTTTTGCCTATAGTTGTGTTTCTATATTAGTTCGTTTTAATGTACAATTTTGTATTGTCCAATGCGGCGACGGTTTGCTGTGTTCGTCATTATACAATTTATTATACAATTTTTTTGGAGGCCAGAATAATTTTTCATTTTGTTAGCGGCATTTTGAGTTATGCAAGTATTATGTTTATTTATCCCTCTTTAATCTTTTAATTTCAGCTTTGTATTGAATTACATGATCGTATATATTAAATGATTGTTTATTTAGGTATCGGTCAGTTGTGCTAGAGCTGCTGAAGCAACAACATCAGGGATAGAGGATGTATATATTTATTTTTGAGTAACGGTGAGTGCTAGAGTTGTGTTGTTACTATATGTTGATGCCCTTGTTTGCGGGCTGAGGATACCCTCCGCTGCGGTGTAGAGATGCCCTCAGCTGCGGTGTTGAGGAAGAGCTATTCTGCGATTTAGCTATGCCCTTGTTTGCGGGCTGAGGATACCCTCCGCTGCGGTGTAGAGATGCCCTCCGCTGCGGTGTTCAGGAAGAGCTATTCTACGGTTTAGCTATACCCTTTATTATTTTATATATTATTATATTTGTTTGGATCTGTTTTCCATTATGTATTTTTGAGATCTTTCATCAATAAATTATATTGGTTTTTAATAATTTCTTTCCCAATTAAAAGGAACAGTACAAATGCACACTACCCCTCGTTCTACCGTTTGATTTTAAATGGCATTTTGCACAAAATGTTATTCTTCTGCAACTAGCAGCAGCAGTTAAACAAGTTTTGACAAGATCTAGCTTGCTTATCATTTTATAACCATTTACTCACAATATGGTTGTAATTTGGCTGTCGAATGCACTGCGTAACCATAATATAAATTTCGCAAGTATTAATTGCAAATTTGTTATATTTAAGTCATAGAATAGACAAAATGCCATGTAGATATAACAATTTTATCAGTAAAGCGTATTATGGTAATAGGATAGTTTCAATTTAGTAATAAAAGTTTTGATCTACAACTAAAAACTTTTTTATAAATATGTAGTTATTATTTCAGCATATCGTGGTTAGGTACTATATACTTTTAGTTATTTTAATAAAAATGCCTCCATATCCGCCATTAAGTTCTTACATTATTTGAAATTAAAAAGACGCCATTTTGTGCATTCAATACAATTTATTCAAAAGAAATGGTATTTTGGGACAAATCAATGTTTCTTATAATGAAAATTTAAAATCATATAATTAACGGATAACGTTCTAATAGAAAAAGACAATTTCAGGGAATAAAATATTCCACATTTTTATTACAAATATTTTGTTAAGCCATTAATTTAAGATATCTACGGGGGCGTTAATTTATTGGGAGTTTATCCCTAACTTTCAACAGTAAAATTTTAATAGCACTTGGTTTTTACCGAAATGCAAATAATACGCTACTCAGAAAATGAGATCTAATGTATCAGATTTCTTGTAACATGTAGTGGAAACCATATTTACTAATAAAGTCTACTATTCGCTATGTTATTAACTGCGAAGGAAAATAAATTACCATTAAGAAGACAAAATGTTATAATATTGTTGTCCATGAGCATGATGCTTATAGCAAAACCAAAAAATTACTATTTAGCTCGCCAAATTATTGTCATTTTTAAGTTATATTACTGATATCTTTTAGTGAAGATAAAGTAATGTAATGACTATAACAGCTAAAAATATAACCAATTTGTAAATAATTGGTTGACAAATATTTACCCACGTCAACATTTTCACAACTATAATATAATCCCCACTTTAGTAATGCAAACGAAAAAATAACATATTTATTAGGTATTGGTAGAGGTTATTCTAGCCAATTAGTTATTTTAATTGATGCTATAGGCTTGTAGATACAAGAATATAGCTGACTGTGCTACTTGGGTATGCCTCTAAATTTAAAAACAAAAGAGTTATTTCAAGTTGAAATTTAAATAATATTTCTTATTTTACTACATATATGACATTGTTGCTATGTAAACAACAAAAACTAATATTAAACAAAGAACAATTGACATTTTGTTTATTTATTTACATTATTGATAGATGCGATCAATAAAATGGAAAATATACTAACGATGAATTAATTGAAATGGTTAAAATTTTGAACATTTTTTTTTTAAGTTTTACTTATACAAACCAAAAACTTTTTATTAACAAATATTTATTTTTTCTCTGATCAGTCTTACGGGCCTATTCTACTAAAAACAAAAATAACGATATCGTTACTCTACGACTGTCTTTAAGCATTTGGTTTAACGACGTTATAACAACAAATGCCAAAAATCTATTCTACTAATCATATCGTTATAAGTTGTCGTTATCATGATTTTAAGGATAATATCTAACTTCATGTTTATTTTGACAGAATAAATTTTTCAATATAAATTTGACATATTGATTCATTGTATTCAAATATTGAAGTGGATTTACATGAAATGTAATACAAGGAATAATTTATAAGTAGCTATACTCTAGAATTTTTCGACAAACCATTACTTCTGAATGAATTCTTCATATATGAAGGCAATGGCGTATTATCGCAGAAGCGTAAGAAGCAAAATTTTACAGGGGACGCAAAAATCCTATGAGCCCAGGATGCACAATTATTTTAGGGCCGCGAAAGGCTAAAAAAAAAAGACAAGAACCGAGAAGTATCTACGAGGTCGCAAAAATTCAAGGCCTTCTGGTGTCAAACTGCGTCCGTTGATGTGCAACTGAATACATATTTTTATTAATGCGACCCCTTTCAGACTTCAAATATACTATGCACTTCCCTACACATACAGTGTGCGATTAAAGTGTGGAATATCAAAAAAAAAAGCCGAACTCTGCCGGTTTTTATAAAAACGCTGAAACACGTCGATTTTAATTTTTAAAAATACACATTAATATGTACGATTCATCTTCCGACTTTCATTTGTTTTTCAGTTATGACGTCATCACAAAAAAATTTAAATGACAACATAGATTTTTAGTAGTGAAATCCGATAGTGTTTTTTCTTCTCTTTATGATCATGTAAATAAATCATAACGTTGCATAACAAAAATTCTGAGAAAAATCGAGTTGAACATTTAATAAGAATGAATAACTGAAAAACAAATGAAAGTCGGAAGATGAATCGTACATATTAATGTGTATTTTTAAAAATTAAAATCGACGTGTTTCAGCGTTTTTATAAAAACCGGCTGAGTTCGGCTTTTTTTTGATATTCCACACTTTAATCGCACACTGTATATTGTTTATGTATATTTTTGTACTTTTCGTATATTTACTACTTATTTAAATCTTTTCGCGCCCCCTTGGAAAATTCCGCGCCAATCCGTAGGGCGCCCCCCACAATTTGAGAAATACTGCTCTATATGCATCTTTCTAAATCTAAATGATAAAATTTTCTTCTGACCTAGTAAATGAACTTGAAGTACCACGCTGAGTACGATTATACTTACCTAATCTGTCTTCCCTACGTAAGTATGTAATTTATCAAATAGATACCACGTATATATTTACAAAATAATAAATAGATCAATTCATACATTAAACAACAGTCAACTAAGAATCTAAATTTTTAAATATTTTCGTTAACTTCAATTGAAATATGTTTATTATTAAAAATTATGTATTGAGAATAACGAGGAGAATAATGTCCACTAGTTGAAAAGTTGAAAACTACATGTCGCCTGGTAACGACTCGTAACGATACACATTAAACCGTCTGTCTATCTCTTCAAATAAGAAAGTTAGCAATGGTGGCCCGCTTACGGCAGACATCTTGCACATTATATTTTCTATATGACAAATTTTCAAATAGACTCTCCATGAATAAAACAATGCAACATATCACCAAAATTGCTACTGCTGCTTCTTAGTAGGCAAAACATAGCGATTGATGCCATTAAATTCAGCGGGTTGTTATTGTTTATTAATATGTTTTCATACAGTGGATATTCTTTTACACTGGAGAAGAAGAGTGTCCTGTCTCAGAAAGTGCTAATACACAGGAAGAATTATATATTTTTAAAAGTCCAGATGTATGTTGGGTTACTATAATTCTAAAAAATCTGATGTGGACACCACACGACTTCCTTGTACAATTATTAAACTATACATATTTTTTTAATAACTAAATTACAAAATATTAATTTTAACTTCAAAACGGTAAGATATATAGCGACCATAAACTAACCCGGTTCTTTTTAAAGAGAGTTTTGATTACAACAAAGAAATATTTGATTAAAACAATGAATATGACTAATTGCACAATAAAAATATAACATTTGTTATTGTACGAATCATAAAATTGCACGTATTTAACGTAATTTGACGTGAACATTTTTTTTGTCCTAATCCATAGCAAGCTTTATTACAAAAACAAAAAAGTATATAATTTTTAAATTTACATATCTCGCTTATACAAAGGGCTAATTTAATAATACTTGATGTGCTAGACGCAGAAATTAATTCTCAAAAACTTTTATTTGAAGCATTTATTTCTTAAATCAAAATAAAATCATTTTATTCAAGATAAACTGTTAACAACTTCAAGTAATGTACCACTTCCGGTTAGCCTATTTTAACCAAAATCTATTATGTTATTTCGATTGACATAAATGTCTTGTATACCAAATTTGAAAAGTTTTGGACTATATTTTAAAACAGTTTTTCATTAAAATCTATTATAGGCTTCAAGTAAAGTGCCACTTCTGGAAATTGTGTAATAACCAGAAAGGGAGGTGCACAACTAGATGTTATAGCAGTCCTAAATACAAAATTTTAACTTTCTACGGCTTACCGTTTTTGAGTTATGCGAGATACGTACGTACGTACGGACATACGTACATACGGACGTACGTACGTACAGTGGTCACGACGAAATTAGTCAAAATGGATTCAGGGATGATCAAAATGGATATTTCCGCTGAAATCTGAAAACCGAAATTTTTCGCGAATACAATACTTCCTTTAGTTACGTACAAGGAAGTAAAAAGGGGCATGCTCGAATTTTATGCAATTTTATTAGCACACATACCATAGATATTGGCATAAAAATATAAATACTCAGATAGGTGTAGATATAAAACAGATCTAGTAAGAAAAAAAATACTAATTAATTAAATAAAATACAGAAAACATATTTTAATTAAAAATATCATAATTGAATAACATTACAAAAAATCACAACTTCAGTTGGTATACAGGCTGTTCAGTTTAAGTGTTTCACTATTGCTATCTCGAGAACCATAAGAGATACGAAGTCGGTTAAATTAGCAAACAATTTCTTTATTATAAGACTATTAAAATGTGCATTACAAAAATTATTTTCAACCAGTGGTTCTCAAAATGCAGAATTCAACTTTTTAATTTTAAATAAGAATCTACTTTTTTATTCGCCTATTCAATTCAGCATTTTTTCTGAATACAACGATATAAAATGTTTATACCCTTACATAACGAATAAAACGAGAAAATGCAAAAGAAAAAATATTTTTTTCATATTTATATCTACATGTAATCAGAGTGCCATGACAAAAACAATTGAATATTTTGTTTTGTATCACATGTCAAAATAGTTCGTTTATGAATTTTCTTGTTTTCTTTTGTGTTTAAATAAATTTTACGCTCGAAGAAATAATTGATATGTACGAAGTTTTCATATTATCTCTGAAAAATACTGTTGCTGCAAAGAATATGTATAGGGAACGTTATCCTGAGCGGCGAGTTCCTTGTCGTCAGTATTTTAGAAAATTAGAATTAGCACTGCGCGCTAATACGAATGCATTCGTATCGAAGTAAGTTAGCGTACAAAATCAAGAAGCTGAGATAAATATATTAGCATATTTTGAAGCTAATAAAACAGCTTCAGTTAGAATGAGTGTAATTTAAGTGTGGGCACGATCAATAGGATTTTAAAGAAATATAAATACAGACCATTCAAAATGATTAAAATTCACCATTTACATCCTGGTGATCGTGAGCGAAGATTAGAATTTTGTAATTTATTGATAAATGAGGATCCAGATATCTTAAAATCAATTATTTGGACTGACAAAGCCAATTTTTCTAATAATGATATGTCAAATAGAAAAAACACACACTACTGGAGTCGAAAAAATCCTTTTGTTGTACGAGAGAGAATTTTCCAGCGAAATTTAATATAAATGTTTGATGTGCCATTTTCAGTGATAATATTTACGTTCACATGTACGAAGGTACATTGAGTGGTAACAGATACCTGAATTTAATTCAAAATATGCTGGGTATTATTTTGGAAGACATACTAGTAGCTGAGTTGGGAAACATTTATTTCCAGCAAGATGGTGCACCAGCTCACAATTCGCGTCAAGTTAGGGATTACGTATACGAACGGTTTCCAAATCGGTGGATTGGTACTTATGGTCCTATTCCGCAAGATCACCAGACCTTAATACCCTGGACTTTTTTATGGGGTTATGTTAAAGATGAATTTTACAAAACTATCTATCCAGATATTCAGCATTTAAAAAAAAGCAATCGAAAATATTATTTCTCACATAGACGGCCGAAATTTAAGAAAAGTAAGAAGTAATATGTTCAGAAGGCTGGAATTATGTATAAATCAGCATGGCAATAATTTTGAACAACTTTTATAATATTTCATAAAGTATCTAAATCGCCCAAACAATGATGAAAACAAAATATTCAATCGTTTTTGTCATGGCACTCTGATTACATGTAGATATAAATATGAAAAAAATAATTTTTCTTTTGCAATTTTCTCGTTTTTTTCGTTATGTAAGGGTATAAACATTTTATATCGTTGTATTCAGAAAAAATGCTGAATCGAATAGGCGAATAAAAAAGTATTCTTATTTAAAATTAAAAAGTTGAATTCTGCATTTTGAGAACCACTGGTTGAGAATAATTTTTGTAATGCACATTTTAATAGTCTTATAATAAAGAAATTGTTTGCTAATTTAACCGACTTCGTATCTCTTATGGTTCTCGAGATAGCAATAGTGTTTCACTTAAATTGATCAACCTGTATAATGACATGAAATACCTCAAATTGCGGCTGAATATATATACGAAATATACTTAAGCTCAAAACTATCAATATATATATATATATATATATATATATATATATATATATATATATATATATATATATATATATATATATATATATATTTCTTTTATCTGTCCACTAGGTATTCATTAGTAAAAACACCCTTTCAATGTTACCGTTGTGACCAGGAGTAGCAAAAACATAATTCACATATTTTTAATATATGAATATATGTCAAATATAAAATTTAGTATATATTTTGGATTTGAAAAAAGAGTACAAATACTTTGAAAATGAAAAAAAGGATACCGCACCCGGACCTTTACCCCAAAAAAGATGACATGTCCGGTGAAAAGAGGACGTCTGGTAACCCTAGATGTATGTCAATTTTATAAGTGTAAAATGTAACATTTTTGAAATAATATGCATAATTACTGCTTATTTTGTAGACGTTAGACGTCAGAGGTTGAATGAAACTTCTTTGCAAGCCTAGTTTAAAGCAAATGGAGATGGCATAATATTATAGTCTGATCAGCCACTCGTGAGCTCTGGGAATTAGGGATGTTTCGAATAAACAAAAACATGTATTTGCGAATACGAATACAAATACTATTTTTACCTCCCGTTACCGTTGGTATCGAAGGAATAAGGATCGTGCTTACATATCGTATATTGAGATTTTGAAAAAGAAAAACGTTTCAAGGTCCCTAGAATCAATTTTTAATATTCTCACGCTGTCTGTAATAGTTATTAAGGTCATTAGTCAGATATAAAGCAAATAACGGACGGGGTTGAAGTTTGTAAACAGAGGCTATAGCCGAGGTTTATAATCAGCCAAGTCTGCTATTTGCATATCGGCCTTGTGGCGTTCAAGATTTTTCGTAATGACAAAATTTAAACATTTAGGAAAATCTTCTGATTTTTTTTCCTGTCTTATTGACAATTTTGTTGTTGTTTATAAATTTTCTATGCCAACAGCTCTCATGATGCTATGATGCTTCCGTTAACGGACGGCGGCCGTTAAGGACGCCTTTTTACTTTTGTTTTTAGTTCTATTAAATCATAGTAACGGTATGGTATTACGAAAATGAATATGTGTATATATGTGCGAATGAATCTAGTAGTTTTCTAATTTATTTTAAATCAGGAAAATTTGGAATACTTGCATTTCTATTCAATACTAAAATGGAAATATGTCACCAGACATGAGTATCAATCGGAGACCCAGAAGTGGCACTTATTAAAACTCTAAATATTTTTTCTTGGAAAATGTCTGCTTTGGGTATAATTTTTTCATGATTTACACTACACACAATGATTTTTTTAAAAGAGATTTTGATTATAATTTGGAATTTAGTTTCCTAATAAGTATAAAATTCCAAAATGTTTAATAAAATATTTTTGTTGAAAGAAATAAAACAATTCTTAAAAATTTAAACAGTTTCTTATTGTTAAATTAAATTATTTTGCTGCGCAAAATTACTTGGTTTTTTATTCGTATTGTATTCGTGTATTCGACCTAAATTTAACGAATACGGTTTCGAATACTAAATATATAAGTTGGCGAATATCCGCTAAAACGAATACGAATATTCTGAACATCCCTAGTAGGAATGAGTAGTGCGTAGAGAGAGACAGCATTAGGTGGGAAAGAGACAGCTAGTTACGGACGAGAGAATACTTCGAGACACAAGTTTCCCGATTTTGGCTTAAAATTGCGCGTCCCACCAAACTTGGATTTAAAGTCCTTGCATCCGCCTCAATGTAACTTCTCGATGTTTACTTTACGGTTGCTAGAAAGCTCAGAGTAAAGAAATATATTATAGAGGGAGCAACGTGCATCGCAAAGTGCAGCACTGATGGGAATTTGTTATGTTGCATTATAATAATACAGCACAAATTGTTTTTTAACTTTTGTGTAAAGTTTATTCTTGAGACAGTTTTTGTTTATATATGATATTAGCAACTATTATAAATATTTAGTTTAAATTTAGATTAGATTAGAGTAATATAAATATTTATTTTAAATTTAGGTTAGGAGTATATCTATTTGTGGTTAAAATACCATTTGGTGACAGTTTTTTTTTGTAGATTTATTGAGTAGTAACTAATAATAAATGTACAAAGTACAATAATTATTGCGATACTTGGTGAAACTGTTTAATATAATAAAAAAATACACTTAATATGTTTCACAAGATTTCAGTCTCTGAATCAACCCTGTCATTTATCAGCAGTGTTGCCAACCTCAGAAAGCAAGAAATCCCTCAAGCACTCTTAAATATCCTTTTTTAACCCTTTGGAGACGGTTTTTTTCCTGCAAGTATTTTTGAGTTTTTTTTTTGTTATATAGTTACTTCAGATCATCTAAAAAATGCCTTTAACAAAAAAGAAAAAAAATCTCTGCTGAATTTTGTAATAATAAAAGGTACACATATGTACCGTTAGTCTTTATGCATGGTACGTATGTGTACCGACAGTCTTCGTTATATAATGAAAAATGGGGATGAATGAAAAAAATAGTCTATAGAACTTATTTATTCAGAGTGAAAATAGAAAATATTATACATAAATTTTTTAATTTGTATGAAACAGAGCGAAACACATTTTGCACAGTGGCGCACCACATTCTTGACACAATGTTTTTGTTCGTCGTAAAGACGACTGGTACAAATATGTACCAGAGAGGTAATGAGTGGATATTTTTTTATAAAAAAAATCATATTAATTGTACTACCTTCATATAAAGTAGTACAATAATACACACGTTGACGTACATACAATGAAGACAAAAAAAAAACAATTCAGATTTACGTACGCACAGTCTTGTTGCAAACTAAATGTATGCGCACCAGTTCGTAAACAGTTCATTACGGTTGTTGAGGTTTTAAAAACTGCTGGTAGATGGCAATATGTTTAGTAAACTCTAAAAGACATTACTGTACGAAGCGGTACAATTTTTAACTAAGTTAAATGTAAATTTTGCATTTTAGTCTTTGAAGTGCACTTTGCGGTACGTATGTGTACCAGGAGTACTCAAGGGGTTAAACCGAAAAATCCCATAAAATATTTACTATTTGAAATATGAGAATAATATGAATAAAATTCTTACTGTTACTATTACTACTCGAAAATATATACATTTTGTCATTAGGAAATTATTTCTTCTTCTTCTTCCTGTAGCTCTATAGACCTTTATGGGCTTTGGCTTGCTCTATGCTGTTATATTGTGCCACGTCTTTCTGTCCATGATTATATTTTTCCAGTTCAAGAACTGGAAAAATATAATCAACATATACATCTTTTTAATATCCTCTAATACGTCCTCCTTCCATATTTTCCTTGGTCTTCCTCGCGCTCTGGATTCCCACGGTTTCCAATTGGTGATTATCTTTGGTGCCCTCTCATCATCCATACGCATAATGTGTCCGAACCATTTGAATCTTAATTATTATTATTAGCTTATGGCATTACATACACAATAAATATTATAATAAAATTAATAAAAATTTGAAATAAATATTTTTTATAGGTCCAAGTCAAGGTTGTTTAACCAAACGATAGCTTCTGGTGTAACTTGAAAGAAATCTTCCATTGTTCCCTGGAATGCTCGAAGTGGACATTCATTTACAATGTGGTTGATTGTTTGTTGTTCAGCGCCGCAATCACATTTTGGATCTGACCGCAAACCCCATTTGTAAAATGAAGATCCACACCTACCATGCCCAGTTCTAACCCTGTTTAATGAAACCCAAATTTTGCGTGGAAGATCAAAGCCATCCGGACGTTTTCGTGTATTTAATATTGAATACCCAGTAGAATCAGTTTGATTCTGCCATTCAATACGCCACGCAACTGACCCATTGAAGTTTTCATTAACCAATCTTAATGATTTTATGAATCTGACTATGTCAGCATCTTCGATTAGTGTATTTAGTTCGTGGTTCATTCTCATCCTCCATAATCAGTTTTCTTGTATGGGGCCATATATTTGTCTTGGTATTTTTCTCTCTGCTACTCTTAGCATTTCTTCATCTTTTTGGGTAAGGGTCCATGTCTCACAATCGTAGGTAATTATTGGCCTTATTATGGTTTTCTAAATTTTAAGTTTTGATGCATGGCTTAAAATTTTGGATTTAAGCAGACTCTTATTAATAAAGCTAGCTTTGTTGCCCGCCACTATTCTTGCTTTAATCTCTTTCCGAGATATGTGAAGGATGACGTTTCTGAGAAACTGTGCTCATTTATATGTATTTGGGTTACCTTTGTTACATTGTTTCTAGTATTCATCATGTATTTAATTTTTTGTTCGTTGATTTCTAATCCTAGTTTCGTTGTTTCGGCTTCTAGTTCTTGAAATGTTTCTTTGAGTGCAGTTAAATTTCTTGCCGAAATAACAACATCATCTGCGTATGCCAAGAGCTGTTTAGATTTTGTATTTATAAGTCCTCGAATCTTGAGTTTTCTGATAGCAGATTCCAGTGTTAAATTAAAAAGGAGGCACTCCCTGCCTGACTCCTACATTGATTTCGAATTCTTTTGTAAGACTTGCCTGTATTGCTACCGTTGCTCTTGACGTGCTCAGAGTCATTCTGGCTATATATACTAGCTTTACTGGGATACCGAGTATCTTGAGATGTTGAAGCATTGTGTTCCTGTGAATACTGTCAAAAGCTTTTTTATAATCTATAAATAAGTTGTGTATAGTTATATTATGTTCATAGCACTTTTCTAGCATTTGTCTCATTGTTTGTATTTGATCGTTAGTGGATCTATTTTTTCGAAAGCGTATTGGTACCTATTCGCCTAAAATTTCTTGTGCATATTCTTCAATGCGGTTATATAGTATTATTGAGAATATATTATATGTCACACATAATAATGTAATGCCTCTATAATTACTGCACGTGGCTTTGTCCCCTTTCTTATGTATTGGGTGAATTAATCCCACTTTCCAATCGTCTGGCATTCTTTCCTCATTCCATATTCTAACGATCAAGTTAAATATTTTAGTGTAATTCTTCACCTCCCTGTTTCAAAGTTCAGCATTTATACCATCTATCCCAGGTGATTTGTTGTTTTTCATTTTCATGATCACAGTTTCTATTTCTTCATAAGTTGGAATCTGTATGTCTGGATCTGCTGTTTGGTATTCTCCGTTTTCGACTATTTCATTATCATTTGGATTCGTGAGGAGTTCCTAAAAGTATTCTTGCCATCTTTCTAGAATTTTGTTATCTTCCGTTAGGATATCTCCGTCTTTGTTTTTGCATATACTTATTCTGGGTTTGAATTCATTTGTTCGGTTAGAATTATAAAACTTTCTATAAATCTTGTTTTTGTTCTGGTTTTCGATGTATTCTAGCTCCTTCTTTAACATTTCTCTTTTCTTTCTTCTGCATGTTTTATTTGCTATTTTCTTTACCTGATCGTATTTTGCCTTATTAGCTCTTGTTCCCGTCTGAAGATATTTCATTCTGGCTTCATTTTTTGCTTTTATGGCATCTTTACATTCAGCATCGAACCATTCATTGTTCTGGGTCTTTTTCTTTTCACCTATTGTTTCTTTTGCTGCATTTATCACTGTATTCGTTATTGAAGACTATTCTTCCTCGATTATTTGTAGATTCTCATTTAGTAGATTTTTCTTTATTCCATTTCGATAAGCTTCGGCTTTTTCTTCAATAAATAATTCATGTACATCCCATTTCTTTGATTTTTCTCCCTTTTTTCTGGGCATTTGCTATTCTTTGTTGGAATCTTGCTGCTACAAGAAAGTGGTCGGAGTCACAATTTGCACCTCTGTAGACTCGGACATCTCGCATTGACGTTGTCCGTCTTTTATTAATTAAGATGTGATCTATTTGATTGCTTTCTTGGCTTCCCGGTATTGTCTACGTCCCTTTGTGTATATTTTTATGAGGGAATTCTGTGCCTTTTATCCTCATATTTAGTGCTGTTGCTAGATGGCACAGTCTTTCACCATTATTGCTAGTTTCTTCATGTAGTTAGTGTTTTCCAGCAACACCCCTCCAAATGTCTTCTTTGCCAATTTTTGGATTAAAATCTCCAAGAAGAATGAGTGCATCGTGTTTACTTGTTTTTTCGCATAGTTCTTGTAGATCATTATAGAATTGTTCTTGTTCTTCATCTCTAGCATTCTCTGTTGGAGCGTAAGCATTTATAATGGTTGTATTGTAAAACTTTCCTTTTATAATTATAGTTTTCTTTATATTCTTGCTTATTATAAATCCTACTCCTCTTTCTCCTTGTTTATCTTCGTTTCCGCTAAAGAATAGAGTAAATTTGGGTTTGACGATTCTCCCCTCACCTTTTTATCTAATTTCTTGTATTGCTGTGATACTCATTTTATATTTGTCTAGTTCTTCGGCTATTTCTAACATTTTTCCTGGTTGTAACATTGTACGTACGTTCCAGGTTCCTATTCGTATTTCCGTTTCGCTGTCCATTCTTCTTCGCATGTGTCTTCTACTGTGTAAATTATTCGTCTAAAAATTCCGAGGCACGTTTCGAGCTTTCGTAACATTAGGAAATTATTTATTGAACAAAAATAAATATAATTTACTACATGTATATCTTACACCTTAAATACTGTTGAAAATAAAAATACACACATATTTATATAATAATTCATTGCATTTATTTTTTTCGTTTTGAACGAATACATACCAATATTGTGAAATTTAATATGATCTTTAGTTATTTTGTAATCTTCAGCACCTATTTCTGCAGCTTCCAAACTACTTCTAGTCACGCATATTGCATTTAATACTTTTTCTCCTAGTCTATTTCATTTCTTTGTTTTGGTATCTGTGACTATACTATAAACGCGGCAACGCCAACTCAACATAATTTACTAAAATTCTCCAACTCAAACGCAACGCAGCGCCATCTAAGCCTATTTATTTGGTTTGTAATTTACTCTATAAAATAAGTTATTGAAAAATTACATAATATACTGATTCTTAAAATATCCCTTAATTTTGTTGCAAAATCCCTTTGTCCCTTTTAACTTAAAAAAATCCCTTAAATGGGATATATCCCTTAAGTTGGCAACACTGTTTATCAGACGGGCCCACTCTACCAGAACCTCAGTACCACAGACATGCTTTGCTCTTATTGGAGCTTATCAGTGTAGTGCACTGAAGCCTCTAGGTAGGAGGCAGTGAGTAGAATGAGCGGACAGATGATAAACATCTCAAAATGATATAAAGCCTGCAGAGGTATAGTTTGGTAAACATTATTTGGCGATTGACTTGACTTGCTAATGGAATGCTGGTTCTTCTCAGCAGGTATTAAGCCTAATTGTGTTCAGGAGCGGATTATAGTAATTTTTGAATTTCCTTTCTCGAGATTGGATTTCGGTTGTTTTTAGCAACGTAATCTTTTCAATATAGCTGTTTCTCAGAAACTATTAAGTAGGAAAATTTTATAAATACCATTTTAGTTGTTCTCTAGAACGACATTTTAAACTCATTAGTTCAACAGCATTGTCGCAGTGAACATTGAAAATGTTGCAACCTGCGAATGAAAATTTTGAAGAAAATACCACAACCGCGAATTAAAAACGCAAACATTTATCAGACGATACAAAACAAATAGTTCTGAATGTGTTTAACTTTTTAAAAAGTGACGATAACGAGAGTGCGCCAATATCAAAAACTGCAGAAATGACTAAAGTGCCTTGTACTATAGTTAAAAGGATAATTAGTGAAAGTGTACCTCTAAAAAAACACAGAAATGATGCTGGTAATTTTTGTCAACAAGTGTTTATATTGTAAACGTATCTTAATCCTCTTGCGGAATACCTGCTGGGAAGCCAATCGCCAAATAATTTTGACCAAACTATAACTAGAGCCATTTATGGATAAAACCACGAGCTAGGCCAGCAAATAGGGTACGTGCACGTACATAACATCAAATTCTGCTTGGAGGACAAACAAACCACCTGATCAATCAAAATCTTGCAATTTGTTAGTGTTATTTGTAGTGATATAGGAATAATTATTATTTTGAATGATTGAAAAGTGCTCATGATAAGTTTTTATTTATTATTTGTTGAAATGAAACTTGAAAATACAACTTTGACTATAAACAAGCCTTTAAAAAAATAATACAAGTGAGGTTATTGTTTAAATTTACTGTAATATTGCTGTAAGAATATATGTATAATGACTTTCTATTTATTTTCAGATGTCTAAACTCCATTATTTGAAAAAAAAAATACGGCTAAAGTAAAGTTTAACCCGCATTCA
This sequence comes from Harpalus rufipes, assembly GCA_951394225.1. NCBI lineage: Eukaryota > Metazoa > Arthropoda > Insecta > Coleoptera > Carabidae > Harpalus > Harpalus rufipes. The sequence continues at coordinate 19,147,748 of OX596285.1, forward strand.
AGAATTTTATATTGATGGTTATATATATATATATATATATATATATATATATATATATATATATATATATATATATATATATATATATATATATATACAGTGTGTTAATTAAAAACCTGGCCATAGGCGTTTAACATGGGAAATCAGTTTTTCCTTGCGCAAAAGTTCCCAAATTATTTTAGACCAAAATACTTCAAATAAATGTTATAGAGAATTAAATTCTGCACCCGAATTAGTATTAAGATTTTATTTTTGACATTTCATAACCGAGAAAATCAATTTTAATTTTTTCTGGAGATAGCTGATTTATAGCAGTAGCCATGGAACTCAAACAAAATTACAAACAATTGTATGCCATCTTAACTGTCAAAAATGTTTGTGTTTTGTGATTTTCGCAATAACATATTTCTTTGAAAGTGTGGAACAGTTTTCTCATGAAGAAAAGCTTCAGAATATAAAATGGTGGACAAATTTTGATTGAGTTGCATGGCTATCGCTATAAATCAGCAATCTTCAAAAAACTTTAAAATTATTTTCTCGGTTAGTAAATGTCAAAAATAAAATATTATACCTAACTCGAGTGCAGAATTTAATTCTCTACAACATTTATTTGAAGTATTTTTGTCTAAAATTATATTTGGGAATTTTTGCGCAAGGAAAAACTGATTTCCCATGTTAAACGCCTATGGCCAGGTTTTTAATTAACACACTGTATATATATATATATATATATATATATATATATATATATATATATATATATATATATATATATATATATATATATATATATATATATGTATATATATACAGGCTGAGTCACCGAAATCGCCGTCTTCGATATCTCCCTTGTCGTTAGAAATACAGCATAAGTTTATTAACAGAATTTATTCGTCTACTCAAGGAGCATAACATAAAATTATTTTCACATATACAGGGTGTTGCATTACGGCTCGGCGAGAATTGTTTGCCTTTTTTAAATGGAACACCCTATATATTTTTATATATTTTGAATTGTATTTTATTCACCTATACGAACATATGAATTTTGTTTTAGTTTTCCACGGCGTTGCCAAGTTATTCCGTTTTTTTCTCTAAAAAAGACCGAATACACGCATTGCTTTATAAAGGCTTACTGAAGTTATTTTAATAGTAAGAATTAAGAATTTTCTTTTCTGTATAACTGTAATTATACTCTATGTTCTGACATATTTTTTTTTAAATGTAATTATACAGGCTGTTCAATAAAGCGAATCAAATGTGCTCAATTTCAAATGACCATAACTCGTCATTTTCAAATGGAACACCCTATATTTTATTATTCAGTTGTGTGTATTTTTGTATTATATTTATATGTTATTAAGGGTATCCTATGCTTAAAACCAATAATTTCGGAGATTTTCACCATTTTTCTCTAAATTTATATATTTAACTAAAAATTAAATCTAGTGTGCCATTGATATTGTTTTTTGAATAAGAAACAATTGCAGTAATGACTGTAGTTTCATTAGCCTGGGTATTATTAATAACAGTGGGATTAAGTAAATTAATTTATTAATATGAGTCTCTCGCAAGGAGAACTTACGAATATGGTGTACGCACTTGGAAAAGCGGAATGAAACCGTCTTTTGTCGTACTGACCATGACCAGTTCTTTTCCCTTAGTTTTTCAAAAGAACGCGGATTTGGATGTCGTCTTCACGGAAACCGTTGTGCATAAATTCTTGATGCCAAAAGAGGGTTTATTTCCGCTGCTTCAAGTGCGTACACCATATTCGTAAGTTCTTCTTGCGCACTCTCCACGCCAGCATTGAGTGCCCGTGAGGTGACGCCTGGCCTGACCAGCATACACCATATTCGTAAGTTCTTCTTGCGAGAGACTCATATTAATAAATTAATTTACTTAATCCCTCTGTTATTAATAATAACCTGGCTAATGAAAATACTATCATCACTACAATTGTTTGTTATTCAAAAAACAATATCAATGGTATACTAGATTTAATTTTTAGTTAAATATATAAATTTAGAGAAAAATGGTGAAAATCTCCGAAATTATTGGTTTTAGGCAGAGGATACCCTTAATAACATATGAAGATAATACAAAAATACACACAACTGAATAATAAAATACAGGGTGTTCCATTTGAAAATGACGAGTTATGGTCATTTGAAATTGAGCACATTTGATTCGCTTTATTGAACAACCTGTATAATTACATTTAAAAAAAAATATGTCAGAACATAGAGTATAATTACAGTTATACAGAAAAGAAAATTCTTAATTCTTAATATTAAAATAACTTCAGTAAGCCTTTATAAAGCAATGCGTGTATTCGGTCTTTTTTAGAGAAAAAACGGAATAACTTGGCAACGCCGTGGAAAACTAAAACAAAATTCATATGTTCGTATAGGTGAATAAAATACAATTCAAAATATATAAAAATATATAGGGAGTTCCATTTAAAAAAAGACAAACAATTCTCGCCGAGCCGTAATGCAACACCCTGTATATGTGAAAATAATTTTACATTATGCTCCTTGAGTAAACGAATAAATTCTGTTAATAAACTTATGCTGTATTTCTAACGACAAGGGAGATATCGAAGACGGCGATTTCGGTGACTCACCCTGTATATATATATATATATATAGTTGGTAAACCATTAAAAACACTAAATACCACAAAAATTTGGGTGCGGAAAGTTATAGTTATAGAGATTTTGGTTTTTTTCAGTAAAAAAATTAGGTTAGGTGAACTATATATATAGTAGTAATTTTGTGGGGAGTTAGTGAAAGTGAAAGGGTAATAAGTTTAGTTCGTTCTGGTTTATTTCATCAAGCTTTCGGATTTATTTTAATCCTTCTTCAGGATGCTGTAAATTGAGTCAATTACAACAATGTAGTACACATTTGGTGTGATAACTTACAATAATGTGAAGTTGTATTTTACAATAGCTTCGTTTATGAACATGAGAACATTAATACTGTACAGATTTGGAAAACTGGAATACAAAATTTACAATAGTATGAAGTCGTACAAAATTGTTTAGTTTTAGTTACTTACATAATTAACCAGTTTTATGGGAATTTGATATCATCATCCTTGATGAATATATGGTGAATTTTAATTATGGTTTAAGCTGAATTACTTGTATAATTTTGACGAAATTTTGGTGTGATGGGCCGAGAGGTTTTTTTTTTATTTTAAGTCCTAATGTGTAGTTTCAAAAAAATTGTACGTATATATATATATATGTTTAAGTAGGCACTTACGCTTCCGTACGAATAATACTGTTTCAATTAATGTATATTTGCAAAATTATGTCTTATTTCCCTTCGTTTTATAACATTTTTCCATTTATAATATTGCGTTCATCTATCGAAATATTGTAAACTAACATGAAGATAGTGGATATACCGGATATACAATGGTACTAAAACTTCTTTTCAGAACCACCAATTTTATTTATTCAAAAAGAATATTTTCTTTCAGTATAGTGCGATTTCACTCAAAATGAGTGCGTTAGGTATTGTTTTTGTCAGGATTTTTTTAGAAATTTCTTAGAACATGAGTGTGCGTTAGGTATTGTTATTGTCAGGATTTTTTTAAAAATTTCTTAAAACATAAGTTTGCGTTAAGTATTGTTTTCGTCAGGATTTAAAAAAAAAAAACCTTTAAACATGAGTGTGCGTTAGATACTTGTTTTTTTCAGGATTTTTACAAAGGAAACCACTGTTTTAGTATCACTGGTTTATCCTATATTACCGACTTTCATTTTGAACGATGTATCATTGTAGGTTAAGTTGATTTTTTTCTAAAATATCTATTAATAATTACTTCTACCCCACTTTCGTGTTTTAATGTGGTATTTTATTGAAAAGTGTACTGTGTCTTCATAACAAGCATTTTCAGTGTTCATTAGATTACAGAAAACACAACTTTATTATAAGTAAAATTTGACTTTATTTTTGCAAAATATATAATTACCTCTTTCCGCGCTCTAATTTTGTGTTTTCTTATTCTATTTTAGCTAAAAGAAGACATTACAACAAAAAATTTGCAATTTCTACTTTCTGGGTAAACTTAACTCCAGCCAAAAATACATTTGGGGCGAGTCGATCCCTATGCGCTGAAAACTTACGATTTAATGCAAGATATAAGCAAGGTATGGGTACTATCTAAAGATGACATTACCTACTCAATATCTGCTTCTGCCCATTTACACAGAAAGAAATGTGAGCATACTATACCGTGCGCCCCTGACATAAGAGTATACGAGTGCCGCCACTGGTAGTATATTCCCTAGCGATGACGTAATCCCCGGCGGCGGAAAAACCCATATACGTGCTAATTACACCGGTGGCCTGAATCCTATGTATTCAATGTCATTGTGGCGTCGGAAAGTTCGAGGACATCGCGCTATATAAACCCGTCGCCAAAACCAGCGAAAACAGTCTGTTATATAGAATCAACGAGCAATGAACAGTGAGTGATATAAATAAACAGTCTACGAGTGTTGTACATAAATAAATATAGTTATATAAATAAATATATTGATATAAATATTGTTTAAATAAATAATCTTAGTCTTAAATTACTGTTTATAATTATTTAATCATAGTGTTAGATATTTTCATTATCCTTTTAATATTTATCCAAATTATTTATCGTTTAATAAACGTATTATTTTAATGAATAATATTTGTCTGATTTTTACACTTCACCCAACTAAATACACGTTACAATACAAAATTTATAAGTGGCTCGTAAATGGGTAAAAATTTACAGCTCAAATAATTTGGCTCATGTGTGCTTATTATTGGAAAAGTAAAATACAGATTTTAGTATATTATCGAAGTAAAATGATTTTATTCTATATTTTTCAGGTATGAGATACTGAACGATTTAACCGGTTAATAAACATGTAAAATTTAGGTGTAGAATTTAATTCTCTACAACATTTATTTGACATTTTTACCTCTCGCTAAGAGAGGTATTGGATTCATGCTAAAAATCGCATATCCAGATTTTATTGAATAAGCACGTTTTAAGGTCCCTACAATCCGATTTTAACATTTTTACGATGATGTCTGTGTGTGTGTGTGTGTGGGATGTTGGAAGGACGGTTACTCAAAAACTATAAGACTTAAAATTTGTTTAACAACGTATTTCCCAATCAAACATTCATGGGAAGATCTGAAAAGGTTTTGGTAACAATTGGACAACCGGAAGTAGAAGATTCTTGAAAAAAAATCTTCTAAATATTATTTTTTGAAAATTTTTCTTGATAATATTAAAGAAAAATAAATTCTCTTTCTGATACATTTAAATATTTTTATACATATTTTATAGATTTAGAGATAAAAGGAATATAATATATAAAATAATGTTGTAATTAATTTTACAACCGAAAGGATGCCATGAAAAATAGTTGCAAATTTAAATTATTTGTAACTGACAGATAAATGTCAGTGTCAGAAATAATGAGTAATGAAAGAAAAATGTATTTGGAGAATCCCTTAATTCTTGATCTGTGACTATTATAGAGATGACAAGTCTAGGTTGAAGGACTTAAATTTGTTTCAAACATTATGGGACATTGTACACCAGTACTGTAGACTAGAGTAACTTTGAATTGCGAAAAAGCTATCAAATTCTTCTCAAGTAAGTTGTAAATATTGACAAAATTACACATCGATATAAGAATAATCGGAGTGCAATCTATCCGTCACTTTATTAAAGGGAATTAAGGTTATTTAGATATAACAAGTATGAAAAAATAAAATGTAAAAGAAGATATATAAGAATAGATGCACAATCCAGATATATACATTTTAGACCGCCCAAAATTAATGTTTTTACTAGAAGAATATGAAGAGAAAGTAAACAAAGTTGTTCGAATTGAAAATTGCTGTTACCAGCCTAATATTTATATATGGTAAACTCTACTTTGTAATTTATTGTAACATAATTTATGGTAAAATATCTTCATGTTGAGACATGCTATTATTGAATAATAAAGAAGTTTATACGTCATAGATTTATATGAATATATTATTTGTATTTATAAAAATATTCTTTGCTTTATGCATACAGCCAGGTAAAATATACGGCGAGAGGTTATGTGCTGGCCACATCAGATTTTTTTGTCTAAAATTAAATGCTCGTTTTCTTGCCCGTAATCACAAATCTCTTATTTGAATAATTTTTTGTACAGTATTTTCTCTGTTATCTCTAACAGAAGGAAATTTGAAGAATGATTTATTGTAATTTATATCCCCTCTATTAAAACAACCGTACACTGCACAAAACTTGGCAATTTTATGATTAATCAAGCAAAAATATCCTACAATGATGCTATTGTTTTGTTTGTCCTCCAAACTAAAAGTTAGGTTATGGTTTGTACATGCCAACATGGGAATCTCCGACCAATTGAGAAAAATGGTAGTTTTTTAAGCATTTACTCGAAAAAACTTGACCGTATCAAAATTTTATAAGAATATAAAATGAAGGCTCATTTTTTATACAAAAAAGAATTCTTACATTTTTTACCTAGGATGTAGGATGTTATGTTTAAAAAGATTTAACTAAAATTTAAGTTAAAGACATTTAGGGGTATATTCCAAAAATAACAAATTTTAATCGTGGTTAACCAATAGTGTTCCAGTAATATCAAATAGTAAAAATTGTATATTTATGAAACATGGTACCGGTTAAGATGTCAGATTTTAAAGGTTAGTGTGGTTAGGATTCTGTTGAGTACTGTTACTGTTTATCAACTTGATGTTTACATATGGTTTGCTTCTACATATTTTTTTTTTGTTAAACCGGCGTAATGGATTATAACAAAGTAAGTAGTATTAACGGTATTGTTTTGTTATTGTAAAATTAAATAAGTAATATTTTTGATCGTTGAATGTGGTTACAGCAAATCAATAGGTGCGTTCAATGGAGCTAGCAAATGCTAAGTAAGCAAGCCGTTCAGTACATTTTCCTTCCGATTTGCTAGCTTCATTGAACACACTTAATATTTGGAACAATTTAAGACCTGGAAAATATACAACATTTGTAATGCATTTTATAATTGTCTGATAATATTGTTCATTGTCACTACTTGTTAAAATTAACATATTCATAAATATAATTTTCCGTTCCATAGTTTAGGAATTATGAAAGATGATAAGACGATAAACGAAACTTTTTAACAGCACTATAGGTTTACCGCGCTCGAACGTAACCCGAACTAATCACATGACTAGAACCAGTCCGTAACCGAAATCATGGTTTTGGTTTTTATTTTATATTTTTGGAATATACCCTTAAAACCTTATACTGTGCATTGTAGCTAATCTGATACAATTACATTTAAACGTAATAATTTAACACAGCGAGCAAAAATATCTGCCTGTGCCCGATGTAGACACATCTATGTACACTATCCATACGATCGTTTCTTGCATCATAGTGTTTGTGCTTCCTTTATGACCTAAGATGTTGATGCAGGACGATGTGTTAATAACTGCGTCCAAAAAATTGTTATAGAAATACGTTTATATCATAAAACAATAGCTATAGATGAGAAAATTATTACATTAAAAGTTAGTAATCTTTATCTACAGGCATATTTTAGTAACAATAATTTTATTGTTTGGAAATATAATAAAATATTAACACTTCTATTTTTCTTTGTTGAAAAAAAAAAATAGAAGAAGACTATTGATATACCATGTCCCAAACTTGTAACGGAATACAACAGACACATGGGGGATGTTGACCTATTAGACAGTGATTGGCCACTACAATCGATGTATGCTAAAATTGGTACCTGCGATTATTTTATCATTTGCTCACCTTGACAATAATAAATTTGTGGTTATTATATAGAAGAATCAGCACTGATAGGGGAGAAAAATATTTACCATTAGTCAAAATTCCGTGTTGAATTGTGTAATTAAGAAAATATATTTACAGCGAAAAGATGAAAGCCAAGTGACATTGAAAAAAGTATTCAAAACAAAAATAAATACTTTGCTACGACGGCCTATTTACTTCCAAAAGATGTACGCTAGGATTAATCTTTGACCAATTTATGACGAAAAAAGGTAAAGGTGCAAAATACCAGGGTGGAACACTTTTTTATTTATAAAATGTACAAAATATCCTTTACACTTTTGCCTTAACAAGGATAACAATTGTTTCGAACAATTTCATACGAAATAAAACACTTGTATTCTATGGAATACTTATGTACTATGTAACAAATATGATACATTTAATTTTTTTATATAAAAACATCTTAAATATGTATTTTTTAAATTATTTTTCCAATATTTATGTGTAAAACTTACAGTGAAAAAATATTTTTTGGGCAAAGAAAAAAAAGCGCGCAATATGGGGTTAAATTTCTCAAAAAAACTATCTGATGTGGCCAACACATTACCTTCCGTCAATTCTATGTATTATGTACAAATTCCATATATCAATTTACCATCAACAGTAGGCGCATCAGAGGTCAACACTATTAACTATTGGGGATTAGGGCTTAGGGCTCTCACACATCATTGGCCCTTCGAGTTATTTTCTGAGAGCCGAACTCTGTAGGCCCCAATCTCTTCTCGCACTGTGTCTCAACATCGTGTATCATACGATTTTTGCCGGTAAGCGGTTAGCAAGTTACTAACAATTTGACACACAAGAAACTCCTCTATAATTTTAAACAAATGAAAATTTTCTCATTTCTAATTTTTTCATCAACCACTTCCACACGTATTAAATACGTAATGTTGTTTATCTTTAATCATGTCGAAATTTTGGATGAAAAAATGCGAACTGAGGCGATTTGCAGATTTTAGAGGAATTTCTTGTAAGTTGAATGTTAATAACTCGTGAACCGCTCACCGGCAAAATGTGAAAGACAATTTCATGATGAATTCAATATTTCAAACCGCGTTATCATAACTTTAATAGAATCAGAGAGGAGGATGAAAAAATGAAAATTTGTAGCAAAGCGTTAACAAAAATTATTTAAAAATCATCGAAAATTTACTTCTTTCGATGCCATGACGAATATTATTTTTACCTCTCGCTAAGAGAGTAATATTAAAGAAAATTAAATTCTCTATCTAATACATTTGAATCTTTTATTATATATTCTATAGATTTAGAGATATAAGAAATATAATATATAAAATAAGCTGTTGTGATAAATTTTACAGCCGAAAGAATGCCAAGGAAATTTAAATTGTTTGTAACTGACAGATAAATGTCAGTGTCAGAAATCCGGAGACATTACTGAAGACTTTTTCTGGGAAGTACATACATTATATTATTTCTTAATGTATTAATAGTTAAATATTTAATATTATAGGTATATTACACATACCCTTCAGAAATACTGTTACTTCCGACAATGAATTGGAAACATCTCGAAAAATTGGAAGAGTAGGACAAAATTTCTTCATAGAATGAATTTAAATTTATACAGGGTGAGTCATCGAAATCGCCGTCTTCGATATCTCCCTTGTCGTTAGAAATACAGCATAAGTTTATTAACAGAATTTATTCGTCTACTCAAGGAACATAACGTAAAATTATTTTCACATATACAGGCTGTTGCATTACTGCTCGGCGAGAATTGTTTCTCTTTTTTTAAATGGAACACCCTATATATTTTTATATCTTTTGAATTGTATTTTATTCACCTATACGAACATATGAATTTTGTTTTAGTTTTCCACGGCGTTGCCAAGTTATTCCGTTCTATGTTCTGACATTTTTTTTTTTAAATTTAATTATAGAGGGTGTTCAATAAAGCGAATCAAATGTGCTCAATTTCAAATGACTATAACTCGTCATTTTCATATGGAACACCCTATATTTTATTATTCAGTTGTGTGTATTTTTGTATTATCTTCATATGTTATTAAGGGTATCCTCTGCCTAAAACCAATAATTTCGGAGATTTTCACCTTTTTTCTCTAAATTTATATATTCAATTAAAAATAAAAGCTAGTATACCATGGATATTGTACATGAAAGGGGGAAAACATGCATTTGCACATGAAAAAATGTAACTTTCAATTATAAGGCATTTGACCTTGAATGTGGAAAATATTGCCTCACCAAAGTTTTAGTGCACGAGCCGCCACTGATTTCATTAGCCAGGTTATTATTAATAACAGTGGGATTAAGTAAATTAATTTATTAATATGAGTCTCTCGCAAGAAGAACTTACGAATGTGGTATACGCACTTGTAGAAGCGAAAAGAAACCCTCCTTTTTCGTACTGAACATGACCAGTTCTTTCAAACCTTTCCCTTAGTTTTTCAAAAGAACGCGGATTTGGATGTCGTCTTCCCGGAAACCGTTGTGCATAAATTCTTGATGCCAAAAGAGGGTTTCTTTCCGCTTCTCCAAGTGCGTACACCATATTCGTAAGTTTTTCTTGTGAGAGATTCATATTAATAAATTAATTTACTTAATCCCACTGTTACTAATAATAATCTGGCTAATGAAACTACTGTTATTACTGCAATTGTTTCTTATTCAAAAAACAATATCCATGGTATACTAGAATTAATTTTTAATTGAATATATAAATTGAGAGAAAAATGGTGAAAATCTCCGAAATTATTGGTTTTACGCATACGATACCCTTAATAACATATGAAGATAATACAAAAATACACACAACTGAATAATAAAATATAGGGTGTTCCATTTGAAAATGACGAGTTATAATCATTTGAAATTGAGCACATTTGATTCGCTTTATTGAACACCCTGCATAATTACTTTTATAAAAAAAAACTTGTCAGAACATAGAGTCTAATTACAGGTCTACAGAAAAGAAAATTCTTAATTTTTACTATTAAAATAACTTCAGTAAGCCTTTATAAAGCAATGCGTGTATTCGGTCTTTTTTAGAGAAAAAACGGAATAACTTGGCAACGCCGTGGAAAACTAAACCAAAATTCATATGTTCGTATAGGTGAATAAAATACAATTCAAAATATATAAAAATATATAGGATGTTCCATTTAAAAAAATCTGATGTGGACACCACACGACTTCCTTGTACGATTATTAAACTATACATATTTTTTTAATAAATAAATTACAAAATATTAATTTTAACTTCAAAACAGTAAGATATATAGCGACCATAATCTAACCCGGTTCTTTTTAAAGAGAGTTTTGATTACAACAAAGAAATATTTGATTACAACAATGAATATGACTAATTTCACAATAAAAATATAATATTTGTTATTGTACGAATCATAAAATTGCACGTATTTAACGTAATTTGACATGAACATTTTTTTTATGTTTTTGTCCTAATCTATAGCCAGCTTTATTACAAAAACAAAAAAGTAAATAATTTTTAAATTTATATATCTCGCTTATACAAAGGGCTATTTTAATAATACTTGATGTGCTAGACGCAGAAATTAATTCCCTAAAACTTTTATTTGAAGCATTTATTTCTAAAATCAAAATAAAATCATTTTATTCAAGATAAACTGTTAACAACTTCAAGTAATGTACCACTTTCGGTTAGCCTATTTTAACCAAAATCTATTATGTTATTTCGATTGACATAAAAGTCTTGTATACCAAATTTGAAAAGTTTTGGATTATATTTTAAAACAGTTTTTCATTAAAATCTATTATAGGCTTCAAGTAAAATGCCACTTCTGGAAACTGTGTAATAACCAGAAAGGGAGGTGCACAACTAGATGTTATAGGAGTCCTAAATACAAAATTTCAACTTTCTACCGCTTACCGTTTTTGAGTTATGCGAGATACGAACGTATGAACGTACGTACGGACGTACGTACAGACGTCACGACGAAATTAGTCAAAATGGATTCAGGGATGATCAAAATGGATATTTCCGCTGAAATCTGAAAACCGAAATTTTTCGCGATTACAATACTTCCTTTATTTACGTACAAGGAAGTAAAAAGAGAAACAATTCTCGCCGAGCCGTAATGCAGCATCCTGTATATGTGAAAATAATTTTACGTTATGCTCCTTGAGTAGACAAATAAATTCTGTTAATAAACTTATGCTGTATTTCTGACGACAAGGGAGATATCGAAGACGGCGATTTCGATGACTCACCTATATATATAAGTAGAATTTTTGGTGTAGAGTGTAGGTATACAAGAAATGTTAAATACATTAGGGCGCGAGCAGTCATGTGACTTTGTTGGCCTTGACAAGCAGATGTATCATAATTTCTCATTCTAAATTCAGTGATTTTCTAATTCCATGTGGTTTATTTTCCTCGACAAGTAAATTCCACACTCCTGGTAACAAATTAACTACGTGAATTTTGAAAATCTTGAAATTTTTAATGAAAAGTTCTGACATTTATGTACATAATTACTAATTATCATTCTGAAATCATTGTCAAGGCCAACAATGTAACATGACTGTTCGCGCCCTATACTTATGTAACCAAAAAAAGGAAGTGGCGAGAGGTATTGTGCTGGCCACAACAGATTTTTTTCTACTTCCATGCGTGAAATGAGTATTTCACGTATCAATTTTTATGTGTGAAGCTTGTTTTTTTGTACACTGTGCGTAAAGTGTCACTTCACGCATAGTGTGCGTGAAGTAAATATACACTGTGCGTGAAGTGAATAGTTCAGTTTTAACACATACAATGAATATCTTTATACAGGGTGTTAATAAAAAAACTTTACACACTTTAGCAGGTGATAGTAGAGATGAAAACAAGAAAAAAATTCTAATACACTTAGGTCCAATACTCATTGGTTTTTAGAAAATTTATGTATGGAATTTGTACATAATACACAGGATTGACGGAAGGTATTGTGCTGGCCACATCAGATTTAACAACTAAGGACTCTAGGTGTTTACGATCAATTGTAAACAAAGTTGCAGCCGTCGTCGAAGAGACTCACGCACTTGATCGTAAACACCTAGAGTCCTTAGTTGTTAAATCTGATGTGGCCAGCACAATACCTTCCGTCAATCCTGTGTATTATGTACAAATTCCATACATAAATTTTCTAAAAACCAATGAGTATTGGACCTAAGTGTATTAGAATTTTTTTCTTGTTTTCATCTCTACTATCACCTGCTAAAGTGTGTAAAGTTTTTTTATTAACACCCTGTATACATCAATCAATCATGTGTTGGTAAATGGTCCGTAGAAACAAACAACTTTATGAGAAATGTGTTATTAATTTATAAAAAAAATAATTATATTTTATTTAAGGTCGTAGAAAAAGTATAGTATGTAACACATGTGTGAAGCCTATTTTACATTCGGATGGTTTAAAACACTCGCCTTCGGCTCGTGTCGCAATCTCCACCATCATGTAAAAATTTCAGCTTTACACACTTGCCACATAAAGTGAATCTTTAAGGTATGAGCAAGTTATTTACGGCCGGGGCGCGTAGCCTACACTTTTCGTCTAAGGTACATACATAATTTTATGTCGTACTGGTTTCTAGTTTTATTATTAAAAGAAAAATGCTGCAATTTGTAGCAGAAGAACAATTTAATGCAGCATAAATAAAGGATATTTTAAAGTTCTAGGACTTTAATGTTTCAGTTTTTGTTTTATAAATCGTTCAAAAAACGTTGCTTTAGAAACTAGTATGACAAACTATTATAAATAGCAAAACTTGTAGACCAAGTATTAAATACGTATTATTGTTTATTTTTTTGAGTAATTTAAATTTCTTTCATGAATTGTTATTGTGGTTAAATATTTTCTAACGTAACTTTTTGACAGTTCATCTAAGGTAAAAAAATGTAAAAATCCTTTTTTGTATAAAAATTGTTGAACTTTAATTTTGTATTCTTGTAAAATTTTGATACGGGCAATTGTTTTCGAGAAAATGGGCAAACACCTATATATGCCGCCATTTTTTCCAATTGGCGGGAGATTCGCATACTCCGATTTCCGGGAACTTTTGATATGTTGTTTAGCCCATTTTCCTGGACAGGATTCCGCCAAAAAGCTTTTGTTACAATATCTTTGAGGTAAAATCGTAAATTTCCTGGATTATAAATATTTTTCTTATATGTCAGCTTAAAGTGACGGTTTGTCAAAATGACAATGACATTTGGTTTAAGTTCAACTGAACTGTACTTCATTTCACGTAAGAAAATACCGTTGGTTTCGATAAGGATATAAATTCTACCCTTTGATTGGCCAGAATGCAAGCCTAGTTCACAAAAACTAAAAATATATCACCTGTCAGTTGTCATTTATCATATAAAATCTGCAGAATTAAGAGATGTTTAACTATGTTCTGTAGCATTTTTTTATATTTAGGTATTGTACATTATTGCAGATTAAAATATTTATTATTGACAAAGTTTGGTTTCACGAATTTAAATTATTTATTTACTGCATGTAAAAACGACCGGCTCTCAAGCGTCATCTTCTATTTTCTTACGTTAAATGAAAACTTCAGTGCAAAGTAATACAAGACACGAGCGCGAAATATGTCTTTCTCTTAAAATTACTATGATTACATATATCTCACACTAGTTTATCCACTTAAATGCTAACCCGCTTGAGTTAAGTGGGTTAAACGTACGAGATAAACACGTTAGTTTAGTGAAGTAACTTAAATATTGGGTTGAGTTAAATAACCTACTTGAAATTTTGCGAGATAAACGGTTAAGGCTGTGGATTAACCTCAATTTTTTTTTAAACTTGTAAATAATTATTAAAAATACATATTACTTCACTAAAAACTTCTAAAAACTGTTTGTTTCGAGGTTTGCTTCAAAATCGTAAGCATTTTGTTATTATTATTATAGTGTCATCCGCAAAATTTTCTATTTGGCCTTGTTTAACAGCAGTGGATAAACGATATTTATCCTGTAGTAACTTTAAAACATGAGATATAAACGAACTGGAGTCATAGCTGGCCAAATTACTTTCAAAAAGTAATTGAGTACAGTTACTTTCACCAAAATATACTCAAATTACTTTTAAAAATAATTACTTCTATAGAAATGTAATTAAAATGTCAATTACAAAGGAAAAGTAATTAGTAATTACGTTACTAAAAACAAATCAATCACCTTACATTAATAAAAAAAAAAACAAAAAAAATATTACTACACTGTTTAATATGAAATACAACAAAAATAAAAAATAAGTAATAAAACAAATTTATAAAGAATTGCCGATATAGATAGCGAACGTGTACACCTTAAAATTGGGACGTAGTTGCAGCTACCTTCATATATGCTGAGTATGGCCATTTAACTTCTTTATTATAAGTAATAGAAAAAAAATACTCATATAAAAGTTTTATTTTTTTATCTATATACTATTTGATGGCATTTTTCTCGATTTTTTTCATATTTTTGATATACAAACTTTTACATTATTGAAAAGAAAAAAATGGCAATTTATATTTTAATAAAATAATTGAGTTGCTATTTAAAAAATCTGTTGTGGCCAGCACAATACCTCTCGCCACTTCCTTTTTTGGTTACATAAGTATAGGGCGCGAACAGTCATGTTACATTGTTGGCCTTGACAAGCAGATGTGGGGGCCCGTTTCAGAATAATAATTAGTCATTATGTGTCATTCAGAATTTCAAGATTTTCTAAATACACGTAGTTAATTTGTCACCAGGAGTGTGGAATTTACTTGTCGAGGAAAATAAACCATATGGAATTGGAAAATCACTAAATTTAGAATGAGAAATTATAATACTTACATCTATATACATAATTACTAGCTATCATTCTGACATGAACCCCCATATCTGCTTGTCAAGGCGCCGTATTGTATTTAACATTTCCTGTATATCTACATTCTACACCAAAAATTCTACTTACATATATCTATTCCTTATATTTAGATTGTTTAATTTTAAATTTATTTTATGAAGAAATTTTGTCCTCTTCTAATTTTTCGAAATGTTTCCAATTCATTGTCAGGATTGACAGTATTTTTGAAGGATATATGTAATATACCTATAATTTTAAATATTTAACTATTAATACATTAAGAAATAATATAATGTACCTATGTACTTCCCAGAAAAACTCTTTAGTAATATCTACGAATTTCTGACACTGACATTTATTTGTCAGTTACAAACAATTTAAATTTTCCATGGCATTCTTTCGGCTGTAAAATTTATTATAACATTATTTTATATATTATATTTCTTTTATCTCTAAATCTATAGAATATATAATAAAATATTTAAATGTATCAGATAGAGAATTTAATTTTCTTTAATATTACTACGAAAAATTTTCAAAAAATAATATTTAGAAGAATTTTTTTCAAGAATCTTCTACTTCCGGTTGTCCAATTATTACCAAAACCTTTTCAGATCTTCCCATGAATGTCCGATTGGGAAATACGTTGTTAATTTTTTTTTAAGTCTTATAGTTTTTGAGTAACCGTCCTTCCAACATCCCACACACACACATACACACACACACACACACATCCACACACACACACACACACACAGACATCATCGTAAAAATGTTAAAATCGGATTGTAGGGACCTTAAAACGTGCTTATTCAATAAAATCTGGATATGCGATTTTTAGCATGAATCCAATACCTCTCTTAGCGAGAGGTAAAAATATAAGTTGATAGCCGAATCTCGCAAACCTGACTATAAAAAATATCTACATCTGCCACCAAATAGTATATTTAAGTAAAAATAAAATTTTGTCTTTTTTCTATAACTTATAATAAATATGTTGGGCATCTTCCCAGAATCATCCTGTATATATATGTCGGCGGCGGCGATACTCGAAGGGGCTTCCCCGACTTCTGAGTCAAGAATGCGTACACGCGTCTTATTTTTGAAGACGGGACTTCCCCGAAGTCGTGTGCGAGCGAAACAAAACCAACAGGTCAAAGGCAATGAGAACAATACAGTTGAGGCAGTGATTGGGAGAAGTTGATTGAACTCAGTGAAGTGTTGGGGTTAGATCGCTAGTTCTTGAACTCTTTGATTATTTTATTATTTTACTCTTATTATTATTTGTGTTATTCGTATTATTAGTTATTGGTATTCTTACTCGTTATATATCGTGTTTGTGTGTTTGTTTAAAGTAAATGTGTGTAAGAGTATTAAATTAATGTGCTAATTAAAAGAACATTGGTAATTAAAATAAAATAAACAATGTCTTCTTCACACGCCCAAAATGAATCCCGACCCGAGTCTCCGACATCAGAAGTGGAATATGAACGAGAAGACGTTGCTATAAACAACACGTTAAATCAATCAACAGCCGGCGCTTCATCGTCTTCCAGCCGTGTAGAAAAACTATTAGAAAAAATGCTTGAGCGTCAACTGTTACCAGAACCATTAAAATCAAGTTGGGACTACCGTGCACCAGGGCCGTCTCAAGTGCAATTGCCGCACTTCAACCCTGCTTCAAAGCTTGCTGATCCAGAGGGATGGTGTACTTTGGCCGACGAATTTATTAAAATTAATAAATTAAGTGGAATTTCGCTAATAACAAGCTTATCGAATTCTTTAATGGGTGAAGCCGCTGATTGGCTTATTAAATGTCGACCACTAGGTAAAACATGGGAGGAAATTCGCGAAGAATTTTTGTCTGTGTTTACCAAACCTGCAGATTTAATGGAAATGTTTGAAGAAGCTGTCAACGGACGTCAAAATAGCCCTCATGGAAGTACACTGTTAGATGAAGGCTTACATGTAATTCGTTTAGCCTTACATTTAATTAAAACACGTGAAAGTGACGAAGCACTGGCTACCTTGTTTGCTTGTCATGTTGTTGGAAACAGAAGTGATGTTTTAAAAAGAAAACTACAAACTGATGTGCCCAAAGATTTAAAAAGTTTTTGTGTGGCGATGCGAGGACAACTCGGTAAACGGCCGGCGCTATTTCGGCCTGATCATCACATCAACCCGAAGCGTCGTGCCTTTACTACGTCTTATGATCGATTTCCCGGAAAATGCCATCAATGTGGTAGAACTGGACATAAGTCGTTCCAGTGCAATATAAAACAAAGTAGTTTTGTGGATCGAAAATCAGAAAATTTTGCTAAAAAGAAGCCTGTGACATGTTTTTCCTGCGGAAATGCTGGCCATATTTCCACTAGTTGTCCAGGAAAGGAAAAGATCAAATCTACTAGAGTGGAAGAGAGAAAGATTAACTTTTGTACCAAGCAAGCTTCCCCCAAAGGCCAGTTACAGTTGCAAAATGGTAAGATTATTCCATTTATTTTTGACTCTGGCTCTGACTGTTCGCTGGTTAAAGAAAATATTTCTGTTTTATTTAATGATAAACAACGAAGTTGTTTAGTATCTTTGAAAGGTATCGGTGGAACTTCTGTACTTTGTACCAAACAGCTTATAACTGTTGTCGAAATTGAAAATATAAAAATTGAACTTGTTTTACATGTTGTTCCTGATGATAGTATTTCATGTGAAATAATAATAGGTCGAGATTTAATTTCACAAAATATTTCAGTTAATTTTAGTCCTCAAGGTTTATCAATTACTCGTGAAAACATTGTCCAGATTTGTAAAAATAATGGTATTAACTTCGATAAAATAAACACTGATTTAGATTTACCTGATAAAAATAATTTAACTAAAATATTGAAGCAATATCAGCAATATTTTGTGGATGGAATACCAGAAAGTAGAGTGAAAACAGGTCAGTTAGAAATTCGTTTGAAAGATAACAATAAAATAGTACAGCGGCGTCCCTACCGTTTATCAACTACTGAACGTGAGATTGTACGATCAAAAATTTCTGAATTATTAGATTCGAATATCATCCGCCCTAGTTGTTCACCGTTTGCAAGCCCGATTATTTTAGTAAAGAAAAAAGATGGAACAGATCGTATGTGTGTAGACTTTCGTGAATTAAATAGTAATACAGTGCCCGATAAATATCCATTACCGTTAATTAGTGACCAAATTAATCGTCTGCACGGTGCATATTATTTTACAACATTAGATATGGCTTCTGGATTTCATCAAATCCCTATAAATTCTAATTCTATAGAAAAGACTGCTTTTGTTACACCTGATGGACAGTATGAATATTTGTCAATGCCATTTGGTCTTATGAATGCACCTTCTGTTTATCAAAGAGCTATTGATAAGGCGTTAGGCGAATTGCGCAACACAATTGCTGTCACATATATCGATGATATTTTAATACCATCTACATCAGTGTATGAAGGATTAGAAAGACTTGAAATTGTTTTAAAAGTTTTGGTAAATGCCGGTTTCTCTTTGAATTATAAAAAATGTAGTTTTCTTAAATTAGAAACAGAATTTCTTGGCTATTTAGTTCGAGCAGGAGAATTGCGACCCAACCCTCGTAAAATTTCTGCTCTTATCAATTCTGCAGTGCCAAAAACTTCTACACAAGTTCGTCAATTTTTAGGTTTAGCATCTTATTTTCGACAATTTATTCCATCTTTTTCAAAAATTGCGACCCCTTTATATCAGCTAGCGGCAAGTTCAACGAAAAAGATTCAGTGGTTACCAAAACATGATGAGGCAAGAAATGTTTTAATTAAATTTTTAACAACAGAACCAGTATTAACTATTTTTGACCCAACTCTTCCTATTGAATTACACACTGATGCTAGCTCTGAAGGTTATGGTGCTGTTTTATTTCAAAAAAATAATTCAAAATTGCATGTTGTTGCATACTTTAGTAAACGTACAACCAATGTAGAATCACGTTATCATTCATATGAGCTCGAAACATTAGCTGTTGTGAATGTTATTAAACATTTCAGACATTTTTTGCAAGGAAAATTCTTCACAGTTGTAACTGACTGCAATTCTTTAAAATCCTCAAAAAAATAAAATTGATTTAACTCCTAGAGTTCACAGATGGTGGGCATTTTTACAAGCTTTTGATTTTGATATTCAGTACAAAGAAGGCTCACGTATGAAACATGCAGATTTTTTATCTCGTAATCCGCTACCAAATGTTGAAAGTGGTAAACAAGTTTTTGATAAAAAAACAGTACAAATTGTGGATTTGCAAAAAGACTGGTTACATGTTGAACAACAAAGAGATAATGAAATTGTACAATTAATTGCAAAATGGAAAGCTAATGAAATTTCTGATGATTTAGCCAAAACTTATGATGTTCGAAATAATGTTTTATTTCGTAGAATTGAGAGAAATAAAAATTCTAAATGGTTACCAGTTGTTCCTCGTTCTATGGCTTGGTCCGCAATTAATCATATTCATGTTGATTTGAAACATTTAGGTTGGGAAAAGACACTTGAAAAAGTTTACGAATTTTACTGGTTTCCAAATATGTCCAAAAATGTCAGAAAATTTGTGGAAAATTGTTTAATTTGTAAAGCACCAAAAGGTAAAATTGGTGCTCAACAAGTACAGTTACATTCAATACCAAAAATTTCAAAACCTTGGCATACAGTTCATATAGACATATCTGGTAAATTAAGTGGAAAAAGTGATAAAAAAGAATGTGTTGGTACTTATTGATGCTTTTTCAAAGTTTGTAATTTTATATCTTATTCGCACACTAACGGGGAAACAAGCTGTTGAATCTGTTAAAAATTTTACTTACTTGTTTGGCGCACCACACAGAATAATTGCTGATCAAGGAAAATGTTTTACAAGTTCTGAATTTAAATTTTTTTGTTCACAAAATAACATTAATTTGCATTTTATTGCACACAGCACGAGTAGAGCAAATGGACAAGTGGAGCGAGTTATGCAAACTTTAAAAAATACTTTAACTGCTATTGAGGCAGAAGGCAATAAAACATGGCAAGAAAGTTTGGGGGAGGTTCAGCTTGCTTTGAACTGTACAAAACATAAAACTACAGGATTCAGTCCTGCAGAATTGCTGTTTGGCTCTAATATTCGATCTCTTGAACTTAACAAAATTTTACATGACTTTGTAGTAAAAAGTGATATTGATAAGAATAATTTGAAAAATATTCGAGAACAGGCTAGTGCGAATATTGTTAAATGTGCTCAAAAAGATGCTGAGAGGTTTAATGCAGGAAAAGCTAAGGTGAAACCTTTTATTGCTGGTGATTATGTTTTTGCGAAATGCAATGAAAGGATGCTGTCAAAATTAGATTGTAAATTTAGAGGTCCGTACAAAATTGTGAAAATTTTACCAAATGATAGATATGAAGTAGTAAAAGTTGGAGGAAAAGGCAAAAGTTTGCCAAGCAAATTTGCTCATGATCAGTTGCGGATGGTCCCAAGTACGCAAGTTCAAGACGATTTTGATATGGATTTGAACGTCAGTGATGAGCCAGTGTCGGCGACTGAGAATTAAGGTACTGAGTTATTGTTTGAATGGTACTGAGTTCATAATGTTGAGTTTGTTGGTAGACTGCTGTGGTAGTCTTGAGTTTGTTGTTGAGTTTGTGGATATGATAGACTGCTGCGGTAGTTTGATCATTGAAGTACTGAGTGGAAATTGACAGATTGCTGCGGTAATCTGGTCAAAGTACTTGTGTGTGATGACAGACTGTTGCGATAGTCTGGTCAGTGAATTGAGATGGAAGTTGACAGATTGCTGCGGTAATCTGGTCAAACTTTTTGTGTTATGACAGGTTGTTGCGATAGCCTGGTTATTATATTGTGATTGAGATGACAGATTGCTGCGGTAATCTGGTCAGTGATGAAACCGCTGCGGTGGTTATGGAGCTGCTGCGGTAGCTAGTTGTTGTGAAACCACTGCGGTGGTGATGGCGCTACTGTGGTAGCTAGTTGTTGTGAAACCACTGCGGTGGTGATGGAGCTACTGTGGTAGCTAGTTGATCTATTTGCGAATATTTGATATGTCGCAAATTTATTTAGACAATAGTCAGAATGGACGAACAGGTTTAATCTCTTTATTGTGTGTTTGACAGATTACAGCATGAATTAGCGCACGAGGACGTGCGAAATGTCAGAATGGCCGTGTCGGCGGCGGCGATACTCGAAGGGGCTTCCCCGACTTCTGAGTCAAGAATGCGTACACGCGTCTTATTTTTGAAGACGGGACTTCCCCGAAGTCGTGTGCGAGCGAAACAAAACCAACAGGTCAAAGGCAATGAGAACAATACAGTTGAGGCAGTGATTGGGAGAAGTTGATTGAACTCAGTGAAGTGTTGGGGTTGGATCGCTAGTTCTTGAACTCTTTGATTATTTTATTATTTTACTCTTATTATTATTTGTGTTATTCGTATTATTAGTTATTGGTATTCTTACTCGTTATATATCGTGTTTGTGTGTTTGTTTAAAGTAAATGTGTGTAAGAGTATTAAATTAATGTGCTAATTAAAAGAACATTGGTAATTAAAATAAAATAAACAATGTCTTCTTCACACGCCCAAAATGAATCCCGACCCGAGTCTCCGACATATATATGTCTATATGGTTATTAAAAATACTTTATGGTGATTTATATGATATCCTACATGAAGACATTGTAAATTCATTGGAAAGTATATTATTACTAGTAGGATTCAGAAAAAAGAATAAATTATAACTTAAGTAAAAGTCGTACGTTCCAACGCGCATGACATGTTGCACTTGTAACCTGTCGATACACCCACAACGTAGATAAACTACGCTACACCCGTATACCGGAGATTCTCTCACTTCTTGGTTAGTAATTAGTAATTAATTTTTCAAATTTTCAAAAGTAATTGAATACAAATACATTTTTTTACAAAGTAATTAATTACAAATTACAATTTTGGAAAAAGTAATTTAATTAGTAATTAATTACCCAAACTCTGACTGGAGTTAAGAGTTAGTTTTAAGTCACTATATTTTTAAGCGGGTTATGTCACTGCGAGATAAACGTAGTCTATATTCAGTAGCGGATTTATAGGTATGCGTAGTGCGCGCAGAAGCAGGGCCCCGGAAGACAGTGAGCTCCCCCAATGGGATATGTGGCCATAATGGAAATTCAATATACGGGTCATTAAATATATAAACTAACCACTACAGTTTCTCATAATAACAATAAAAATTAAACATTGTTTTCTAATGATAAAGTTTTTTGCAATTGAATGTTTTAGAGAGAGGATATGGTGACTCGAGCGCGAGCGTGTACGGGAATTTACATGTAACGTTACAACTTATGAGACTATATCTGTCGCGCTCGGTACACTATGACATCACGATACCCCTTCTCCAAAACTTTAATAATTTATTTCTCGTAAACAAGAAATAATTAAACGATTTAAAAAAATACGGGTACTTTATTTTTTGTCTAGTATCATTATGTTAAAATCAAAATTTAGTCACATACCATATTGAGAAAATAATTGATTAACTAAAAATTCTAAGGCGGATTGTTTATAAAAATATTTTATATTACTTGTTAAGTAATGTCAATATCTTATTTTATTATTATTAGCCTTGTCTAATAACATAACTAATACCAATATAATATTTTCTTTTAGCTAGGTGTCTACAGTAATTTTATGCCACGCACTTTTTCTGGCTAAAATCTAGTTTCTAAATTGAAACTAAATTTTAGACAGAAAAATAGTATTTATAATGTTAATGAGATTTTAACGCATCCAAGTTTCGTTCTAGAAACTTTTTCTGACTTTCTCTCATACTAGATTTGACAATCTGACCCTACATTTCATCCAAATTTCAGACTAGACGTACACAGTCAGCGCGACGCCAACATAGGTATAAACGTCAAAATGTTTTATTTGGAAATGTCATAAAATATATGCTTGTGATCACCGACGTATATATGGGGGGGGTTAGGGGGTTCAAACCCCCCCCCCCCTTCGGTTATATTTTGCCACGTTTGATATTAAGCTGGACATAATTTTCTTACAAAATTGGGGGTTTATGTACCTACTTAAAATGAAAACCAAAAATGGGCCGCAATGCCGGTGGGAACACGATTGCCAGGCGTCCCGTATATACGGGATTGTCCACTATTTCAGCTAACATTTGAGTGTCCCGTAAAGTACTGTTCGGGACGCCCAATTGTCCCGTATTTTGTGAGGAACGCAATTTAATTAACATTTAATTATTATACACTTTATTTTGAGCAGTTCAATAGAATGATATTGCTACTACTCAGTAATATAATATTTTAATTTAATGCTACATTGTATTTTCTGTTTTTGTAGTTATTGCTTATGCTCCCATCTCGCATCATAAAGTCTAGTAAAATGGGCAACTATACGCTTTTGGAGCATACATACGCGTTTTTGTCATTAAATATAGATTTAATTTTTAAGAATTTGTTAAATTTGCTTCATTGTAAAGAGCTCTATATTATCTTACATTGCATTAAAACACATTTGACCTTGAAAATTTTCAAAAAATCCCCTGCGGCGCATATATTTTTTTATCATACATTTTTCATCCAACCCTACTAGAACACCCCCCCCCCCTTAAGAAACCTATAGCTACGTCAGTGCTTGTGATGTGATTTGTATACCGGTTGTCCCGAGAAATCCTTGACCTAGGCGTTTAACATGGGAAAACAGTTTTTTTGTAAATAAATAGTGTCCGGCAGAAAATTAAACCATGATATTGGACATAATAATATGAGCCCAACCCCAAATGTATTCATACCCTCTGAAATAAATATAAATAAAAAGTAAATTTTTAGTAAGACAATATTTGGACATTTTTTTATTTTATGTATTAATACAGTGTACTGGATTTAAATGCAATGTTATTAACTAAATTTCTCATTTAAACAATAATCTACGGGCAAACATATGACAAAAGACAAGTCCCAAAATTTTTCGTTCCAACGGTAAATAATACAATATTTATGGTAATATCTATAAAACTGAGGGTAAAGGTAACTGACAATATACTCAATTAATTACCATCTTAAATTTTATTACTTTAATAAAAATTATTTGCGAATTGTTAAAGACGAAAATATTTGACATACATGCAGACAATGGATTATTTGCAAATAAATTATTATTAAACCTAAGAAATTTTATTATAAGCAATGTAAATACACCATATTAAAATTTGTTGAATTGGAGTAATAATCATAACATCCAGAAGTTTATTTATTCCTGTTTTTAATATAATTGTAGGTGGTACTTTAATAAATAAATATCACTTTGCAAATAATTTTACTAAAAAAAAAAACTTTAATATAATAATTGAATATATTGTCAGTTTCCTTTACCTTCAGTTTTATAAACAATTAACATAAATATTGTATTATTTACTATTGGAACTAAAAAAAATAGCACGTGTCTGTTATATATTTACCCGTAGGTAGATTATTGTAAAAATGGTAAATTTAGGTAATAACATTATATTTAAATCCAGTACACTTTACTAATACATAAAATAAAAAATTGCCCAAATATAGTCTTAACTATTGTAATCTAAAAATTTATTTCTTCTTGCTGTTAATATATTTTTTCAGAGGGTACGAATACATTTGGGGTTGGGCTCGTAGTACATTACCTCCTGTACGTTATTTATTATTAATTACTTAATTATTATTGTACATATTAGAAAAAAAAATTAAATAAATAATTGTTTCAATATTTAATGATTAAGGTTTTCTAATGTCTTCCGTGCCACAATAGTTAGCGTAGCTGCCTTTGAAATGTTAAATTTTATAGATTTGGGTTCGATTCTACAGCAGGACAACTATTTTTATTTTTTTGCAAAAAATATTAAACTTTTAAAAATCTATCTTTCATTTCCTGTAACAAGCATTTAGAAATAATAATACTTTTGTAATAAATAAAGAGAAAATAATTAACAAAAATTGATTACAACAATGAAAACAGTGGTATAATAAAAAGGCATATTTTTTTGCTTTTTTGTTAATAAAAAAAAATTGAGATAGATAGGTATAATGAACATGTGCATGTATTGCGTTTTTACTGTATTTATAAAAAACCAAGTTATTTTTCATTGGCATCAAAGAAAATATAATGCATATTTATTATATGACTGTTTTGTTTGTTGTAATCAATTTTTATTAATTATTTTCCCTTTATTTATTATAAAGTTATTATTTCTAAATGGTTGTGATAGGAAATAAAGGACAGATTTTTAAATGTTCAATAATTCCAATATCATGGCTTAATTTTCTGCCGGACACTTTTTATTTACAAAAAACTGTTTTGCCATGTTAAACGCCTATGTCAAGAGTCAAGGATTGCTTGGGGCACCCGGTATACTATTTTGATGATTGATGCGATAAAGTCGTTTACAAATTTACCTAAGTTCACTTCATGTTCAATTTTTAACAACTTTCAAAAACTTTGTGAAACACCGTGGAAATAGTTGGCTGAACTGTTTACATGCAGCAGCTGTTTAGTTAAAACAACGCCATATTAACTTGGATGAAATCCAGTATATTTTCTAACCGAAAAATGTTTCTAAAATCTAATATAGAATTTAGCCAAATTCAGGCTTTATTATGGACGTCTCAAATGTTACTAACAGCGTTGCCACTACTATTTTTAAAAAGTCTGTTTTACACAAGCAGAAAAATGTATAGAAATAGTAAAAAATCTGTAGATCTGTAATCCATACTTATGTTACGCAATATCCGGGCCTTATTTATTGAAACTAATAATTCTTTTCTGGCGTATTAGAAACTTTTCGACGAAAACACAAAATACGGGTCTAATATTTTTATGTACAGATTAACATATTCAAAAAATAAATAAGTAAACTTGGGCACCTCTATTACGTTTTACGCTGTAGTAGCTCCCAGGCTAAAATACGACAAGTCCAAACCAGAGGCTAGATATAGACAAGACAATTTGACTCAACATACTACAACGACATCTCACAAACAATAATAGAAGCAATTGGTAATGCGAACACAATAAAACTTGTAATATTATCTTCTCTAGATTTTTCTGGAAATGGAAGTAACACAAAAATTTAATTATCAAATTAAAATCTATTAAATATCTGCAAATCTGTAGACAGTTCAAATTATCTGTTGATCTACAGATAAATCTATAGTATAGGCAACACTGGAGTAAATTACAGAAACGAAATATTGAAAAAAATTCAAATTCAATTGAAATTTAAATATTTTTTTTATTTATATTTCACTAGGCTATGTATGAAAAACAAAAACTGCTATCTGTCAATTTGAATTGTTTAGTGCATAAATCACTATTTAATGGCTTCAACACAATTTATAAAATTATTTACAAGTATTTATGTTTCATTTTAATTTAAGCTCAATTGTTTTTCATACGTAGCCTAGTGAAAAATAACTAAAAAATAAAATTTATTTAAATTTTAATTGAAATTTTCTCAATATTTTTATTATGTAAGAATATAAAATGATTACATGGTAGAATTCAGAAAAAAATACTTTATCGAATGAGCCTAAAAATATCCCATTTCAGAAAATATAACTTTATATTATAGTTTATATTTTGAGAACCACTGGTTTTAAAAAAATCTTCAATAAGTGAATGCCCCCTTCGACTTACTACAACTCTAATATGAGTGATTTTCTTCTATTCCTGACCACTTAAAGTACATCTTTCTACCCCTGGGCCGGAATGGCCTGGCAATTCTGGCAAATGCCAGAGGGGCCGATACCCCAGGGCTAGTTTACAAGAGCAGTTTTATTTTGAGCGAATGGCCCGGTTTATAGATGGACGTAAGAAGTAAAAAGGATGATGCATGCAGTTATTCTATGCGTTATCAAATGAGTGAGAGACAGATTTATGGAGAAATCACAGCCTTCTCTAATATACAAGTCATGCTGTTCGAATGGCAACGGCGCAAAATCTGATCTCGGTGGTCCTACCGTCATATTGAATCAACACTCTATCGCTTATAATGGATGGGCCATTTATATGTTGAATTTTGAACTACGTGCTATTAATGACGCTGTCGACTCGAGCGGCATAAATTGTTGACAGTGGTTTAGTTTTAGCCTTCCGCTTACCGAATATGCATCGCTTCAATTTAGAACAACGTTTTGAAATACTCAAAACTTACTTTGAGTGTGGCTCTGTGGTTGCCGAAACGGCGCGAAAATTGCGTACAAAGTTTGGAAGAAATGAGGCGCCGGCAAACCAAGGAATTAAGAATTTTGTCGATAAAGTGCGCAGAAGTGGAATGCTGGTGGACGTGAAACATGTTCCGCATGCTCATCCTAGGCGTACACCTGAAGCAATCGCTACTGTGACCGAAAATGTGCGCCTTAACGCGTCAACATCAACTCGGCGCAGAAGTCAACAACTCGGCCTTTCCCGTACCACTCTGAGGCGGATTCTGCACAAAGACCTCGGTATGTTTGCGTACAAAGTTCAGCTCGTTCAGGAGTTAAAGGAAGTTGATCAACTAGCCACACCGCCGCGCGCACCATCAACCTTTTGCGCACAAAGTTTAACAATCGTGTAATTAGCCGTTTCGGAGATATCAATTGGCCACCTCGGAGCTGCGATTTAACGCCACTCGATTTCTTCCTTTGGGGCGTATTGAAGGATAAAGTTTATGAGGACAATCCTCAAACAATTGACCAATTGAAACAAAACATTCATGCTCAAATTACTCAAATAGAGCAGCAAACTGTTGACAAAGTACTCGAAAATTGGTGTTCCAGGATGGGCTACTGCCGAGCCAGCCGAGGTGGCCACCTCAATGAAATCATTTTCCATACTTAATCGGAAGAAACACTGTATCAAATAAAGCAAAATTCGTTGGAAAAAAATCAATTTTTCTTGTTCTCATTGCTAATTTATAATTCAACATATAGATGGCCCACCCTTTACATGCATTTCTAGAAACAAATACACATAATAATGTTAAACATATTTATTATGTACTAAATCCTACATTTAATTTTTATAATGTAGTGTACAGAAATATATTCTGTGTATTAATATTACAATTATTTTTTTAAAGTATCTAGTTTCCTTTTCTTATTTTTTGGACATGACTCTATATTTTTTCGTTGCTCATGCTTGTAATTGTTTTTATTTTTTACATAATTGTTAAGCAATATGTTGATAAAAACGCTACTTAACAAATTCATAATATGTATATAGTCCTCACCACAAACACAAAAATATTGCAAACATCGTCAGAAAAGGAATCATTTTTCAGACTGAATGCTCAGTTCACATAATAAATTTTGTTGATGCTTAAATCAAAGAAATTTATATTCTAAATCATTATCATTAATAATGTATTACAAAATAGCATACATGTGTATAAATATTATCATTACAGCCTCTGTAGGAATTGACAATCCTCCTTAAAATATTCATTATCCATATTTAATAATATCACTTTCTGAAAAAAGTTTTGCACACACTACTGATAGTTTTCGTGGAATAGCTTTAATTCATTTTTTGTATAATTCAGAATTCTTTGAAAAACTAAAGGTAGTTATATAATCTTCTTTCTTTAATTGCGAACTGTAGTTCGATTTACAACCTGATACACAACAGTGACGATGCATTTAGCTATAAAATAATACCAAAAGATGTAGTAAAACACTAACAGAAATTAAAGTTATTTTCCTTTATTTTTCATTATTAATATGTAACTATTTTAATATTAGAGATTGTAGCTCACAGTATACATTTTACGATCAACAAAGATTACTTTACAAGTTTTGTTTAATTCTTAAGTAAATAAAATCCTTTAGAAACTTGTTATTGTCGACGCGCGCAAATCTTCGACAGTAGGACTCTCAACAGCGTTGCCAAGTTTCAGCAGCACGGCTTGTATATTGGAGAAGACTGTGGGAGAAATAATATACCATATACGTTTTAGAAAAACCACTAGAATATATAGCCAATAGAAATGAGGTGTCCGAGCATGCGCACATTTAAAAAGGGTGCAAAACGATAGAGCATCAATCAATATTGCTGCTTCTCTTTGCTGACCATGCCCACCGCTAATACGTATGGGAGAAATACGTTCATCTGTCTCGTTGTAGGACTGCGAGTAAATACGCATGCTCGTAATGTGCTTCTCAAACAATCATATTCGAACAAATTTAAATTGTTTATTTAAAAAAAAAATGTCAATACAGAATTAATTTCATAAGAAAAATATTTATTGATTAATGCACATTAAAAAGAAAATTTGTTCGCTGCTGTATGTAATATAAAAAGTAAACATGAAGTATGACATACAAACATGAAGTATTGACTACTGAACAGTATTTTATTTGGCGGGAAATTTGAAATAGTGTAAAGTGTAATGAAAGTAATAGAATTTAAATATTAAATAAAATAACTGTCTTATTCATGGCCAGTTCCACAGCTTATAATTAATTCCTTAACTACGAGTTAACCAAAAAAGTGTGTATCTAAATTTTGACAGTAATATTTAACAACTCATTTGACATTTCGTTTTGATACGATATTATCAATTTAACCAACGTTTAACAATTAAACTATAAGCTGTGCAAATGGCCATCAATGTTATAAAAACAAAAAAAATAGATTAACATAATAGATATATTTATAATAAAACAATTTAAATATTGTAAATTACTTATTCATTTCAAAACAACACGAATTCAGTGTACAGTTTTCGTAAGGAAATATCGGAACGCAATTTCATATTTTTAGTATTTACCAGACACTGCATTGATTTTGATCCTTCGGGAACCTAAAAGAAGTGAAAGAATTTAACTAAAGTAAATTTTAATTTTCACGAATAAATATTTTGTACTTAAAAAACAACTTAACCCAGATCCTTTAAGTTATTTTTTGCTTGTGACATGCACAACTATAAACCATTTTTTCTACGTCTGTTAGCTGTTAACAAAGTGAACCAAAGTTGAAATGACACATGCAAACTAAAGAGGTTAAGAAGGTTATCTGGTTAGAACGCCGAATTTTGAGCGCGAAAATCATGAAAATATAATAATAATAATAATAATAATAATAATAATAATATCAGTTTATTCAACGACATGTTATGTACATGTATAGAATACGTCACACAATATTAAATAAATATAAATAGCACATACATAGGTATAAAGTAGATAAAAGGAAATGTTTTCAGCATTGCGCCAGATCAGTATTATCTGTAAAAAATTCATTTAATGTGTAATAGCTTTTTCCTATAAGATAATTTTTAAGAAGTTTTTTAAATTTAATTTTATTGCATTCCTCCTTTATTATGGTGGGCAGTTTATTGAAAACCTTTAGCCCTTGTATATCGGGTAGAGAATTTAGAGAGTTGTGTTTTACATTCGGAATATAGAATCGCTGTTTTTGTCTAGTATTGAAAGTGTGAATACTGGAACTGAGTTTAAAATTATTTTTATTGATAAAAATGTATAAACAAACTTCAAATATATAAAGAGAGACTAATGTAAGAATTTTAAATTTTTTAAAAAGAAGTCTGCAAGAGTCAGTGCGGGAGACACCTGCTATGGTTCTAATAATTCGTTTTTGGATGATGAACACGCTGTATGCTGACGATGAAGCTCCCCAAAAGCAGATAGCGTAACGCAATCTTGATTCTACTTGGGCATAGTACAGTGTAATGAGTTGTTGTTTTGTAAGAACAGTACCTAAATGCCAAAACTGATAGCATATTGGTCCAAGTTTTGTGACAACTTTATTAGTATGATTTTTACCATTTAGATTTTCATTGAAAGTATAACCGAGAAAGTTACCATTATTAGATCTTTCAATTTGATTTTCATTAATTTCGATATTCATATTTAAGTTTTCCCTACATTGAGGAAAATGAAATCGTAGGTAATGAGTTTTTGATAAATTCAAATAAAGATCATTATCACAAAACCATCTTGATATACAATTGATCGTGCGCATTCCGGTATGAACCTAGAATGAGATAGCCAATATAGAGTTCATATAAATCTCTCTCTATCACTATTTCGATAACGGGTTTACTCTATATAACAGATGTACGATACGGCATCCTCTCTACTTCTAAAGCTGGATTCAGAGATTGCGTAGTAAACACAGCATAGGAATACACAACACAAGAAAACATAGAAACTTAAAACCAATTCAGAGATTGTACAGAAAACATAGAACTGTTGTATGTAGATAACTTCATGTCAGTATTTGTTGCTGCTTTCACAAGTTTTATTTAGCTGTCACTACTTAAATAATTATAATAAACACAACTGTAATACAAAATAACTTAAAAGTTGTCTTAACCAAACTTCAAAACAAATGTCAGTTAGTTGTCAACATCAACGCGCTGTAGAAGTAGGCGTGGTTTAACTACGAATACTCACGAAACATAGCGCACATGGCCGAACATGGCAAAACATAGCTTCGAAATAAAATATGACCAATTCCCTATGTTATGCTGTGCTGTGCTGTGTTGTGCTATGCTATGTCTGTAACTGTGAATCAGTACATGCTTTTCCGTATGTTCATTTTCTATGTTTTTCTGTGCTATTCTATGCTATGTATACTACGCAATCTCTGAATCCAGCTTTACGTCCATCGGTTTATAGAGCAATTTGGGGCCAAAATTTAGTTCCTAGTTCGGCCCTGCTCTACCTGCCGCCTTGCTGACATTGTCACTTTTGACATTACTAACATTTCTAACCTTAACCTATGCTGTATTTCATTACTTTATTCATATGTAGCACTTGAAAAAATATAATAGAAAGTGGTAAATTGTCAAATATAGCTATTTAAATAAAAATTGTGAAGTCACATGAACTTACGTAACATAACAGCATTCTGTCTTCGACTTAACATTATGTAAGTACTAAAGATTTTATTCAATTTGTTTTAAAACTATTGTTACCTGGAGTGCTTCTGTTGGAGCGTGGCCAAAGTTAGTTTGGTCCTTAAAAAATACCATATTCGTGTATTGAAGACTTGCACAATATCAGGTTATAATTTTCATTTATTCTCAAATTTTTCCATTCAACAATTAAAATTTTAATTCAAACCAGCCACTATTATTCACATTAGTACACTACTCTTTTAAATCCTCATCAATTTTGACATTTACAGTGTAAAATCAAAATATTAAATGTGTCGACATGAAACATCACCATAGAGATGTTCTGAATATAATTAATTGCATAGTTACATTTTTCGAAATTCAATTTAAAGGCGGCTATACACAATAGTTCGGCAATCACGCCTTTTTCATTTATATTTCAGAAATGGTCATTTTTATTTCAGAAAACGTCACTTGTAATTCAAAATAATCAATTTAATTTCAGAACGCATGGTTTGTAATTCAGAATAATTATGAGTAAATGAATTTCAAAAAGCGTCAAATGCAAGTTAGAAAGCGTCAGTTGTAAATCCGAAGGTTATACTCGTACATAAAGGTACTTATATTTGCCCCTTTGCCTTTTTTATGGGAATCATCCTTTTGCTGTGAATTTCTGTATAATAATTCAAATTACAAATTATAACTTCTAAAATCGCTAATGTAAATCAAGGGTATCACGTGTTTTAAGGCAGATCCATGATCCATGCAACCATTTACGTTTAATTTACATTTAATTTAATTTAAAAGTTAAATGTGGGTAAACCAATGTAGGCAAGCATGCACCATTTTAATTGAAATTCTCATTTATCTTTCATTTTTATTTAAGTTATAAGATAATCAACTTTCATCTATGAAAATTAAAACTCACTGCGCATGTGCATTGAACATGTGCTGTTTTAAAACGTCAAAATATTTGGAATTGTTCCTAAAGCAAGTGAAGAAAAATGAATTTTGATGATAACAAATTAGTTAAATTAGTGAGAACATATTCTCTTTTTAAAATGAGCCTTACAAACCAAATTAGTTAATGTGCCAAATATTGGAATATTTCAATATGCGCATGCGTCCATTTTCATTTATTTTATCTTAGTAGTCTGTCTGAATGACATTTTTAAAAAAAGATAAATGAGAATTAATGCCAGTTGCAAAGCTTATAGTTAACAGCTTAACAAAAAAATCTGATGTGGCCAGCACGTTACCTTCCGTCAATTCAGTGTATTATGTACGAATTCCATATATAAATTTTCCTGCAAAAGATCATATATTTCCAGTAAAATTATTTCATAAACAAACTATGTAAATGGCACTTGACATTGACACCTTCTTCTTTAGCATTTCCCACTGGTTAAGTGGTCGCTATTCTTGAATTTCTTTATCCACTCATTTCTATTTGCTTGTTGTTCTCATTCAGTTCCTTTTCTCTTAAGACCTTCGCAATACAGCATTTCCATCTTATCTATGGTATTCCTCTGTTTCTTCTACCTTCTACTACTAAGCTGTTCACTCTTCTTCCAATATATTCTTCATCTCTCCTCATGACATATTCAAACCAATATAATAGTCTCTCTTGTATCTTCCTAAAAACTTCTATTAGTCGAGCCATTTCCCTTATCCTCTCATTCCGTATCCTATTTTTCCGTGTCTTCCCCAACATTCATATCAACATTCTCTCTACCACATTCATTTTCTTTCATTGACACTGACATCTGTCAATTAGAATTGTCTTTATATTGTAGCTGTTTCCATGGTTATAGCATAGCTGGTTGATTTATGAAGTTTAATATCTTTATAATTCTTTAACTCTATATCCATTGAATATGAAATATACAATGCAATTAAATCGTGTAGATCATAGTATATTCTTTAATATTTATAGTAACATTAAGTGTCAAAAAATAATTTAACAGAGTTTTTTCAAGAAAACTGTTAAAATCTTCAAATGAGGGTCCTTCCGGTTGACCAATTATAACCAAAATCTAATCACCTCTTCATTTGGATATAAACTTGAGGAATACGAAAAAAATATAATTTTTGGAATCGTGGTATTGAAGTTATGCGATTCGAAACTTCTCTGTGTACTTTATTATGACACACACATGCACGCACGCTCGCAAACACGCTCGCACACGCACACACACACGCACACGCACACACAGACATCGTAAAAATGGTAAAATCGTATTATAGGGACCCTAGAACGTGCTTATTCACTAAAAACTCATCATTGAATTTTTTGAATATAGTGATAACGATAACAGTGAAATAGAAGATGACGAATTTATATCTGTAGATTAAATTTTTATGTTTTTATACGTACATACTATATTTTGATCTATAATTTTAATTATACATCTTCTTATGTTTTTGTAATTTGTCTTATGATTTTATTTAAATATTTTTATGCTTCTCTGTGTAGTTTATTGGGGTCATTTCACATTTTCTAATTTATTTTTTTCTTGAAAGAATAGGTCAAATTAAATATGTAGGTGTATGTTTTACACCTTACAAGTCTTTAGAATCACAGATATGATTATATAAAAGTGGTCTTTAATTTCAAATATTTGGACGCTGACGTCACGGCTTGGCGGATGCGGCAGGAGCTCTCTACCGGTTTTGTTTGGAACTATGATTGTTTGGGTTATCACTTGCCAGTTTGATTTTGTGACAGCAACATATTGTAAACTAAAAACATATTTCATACACCTTTTGATATTTATTTTAATAAATGTTTTATTTACATATCTTTACTCTCTCGTTTACTCTTAACTCTGCTGTCACCTGTCACAATTTTAGGTTAGTTTGTTTACAACAAACGGAACCACGTGAACCGTTAATCTGTGTGTGTGTGTGAGAGAGAAGTATCTTTGTGTGAGTATCAAACCGTGATATCACGAATTTTACAGCCGCGAAAGTTTATTAGCAAATTTATGAATGAAAAGTCGCTTGTTTCATGTTATTTTATATTACTATATTTATTAAATGAGACGGATTTCACGATTTTATAAAAAAAACGATTTTTTTTACATGACCCCAATGATAACATATTAGCCATATGATTTTAATTAAGTATTTGTATATGTAGATATATTTTGATTACTGTTAAGACCAAGAAATAATTTTACACATAATATCCACCAACAATACTCGTATAACATTAAGGTAAAAATAAATATTTGAATACGTAGCTGTAATTTCGTATATTTCCACCTGTTCATATTACGGATAATCCTACTATAAATCTCACCCAAAAGCTAGAGCCAAATATTGTTCCTATGCCAGGCCCGTTTCAATCGCAACCTTCATTACAATTAACTTCCAACAATAAAAATACAGGTCCACACTCAATATTTTCTAATACACAAAGCAATTTAAATACTGTAAACCATCTTATTGTAAACTCTTTCCAGCCAGAAGCTACTTTTATAAACTAATAATTCAAATGAAATATTAAATAGCAAAAACTCTACACTATCTCAAACTTTCCAGTTCTTAATTCGAATATATTGTAACGTTTATTTATATAATAAAATATTTATATGTATCAGATAGAGAATTTACTCAGCAAGAACGAAAATTAAAAAAAAAAATATTTAGAAGATTTTTTTTAAGAAACTGCTACTTCCGGTTGTCCAATTATTACCAAAACCTTTTCAGCTCTTCCCAGTAATGTTCGATTGAGAAATACAGAGTTAAACAAATATTAAGTATTATATTTTTTGAGAATTCGTCCTTCAAACATCCCCCCCCCCCACACACACACACACGCACACACATACACACACCCACACATACATCCACACACACACACACACACACACATCCACACACATCCACACACACACACACACACACAGACATCATCGTAAAAATATTAAAATCGGATTGTAGGGATCTTAAAACGTGCTTAATCATTAAAAAGATTCAAGATATTACTTGATTCTTGTAAGTTGGTGTTGGTTCTGAAATATCCGGGGCTAGCTTTTCAAATAAAAATCATTTGTATAGGAGGGCTAATAATTACTAAGCCGTCGGAGTTATGTACAGATGGCGCTAGATCAGTTACCACTGGAGCTACCTGATGCCAGGTCTGAATTATCAGGAACTAGCTTATCAAACAAAATTCATTTATAGATGCGGCTAACAATTATGGCCCTAGATCTGTTACCACTGGAGCTAGCTGGTACTAGGTCTGCAGTATCCGGTGCTAGTTTTTTAAATAAAATTAATTTGTATAGGGGGGGCTAACAATTACAAAGGCGTCGGAGATATAAACAGATGGCGTTATATCAATTACCATTGGAGCTAGCTGATGCTAGATCTGAAGTATCTGGAGCTACATTTCAAACAAAATTTATTTATAGATGGGGGCTAACAATTATTAAGACTTCGTAATAAAACAGCTACCACTGGAGCTAGTTACTGATAGGTCTGAAGTATCCGGAGCTAGCTTTTCAACCTATTATTAATACAACGAGTTATAAACACATGGGGCTAAATTATTCATTTGTAAAGGGGGTTGACAAGGTTGACAATTATTGTCAAGCCGTTGGAGTAGTTATAAACATACGGTGCTAGATCAGATACCGCTGAAGCTGGCTAATGCTGGATCTAAAGTAACCGTAGCTAGCTTTTCAAAAAATAATAATGATATATAGTTAAGAATTAGGTTTTATTTAAATATTTTTGATGGAGCATATTGCTGCGGGTTTAGTAATTATTGAATGTATGTTTCACAATATGGAAAAATATAATGGTGAGGCTACGTTATTTTTTTTCTTTTTTTTAAATTTTAATGGGAATGGTGCCAGTTCAGAACTTATTAGAGCTAGTTAGTGCTGCCTTCGGTGTGCTTGGAGCTTGTATTTCAAATAAAATATCTTACATGGAGGGGCTGCCGTCGATCCACCACATTTTTGCAGTTCTTTGATACACTACTGAATCTTCTTATACAATTTTTAAATTGCCTTCTGATGAATAATGCAATAGTACATATGTGGGAAAACGATGCACAATGTAACTGAAATTTTCTGCAGCAGGATCAGAGAAATATTGTTTTTGTAACTTTCAATAACTACGACTTTGCTCAAAAATTACATTAGAAAATAAATTTATTTGATTGTTTATGTATTTGCTAGCAGGACTTCCGGCAGAGATACGTTAAACCCCAAAGTTAAGACGTCAGTTCAAAACGAAATGTCGTTACGACAGCAGTGGTCGGAGAATCTTTGGAACTTGCACTTTGAATAACCCGTTGTACACCAGGGGTGTGGAGTCCGAGTCGGTGTTAAATCTCCCGACTTCGGCTCCAAATTTTACAAAATTTAAATTACTTTCTTTACTACAATGAAACAACAAATAAAGTGAAAAATAAGATATGTGAAATCGAAATCTATTTTTTATTCATCATAAATAAATGTATTAAATTATATGCTATAGGAAGTAAGCGTGATTTAGAATTAGTTATAATTAGAGTCGGGGTCGAATATTTAAAAATTCTGGAGTTTGAGTCGGAGATGGGTTCGTAATATTTTCCCCGACTCCACACCCCTGTTGTACATAACGGGCTCGTAGCAGGAGCGTGGTTTGAACACCGATGTCAACTAGAATCATGTCTACGACTTGGCACATACTTCAGGGTTGTTAATATATCAGTTCCTGTTTAAAATATGATTCGAAAATTCAAATAAATTATTCCTATGCTAGACTATTACTGCGATAATAATAAATAAGGGTTAAATTCAGAATAGCTTCCTTTTAACACAGGAATAGCTATTCCTAGTTTAGCACGAGCTTAACCCATTTAACTCTGCATAAATGTTATTTTAACACAGGGTTAAAAGATATTCTCGGAATACCTAATCTGAAAATAGGAAATTATTTATTATTACCGCTGTTAAATTTTTTAAAAAATAATTATTGAAATCTATTTGACTTTTATTTGAATGGTTGAATACATTTAGTATTTACATGCTTATAATGTACATCTAATTTTAATTACATACTATAATTATTAATTTTTATAATTATTGACATTTCTAGGGCAGTGTATATAAATTTTGTAATAAATGAAAATGTGTTTCAGGACAAATATAAAATATACTTGGAATGTTTTGAAATGGATTATAATAAGAATAACATATATATTAAAGGTGATTTCAACGTAGGTTTCGTAAATAGAACAACAAAAGCGTTGAATTTAACATTTTACATAGATCCCGACTTACATGCTGCTCACCTCGATATAGTAAGTACATACATATGTACATGTAATTGGAATATTTTTTTACAGATACGAGTACATAAAAATACAAAATCTCATTTCGTATAGTTCTTACAATATGGCGGAGGGGAGATTTTCAATATACCTAACCATGAAGTAAAAATATTGAATACAAATTAGTTTAGTCTATCTATCGAAACAGAAGATGAACGTCATAATTTGGTGCAAGAGATCAAAAAATACTAGTGAAACTCTATTTCATTTAGTTGCTTTGAAATTTCCACTTCATTTGTAACTTCGATTATTCGTTCTGCCAAAACAAAATCTTCATTTCTTTTCATGTATTCTGCCGTAGACGGCAGGATAGCACAGTGGTAGAGTGCTAGCCTCTGGACTCAGAGGTCGTGGGTTCGAATCCGGGTCAGGTCGAATTTTTCTGGACTGATCTTGATCGGTATCTACTCCCGTTACCAAGTTGGAATACAATTAACTTGGCAATCACTAAGCTATCTGGCACCGGCTGGTAGTTGTAACAAGGGCTTGCTCGGGTGGGCAACACACATGACATCTACGCAAGGAACTTCGTGGCAATTGTAAAAAAATTAAATAGATGTTGTGTGTGAGACCATCCTAGGGATATAACCTGTAAGGGTTGAAAATCCCGAAACAATATACAATACAATACAATGTATTCTGCCGTAATTTAGCAAAGGGCAGTGTCTGATTTGCACAAAGTAGATAAGTAAATAAGAATTTAGTAATTGCCTGCAGCCACTTTGTATTATAAACTATTTATATGAAATAAAAATTTAAACAATGGACTCTAAATTTAGATATGTTTATTATGTGGGAGTCATATATTTCTATTAACAGAATATATGTACGGCCTTTTTCCATAATTTGTCTATTTACGTAATGTAATTGCTATGGGCAGTGTCTTTATTTTACTGAATGATTAAAAAAGACTAAGATACGAATGCAAAAAGTATTTATTAATTTAAAGTAATTAATACATGGTATCTTAAAAATTATTTATTAGGTCCTCTACATTGTCTTACGGTAATTTAGATACTGCTTTCAGGGGCGCACTGGAATCAAAATTTGGGTGTGGAAAAATATATAGCGGCCCGCATAGTAACAGCCCTCCAATGCCAAAAATTCAGAATACATATAAATACCTAATAAAAAAATCTGATGTGGCCAGCACATAACCTCTCGCCGTATATTTTACCTGGCTGTATGCATAAAGCAAAGAATATTTTTATAAATACAAATAATATATTCATATAAATCTATGACGTATAAACTTCTTTATTATTCAATAATAGCATGTCTCAACATGAAGATATTTTACCATAAATTATGTTACAATAAATTACAAAGTAGAGTTTACCATATAT
Source organism: Harpalus rufipes (assembly GCA_951394225.1). NCBI lineage: Eukaryota > Metazoa > Arthropoda > Insecta > Coleoptera > Carabidae > Harpalus > Harpalus rufipes. The sequence goes on from OX596285.1 coordinate 19,188,104, forward strand.
AAATATTAGGCTGGTAACTGCAATTTTCAATTCGAACAACGTTGTTTACTTTCTCTTCATATTCTTCTAGTAAAAACATTAATTTTGGGCGGTCTAAAATGTATATATGGATTGTGCATCTATTCTTACATATCTTCTTTTACATTTTATTTTTTCATACATGTTATATCTAAATAACACTAATTCCCTTTAATAAAGTGACGGATAGATTGCACGTGCTTATTCAATTAAATCTGGATATGCGATTTTTAGCATGAATGCAATACCTCTCTTAGCGAGAGGTAAAAATCTGATGTGGCCAGCACATTACCTTCCGTCAATTATACCTATTTTGTACAAATTCCACACAGATTTTTTTGCAAACGATTCTATAGGCGCTTTCACTTTGGGGAGAAATGAACTGATCTTACCTCGTATTGAATTCAATTGAACTACTCCTAAAAAGAACAGTAAGTTTTTTAATAATAATCTGCTGAGTTGGCTTGTGGCTATAATCTGTTGTATTACCTTATGTGATTTGTTTGTGCCACTTTAAATTATTTAAATTTTTATATGTAAATTTTATTTGACACTGACATCTGTCAATTAGTAATATTTGAATATTCTAACTGTGCTTTTAACAGCATAGTTTGCAAGATATTTCTTTATAGTTCTTTATCCCTAAATTCATTGGATATGAAGAAAATAGTATAATTAAATCGAATAGAGAATATGATATTCTTTAAAATTTATAATAACAAAAAAGTATAATCAAACCGTATAGAGAAAAAAAATATTTTACATTTATAACAAAATGTCAAAAAATGATATTTAACAGCGTTTTTTCAAGAAAAACTGTTAAAATCTTCAAATTACGATACTTGCGGTTAACAAATCGTAACCGTAAATATGAAAGAATTATAATTTTAATACACACACACGCTCGCACACACACGCACGCACGCACACACACACACACACACACACACACACACACACACACACACACACACAAATACAGTAAATTCGTATTCTAGGGACTCTAAAACGTGCTTATTCATTAAAAACTCAGCGTCGATTTTTTTGACCAAGACAATTGCTTCCTTACCTATAGGTGACGGAAGGTAAAAAAAACTGCACATTGGAGTTACCTAAATTTCACTTATAATAAATGATATTATTATATTGTAACGTTTTTATTTATATGGGTGAAGTGTAACAAATAACAGATATATTATTAATTAAAAGAATACGTTTATTAAACGGTAAATAAATATTAAAAATATAATTAAAAGATAATAAATTAAACTAACACTATGATAAACAAATATTAACACTAATTTAAAGACTAAGAATATTATAAGACACTTAAACACTAAAATTGTTTATTTAAACAATTAACACTACTCTTTATGTCACTAATTACATTTATTTATGTTCACTTGTCGACTGTTGTTTATATCACCAACTATTCACGACGCTTATTTATATCAGACTTCTTTACTCGTGCTACTACATTACCGACTGCCTTCGCTGGCTTTGGCGACTGGTTATATACCTGGCGACTTTAGTTCTAGAACCTCCTGGAGAACTTCTAGAGGTAAACAGCATGCACAATAGATTACGTCACCGCGACCTTTCCTAACAAGTTCGAACACGTCCGTGTTGGGCGCGACGCTGTAGCGTCTGCTATGGCGCGGCGGCGGCGAGGGCTACGTTACAATATCATAGTAATATACCGGTTGTATGCTTTTTTCTGAACATAATAAATTCAACGTGAAAATTTTGATTTGTCGATATATATATATAAATCCCGCCGCCTATGTGGCGTCCTTTCGTGGCTAATGCATTTTGACGTCTATTGAAAGGAACGGGTTTAGCGCATTGTTCATTATAGAATATTACATGAAATACGGCTGGTGTTACGAAAACCAATCAGAAATAATTGTACTTATATTTTTTAATTGTATTCAAAATCTTTCTCTTAACAGGCAGTCTGAACTCCGCCCGTAGTTAGGTGCTTTTGGCATCCACCTATATACATTTTCATATTACCATATTTATGACGTCCATTTTGTATATTTTTTTACATATTACATCTGAAGCCGCATCCAGCAACGTTGCCATATTTAAATCTGAATTTTACATCTTGCTTCCGTAGGTAAGAAGGAAATATAGGAATCAAAATTGCATATAAAAATTTTAATGTACAAATATAAGCACTTTCTACAGACCCTATAATTAAATGTGTGCGTATGCTCCATTGTATAAATACTCCTTATAAACATATTTACAAAGTTCTTAAATAAATTACAATTAGGGTTACCAGGCGTACTAAAGTTTGCTACTTTTGTACTATTTATACTTTCATAACTATGTTTTCTTGTACTCTTTTATACTACATAGGACACACTTATTTCAAAACACATGAAAAAGAAATTGACGATGATTTGTTATTTGATTAAAGTATTAATGTGTGAGCATGCGTGTGTGTGTGTGAGCGTGCGTGCGTGTGCGTTAGTGCGCGCGCGCGTTTGTTTATATATCTCTGTGTGTGTGTGTGTGTGTGTGTGTGTGTGTGTGTGTGGTGTAGTGTGTAATGTGTGCGTGTGCTATGTGTATGGATGTGCTTGTATTTATATTTTGTCAGCACAATTACTCAAAAACTATAAAAACTTGTTGATGTAAAGCTTGATTTCAACATGACGAATAGTTAAATTTACTTCCGTAATATATTTAATTAAATGAACAAATGCATTGCGAATTTTTGACAGTAATTATTTGTCATAAAAATATGGAAATTGATTCAAATTTGTTCATTTTATTAAATTTACTATGGAAGTAAATTTAACAGGACGTTTATAATACTGGCCCTAAGATTAATAAACATGTAAGCTGATATTCGCTTTAGAAGTGATAAATTTTGGAGTCATATTAAATTACAATACATATATAAAAAAAAAAATCATCACGACTTATTACCCATTTCTGGGTGTGCCAATTTGCAATGGCATATTTATACCGTAAAGGGTGGTTCCTAGGCGTCACCTCTACGGGCTCTCATAGCTGGTATGGAGAGAGCATCATAGGGATCAATTTTGTGCTATTTGAAAATTGGAAATAATTTTCAAAGTTTGGAGTCAGCTGGGATCGAATCCGGGTGGTCCGATTCTCAGTCTGACACTCTATTTTAATGTAAAACGACAAATTAACAAGCTTAATTTTTAAACTTCTTATCCCACAAGTGAAGTTGATTTTAGTACATATGTATCTTCGCAATATATATTATTCTAAAACCATTAATATGAAATTTAGCGGCCTTCATCAGTTAAAACATACAGGGTGTCCGTTTTTCTAGACGCACCAATGGGATCTCGAGAACGATAAGAGATACGAAGTTGGTTAAATTGGGGCAAAGTTGTGTAATTGGAGGATCATCTCGGATGTGCTTTTGTTTTTCCATTAAAATGCACAGGTAACTAGATAGAAGCAAAAATGTAAATTTTGCCAATTTCATTTTTGGCTTATAAATTTTTCTGCAAACTCGTACGAGTTTCTAATTTGGACGTTCTACGGGCACATTTTATGAGGAATTCATAGCCATCTTCAAAATTTTTATATCCCATATTTTTTTTGAGAATTTCATAAAAAAATAATTTTCTTATGGGGCTCGAAGTTCTATCAAGTATTCTTTGGAAACAAATGAAATTATTTAAGAACAGAATTTACAATATTATAACAAATGCTAAAATGTATTACTTTCAACTTTTAAACAAAGCTGTATTCGTTTCCTTAATTGCATGAAAGATATCCCTTTTTCTTACTTTATGCGATAGTGTCAACAATATTTATGTCCAGCTCATTAATTTTGGCATTTGCAAACTATTTGCGATTGTATCCGTAACTTTCAAACTTTTGCGTGAAATAAAATATTCTTCATTTGTTTCCAACGAACACTTGATAAGAATGAATAAATCTTTCAGCCCCATAATAAAATTGACATTTGTATGAATTTCTCGATAACAGCACGGGTTCAAAAATTCAGAAGATAGCTGTGAATTCTTCATAAAAAAGTGCCTGAAGAACGTGCAAATTCGAAACTTGTATGAATTCGCACAAAAAAAGCTAAAAACGAAATTGGCAAAATTCACATTAAAATGCACAGGTAACTAGATAGGCAAATTTGCTCTAATTTAACCAACTTCGTATTTTTTACCGTTCTCGAGATTCTAATGGTGCGCCTCGAAAAAAGGACACCCGGTATAAATATGAAAAATGAAAAAAAAATCACGGCTATTAATTACCCATTGCTGGGTATGTCAATCTACGTTTTAAATGCAGATATCGGGAATGATGATGTGAACAGATCACCACACAGGTCACTTTTGTGTATTTTGAAAATTGGGAATAATTTGAAAAGCTTTTATTGAGTCAGGTGGGATCGAACCCGGGCCGCCCGATAAATATATATTCATAATGCAATATATTTTCTTTTGTTACCTGCAACTTTCTCCATAGAATTTACAAATACTTAATTAAGACGAGTCAATTTATTTCCGCGATATCTTCTTTTATAACCCACAGTTTCGTATTGACGAAATTCAAAATATTTTTTTTCTTGCACATCTTTTCTAGAATATGACAAGTTATAATCACAGGCGACGTGAAAACTAAACATGCAATTTCAAAATTACAAAAATCATTATGTTACATTTTTTATATTTAAGATAACATTTGCATAAACTAAAATTTGTATAACTGCAGGAAATTGTACTTTTTGTTACAAAGGTTAACAAAATATGTCAGGCGGGAATTTTTTCAAAATATTTTTTTTTATTATTACAACAAATTCTAAATAAATCGGCTAACAAAATTTCTGCATTTCATGTAGTAATTTTTTTAGAAATTTTGAAAAAGTCAAAAAGATTTTACATTTTACAATTTGCAAACACTGTCCCGAATTTTAAAAAGTACAAATTATAGTCAAAGTAATTTCAAAGCAAGCAGAGTTTACATTAAGAAAACTAGGATTTTTTTTAATATATTGTGGTTTACAATACATTCTTATGCTTCTTACATTTTAAATAAAATAATTCATAACCTAGAGAAAAATTAGCGGAAATAAATAATAACTGAGTTTCTGTATTCTTAAACGCCAATATTACTTGTGCTCTTGTTGACATAGTTTATAAATAAAAGCAATTAATACAAAACAAAACAAAATTTATGTCGCTTCTAACACCGTCAACGCAAGAATAAGTCTAAATTCTGTTTCTTTAGTACTGCGATGTTGTCAAATCGGTGGACGTCACGTATAAGGTAATATGAAAGCCAAAAGTATACAAAAATATACACGGAAAAACGAAAGTGGCGCCCGCAGCAGATGTCGGAACTAAAAATATACATTTTCCTTCACATTGCAGTTAATTTGGCGTCCATCTCAAACTTCGCCTTTTACATCTAGGCCCCCCCCTGATGCTGAAAAACGATTTTAAATGGAATTACAAAATGACGTCCATATACCGGACGCCACTTCGAAGGTGGACGCCAGATTAAATGTAAATTTGACCATGATGGACGCCAGATCTACGTCTGGATATATATATATATATATATATATATATATATATATATATATATATATATATATTTACATCCCACTATCATTGCTGCGTCCTTTCATGGCTAGGACATTGTGGCAACCACCGAAAGGAATACAAATAGGCTTCGATTTTATGAAGTATATCGACTATATTTTCCCCCTGATTATGAATATCGGTTCAAATTTCAATAAAGTCAATTTACAACGATATACGTTTCCGTTCATTTGACGATATTATGAACTCCCCCATACTGAGTGAATCCGACGTCCAGAGTATATACTTCATACATATCCCGTACTTTGTGACATCCGATTTGTATATTTTTATTCATACTGTCGTTACAATGACGTCCAGCAACGTTGCCAATATTAAATACATTATTCTGATGTAGAAACCAAAGCGCAATCTTTCATAGTCATATGCACACCCATATGTTAGAATTTTTTTACAATCGCTGGTAATGATAATTAACAGATATAAATGTCGGATACTTATTTTATTTAGTTTAGATCAATGTTTGAAGATTTAAAGCAGGATAACATACTTAATTTTATTCATATTTTTTTATTATCATTAAACTAACGAAAATTGATCAACGTAATCTTCCTTTCCATAAAAATTCCTAATCTATTAATACACCTAACGATATTTTACAAAAATAATTTTGCAGTGTTTAATGTGTTATTTTTCTCCTAATTTTTATAATATGATTTATTTTCTATAAGAAAGGATATTTAACATAATTTCCTGACCCTAACACCCGGCATCCGGTGTAAGAAATCAATGGTAAAATTTTCGTTTGGCTATAGATAATTCCCTATTTTATTTTTTAGATTAAAAGTGTAATTACAAAAAAATGTTCCAAATTAAAAGTGGCATCCAATGAATCCTAATTTATTAATGTGCTAGAAATCCTTTCATTAATCACACGTCAATTAAAAGTTCTATTTTCAAGCTGTTTGCACAGTGCCATGAGAAATATAACAAATAATAAACTGTTGGTATGTGTTTATGTAATTTTTACTTTGATTTTATTATTATTAAAGATAATGAAACCTCTTAATAAAATGAAATGGTCTTTATTTGTGGAAATATTAATTTTAATTTAACTCAAGCCATAGACATTTATTTATGTCTATCTGCCTGTTTCATTTCATCATTTCTCATGACTATCTGTAAGCAACATAAAAAGAAACTTTTAATTTGCGCCTATTTCGTAACAGGAATGTATTGTATCAATTAATTGCCATTTTAAATTATGAGTAACTTTATTATTTAAACTTTTGTTCTAAAACTAATATTTTACCATTGTATATATTTCCTATAGATAGGGTATTAATCACTAAATTCCGATAACCTAATTGTTACAATACAAATATCTGTTAATGCATTCCTGATATCAGTAAAACCAATCAAACACTAAAAAAATCTTTTTTTTTAATAATGTTTACACTGTATTTGTGTTGTATTTGGTCCGCCCTCGGGTATTCAATAAATCTATTATTAAACTAAAAATACATTTCAACATTAAATATTTGCCATCATTTAAAAGATCTGCTCATCAAAAATTTCCGCTTCGCTCCGTGTTGGCTCCCAACGACGCTTAATATACATATAACTTCTCATGGACGGCAAATACACCATTAACCGTGGTTTAAGTAGGATGAAGGAGGGGCTGGAATTTAATTTTAGATAAAAACTAGTTCTGTTGAATGCAAAATCGATTTTTACACACGATTTTACGTATTTTGAATTTACTCACTGGAAACTGGGACCGAAACCATTCAACTCTACACCTCAAGTAGAATTCAATAATATATTGGATTTATATAATTTTTACGATCACGTGTTCTATGCATATATTTGCGTTGACCCACACCCCTTGCAAATCGTTCTCCGGAGCATTTTTCATTGAATTTGCGAGTAAAAGTTGTAAAATTACCAAAACTTATTATTTTTAAAGTAATTAAGTAATTTAATTGTAGCTATTATTATGGCGACATTTGCGACTGTGACAAAATAAAACATAGATCGTAACTAGACGATGAGGATATTTTCTTTAGTGACAAATCAGTAATTTTGGCGACACAATAATAATACTCGTATTAGCGCATAAGTAGATAATTTTTGCACAAAACTAATTTCGTGCTGTTATTCGAAATATCTTCAAAATTTGGATATATTTTTAATATAATATGTAGAAAAAATATATCATCACGACACATTACCTATTTCTGGGTGTGTCAATCAGCTTTGAACGCAGAAATCAGTAATGATGATGACATATGTGTATCATGCCGGCGTTTACCAGACGTCATTTCACAGACACTTACTGCTGGTGTGGAAAGTGAAATACAGGAGTCTCTTTTGTGTCATTTAAAATTCGAAATAATTTTGATGTCACAGGCGCATGGCCACTGGATACCATATATTAAAAAGAAAAAAGAAAGAATTTTACAAAAGTACAATTCACAAATATAATTCCAAGAAAATGGATACTAATTTTACCAAAAAAAAAAACAATTATTAATTCAGTTCATATTACATGCCGGGTGGTTACTAAAAATAATTATCTGTATTTTGCTGTGATTTAAATAAATATATTTAATAAATTCATTTTTCGCTTATTTTGTAACAGTGACGCATTAGTACAATGCACTTTATTTTACTACATTGATTTTTTTATTTATTTATACATTTATAAAGAAAATGAATACGTAAATCGGGGGTCTTCTTTATATTTGCTATAGTAAAAATCTGATGTGGCCAGCACATAACCTCTCGCCGTATATTTTACCTAGCTGTATGCATAAAGCAAAGAATATTTTTATAAATACAAATAATATATTCATATAAATCTATGACGTATAAACTTCTTTATTATTCAATAATAGCATGTCTCAACATAAAGATATTTTACCATAAATTATGTTACAATAAATTACAAAGGAGAGTTTACCATATAATATTAGGCTGGTAACAGCAATTTTCAATTCGAACAACCTTGTTTACTTTCTCTTCATATTCTTATAGTAAAAACATTAATTTTGGGCGGTCTAAAATGTATATATCTGGATTGTGCATCTATTCTTACATATCTTCTTTTACATTTTATTTTTTCATACTTGTTATATCTAAATAACACTAATTCCCTTTAATAAAGTGACGGATAGATTGCACTCCGATTATTCTTATATCGATGTGTAATTTTGTCAATATTTACAACTTACTTGAGAAGAATTTGATAGCTTTTTCGCAATTCAAAGTTACTCTAGTCTACAGTGCTGGTGTACATTGTCCCATAATGTTTGAAACAAATTTAAGTCCTTCAACCTAGACTTGTCATCTCCATAATAGTCACAGATCAAGAATTAAGGGATTCTCCAAGTACATTTTTCTTTCATTACTCATTATTTCTGACACTGACATTTATCTGTCACAAATAATTTAAATTTTCAACTATTTTTCATGACATCCTTTCGGTTGTAAAATTAATTACAACAGATTATTTTATATATTATATTCCTTTTATCTCTAAATCTTTTGATTATATATAAAAATATTTAAATGTATCAGAAAGAGAATTTATTTTTCTTTAATATTATCAAGAAAAATTTTCAAAAAATAATATTTAGAAGATTTTTTTTCAAGAATCTTCTACTTCCGGTTTTGAGTAATCGTCCTTCCAACATCCCACACACACACACACACACATACACACATACACACATACACACATACACACATACACACATACACACACACAATG